>LR990945.1:5006297-5606297 GCA_905163415.1 Noctua fimbriata
TATAATCCACATTCATACTCAAAACTTTGTTAACTATGTTTTCTTCATTCATCTCCATTACATCCCCTTTTCAATCAAACTTAGTAACTTCAGAACAAAAGCGAATAAACAATTTGGAACTCTTACATATGTTTTGTACGGAAGAAGACATGCATCACACTAATGAAGTAAAAAAAAATTAAAAAACAGGCGGGATGCATCTCATTTTCATAATTTTATATTCAAAATTCCAACATTTTTTCAGAATTTTTCTCCTCTTACTTTATAAATTAGAGGGGGGGGGGGGGTACAAATTTTACCACTTTGGAAGTGTCTATCTTTCAAACGATTGACTCTGAGCAAAAAATGGTTTTAAGAACCTCAATGTAGTTCTTAAAGACCTATCTATTGACACCCCGCACGTATAGAGCCCCCCCTTTTTTAGTTTTCACAAGTTTCAACTGTGTACTCTTAATTGTTTCGGAATAAAGTGGCTTTGAAATACGGACGGACGGACAGATAGACATGTCGAATCTATAAGGGTTCCGTTTTTTGTCATTCGGATACAGAACATTAATTTATTATTATATTATATATTATTTAATTGTTTTATTGACTTTCAGCCAAACTGGCAAAGTTTGGTTTGTCTTTCACAAGCAACAATCACAATGAACTTACTCCCGCCGTATTATTGTCTTTATATAAGTCTTCGCATGATTTTTTATCCAGATATTTTATTTTGTAAAGAATTTTCTCCAATTTGTCGTTATCTGCAAAGCAAGAATATTGTGGTTATAAAAGGTCGAAATTATTTCTTAACGCTCTGATCTCTGGAACTACTGTGTGATTCGATAACCCAATTCTTGAGGAAGCTAATAGGCAATTTAACATAGCGCTACGACCCTTGGGGACCGAGCAAAAAGAAAAGCGGTGGATAGTGGAATAATTCGTGAAGAGCTACATACATGTTACACCCACATTAAAATTTCGCCAAATTCCCATGTAATATGGGGCCTGAAACCCATTGGCATCAATCGGACACAATTTTAAACTCCGTGGCTGCTACTGAGAAATCCTTGATAAAAATCCTTGAAAATACTCCATAACATTTTGTCCGACCTTGCAATCGAACTCAGGACCTCAAGTTCAGCAGTAGCGCTTGCGACCACTAGACCAACGAGTCAGTTGTGGACGTACTATAGTAGGTACAGCTCTATCTAACCCTTCGAGGATTATAGGCTTGATGTTATGTTATGTTGCATAAATATTAGGTCACGCACATACCGAAGAACTTACCGTCCGTAATACCAGTGATGTAGATATGTCTAGAAGTACGGGATTTGTGAGCGGTGGGCAGGCAGATAGGAGTCAACGGGACTGGAAGTAAACACATCTGCGTTAAAAGATTCTTTCTGATGACGAGTAATACGGGCTGGTTTGAGATGGGGCAGTTAGGGTAGGTACCTTAACCGTAGACATCCGCCGCCCCCCGTCATACAGGACCCGAGAAGACGGCGGGTAGTGTTCCACGCGCGCCACTCTTCTCTCGCGACGGACTTAACCGGGAGACCTCACTCCCCCGGGACGAGGCCCGCTGGGCAAGCGTTCCGGAGCAGTGGAAGTCGCATTAGATGCCGCTGGACCCCGTCGCTAGTGTGTGAGGGAACACCGCTCTGGTTTTACTCAGTACGAGACTGACGGACCCCTTCGCTCCCCAGGGCGGAGGACAACCATTGAAGATTTCCACATAGTGAAAAAAAGGTACCTTAACCGTTGTAGCTACAGGATCTCTGTCTTAGGGGAGTATCCATAACTGTTTGAGCGATCTGCATTCGTATATTTTGGAAATAGTGTCCCGACAGCAAGAAAATGGATTATTTTTCATAAAAATATTTGTTCTAAGTAGAAAAAGGATCTTGTTTCTTCTAAGGAGCAAATGTGTTTATGGGATGTATGTACGGTTAAGATACCTGCCCTTACTGCCCCATCCTGTATTGTTTGATTAGTTAAGGGAAATTATTAATCGGGCGAATAAAAATTTAATTGGCGGCTCAATATACTAAAGGGGCGACTATTGTACCAAGTAAGTAACTATTTATCCGTTCATTGCGGCAAGGAGAATATAGGAAGGAAGAGCGAGCGAAGGCTGAGAGAGACTGATTACTTTAAACCCTGCAAATAGAAATAGGAGCCCCGCGCAGCGGCGCTACGTCGACTGCGCCTTATCTACAATCTAGTGGTTAATAACCTTGTTTTAGGAATTTTCAGAGTCCTTGAATTATCACACTGATCGTATTGAACTGATTGAATTTCACTGTAGTAGCCAACCTATTATTTTTGCTACCCATTTTAATTATTTTTAAAACCCTAAATCAGATAAGTTAGTCGCGCCGCGTTAAATACATGCCGTAAGTTAATTCCTATTTCTTCTTTCTTTCTTTTTCGTGTGGTTAGCACCTAACCTCTTGTCAGAGTTTTATGCCGCCCATGGGCCTTAGTTGGCTTTACATGCCGTCGAGAAATATCTCAATAATATAATATTCCTAATAATCAGTAGGCAATACTAATGTAGGGTCAGTAAACGTGTGAAGAAGTAAATTCGACAGTTTTACATTATTTGTGTAACTAGCGACCCGCCCCGGCTTTGCACGGGTAGTAGAGTATATTATGCCCACATGTTTTGTCTGTCGTAGGGTCAGCTTGATGCGTCGAATACGTGAATTAGATTTAAATGTAATAATTTACTACTTGAAATATTTTAATGTATCTTATTATGTAGATAAAACGTAAAAACAAAATAATATATTTCTTTATTAAGGGTGTAAATAGACCCTTAACATAACCGAAAGGCACTTGTTTTTCCCGTCTTTGCAATCATTTTTTTGTTCTAGACCATACCTGGGAACTTTCTAGTTACGGAAATATTGGGGGTCAAAGTTCCAACTTTTTCACAAGTTTTTTTTTTTAAATATATGTTTTTAATGTAAGATTTTTACTTTACACACCTCCACGACCCTTGTACTATTTAATCCATCCATCAGCACAATGATTTGAGTGCTTTTCATCGAGTCCTACCTTAAAACGTGATTTTTCACCCCAAAAAAAAAGTCGTTTCCCAGCAATAATTTTTGCGTAATGTTACTTATTTGATGTACAGAATGCTTGGTTGACGGCTATGTGAAGGGTCTGTTTACACCCTGTATACAACATTGATAACTTCTCCCTGATTACCTGTAAAAACGAACATATTTTGTTTAGAATTTACACGTGACAGGGCAACATACAATTTTATTATCCGTGTGAAAAGCGTGTGGTTAAGTCAATTCCAGCAACTTTCAAAGTTTGTTAATAGTCATTCCAAACACTAATTTTAATTCGAAATTGTTGAAAAGGCAATTCTGAGGGTATCGCACGCCGCACCGCTCCCCCAGCCAGCGAGTCCCGTCGATCGGTGTGAGAATCACGCTTGAATTTAATAAAGTGCATGAAATGCTTAAAGTAACTAAAGTATTTCAGTCAATAAGGATTAATAGTGTATTCATCTAAATAGCTTTCCAATGACCGCATTGTACGTGAGCATTCATTTAGATGATGATGACGATGCCATCTAGCCGATTTCGGCCACAGCGACTGCATTCGATGGCTTTCTAGGGAGATTGTCGAGAGCTTTGGTGTGCTGATCTATCATGTGCTCTCAAGTGGCTAGCATACCCAACTTTGGCCGAAAAACTCCGAGCACAAAGCGGACATGTCAGAACACCGTTAACGAAATTGTAATGCAGGTGGCCTAGTTTCAAGGTTATCACGGTTTAAGTCTAGCTGCGACCTTCGTCTCTCTTCGAAGGCGACCTGCCGATGCACACGACGTCTCCACTCCAGCCGATTTTGTGCCTGCTTGTCCTACACTAAGGGGTCAATTTCGCATCTTTTGTGTCTAATCTGAACATCCTTGTAACGTAAAAACTAGAAGATAGTATGGGTATGATAAATTATCCATAAAAGATAGATATATGCAATCGCGGAGTTTTTTGTAGACCGATAAAAGAGGAATATCCCACCGTGCATCTTTTTGTTATATCTCAAAGGGCAGCCATTTCTCCCAGGCGCCTTGATTTTTTCCGACTCTTCCAACAATTATGGTTAAACCAGTTTTTGAGTTTATCGCGAACAGACAGACAGACATTCGCGGCGGTGGGCTTTGACTTATAATATGTAATATTCAAATGGCTTCAGCCCAGATACTCTCGGCGAGATCGTCAGTTACAACAAGGCGTTGCTGAATTTTCTCGGGAAGCATCGTGGATCGAATGATCTAGATCAAGGTCTGGATGCAGGAGGCAACACCACCCCGCATCCGATCCTGTACATATACCTATACTCGACATATGTTTCGTGGAGGGGTCCACGGGGCATTCTCAGGAGATATAACTCGAATTCTGCGAAGTAACGCCTCATTCCATAACTCATCAATAAAGACTTTAACTTCATAAACATAAGACTCACAATCGCCGACTTTTGTAAGGTTCAGCTCGATAATGACGATGCTGTTGAGAGTGGAGTCCGGGTACTCAGGGTGTGTAAGGTAGGAGGACGGCTTGAAGAACTGTGGAGTGTTCCGAGCAGGGAAGAACATGGCGTGGGTGTTACTCCTGTAGAGAGGAAGAGAGAAAGAACAATTAGTTTAGTTGTTGCAAAAGACGGCTAAATAACAACGACCGCAGAAATCGGTCTTCCAGCTTAAGCAGTACTTTTTGAGGTCGGTGCGTAAATGGGATCTTTACTGATCGAGTTCCCTCTGTGTCTCGGAAAGTATGTTAAGCTGATGGTCCCGGCTGTTAGTTGTAGATCTTTGAAAGTCCTTACGAGTAGGCAGAAGCTCAAAAGTCTGAGGACCAGTAGTAAAAGAGGGTATCTTATAGGGCTATCGCTCCGTATCTAAAACTGGTATTCAGCTTCATCCGGTTAGACTGGACGCCGACCCCAACAAAGTTGGAAAAATGCTAGGCAGATGATGGCAAAGGAGCGCTATGCTTCCACATTTATTGTGTGAACCGGCATTCTAGGGAATTCTCTGCCGGCTTCTCTGTTTCCCGATCATAATGATCTAGATCTCATCAAAGCTCGAGTGAAACGGCTTCTTCTAGGCAAGCGTGCTTCACCCTAGGCCGCATCATCGCTTACATCAGGCGAGTTGCGGCCAAAAGTAAACCTATTTAGTTAAAAAAAAAACTATTATAGAAGTCTTGTGTGGAAAAAGATGCGGCACAACAAATTTGGAACACATTTGAAAAGGACAAGAGGATGTTGATGGAAGGTGCATCGGACAAAATTTTCTTCATACCTATCCAATGACATATATGCGGGG
Source organism: Noctua fimbriata (assembly GCA_905163415.1). Lineage (NCBI taxonomy): Eukaryota > Metazoa > Arthropoda > Insecta > Lepidoptera > Noctuidae > Noctua > Noctua fimbriata. The sequence continues at coordinate 5,011,642 of LR990945.1, forward strand.
TTGTTATTGGTTTTTGACAAGATTTCATACTTACATTTCTGTAGATTCTCCTTCAAACAAATCGATTTACGGCCGGTACTCGGTAGTAACACTTCGACCAAGACTTGACTCAGCGTAGTACGGAGTTCCAGTACAATAAGAGGTCAGCGTGTACTGTTTTTTTATCACTGACGTGCACCCTATTGCACAAGCTTATTAAGTTCAATTTGCTCGTATGTCGTTCCTTAGTTGTCAATAAAGGTGAGAATAGTAATATTGACAATTGGTCAGTTCAGCTAGTAGTGGTGCTACCTTTTTTCTGGGTTTTTTGGTTAGATATAGGCTTTCACTCCATGCACAATACTGGTATTTAGCTGCATCTGATTAGACTGGGAGCCGACCCCAATATAGTTGGAAACAACAAGCAGGTGTGGATTACTGTCAATTTGACCATAGGTACTCACTTCGGCAGTTGGGCTTTTCCATCAGGAATTTTCCCCGGAGTCGGTGTTGGTGCCCGGTTGATAAATAGCCTATTTAATGGGACTACATAATTACTGGGTGTAATACAGGGATACCTCTGCTGAACCTCTTTGGGACACACAGGAGTAATGTTATGTGTACTCACTGGAAGACATCATTTGGTATCTTGGCGACGTCGTCGGCGTTAGCAAGCGCATATTTGTCCTTGATGAGAACAATCCCAGTCATGGCTCTACGAATATCACCAAATTCACCTGCAAATGTATTGGAAATCAAGACTTCTACAATATCTCTTTTTACAACAATTTCAAACAGCTACGTTTCTGGGGGTAAACTTACTCTGGGCCCATGATCTGATATGATTGATCAAGAGAAAGTTGAAAACTGATCATTCAAGAGTCAAATCGCCCAGCTTCAAGTCTGTAATAGATCTTCGTGATCACATGAAATATACAAAGTTCTGAACAAGAATTACCGGGAAGAAGTGGAAATGGTTAGGACTCATATACCGCAGACCGGATGGTATACCATCCGGAGTAAGCATGTGTTAGAGTGAAATCTCAGAACTGATACGGTATAAATAGGAACGTAGGCGAGCCACCAGCCAGACCCAACTGGCCAGAGTGGCAGGCAGGAGTTGCATGAGTGAGGCCTAAGGCCAGGCAAAGCAGGAAACATAGGGTTGAAGAAGAAGATGTCAACGCTTGGTTGAGTGAAAACAAGAAGCTCGTACTAACGTATATGAACTATGAGTACTCCGATGTATTTTAAGTAGGTACTCTGTCCGAGGTTTCCCTCCCGAACACGGGCTGCGCTCGCCCGGTCGCAGTGCTTCGCCGTAGAAAGGGCTGGGGAACAAAAGACAAACAAAACAATAATTGGTTGTAGTCGGAACATAAGCCGACGAGGTATTTTTACAATCCAATTTTGACCAAGACTTTCACAAATGATCACCTACGTGCAGCGTGCTTCTGACAATTGTATTCAGGCGCCAAAAAACCTTCATTTGTTTTCTTTCTTACATTAACTGGATAGGATAGCAACCAGACCGTGGTGGTTATGTCTGATGCGCTGCGACCACACGGTCCCAGCCTGGACCTTCTGGTCAAAATAACTTCCCGTTCCCCAGCACATGTCTACCTGTTGCTGTCGCTATGCGAATGAACGTTATTATCATGACCTTTTCAATGACATTTATATTGCAGCTTGTGTACCAGTGGCGTATACTGGGCACGGAGCCCATAAAAAAATAAATTATCTTTTTCTTTTAATTTGTTAGCCATGAGGTAAAATGTTGATTATCAATAACATAAGTATAACAATATTAACATAACAGAAATTAACTTCTTTTTTTTGTTTAATAAGCTTTTATAAAATGAAAAAGGATAAAATTAGGTTTATCTATCAATACTGAACTCGTATACAAAGTTTCGTGTCCGTGCTATTAACCGTTGAGGAGATCTCTCGGGAGGAGTCGATCCTGGCTGGATCAAGTCAGGTCTGTATTGTCACCAGAACTAAAGGTGTACCTATGCAGAATTTCAGTTCAATTAGATACCAACAAGTGGTCGAACAATGCAATGGTTAGCAAATTGTGAAGCGGACAACTTATACAACATTATTTTTAGTATATGCGAAGTCTGAATATAGTTTATTCAGAATAAGTAACTGAATCGATTCCAATCATTTTTAAACCATGTTATATTTTGTCGCAAAAATATTTTAAGAAAGTTAAAAGTTGGACACCGAGCGACATTAAGTGCCTATCGCAATAATTTAGGTGCCTACTGCCAAATTACTATTATCAATGAGCTCAAGAGGTGCGCGGGCGCGCTGCGTGGTGAACACGTTTTTCCGCGGACCACCATGTAACAGAACAAGCTTATAACTTTTTGATTTTCCATGATACAGTTTTGAAATTTTGTACACAAATTCTTTACATAAAAATACTAGACACGTGTTTCGCATATACTAAAACTAAGGTTGTACTGTAAGCTACAGCTCAGAAATGAAGGACTTTGCAAAAGAAAACCAAACAGTATTTTAACTCAAACATATTTATTTCCTCTTCCACATTACTTAAAAGAAACACTTTAATATCATCAAAATAATAAGTCCTGTACTTACTTGCACTTTACTACGCTGTTACCGTAGACGTGTACTGTTCACTGCTCGGCGTCTCGAACAACAAGGCCGGCTCATATTGAAAAATGACCGCGAAAGACATGATGAACGACCGAATAATCGATTGAGTGACCAACGAGCATGGAATAAGTAAGTCCATGTCTACGAGCTGCAAGCTAACATGACGAACGAATAATAACGAATAATGAATGACCTACGAACATGGACTTAGTAAGTCCATGAACATCGTGAACTTAGTAATTCCATGCCTACGAGTTGCAAGCTTACATACGAACAGTGCAAGTTAAATTAAAGCTTGTAAAAATACAATATATGTGTTATATTGTATTTTTAAGAACATACATACATACGAACAGTGCAAGTTAAATTAAAGCTTGTAAAAATACAATATAACTCACCAAAGAGAAGAATCAATTTAAAGAACGGTAGTAATAAAAGCATCTGCATTATCTCAGAAACCTTACTTGTTACTCCGATAATTATGAATGAATAAACGAAACTTAACACACGACCTATTTATACCGACTGGACACAAACACAAGCTTGTTTTTATAAGTGATTCATTTCAAAAACATGCAAACTACTGTTGTAACAGTCAACTTAAGATGCAAACAGATATGAAGTAGTTAATAAACAGAGAGTTCACTCGAAAATTTTTTCAACTTTCTACTGGGAGCTAGTGTAGCGTGGTTTTTGAAAAAAAAAAGAACGTTGTTACGTTGTTTTCTTTTTCAAACCACCATCGAAAAGCTATCAATAAAGAATTCCACAGGCAAAATACGCGTTTTGACGTGGAGTTGCGACCACCAGCCCGTTATACAATACAATGAAGAATGCTAGCATATTATTTAGAAACATGTTACATAATTTCTTATCTTCTTTCTAAAACTCAATGTTGCGTACTCAAAACATTGTGCTGATAGATGGATTGAATAGTACAGGGGTCGTGCAGGTATTTAAAGTAAAGTTCTTACATTAAGAACATGTATAAAAAAAACTTGTGAAAAAGATGGAACTTTGACCCCAATATCCCCGTAACTAGAAGGTTCCCAGGTCTGGTCTAGTCTATAGGCTAAGTAGATTTTCAAAATAGTGTGAACGTCATGTATACTAATCTAGAGTACCTTTTGCTACGGGTCAGTCGATTTAAAAGTTATCTTGTGAGCACAGAATCAGATATTTATTTGTGAAACATAGGTATTTACATACAGGTCTTAGGTTAATTATATGGGCGCTATGTTTTGCCGTGAAGGCGTACACATATTATAATTGAAAATAAAAGCAAACAGTAAAACAAAACACAAAAAAAACTAACAAAAACGGCAAAATAAACAAAATTAAACACTTACAAGAAAATAAACAAAAAATAAAAAACTATTTTAAATTAAAATTAAAAAGAGAAACAGACTTAAAAATATTTAAAAATTACATCAAACGTTTATTGCAGACGAAATGTTAAAAATTATCATTGAGAAAATCTTCTACAGCATAACATTTTTCTATTAACAGCGAGTATATACTTTTGCTATCGGGTATTTTATTAAAACAACACATTTTTATTCATTAGTACAATTTTGGTTCAATAGATGTCGTTGCATGTATCTCACATAGTAGCTGATAAGTTCATCTTGAATACTTTCAATTCATATTTCTTTTGATAGTGAGCACCGATTACAACGAAACAAAAACTAAAACCTTCTCTAAGTTATGCACAATGAATAAAAAATCTAATGAATCAGCTGTATTGTGTAAACAACTAAAATCGCAATTTAAAATGGGCGTGTATTGTGGTAGGAGGGTAAAAAATTGTGATTATAAGTAGTTTCTGATGCCAAATAAAAAAAACCAAATAAATTTTCGTCAAAAAATAGAAAAAAAAAACTGTATAGGGCCACCCTAATCACCTAGCGGTGTAAAATATAGTTTAAAACCTATTCTCATATTTAATCAAAGTCGGTAGAGACGTTTCGAAGGAGTGCGACCACTAACACCGAGACACGATATTTTTATATACAACATTAGTTTTAGTATATGCGAAACCTGATACACGAGTCTAGTATTTTTATGTAAAGTATCTATGTACAAAATTTCAAAACTGTGTCATGAGAAATCACAAAGTTATAAGCTTGTTCTGTAACCTAGTTGTCCGCACAAAAACGCGGTCACCACGCAGCGCGCGCCTTCAGCTTCGTCTTGAGCTCATTGATAATAATAATTTGGCAGTAGGTATCTAAATTATTGCGATAGGTACTCAAAGTCGCTCGGTGTCCAACTTTTAACTTGTTTAAATATTTTTGGGAAAAAATATAACATGGTTTAAAAATTATTGGAATCGATTCAGTAACTTATTCTGAACAAACTATATTCAGGTTTCGCATATACTAAAAATAATGTTGTATAGTGAAATTTCCAAATAAGAACTCAGATATTCAAAGTTACTAGATTTTTTGCTAAAATTTGTATAATTATGTTAAGTATTGGTTTTTGGATAATACAGATGTGACTTTTATTGAATGTAATATTTTAAATAATGCTTACTAAACATGGAAAATACGCAAGCGGTCTCCAGGACCGACGTCAGGTGGTAGTGTAATTGAAAAACACGTCAGGTGGCTGAGGGTTAATATACTAATCACAATTCAATACTATTTTCCGTAAAAGACATCGTCGTCGGTTATAAATACAGGTTTAAAACGGTGGGGGTCGGGGAACCAACTCTCTGGCTCCTTCTGGCTCCCAGGCTCATCCTGGCTCCCAGGCTTCTTCTGGCTAACCGGTTTAGATCTTGTTTTTTGCACCGGTAATATTTGGATTTTTTATTTTATCGGGTGTTTTAATTTGCTCTGTCCCTTTTTTTAAGGTAATTTCTTCTTTTTAAATGATATAATAGCATCTGAACGGCTTTTAGAATCTACCTGAGAAAACAAATAAAAACTTATTTTATATATTTTATAATTTGCTGTAGTCCCAGTAAAATTATATTCCAGTTGATATAATTTTACTGGGACTACAGCAAATTATACTAAATTGTATCCATAGAAAAAAGTTATGTTGTATCATGTATGCCAGATATTTTATTTATCATCATCATTCTCTTGCCTTATCCCAATTCATTTGGTGTCGGCGCAGCATGTCTTCTTCTTCCGTACTACTCTATTACTCCTTTCTTTCCATATCATTCTTTATACAGTCCATCCTTTTTTTCATTTGCTTTGGTCTTCCTCTACTCATGTACCCATCCACATTCATACTCAAAACTTTCCTCATTCCTCCGCATCATATGCCCATACCACGACAACCGATCACACCGCACCAGATCAGGCAGGATCGTCAAAATGCCCGTATGCTTCGCTTGAGGGGGAGCACTGTGGCTGCTAGCTGCAAGACATCAACACATGCGCCCGCCGGCACAGTGAATCTGTGGCACTGTGTGCTATTTATATGAGTGACACAGCGCGCGACTGCTGAGTTTGGTTGGTGTTGCCTATCCGACTACTCTGAGAAGAAACAAACTCAGTTTTTTAAAGTGTAGACATAATCTTGGTCAAGGCATTATTGAGAAGCATGCAGATATTATTAGTTAACCACACATTTGTTAGTGTAGCTCAAATTAGAACTGAAGGAGCCCTGTACTAAATACAAAATATCTTCACTTTCAATAGTACTGCGTGCGACACGCCGGAGCTTCACTCGTTTCCGTCGCGAGCATACCATTGCTCCGAAAATCGCGTCGTGTTTACTCACGGCATACTCTAAAACGACGTAGCCCGAAGAATAGCCAAAATGAAGTGGCAGTGGGCAGGGCACATTGCTCGCAGAACGGATGGCCGATGGGGCCGAAAAGTTCTGGAGTGGCGACCGCGAACCGGAAGACGCTGCGTTGGAAGGCCTCCCACTAGGTGGACCGATGACCTGGTGAAGGCTGCAGGGATCCGCTGGATGAGAGTCGCACGGGACCGGTCAATGTGGCGACACTTGGGGGAGGCCTATGTCTAGCAGTGGACGTCTTTCGGCTGAAATGATGATGATGATGATGCTCTAAACTACAACTTTTTTTCGTTTCTTCTACAATCGCCGTCGCAACACGCATGTTGCTTGAGCCAACGGATTAGGTAAAAGACTCACGTGAAGAGCTAATGTACTGGAGTAAACTTATCATCGTGTTTGCGGCTGAAGCTGGTGTCGTCATAGACCTCGTCCGGACTGGTAACGGAGTTGATCCAATTGAAGTACTGGAACAGGTCTATGAAACGAGCGGGCGCCGCGCAGCCGGGGCCTTGGACGCCGAAGCCGATCTGGGGATGACATGGTCAAGCAAACCACTACAAAAATATGTCTGTAACCTCACAAGCAGACATCTGGCGTAATGCATTATATGCAGGTATCTCTGTATATAATGCATTACGCCATAACAAAAAAAGGAACAAGTTACGAACCTGTATACAGGTTAAGTAAGGTAAATTAAGCAAATCGTGCTCAAATCCAGGCTGCTCTGAGAAATTGTCCGACGTGACCTGCGTATAGCAGCTTTTGTGTTCTAAAATTTAATTTGTTCGCCGGTAGAAACAAAAGTTGGCTGCATTCGTATCGTAGTGTTAATTTTTATTTAAATAAATAGTTTTATCATCAAGGGTATTTATGTAGCGGTAAAATACTGAGTGTTCAAGGACAAGTTATGGAGACGGAAGGCAGTTGCAGGGGATCCTCAAGAGTTTACAGCATTTATATCGTGTTTGGGCTCATTTCATGCACCGATTTCCTTCAGTTGAAGACGTTGATCGCTTTACGTACCTTAATGTCATTTTTAAAGTCCATTCATCATTTGTTTCTTCTAGACCATACCTAGGAGCCTTATAGTTACGGAGATATTGGGGTCATAGTTCCAAATTTTTCACAAGTATTTTTTTAAATATATGTTTTTAATGTAAGATTTTTACTTCATACACCTCCACGACCCCCGTACTATTTAATCCATCCATCAACACAATGCTTTGAGTCCTACCGTAAAACGTGATTTTTCACCCTAAAAAAAAAGACGTTTTCCAGCAATAATTTTTGCTTAGAGTTACGTTTGATGTACAGAATGCTTGGTGGACGGCTTCGTGATGGGTCTGTTTACTCTCTGTATAGACACCCCGCACGTACGGCTTGATGATTTTTTTTTTAAATTTTAGTACCATGTATAATAGTTATATGTATGTAGTTATAGTATAATAGTTATATGTATATATTTATATTTTTTAATTTTGGATAAAAATCGTAAAGCGGTTTCCAGAATACATCTACCTACCAAGTTTGAATGTGTAGTCCTAATAGTTTCGGAATAAAGTGGCTGTGCCATACGGACGGACAGACATGACGAATCTATAAGGGTTCCGTTTTTTGCCATTCGACTACAGAACCCTAATAATAGAGCTTATTTTGCCATATTAACGCAGGCCTGAGACAGCTAGAAGTCACATACCTATTATCACATTAGAATGGAACGCAGGACTCCATTTCAAAAATTTTAACTGAACGCAATTCCCGGTAAAGGATACAGTACACATACCAGGTGGAAGTACCCAGTCGCGTTGGATACGAGCGCCATCCCGTTGTCCCAGACACACTGAGTCCTGTTGCTCGGGGCGTAGCCACACAATTATGATGAGGGAATGCGCTTCTGGTACGACAACTGGAAACAGAAGCATCGTACTCTATTACATCATCGGAGTAAACGAGAAAAAGTCAAGCATTTGAGCTCATAAAGATATATGGAAGAGGGAGAATGGCTCACCGAACAAATGAATCGGGAAAAGACAGGAGAATGATGATGATAGACAAAATAAAAAGGAAGTGAAATTTATTATTAGATTAATGGACGCGAATGTTTAGTTCCAAATTTGTAGTAAAGTAAAAGAGGGAAGGAATTACACAAATGAACTAAAGGAAAAGAAAAAGAGTTTTTAAAAAATATGCATGAAGAAGTGGCTCAAAAATATGCATGAAGAAGTGGCTCAAAATTATACATGAAGAAGTGGCTCAAAAATATGCATGAAGAAGTGGCTCAAAAATATGCATGAAGAAGTGGCTCAAAAATATGCATGAAGAAGTGGCTCAAAAATATGCATGAAGAAGTGGCTCTAAATTATACGTGTCCCAAATTCAATACTCAAGTTTTTATTGCATTCCATATATGTTACATAAATAGTGTAACAAGGTAAAAGATCAATATGGACACTGTCGGGCGTAGCAACATTAGGAGAAAGGAATTGGGCTAAGCAGCAATACAATAATATTAGTATAAATTATAAATTTAATTGGGTGTACAATCTATACTAATATTATAAAGCTGAAGAGTTTGTTTGTTTGTTTGTTTGAACGCGCTAATCTCAGGAACTACTGGTTCGAATTGTTGGATAGTCCATTTATTGAGGAAGGCTATAGGCTATGTAACATCACGCTACTACCAATAGGAGCCGAGCAAAAAGAAAACAAGTCAGAAGCGGCGGGTGAAACCGCGGGGCACAGCTAGTTATGAATATATACATAATACATTATTAGGTTTGTTCATATAGGTATAATATATTAGTTATTTTTATTTATGTATTGTTTAAGAATAATGTAGGTAATTTTTATGAAATTTTTAGAAATATTTTCATTATTGCTAAATTATGTTATTATTGTGTATTCATATTTTCGTCTTTATATTTGGTTTCCTAAATTCCATATTATATTATATATTTATTTCGTAATGTTTGGTGTATTACATGAGCGCGAATAATTTTATTTTGTAATCGATTTGTTATCCAGAAACTCCTTTACTTTTACCTTTACAGAAATTGTTTCAATTTCTTAATAAATATATTTGTTTTGTCCACTTCTCGAATGTCATTTGGCAATTTATTATACGTTTTTATGGACATAACTAAAGGGCTGGTTGAGTGCATTTTAAGTCGGCATTGAGGTATGTTCATTTTGTTTTTGTTGTGTCGAAAGGTGAATCTTGTTTGTTTGTGTTCACACTTGGTGTAAAAATCTGGGTGTTTACAGTAGTGGTTAACAACTGGTAAAATGTTTCTTAACGAAAACCAGAAGTTTCTAAGAGCAAAAGAAATGCATTCACTTTCTAAAAGAACACACCTACAATACAAGTTTTGCGGTATAAGGAAGAGGGTGTCAGTTTCTCTTCTTCAGTTGTTCGTCAAGCCGGGCTGTTGCATATTATGCTAATCTCTCGGTAAACTTTGCTCGCGCGATGTAGGATTTGCGTGCATAGTTCGTATCTGGTGAAATAGATGTCAAATTCAAATTCAAATTCAAATTCATTTATTGTTTGTCACAGGTGAAATATCTGTTCTTATGATTATTATAAAGGATCGCTGTAACATACCTTTAAGGTGTACAATATTTACTGTTGGTTCAATATTTATATAACATCGTAATGAACGTAGTCAACGTCCATCATTAGTCATGCATTAATAAAGTAGTTCATTTACAAGTCAGTTTAAAAAAAAAAAAAAAAGTAAATAGGGACATTGATTTCATTAAAATTAAATTACTCATTGATGTCATACAAATTAAATTTTTCATCGATTTCATTACAATTGAATTACTCAGTGATGTCATACAAATTAAATTATTCAATGGTTTCATTACAATTAAATTAGTCATTAATGTCATACAAATTAAATGTCAGCATATCTTATCCATAGATGTAGTCACCGGTATTTTTGTCACTAAAAAAGTCGTTTATTGAAAAGTAGGCTTTACCAATCAAGAATTCCTTAAGTCTTTTTTTAAAACTATGCAAGGTTACAATGCTTTTTACGTCATTTGGTAGTTTGTTATAAATTTTTACTCCTATCCCAAATATACTCGTTTTAAATTTAACTGTCCTACACTTAATTCCGCTTAATACATTTTTATGCCGTGCACTTCTCAATGTGTCTTAGTTATTTAAATCACGTTTTATCATGTCTGCTGCTTCATAGATGTAAAGTGAAGGTAATGTCAAAATGCGTAATCTTGTAAACTCTGTTCTACATGAATCGGTCTGTTTAAGCCCACATATACTTCTAACGCACTTTTTTTGTGCTCTAAAAGCGTACTCTTTGTTAGTTGTGTTTCCCCAACAAAGAATACCATATTTTATTGCGGAACCTACATACGCGTGATAAGCGGTCAGTAATGTTCTCTCGTTAACAAATTTTCTCAGCATGTAGAGGGCATATGAAAACTGGTTTAATTTTTTACAGACATGATCAACCTGCATTTTAAAGTTTAGTTCAGAGTCGATATTAATACCAAGAAACTTAGTGTTGTTCACTTCTTTTATTTGTTCACCTTTATAATGTATAGTAAGTTTTTTTTTTTGAAGTAGTATTTTTATTTGTGAAAGTCATATAATTTGTTTTTTCAATATTTATTTTAAGATTGTTTACATTTAACCATTTTATAATATCTTCAAGTGCTTTGTTAATGTCAGTTTCATAATTATCTTTGTCAAGGTTCGTAAAAATAGCAGTACAAATATATATATAATATATCTGCAAATAGTACCATTTCCTGTTTTATAATTTTCGGTAGATCATTTATGTAGATGATAAACAAAAGAGGTCCAAGAATGCTTTCTTGGGGCACTCCATACATAATAGTTCTAGGATCTGACATATATGTTTGTTCCAACTTATTATCATTTGTTATTTTTGTTATTTGTGTTACTTGAAATCTGTTTGATAAATACGATTTTATAAGATTTAGTGCATTTCCTCTTACCCCATATTTTTCTAATTTGTTCAAGAGTATTTGATGGTCCACGTGATCAAAGGCCTTTGACATGTCCATAAAAATGGCTGTTATATGTTGCTTGTTATCCAGTCCTGTCATTACTTTCCTTAAAAAGTTAAAAAGAGCGCCGTTAGTGGATCTGTCTTTACGAAACCCGAATTGCTCATCTGCAAATATGTGATTAGCTTCAAAGTAGTTATATAAGTTATTATAAATTACTCTTTCAAATATTTTTGCGAAGACTGGTATTAACGCGATTGGTCTGTAATATTTAATCTGTTCTTTGTCCTCTTTTTTGAATATGGGATTTATAACCGTTAATTTCAGTTTCGAGGGAAACAATCCGTGTTCAAGGCACAGATTTATAATGTGGCTAAGTACTGGAGCAATAAGATGCGATACCGCCTCTCTCATTTGACTCGGTGCTAACCGTAATACCATTGGTGCTCAAGTTCTTAGTTTATTTTACTTTAAAAAAATTTGCTTACCCCTGCTCTGTTATAAAATTCTTTGCATACATTTTTTTCCAAATATTGAATGTTGTAAATGATTTTCTCCATTACTTGATTTTCAGCAAAAAAATATTAGAAGAAATTAAGAAGGAAATAATTAGGATCAAGTACGAGACGTCGGCACATCAAGCTGCCCAAAATTGTTAAATTTTCCCAATCAACCTTGAACCTAATGCATTCGCGACAAAGTTGAAAATCTGTTAGAGAAATTTGACAGATCGTAGTAGCTTGATGTCGTCTGCCGTCTGGTGTCTGTAAAATTTGATTAAGATTGACTATCTAATGGATGTCTGAATAACAAATAAAACACTAAACTTATACTGTCACTTACGGGATACCTTCCGTGATTGTGATTAAATATCGGGAGCTCAAAATAATGAACAATCATGGAAGATATCTCGTAAGTGACAGTATAACTTTAGTTGTTATCCGTGAAAGCTTAAAACAGTGTTTAAATAAAACACTATATAAGGTCTATCTTTTCATACACGAAATATTTTAAGAGTAACTTCTATAAGTCGTAAAGTCACCATACCAACGAAAAAAAAAAATTATCTGAGTGTTTTTTTTTACGAAATTATTATAATTCTAAAATTTTTTGAGACTTTTTGCATAAAACCTGTACTCCCATATTCTAACAAAGACAGTAGGTAAATACGACGTAGTAAACTAGCGTAATGGATGTTCAAAAGTAAGGAGCTAGTATTTATTTTGTGGGTCACGTAATTTTAAATGATTTATTTTAATAAAAATTTACTCAGATTAAAAAAAAAAACCTTGAAATAGCTTCGTTATAACCGTTAGATGAATCCCTGAAAATATTTCGTGTATGAATAGTTAGACCTTATATTTGCAATGAATAACTCACCGTCCGTAAACCCAGCGATGTAGAGATATCTAGAAGTGTTGTGTTTGTCGCCAGTCGGGAGGCAAATCGGATTCAACGGAACTGTAAGTGACATTGTAATCTATTATTTATGTTTGGCAGCTTGTCTGATAGTTTGTTCAGCAAGTAGTTGTAGTACATAATGAGTATTATCCAGTTACTGGATTGCGGAGGTCAGATAGGCGGTCACTCCATGTAAAAAATGTAAAAAACCCCCATCGCAACAAAGAAAAGCGAACAAACATTTGAAAAGTCAATAAAATGCCTAAGCCGGTTTTGATAAAACATATCTAATGGTTTTGATAAAACATATCTATCTCACAGCATGCCCTTTCATTTGATACCCCACTTGGGTATATTTGAAAATATTCGATTTTTCATACCCAATTTCATCCCCCATAATTTTGATAAAACTTAACTAAGAACTATTGCCAAGAAACTAGCTTTCAAATAAAAAAAACTGCATCCAAATCGGTTCACTCGTTTAAGAGCTCACACACGTGAGCGTGAAGAATTCCTTGGCGAGAGTGTCGTCGCGTCGCGATTACGCGTGGCACGCTCTAAGCAACTTCTTTAATTTATTTCCTCCGCAGTCACTACGTTATGGACTTTATTGAGTTTAATTAAGACTATAACCAAACCAAATTTGAATGACTCACAGTCGTTCACTTCGTCGATGTTTAACTCGATGAGTGCGATGCTGTTCAGCGTGAAGGATTTATACTCAGGGTGAGTAACGTAGGAGGTCGGCTTGACGAACCACGGGGTGTCCCGAGCCGCGAGGAACATCGCCGTGATGTCTGACCTGTTGGAAATGACAGAGATAGCATTGTATTAAGAAGAGGACATACATTTCGACGCGGAATCGACTAAAACCGGTCAGAAAGAACTTTAGGTCAATGCAATAAAAACTGATAAAGTCGTCATTTGACGTGGCTTGACAGCGCACGCAACTAAATGCGACAAAATAATATGTGATACGTGATAGTTTAAACTAACTCCGCATCGATAAGTGTAGTAATTCCCTGGTTCAATTCAACTCTATACCCTTGTTCACCATAGAAAAATGATTTGCCAAACCGTACGCCACTTGCTGTAGTATTCAAAGTGGCCATATTCCAGTATCCCGCTGATGCCATGACTAACGAGGCTACATACAGGAGTGATTTAAAAGAAATTTATGTAACAACGTCTCGGTATGCTACTAGCCCTACCGATGAGGTTTTCGTTATGGCAGTTGGAGTTTGCGATAATAATAATAGTAAGGAAGAACTTGGCGTGTGTGAAAAAGTGAGTTCATAGTGTGTGGAGTAGTACCTAGTAGCATACATTATAACTATATTCATAACTATATAAGGCATTATTCATAACTGTAATATTAGAGAGTGAGTAATAAAGGGAACGTTGCGCTGAACACACGTATCTTATTTGTTGCCTCCGGAACCACACCTCATGGCGACCCTGCCAGCCGTGTCGTGTCGGGCGCGGGTGTCTTATGTGGTCAGCACATTCCTGCACGTAGGCGCTGAGGCCCTATGGGATGAGCTGTTGCAAATTGGTTCGAATTTATTCGAGAACAATAACGCAAGCAAGTGAACTCTACGATAATTTCATTTTAATACTTCACGAAAATACGAAGAAAAAAGTCACAATGGGAAAAACTTATTCTAAACAGGAAGAGAAAGAAATTATAATCGCACAGAGTGGACATAATCATGCGAGTACCCAGGAATCGGAACAACAAATTTTCAAGTGAATACTATACTTTTGGGTTTTATTTTGGCCGCTATAGCTGTGGGCGTGCTGTATCTGATGTGGCGCCGGGACAGGAATAACTAGAAAAAGTGGATGCAACGGCAGATTAACGTCGAATTTCTGAGGCGAATGGTGTCCAGACTTTCTGCAAGGAGGACTGCTGCCGGGGGAATCATGTCTTCAGGAGGCACTGAAGCCGACATCGGATTTCAAAACGTGTGAGTACAGTGAAAGTGTCAAAAGTGTAGTGTGAGCGTTTTCTCGATAAGAAAACAAACTTCAGTGAATTTAAAAAGGAAAAAACAATAGAAGGCTCTTATGGACTTTAGTTTCATATCCTAGCCATAGTATAGTATAAGGATATTTTTTATTTTATTTTTATTATTATCATTGCCTTTGACTATTTTTTTTTTTAATTTGATATGTCGTCTTTAGAATCCTATGGAATTGCATTTGGAAAATATTTGCTCGAAGTTAGAAAAAATTCAGATAGATTTAAGAAAATTAGGAAGTGAAAGGAGAGATAAATATAGGGATAGCACGTTGAGTAAACTAGTGTTAGCGGAACAATATTATGAGGAGTTTAAGCAGTTAATTAAACTTGCAAGTGAGCAAGAAACAAGCCCTAATTTTTTATCAGTACGTATTAAGGAAACCCTAACAGATAAAATAGAATAGAATAGAATAGAATAATTTATTTAAAAAGTATTACAAAAAGTGTACATTTAGGCGCAGTAGTATTATTTCTCATACAACAATAATTAGTACTTATAAGTAACTATAACTATAACTAAAATATATTTAACAGTTGCAAGTTATAATAGTCCAATTCAGATGTCAGCGACCTGCCCGATCTAGGTTTATTTAAACCTGTGTTTCAGGCCATCACTTTACCTAGCGCAATTTAATTAGGACAGTAAAAATTACAAGATTAAATTAATCTATAAACAACTATAACTGAAATCAAATAGGTACAAAAAAAAACCACTAAAACTAGCTTAAGTAAATATGTACAAAAACATAATCAAACCACAACTTCTAGAAGTTTTTCTGTGTCTGTGTAATTAAGTATCGCTAAATAATCCGACATTACAAAACAACATTTTTTATAACTTAAACTATAGAAGTTTAGTATCTTGTTAAGTCTATTGTAGAGGAAAGGTCCTAAAAACACATAAAATCGATTCGCAAACGCATGTCTAGTTTGAGGTTTTGTGCAAACTAGGTCCTTCCTTCTCCTATCGGAAGGAACTGGGTGATAGGGAAGTGTAGAGTGCTGGAGTAGTATTATGTGCAGAATAAATAATTGCCGTACTGTAAGTACATTACATGCTTTGTAGAGCTGGTGTGTAGGGAATCTAAAAGGACGGAAGGTAGCAACTTTTAGAATTGCTCTTTGAGCACGTTCTAGAGGGAGAAGAATTGAATTTCCCGCGCCACCCCAGGATGTTATACAATATGTTAGGATAGACTGACACAACGGTAAATAAATCTGTTTTATCAAATTATAGTTAGCTACATTACGTAAATTCTTAAAAACGTATATTAGTTTGCGCACTCTAGTACACAGTAACTCGATATGTTTACGGAAATTTAGATTGGAGTCAATAGTGACACCTAGATATTTCAAGTGGTCAGCTTTATCTAAAGTAGGGCAAGAACATGCAGTGTCAGCGTACATGCTACAGTTATGCGCGTAAATGTTTAGGTTAGTAAGCGGTGTGTTAGTATTCCTCATTGTAAATATAATGTATTTTGATTTTTCAGCATTTAGTGTAAGAAGATTACTCTGGAGCCAATTAGACACAATGTTGAAGCCATTCTGAGCATGTTCATAGGCCTCAGCTCTTGATTTAGCTGCAAACAATAAAACAGTATCATCCGCATAAGACATAATAATACCATTTTGGAGTGGCAGGCAGCATAGGTCATTAATATAGATTAAAAATAATGTAGGGCCTAGAATACTGCCTTGTGGAATTCCAAAACAAGTATTAGAAAGGTCAGAACTTGTATGTGGGCCAATTTTTACAGATTGCTGTCGATTGCTTAGATAGTCTGACAATAGTAGAAGCTGTGTTCCTCTATTCCAAGTGCTTCAAGCTTCTGCAAAAGAGTACTGCAAGGAATAGTGTCGAAGGCCTTGGCAAGGTCTAGAAAGATTCCAACTGTATGCATTCCACTATCCAGATTTGTAGAAATGTAGTTAGTCAATTTGTTTACTGCTTGGCTTGATGATTTTTTAGGCCTAAACCCAAACTGATTTTCTGAAAGTAGTTTATTATCTTCCAGATATTTTATCAATCTACTGTTAATGATTTTTTCTAAAATTTTTGATAGGCCCGTTAGCACTGAAATGGGTCTGTAGTTATTCACACTCATTTTTCTCCAGACTTGAAAATAGGTGTTACCACTGACTTTTTTAGCAATTTTGGAAATATCCCTTTAGATAAACATAGCTGAAAAATGTGGGTCAGCGGAGGAGCCAGTAGGTATTTAAATCTTTTAAGTATATTATTGGGTATATCATCCCACCCAGTTGCGCAGACATTCTTTAACCTGTCTATTATTCTAATAACTTCGTTGACGTCAGTATCTAGTATAACAAAAGAATTTAATGTGGAAGATGTCCTAGTTGGGATTTGCGTGGAAGAACGACTAATATTTAAGGATTTTTCAGCCAAGTTCTTTCCAACGTTGACAAAATAGTGGTTTACCCTATATGTTGATTCCGCTGGGCTTATTTCTGTTGACAGTAAATCAAGCGGCGGTTCGGAATTTTTTGACCTCAATGTATTGGTTTTTATGAATTTCCACACAAGTTTACTATTTTTTCCCGCCTTCTGTAGTTCATGTTTTTCGTACTGATTTTTTAGTTTTTTCAAAAGATTATTACAGAAGTTTCGATATCTTTTATAGGTAACAGAAAGTATTACGTCATCAGGCAAGTTTGGATTTTAGGTGAAGTTTGTCTCTGTGTCTTATACAACGAACGAGACCGGGTGTGATCCAAGGTTTAATACAACTATACTTTCTAGGGATTGTCTTAGTGAAAGAGTTTTTCCTTATTGCATATTGTAAAAAAATAATGAAATATTGTAAAGAAATATTTGCATCAACAGAATCATAAATACGGTTAAAATTTATGCCGCGTATGTCACTTTCAAGGTTTGTCATGTTGACTTTAATGAAGCTACGCTCGCAGTTTTTTCTAGGTGAGTTTATTTGCATTGTTAGTAAAACAGTTTGATGATCGGTAAGCGAAGAGTTAGTAACCAATGTTTTGGATGAAATTTTTTGATTTTAGAATGATATGGACTAAGCAAGAACCGCTTTGATGCGTGGGGTAATAGTGAGCTGGTAAAAGTCCATGAAATGCACAAATATTTAGATAATTATGTGTATGGGTATCGGGATTCCCGGAGGAAATGTTGATGTTGATGTCTCCTAAAAGTATTATGTTTTTGAATGTACTTATGTTTTTTAAGTTTGTGTCAAGTGAGTCTAAAAATCTGTCGATATTATGAGAGGGTGGCCTATAAATAGCCATGACTACTGTATTGGGAATAATTTTAATGATTAAGCAGTTACTATCTTGGGATAGTGGTTCTTCTTTGGTAGTTCGCAAATTATTTTTAACATAAACTACTACTCCGTCATTTTGGTTAGTGTTTCTGTCTGTTTTATATGAATAAATACCGTTCAGAGATGGTAAGTTGACTGTCTGTTTTGACAGCCAACATTCTGATAGTACGATAATATCGCAGCTTATGTCAAGACTTTGTAATAACACTTCAAAACCGTCCATGTTTCGGTTTATGCTTCGAATATTTTGTGTAAGTAAAGTAAGCGTTTTGTCACTAGAACGAAGAAGGTGTTTACAGTCCTCAACATTGCAGACTTTAGATTCAAACACAGTAAAACTATCTAGATCACTGATAAGCTGATTGCTCATGATAATTACAAACTAAGAAGAAATACAAATAAGGGATGAGCTACCTGTTTGTGCCTACTAAATACAATATTCTGTGGCGCTCTTAGGCGCCCTCATAGTCTATGGAGTTAATATAGTTGGTCTCTGCATGCTTACGTGCCGGGCAACTTACATCACCGGTTGGATGGTCACATTTCCTCTTGAATCTTTTGCACGTCGCACACTGAGGGGGAGAAGATTTGCAGCTGCAGTCCTTCACAGAGTGTCCCGTCTCTGCACAGTAGTTGCAAGTAGGACTAGTTTCACGGCAAAACTTAGCTGCGTGGCCGAACTGCTGGCAATTATAGCACCTGGTGACTATTGTAAAATCTCTCACCGGGCATAAAGTCCAATTGATAAAAATTCTGCTTTGGTTGATTAGCATTTTTCATATGCCAGCGGGTACTTCCAGAATGTAGTTGCAGGTAGGAAGGCCTTTCTTACCCGATTTATGGCTTAATTTAATGGTCTCAAGGAAGGATTCACGAGTTGTATTCGGCAATTCGTCTGATAAGTTTTGCTCGTAAATACAGTCGAAGACCTCCTTCTCAGTAAGAGCTACGGGAACACCAATGACAGTAACCCTAGGGCGACGTTTAGATGGTTCTTCGATTGTTAGGCCCGAGGTAAATATCTTCTCCGAATTTTTCAATTTATCTATATCGCCTTTATTTTCAGTGCTAATCAGTACTCCCCCATTTTTCACTTTTTTCAGGCCACGGACATGGAGTTTTAGTTCTTCGGGTGATATTAACTTTTGAACAAGTGACTTGGTGTCGTCACTTGTTTTAGTCTTATCGCTGGGATAAATGGCGATCGAACTCAGGTTTGCAAGACGGACGAAATTGTCGGAGCCTTTCTTCACCATGCTAGCATAGGAATTGTTGGACGGGTTCAGCTTCGACTCAATAACCTCTTTGAACTGGTGCAGAGACTGTGCCATGTTTTGCTGAAGCTGTAGGTGCTGCACGGTACTGTGTGACTGGATCATTTTCTGCTTCACCGATTGGTAAAGGACAGCCATATGAGCAGTCCCACTTTGGACCTTCCGGCAAAGGTTTGAGACACGTTGCTTCTGGTCCGAGTTCATTTTTCCTTCACCAACAATAGTGCAGACTTCGCTGAGAATGACATCTATAGATGATAACCATTTCTGGATCTCAGGCGTGCTGACAAGATCATACGGCAAAACATTCTCCGCAGGTGCTGGTAGAGGTGGTGGTGGTGCACTCGGGGGCAATTGGTCGGTAGGCGTTGGCGGAGGACTTCTTCGTAGTATTTGGCTACGACCAAACGGGCTCGATTCTGGGTTAGACATACTAACCGCAACACTTTATTTATTGTCAATAGAAAATAAATATAATTCAGTACATCATGCACTTAATAGTTGGTATGGCACTAGTCATACGTGACACACTTTTTACTTTGATTTTACTGACGCCGCAAATAATTATTGATATATTTTATCGTAATTATTTATAGATATTTCATTTTAGCAAGTACAATAAAATAAAATAAAACACGTCCGCTTAGTCTCGCGACTCGTAAAGCGACCAAAAATATTGTTAGTATACGAAAAAATAAAAACTTATACACAAAATATAGAGCTAAGCAAAAGTTTACCAGAGACTAGTTCTGAAAGGGAGGTATATGATATAGCAAAAATGGAAACATTTGATTTAAAAACGGCTGCTACTTTAGTGCCGGTAATGGACAACAAAGATGAGACGTTGGAAAAGATCATTGAAGGAATAGAGATGTACGACAGTTTTCTTAAAAGTAAGGATTGCAAAAATCATTTAATTACTTTTGTACTTAAGACTAGATTGACCAGATATGCAAAATTGAAGCTAAAATCCAGCTATGCATGTTGTGATGATTTGATTCACGATATAAAACAGTACTTATTGCCTAAGAAGTCTGCAATCTCTTTGATAACTCAATTAAATAATATTTCTCAGGAAGGATTATCGATTTCGCAATACGGTGAAAAAATTGAAGACCTCTTTGTGAACCTTACAATCTCGCAGGCGAATTCTAATGAAAAAGCAAACGAGATTTTAAGGCCCATAAATGAACAGTTGGCAATAAAAAAGTTTGCCGACGGGTTGCGAAATAGACGTTTAAGCACAATTATTGCAGCTAGAAATTACGTAAATCTAAAAGAAGCCGTGCGTGCAGCAGAGGATGAGGAGCTGGCGCAGCCCCAGACGTCCCACGCTGTGCTCAACATGCAGTAAGTCTAGGAATTATTATAGAGGTAGGCCAGTACGCGGGTACCGAGGCTTTCATCAGCAAGGTACACGTGCAAAGTTTTATCAAAATCGGCCTAGCCGACCACACAGAGGAACTTATTATAACCAAGGGTTTTATAATAACTGTGCACAGACTAATGTAAGAGGAAGAAGCGGAGCTCATTCGTTTCGAGGAAATTATAGTCAAAACCCTCGAGGTCGACAGAATGTTTATTCTGCTCAACCCATGAAGTCGGACGATACACAACAAAATAAATCGGAACCAGATAATAAAACGTTTTTTCGTGAATAAAGAGTACATATTAACATTAAGCGAAAATATAAGGTACGTTTCTATGAATTTATATAATAAGGAATGCTATTGGTTACTTGATACTGAAGCGTCAATTTCCGCTGTACGGTCACAAGCGGTATCAGAGTTCGCAGAAGTACACTGCGATAACATTCTTATAAATGGTATAGGTGGGAAGATTTATTCAAAAGGTTACGTTTATCTAGACCTACAATTTATTACATGATGGTTCAATTTGCAACCATAACTTTTATTTATTTGATAAATTACCTTGTAAAGGAGATGGTATTATTGGATTGGACTTTTTGACGAAGTTCAATACGAACATTGACTTGGAGAATTCAAATTTAAGATTAAAACAACTAAACACTTATTGTTATTAACCTATATTTACGTCACCAAAAGTATCCGCGAGTTATATCACTATACCAGCGCGAAGTGAATCAATTCATTATATACAGTTAAAAGAAAAAGTTACAGATGATTGTGTCATTTATCCCAAAGAGATACAAGAAAATATTTTTTAAGCAGGACTAATAGTTAAACCAGAAAATAATGTTATTCCTGTGATATACTAATAAACGTAGCGTGACGCTTTACAGTTACGTGTCGACTAGTCCTTACTTATCCCGGGCGGCGAGTGCACGTACCCTTAAAGTAGTTCATCTACTTACTGATAATTTGGTGGTTTTATTCTAAACCCTAACTAGTGTTTCTAGTGAACACCACATTGGCGACGAGTAAAAGCGCAGTAAGTGGAATTATGTACTTGCTTACGGAAATTGGTCAGCAACAAAATTCTGAATAAATTACAAAAAAAAAAAAAAGTTCTGAAAAAGACAAAACTGAAAAAAGTGACTGTGATCTCAGTGAAAATTAGTAACAAGCCTCATCATAACATCACGCCTGTAATCCCGACGGTGATCTAAGTGAAATTGGGTGTCAAACATTATCATAAAATTATGCCTGTATTAGGTACTCCAACATTTCGCTCGTTATGTTTAAGTCCGAAGTACTTAATAGGGACGAACCAATTACTATAGCGAAATTCAGTATTAATGATGATTTGTTTCCGTAATTGTGTTTACTTTGTAAATATTTAACTAAAAATTACCTAGGTCTCGAAAAGATCGCTTTTAGCGATAAGACCGCCCATGTTGTCACCCTATGTGAAATGTTTTCTTGTATAAATGTTACTTGTATGGTGTACATACTTAAGAATATTCTATTATAGGATACATGAAACTTTTCTAAAATACATTATTACGTACTTGCAGTACAAAATAATTATGTATAATACAAAATAATACAGTATTTAATGAATACTGTTTATTTCCTCAATTGTGTTATATTTTGATCAACAATTGTTATTAGGTATATTGTTACTTATATAATATCCTATGTGCGATCTGCGTCGAGGGATGTGCAGCATGGATCGATGAACTGAGTATACGTCACTAAATGTCACTCGTAAACAGAACCGAATGTTGAAATTAAGTTACGAAATTTTGATAAGTCTCTGTATTTCTCTGACTTTAATTAAATGGTTTAAAATCATCAAAAATGGAGGTACAAAAAGAAAAAAAAAAGATGAAATACCTAGTACCTACATATTGTTGACCAAATCCGATTGCAAACAACATTATCGAAAGACAAATTCTGACAAATTCGATAAAAAAATATTTAAAAAATGTACCTACGAGATGAATTTCTCGTAAATACCAGTTTTAATCGGAATTTATTTTCGATCAAAACCTGACGTATCGAAAGAAATCTTCGATAAAATCAATGTGCCTACGAGAACATTTTCTCGTAAATTCCAGTTTTAACCAAGTGCCCCTTCGACAACCTCGAAATAATCGAAATAAATATTACTTTATCTATCGTAAAAACCAAATAAAATGAAATAATGGTAGAAAATGCCTATGGCATTAAGTCCGCCTCTGTACTTTGTGCTGGATGTGTTAAATAAATAAATAACACGTGCCTATTGAAATAAATTTCGATCAAAAATCTAATGTGCCTACGAGAACGTTTCTGGTAAATGTTCCTATTGAAAAAAAAAATATCTACAACGAATCTTCCTACGAGAACATTTTCTCGTTAATTCCAGTTCGATAATTTCGAAGGAATGAAGGTAATATAATTATCACCTCACCTTTTGTTAAAACTGAACAAGTATCATGAAATCTGTTAAGGCTAATGATTTTGACTAAATCTAAAATGTGTTTTGTGCTGTCATCAAAAACAAATTAAGAAATAAATACGATGCAATTCGATTACTTTTATTGTGAATCGGATCGAAGCCGTTCTATACGATCCTAGAATCGTATCGCGTGGTTACGATTCAGATAATCCAAAGTATCGATGCAAGTATCGTACATCCCTAGCTCCGACGTGTATTAAAATTATAAGTGGCCGCTTTGCTTAGCTAACACTTAACGGGGACTTATAAAGAAACCCTTGGTGAGACTTGCAAGCTACAGTTTGTTTAAGTGCTATGTTATCAGAACTCACAGAACTCTTTGTTATTGGCCGGATACGACCAATAAATTTGTTTCTTTCTTTGTTAAAGCCAAAATAATAAGTTAAGCGATTTGCTTATTTTAACTTCAAAAACTTTATTGTACATATGTTTTGGTAAAAATAATAAGAATTTGTCGATACAACCTTGAAATCATTTTACTAATATAGTGTTTACCTCGACTTAATTAAGAAAGGTTATTTTGATTCTCAGTGATACAGCAAGAATCGAAAATAATAACAATAGTTTTCTATCTTAAAACTGTAAAAAGGCCGTTAAACAAATACACAATAGAGTCAGAGTACAAAATGCAACAACTACCTAGCCTTAATAAAATTGACAACAAATGAAACCAAATATCTCACTAGAGGTTTACTTTGGTGCCGATATGGCAGTAAAGATCACAAATAATAGTCAGTGGCTGAAGCCCTGCAAATTATACAATTCGCAACAAAGGGCTAAGATACAAGGTCGTTTTCTAGACAAAGAGTACTTACTCAACAAAGAGCTAAGATACAAGGTCGTTTTCTAGACAAAGAGTGCTTACTCAACAAAGAGCTAAGATACAAGGTCGTCTACTAGACAAAGAGTACTTACTCACCAAAGAGGTAAGATACAAGGTCCTCTACTAGACAAAGAGTACTTACTCACCAAAGAGCTAAGATACAAGTTCCTCTACTAGACAGTACTTACCAAAGAGCTAAGATGGGGAGACACAACAGGGATATCCTTCAACAATTGAAAATTAATCAATGCGAAAATCAACCTGGTGATTTGTTATAGTACTTAAAGATGTATATTAATGATGTACACCTCAACTACACAGAAAAACAAAAAAAAAAAAACACCATCAGAGCTGTTTCATGCAAGACCGTTTAGAGGTAAAGCGGAGATAAATAACCATAAAGGGATCTCGAAGTTGATACAACCATTCAAAAGTTGGACAGATTTGACCAGAAATGGCTTTTGTCACCCAGAGCAGATAAGCGGAGATAGCAGAAAAGTTACACATTGAGAATTGGGATTGGAGAAAAAGTACATGTAGAAAACATGATGAACGAAAATAATATACCTCCGTAATTTAATCCACACTGCAGCGTACTGAAACATAAGGTATGCCGAAACTGGTCAAGACTACCGACACATGACGAAGATCATGAAACACCTAAAGAAGGTATAAATAAGAGTAATTAAAACTGGTCAATTGAAATTTATCGATCACAAAACGTAAGATACTTACCGTATTTTAAAGTTAAGCATAATGCAATAAAGTAAGTTTAATGCTAAATAGTGCAGGTACTGAAAGTACCTAAAATGTAATTAAATTCTAAATAGAAATATTGTCATTGTACTTTAAATGAATGAATGACTGAATTCTAAATGATGCTAAATATTGTAACTATTGTACTTAAAATTAATTTTATTAAAAAATTAAAGAAACAATGTATATGCCTACAATATTTGCACCTGGCTTATGTCTATTAACATTATTAATTTATCTGAATTGTTTAAATTTTTATAAAGTGTACCTATGTTAGCATAATTGATATTATATGGTAACATATAAAAGTAATTGTATTCCAGATATGTAAACTTAATATTATAGCTATTACACCAATTAAACCTACACATTTTTGTAAAACATTTTAAAAGAGTAAGTATGGAGTTTCTTCCCCATTCTTCTCCATACAAACTACCTTAGCGAATGGGAAAATGAAATGAACTCATTTCCTAAAGTGACCTCTAATGGTCTAATTGAAATAAATATTTTCATATAAAAAGGAAGAGATGTGATATACTAATAAACGTAGCGTGACGCTTTACGGTTACGTGTCGACTAGTCCTTACTTATCCCGGGCGGCGAGTGCACGTACCCTTAAAGTAGTTCATCTACTTACTGATAATTTGGTGGTTTTATTCTAAACCCTAACTAGTGTTTCTAGTGAACACCACAATTCCTATACAAATACTTAACACAAGTGAACAATCAATAACCATACCAATATTCCAGCCAAATATTCATCCATTAAAAGATTACAAAATGTGTACATTCAGTAAGACTAATATTAATGCAGAAAGAGCTCGAACATTATTACAATTATTGAAACTTGATCACTTACATTCCAGCGAACGGAGTAGCATTGCGTCATTATGTTGTAAGTACAGTGACATATTTCACCTACCAGGCGATAAGCTTACAACTACAAACATTTATAAACAATCTATACATTTAAAGCCAAACACTAATCCAGTTTATGTAAAGCCCTATCGAACCCCACATAGTCTAAAGCCAGAAATAGATCGCCAAATTCAAAAATTATTAAAAGATGATATTATAGAAGAAGCTAGTAGTGAGTGGTCCAGCCCAATCTTGTTAGTACCTAAAAAGCCGACAGAAACGGGAAATAAAAATTGGAGATTAGTAATTGACTATCGTAAACTCAACAACAAAATACAAGATGACAGATTTCCACTACCGAACATAGTTGAGATATTAGATTCGTTGTCGGGAGCAGTATATTTTTCACATTTAGACTTAAGTAATTCTTATTATCAGGTGGTTTTGTCAGAAGACAGCCGAAAAGTAACTAGTTTCTGTACAAACACCGGGCAATACCAAATGAAACGATTACCCATGGGACTGAAAATTAGTCCAAGTTCTTTTTCACGGATTATGACCATAGTCAGGACTTAATTAAGACAAATGCTTCATTTATTTAGATGACCTTGTAGTATTTGGTAGATCAATAGAACTACATAACAAAAACCTCATTGACGTATTTGAAAGGCTACGTAAAGTTAACTTAAAATTAAATCCAAACAAATGTAATTTTCTACAGACAGAACTTTTATACTTAGGTCATGTAGTTTCAAAAGATGGAGTTGCACCTGACCCTGAAAAAATAAAAGTAATTAAAGAATACCCAGTACCAACAAATGCAGATGAGCTTAGACGTTTTGTCGCATTTTGCAATTATTACAGGAAATTCATTAATAAATTTGCAGATTTAACTATTCCGTTAAATAACCTTCTACGTAAAAATGTACCATTTGTATGGACATCCGAATGTGTGCAATCATTTAAAATACTAAAAAAAGCACTGATGTCACAACCAATCCTGCAATATCCAGATTTTTCTGATAAAAATGAATTTATATTACAAACAGATGCATCAAATATATCAGTAGGAGCAGTTTTATGCAACAACAATATGAGACCAGTAGCTTACTCAAGTAGACCATTGAACAAAGCTGAGAAAAATTACCCAACTATACAAAAAGAACTAGTAGCAATAGTATGGGGAGTAAAATACTTTATACCGTATCTGTTTGGAAGGAAATTCACTATTATGACGGATCACAAACCTTTATTATATCTATTCGGAATGAAAGATCCTTCAAGTAGACTTTTAAAATTCAGATTAGCCTTAGTAGAGTATGACTTCAATATTACTTATATAAAAGGTAAAAATAACGTAGTAGCGGATGCACTATCGCGTATAACAATCACTTCAGATGAATTAAAAGAGATGAATGAAAAGAGTATGATTGTAATGACGAGAGGACAAAAATTAAGAGAACAGGAAATGATAGAAAGAGAAAAAAGCAAGGAATTGGTAATCTCTAGTAAAGCCACAGATGAAAGGTTTGATCAGCCCAGAGTCGTGGAAATATTAAGGATTCCAAATGAATCAGTTGAAATGACTTTTTTTAAGGGACATGAAATAAAACAATTGAAGAAACATAAAGATATATTTGAAAATGAATGTTTCATTTTTATACCAAGTAAAAATATTATATACATTAACCATGATTTTCATTCACAATTTACGCCAGCCGAATTTGTGAAAAATTTGTGTGATTTTTGTAAATCAATAAAAGTAAACGAGATTTGTTTAATAAAAAGAGAAGAAAACGCGTTATTCATTAAAGAACTTCTCAAAGAAGTTAACAACTCGAGTAAATACGAAGGCCCTATAATACACATTTTACGAGGTATTAAAAGAATAGAGATGCAAGACGAAAAAGAATTTATTTTAAATGACTATCACCTATTACCTACTGCTGGTCATGCAGGGGTACGTAGAATGATAAATAATATCAGACGATCATTTTACTGGCCAGAACTAGAACGAGACGTAAGAGAATTTATAAAAAAATGTGATACATGTCAAAAAATGAAATATGGTCGTAATACCATTCAGCCTATGGTTGTCACAACAACGGCGACCTCGGCTTTACAAAAAATATTCTTAGATATAGTGGGCCCATTAGATAAGGACTTAGAAGGTAATTCGTATATATTAAGTATTCAGTGTGACTTAAGTAAGTTCGTAGAGGTATATCCATTACCTAATAACGAAAGTAAAACAGTAGCCAGAGCACTAGTTAATAACTTTATATTAAGGTTCGGTATTCCAAATACAATATTAACAGATAGAGGCACCGAATTCATGTCTTCTACGATGACAGAAGTATGCAAGTTACTAGGAATAGAAAAACTCAATTCTACATCTTACCATCATCAAACTATAGGATCCTTAGAGAACTCACATAAACACCTAGGAGCCTATTTACGCACTCAATGTGAGAAATATCCAGAAGCTTGAAGTCACTGGTTACCATACTGGTGCGATGTGGGGATGAGGAGGGGTTAAGTAAACAACATGACGTGTATTACTTTGAGAGTCAATTGTGAACTGAGACTCAACTGTACTCAACTACAGTCCTCAACTGCCCTCTCTCCTTTAATAGGTGGTTTAAATATACATAGATAGTACGTGACTACGTGCTAACACTAAGCCTACGGAGAACAGTATATTTACCTTAACTTAACCCTGGACAGTACGTGACATGCTGATGTACAACATATGTGACACGATGATGAACAATATACGTGCCTTCTCAGCACATCACCCCTCTTAAAGTAAAAAAAAAACTAAATTACGGTTTTTTTTTTCCCTCTTACATTCTAACTCTTACAATATAATTTTGTTCTATTCTTATGAATTACATCTATCTTATTATCTTTCTTTTTTACAATGACATTTGGTGACTCGTCCTTTATAACTTCAAATGGTCCATTATAAATACATTCTAATTTATTGCCTGTTTCGTTTTTTATCAATATCCAGTCACCTTCTTTATAATTTATTGAATTAAGGTTCTTATCATAACAATTTTTCCTCGCTAACTTACTTGCTATCAAATTTTCTTTCGCATCATTTTGAGCCCTCTGCAATCTAAACTTAAATTCTAAAGGATAATCATCAAAATTGTACAATGGTTCAACATTTTCACCTTGAAGACTACTTGGTAACCTGCAAATTTTACCGAAAACTAATTCATAAGGTGTATATTTGGTCACAGTATTAACTGTAGTGTTATATGAAAAGCACCAATATGGAATCCAAGAACTCCATGACGATGGATTATTCTCCGTCTGTATCCTTAAATACGCGCCTAAAGTTTTGTGAACATTTTCCAAAGATCCTATACTCTCATGATGATATGATGTCGACAAGTTTTTATTGATGCATAAGATGTTACATAGCTCTACCATTACTTTTGAAATGAACTCAGAACCCCTATCTGTAGCAATTGTCCGCGGTATTCCATATCTCAAAACAAAATTTTCTGCCAACGCTTTCGCTACCTCATTTGCGGATTTATTCTTTAATGGATACGCCTCTACAATTTTTTTTTTGTGTTTAGAAGAATACGACTTTGAGGTTGAATATATTAAGGGAAAAGAAAATGTGCAAGCAGATGCACTTTCCAGGTTAGTGATTACAAGCGAGGATTTGAAAACCATACGCGAAAAGACTATATCCGTGATGACGAGAGCGCAGTACAAACGGTTAAGAGAGCCGAATGTTTGTGATACGGACTCCATGGTATCTGGGACTGATCACCCTAGGATCGTGGAAGTTCTTAAAAAACAAGGAAATGACGTTGAGATATGTTTAAATGAATGGGAGAAAATGTTACGTAACAACAATTATAAAAAGATATTTTCAAAAACGCGCAATTTAATGTATGTGCCAGGGAACTCGAGTATTTATGTAAACTATGAATCTTTATCGGCATCATCGCGAGACGAGTTGTTGAAAGACATAGTAGATTTTTGTATTGAGAAAGGCATAAAAGAAGTTATTGTTTTAAAAAATCGTTATAACGTTGAATTTATTACAAAAATGGCACAATATTTAAAGGAAAATAGTGGTAAATCTCTACATACGAAAGATTTTAAAATGTGTGTGGTGAAGGATTTACGGAGAGTAGAAGGGGAAGATGAGAAGAGGATTATTTTGAATGATTTCCACATTTTACTCACAAGTGGTCATGCAGGTATACGCAGAATGGTGAATAATATGAAGAAGTATTATTATTGGTCTTCTATTGAAAAAGATGTAACGGAATACATTAATAAATGTGATAAGTGTAAGAAACAAAAGTATTCTAGACATACTAAGGAACCAATGACAATTACTACCACTGCATCCGCATCTTTTGAGAAAATTTATTTAGATATAGTGGGGCCACTTGATAGGGATGAAAAAGGTAATGTTTATATATTGACACTTCAGTGTGAGCTTACAAAATTTGTAGAGGCGTATCCATTAAAGAATAAATCCGCAAATGAGGTAGCGAAAGCGTTGGCAGAAAATTTTGTTTTGAGATATGGAATACCGCGGACAATTGCTACAGATAGGGGTTCTGAGTTCATTTCAAAAGTAATGGTAGAGCTATGTATAGTAATGGTAGAGCTATGTCTTATGCATCAATAAAAACTTGTCGACATCATATCATCATGAGAGTATAGGATCTTTGGAAAATGTTCACAAAACTTTAGGCGCGTATTTAAGGATACAGACGGAGAATAATCCATCGTCATGGAGTTCTTGGATTCCATATTGGTGCTTTTCATATAACACTACAGTTAATACTGTGACCAAATATACACCTTATGAATTAGTTTTCGGTAAAATTTGCAGGTTACCAAGTAGTCTTCAAGGTGAAAATGTTGAACCATTGTACAATTTTGATGATTATCCTTTAGAATTTAAGTTTAGATTGCAGAGGGCTCAAAATGATGCGAAAGAAAATTTGATAGCAAGTAAGTTAGCGAGGAAAAATTGTTATGATAAGAACCTTAATTCAATAAATTATAAAGAAGGTGACTGGATATTGATAAAAAACGAAACAGGCAATAAATTAGAATGTATTTATAATGGACCATTTGAAGTTATAAAGGACGAGTCACCAAATGTCATTGTAAAAAAGAAAGATAATAAGATAGATGTAATTCATAAGAATAGAACAAAATTATATTGTAAGAGTTAGAATGTAAGAGGGAAAAAAAAAACCGTAATTTAGTTTTTTTTTTACTTTAAGAGGGGTGATGTGCTGAGAAGGCACGTATATTGTTCATCATCGTGTCACATATGTTGTACATCAGCATGTCACGTACTGTCCAGGGTTAAGTTAAGGTAAATATACTGTTCTCCGTAGGCTTAGTGTTAGCACGTAGTCACGTACTATCTATGTATATTTAAACCACCTATTAAAGGAGAGAGGGCAGTTGAGGACTGTAGTTGAGTACAGTTGAGTCTCAGTTCACAATTGACTCTCAAAGTAATACACGTCATGTTGTTTACTTAACCCCTCCTCATCCCCACATCGCACCAGTATGGTAACCAGTGACTTCAAGCTTCTGGATATTTCTCACATTGAGTGCGTAAATAGGCTCCTAGGTGTTTATGTGAGTTCTCTAAGGATCCTATAGTTTGATGATGGTAAGATGTAGAATTGAGTTTTTCTATTCCTAGTAACTTGCATACTTCTGTCATCGTAGAAGACATGAATTCGGTGCCTCTATCTGTTAATATTGTATTTGGAATACCGAACCTTAATATAAAGTTATTAACTAGTGCTCTGGCTACTGTTTTACTTTCGTTATTAGGTAATGGATATACCTCTACGAACTTACTTAAGTCACACTGAATACTTAATATATACGAATTACCTTCTAAGTCCTTATCTAATGGGCCCACTATATCTAAGAATATTTTTTGTAAAGCCGAGGTCGCCGTTGTTGTGACAACCATAGGCTGAATGGTATTACGACCATATTTCATTTTTTGACATGTATCACATTTTTTTATAAATTCTCTTACGTCTCGTTCTAGTTCTGGCCAGTAAAATGATCGTCTGATATTATTTATCATTCTACGTACCCCTGCATGACCAGCAGTAGGTAATAGGTGATAGTCATTTAAAATAAATTCTTTTTCGTCTTGCATCTCTATTCTTTTAATACCTCGTAAAATGTGTATTATAGGGCCTTCGTATTTACTCGAGTTGTTAACTTCTTTGAGAAGTTCTTTAATGAATAACGCGTTTTCTTCTCTTTTTATTAAACAAATCTCGTTTACTTTTATTGATTTACAAAAATCACACAAATTTTTCACAAATTCGGCTGGCGTAAATTGTGAATGAAAATCATGGTTAATGTATATAATATTTTTACTTGGTATAAAAATGAAACATTCATTTTCAAATATATCTTTATGTTTCTTCAATTGTTTTATTTCATGTCCCTTAAAAAAAGTCATTTCAACTGATTCATTTGGAATCCTTAATATTTCCACGACTCTGGGCTGATCAAACCTTTCATCTGTGGCTTTACTAGAGATTACCAATTCCTTGCTTTTTTCTCTTTCTATCATTTCCTGTTCTCTTAATTTTTGTCCTCTCGTCATTACAATCATACTCTTTTCATTCATCTCTTTTAATTCATCTGAAGTGATTGTTATACGCGATAGTGCATCCGCTACTACGTTATTTTTACCTTTTATATAAGTAATATTGAAGTCATACTCTACTAAGGCTAATCTGAATTTTAAAAGTCTACTTGAAGGATCTTTCATTCCGAATAGATATAATAAAGGTTTGTGATCCGTCATAATAGTGAATTTCCTTCCAAACAGATACGGTATAAAGTATTTTACTCCCCATACTATTGCTACTAGTTCTTTTTGTATAGTTGGGTAATTTTTCTCAGCTTTGTTCAATGGTCTACTTGAGTAAGCTACTGGTCTCATATTGTTGTTGCATAAAACTGCTCCTACTGATATATTTGATGCATCTGTTTGTAATATAAATTCATTTTTATCAGAAAAATCTGGATATTGCAGGATTGGTTGTGACATCAGTGCTTTTTTTAGTATTTTAAATGATTGCACACATTCGGATGTCCATACAAATGGTACATTTTTACGTAGAAGGTTATTTAACGGAATAGTTAAATCTGCAAATTTATTAATGAATTTCCTGTAATAATTGCAAAATGCGACAAAACGTCTAAGCTCATCTGCATTTGTTGGTACTGGGTATTCTTTAATTACTTTTATTTTTTCAGGGTCAGGTGCAACTCCATCTTTTGAAACTACATGACCTAAGTATAAAAGTTCTGTCTGTAGAAAATTACATTTGTTTGGATTTAATTTTAAGTTAACTTTACGTAGCCTTTCAAATACGTCAATGAGGTTTTTGTTATGTAGTTCTATTGATCTACCAAATACTACAAGGTCATCTAAATAAATGAAGCATTTGTCTTAATTAAGTCCTGACTATGGTCATAATCCGTGAAAAAGAACTTGGACTAATTTTCAGTCCCATGGGTAATCGTTTCATTTGGTATTGCCCGGTGTTTGTACAGAAACTAGTTACTTTTCGGCTGTCTTCTGACAAAACCACCTGATAATAAGAATTACTTAAGTCTAAATGTGAAAAATATACTGCTCCCGACAACGAATCTAATATCTCAACTATGTTCGGTAGTGGAAATCTGTCATCTTGTATTTTGTTGTTGAGTTTACGATAGTCAATTACTAATCTCCAATTTTTATTTCCCGTTTCTGTCGGCTTTTTAGGTACTAACAAGATTGGGCTGGACCACTCACTACTAGCTTCTTCTATAATATCATCTTTTAATAATTTTTGAATTTGGCGATCTATTTCTGGCTTTAGACTATGTGGGGTTCGATAGGGCTTTACATAAACTGGATTAGTGTTTGGCTTTAAATGTATAGATTGTTTATAAATGTTTGTAGTTGTAAGCTTATCGCCTGGTAGGTGAAATATGTCACTGTACTTACAACATAATGACGCAATGCTACTCCGTTCGCTGGAATGTAAGTGATCAAGTTTCAATAATTGTAATAATGTTCGAGCTCTTTCTGCATTAATATTAGTCTTACTGAATGTACACATTTTGTAATCTTTTAATGGATGAATATTTGGCTGGAATATTGGTATGGTTATTGATTGTTCACTTGTGTTAAGTATTTGTATAGGAATTGTGGTGTTCACTAGAAACACTAGTTAGGGTTTAGAATAAAACCACCAAATTATCAGTAAGTAGATGAACTACTTTAAGGGTACGTGCACTCGCCGCCCGGGATAAGTAAGGACTAGTCGACACGTAACCGTAAAGCGTCACGCTACGTTTATTAGTATATCACATCTCTTCCTTTTTATATGAAAATATTTATTTCAATTAGACCATTAGAGGTCACTTTAGGAAATGAGTTCATTTCATTTTCCCATTCGCTAAGGTAGTTTGTATGGAGAAGAATGGGGAAGAAACTCCATACTTACTCTTTTAAAATGTTTTACAAAAATGTGTAGGTTTAATTGGTGTAATAGCTATAATATTAAGTTTACATATCTGGAATACAATTACTTTTATATGTTACCATATAATATCAATTATGCTAACATAGGTACACTTTATAAAAATTTAAACAATTCAGATAAATTAATAATGTTAATAGACATAAGCCAGGTGCAAATATTGTAGGCATATACATTGTTTCTTTAATTTTTTAATAAAATTAATTTTAAGTACAATAGTTACAATATTTAGCATCATTTAGAATTCAGTCATTCATTCATTTAAAGTACAATGACAATATTTCTATTTAGAATTTAATTACATTTTAGGTACTTTCAGTACCTGCACTATTTAGCATTAAACTTACTTTATTGCATTATGCTTAACTTTAAAATACGGTAAGTATCTTACGTTTTGTGATCGATAAATTTCAATTGACCAGTTTTAATTACTCTTATTTATACCTTCTTTAGGTGTTTCATGATCTTCGTCATGTGTCGGTAGTCTTGACCAGTTTCGGCATACCTTATGTTTCAGTACGCTGCAGTGTGGATTAAATTACGGAGGTATATTATTTTCGTTCATCATGTTTTCTACATGTACTTTTTCTCCAATCCCAATTCTCAATGTGTAACTTTTCTGCTATCTCCGCTTATCTGCTCTGGGTGACAAAAGCCATTTCTGGTCAAATCTGTCCAACTTTTGAATGGTTGTATCAACTTCGAGATCCCTTTATGGTTATTTATCTCCGCTTTACCTCTAAACGGTCTTGCATGAAACAGCTCTGATGGTGTTTTTTTTTTTTTGTTTTTCTGTGTAGTTGAGGTGTACATCATTAATATACATCTTTAAGTACTATAACAAATCACCAGGTTGATTTTCGCATTGATTAATTTTCAATTGTTGAAGGATATCCCTGTTGTGTCTCCCCATCTTAGCTCTTTGGTAAGTACTGTCTAGTAGAGGAACTTGTATCTTAGCTCTTTGGTGAGTAAGTACTCTTTGTCTAGTAGAGGACCTTGTATCTTACCTCTTTGGTGAGTAAGTACTCTTTGTCTAGTAGACGACCTTGTATCTTAGCTCTTTGTTGAGTAAGCACTCTTTGTCTAGAAAACGACCTTGTATCTTAGCTCTTTGTTGAGTAAGTACTCTTTGTCTAGAAAACGACCTTGTATCTTAGCCCTTTGTTGCGAATTGTATAATTTGCAGGGCTTCAGCCACTGACTATTATTTGTGATCTTTACTGCCATATCGGCACCAAAGTAAACCTCTAGTGAGATATTTGGTTTCATTTGTTGTCAATTTTATTAAGGCTAGGTAGTTGTTGCATTTTGTACTCTGACTCTATTGTGTATTTGTTTAACGGCCTTTTTACAGTTTTAAGATAGAAAACTATTGTTATTATTTTCGATTCTTGCTGTATCACTGAGAATCAAAATAACCTTTCTTAATTAAGTCGAGGTAAACACTATATTAGTAAAATGATTTCAAGGTTGTATCGACAAATTCTTATTATTTTTACCAAAACATATGTACAATAAAGTTTTTGAAGTTAAAATAAGCAAATCGCTTAACTTATTATTTTGGCTTTAACAAAGAAAGAAACAAATTTATTGGTCGTATCCGGCCAATAACAAAGAGTTCTGTGAGTTCTGATAACATAGCACTTAAACAAACTGTAGCTTGCAAGTCTCACCAAGGGTTTCTTTATAAGTCCCCGTTAAGTGTTAGCTAAGCAAAGCGGCCACTTATAATTTTAATACACGTCGGAGCTAGGGATGTACGATACTTGCATCGATACTTTGGATTATCTGAATCGTAACCACGCGATACGATTCTAGGATCGTATAGAACGGCTTCGATCCGATTCACAATAAAAGTAATCGAATTGCATCGTATTTATTTCTTAATTTGTTTTTGATGACAGCACAAAACACATTTTAGATTTAGTCAAAATCATTAGCCTTAACAGATTTCATGATACTTGTTCAGTTTTAACAAAAGGTGAGGTGATAATTATATTACCTTCATTCCTTCGAAATTATCGAACTGGAATT
The DNA here is from genome assembly GCA_905163415.1 of Noctua fimbriata. NCBI lineage: Eukaryota > Metazoa > Arthropoda > Insecta > Lepidoptera > Noctuidae > Noctua > Noctua fimbriata. The sequence goes on from LR990945.1 coordinate 5,047,953, forward strand.
AACGAGAAAATGTTCTCGTAGGAAGATTCGTTGTAGATATTTTTTTTTTCAATAGGAACATTTACCAGAAACGTTCTCGTAGGCACATTAGATTTTTGATCGAAATTTATTTCAATAGGCACGTGTTATTTATTTATTTAACACATCCAGCACAAAGTACAGAGGCGGACTTAATGCCATAGGCATTTTCTACCATTATTTCATTTTATTTGGTTTTTACGATAGATAAAGTAATATTTATTTCGATTATTTCGAGGTTGTCGAAGGGGCACTTGGTTAAAACTGGAATTTACGAGAAAATGTTCTCGTAGGCACATTGATTTTATCGAAGATTTCTTTCGATACGTCAGGTTTTGATCGAAAATAAATTCCGATTAAAACTGGTATTTACGAGAAATTCATCTCGTAGGTACATTTTTTAAATATTTTTTTATCGAATTTGTCAGAATTTGTCTTTCGATAATGTTGTTTGCAATCGGATTTGGTCAACAATATGTAGGTACTAGGTATTTCATCTTTTTTTTTTCTTTTTGTACCTCCATTTTTGATGATTTTAAACCATTTAATTAAAGTCAGAGAAATACAGAGACTTATCAAAATTTCGTAACTTAATTTCAACATTCGGTTCTGTTTACGAGTGACATTTAGTGACGTATACTCAGTTCATCGATCCATGCTGCACATCCCTCGACGCAGATCGCACATAGGATATTATATAAGTAACAATATACCTAATAACAATTGTTGATCAAAATATAACACAATTGAGGAAATAAACAGTATTCATTAAATACTGTATTATTTTGTATTATACATAATTATTTTGTACTGCAAGTACGTAATAATGTATTTTAGAAAAGTTTCATGTATCCTATAATAGAATATTCTTAAGTATGTACACCATACAAGTAACATTTATACAAGAAAACATTTCACATAGGGTGACAACATGGGCACTGATTCTCCCCGTCTTTGCGATCATTTTTTTGTTCTAGACCATACCTGGGAACTTTCTAGTTACGGAAATATTGGGGGTCAAAGTTCCAACTTTTTCACAAGTTTTTTTTTTAAATACATGTTTTTAATGTAAGATTTAACTTTACACACCTCCACGACCCCCGTACTATTCAATCCATCCGTCAGCACAATGCTTTGAGTACTTTACATCGAGTCCTACTGTATATCGTATTTTTCACCCCAAAAAAAAGTCGATATCCAGCAATAATTTTTGCGTAAAGTTACTTAGTTTGATGTACAGAATGCTTGGTTGACGGCTATGTGAAGGGTCTGTTTACACCCTGTATATCTGAGATAGACAGCCAGACAACGGCTTCAAACTGAAACTAACTCATTTTAAGTCGGGGTTTAAAAAAGAAATCGAGAAATAAATGCTCGCCTAAAAAATAACCCTTCATTTGAAAACGATTTATACAACCTAATCAGGGAAGGCCGTTAGGGCCAAATAAGTAATTAGTGGGGTTGAAAAACACTTAAATTTCCTGGTTAATGTGTTTTTGCGACAACGCCTAATGACCTGTAGGAGGTGAAAAGGGTGCGAATGTAAGCGAATAAACATCTTTTGCGGCCTCGTTTAACACTGCGGGGTCTATTTGACCTCGGGGACCTTCTTAGAAGACTCGTTGTAAAACTAGGGTTACCGTTTTCTAATTTAAAAAATTTTGACAAAAAGCCGGACATTTGTATAAAAGTCCGGATATTATATTTAGTCTATCTCTATCTCATCGTCATCATTCTCTTGCCCTTATCCCAATTCATTTGGGATCGGCGCAGCATGTCTTCTTCTTCCATACTTCTCTATTACCTACTCGTCATCTCAGCAGTCACCTTCTTTCTAGCCAATCTTTCTCCAGCTATCTATCTTTAATTGTACTTTTTTATTTTTTGTAAATTACTGCTTTACGATAGTCCGAACATTATGACAAGGCCGGACTACTAAATCTGGGGGATAATTAAAACATACTTATTTCAGAACTATCTCTTAGTTTTAATGAGAGAAACATTCCAGAGGAATCATGGCTTTTAATAGTTATGTAAAGTGATTTTCTTGTAAATATGGTTTTGCATAAAGATAGACACACAATGTAGCTGAGAACCGTGCGTTTGTATTCCAATTTTAATGAGTTCGGTTTGATATAGAATATTCCATTCGTGTGAAAATATTTTATACAACCCATTTTTATAGACTATTTTGCTTATTTTCACTCATTTAGACCTCAAAAACCCAATAACCTCTACACTTAAAAGGTTACCGAATTATTCATTGAGGTCGTATTTAAGTAGTGGTTGCCATTATTTTTTGCACCTCCATGCGTTCTTTTATGAATCGTAAGTGTAGAATGCTTATCAGTTGGTATGTCTATCTATCTACCTATGTAGGTAAACTTTTGTTGCTATTACGTTTTATTTATTTATTTGCATTAGTAGCTAATATCACCAACTTATTTAGATATTACGACTATAAGCACTATCAGCCTCTCGTCATCATCTTCCTGTCCTTGTCCCATATCACTTGGAGCAATTAATTTTTTTGTCCGTTCTCCCCTGTCAACCGTCACGCAATCATTTACTCCTTTTTCTTTCATATCATTCATCCATGTTTCCTTGATCTTTCTCTCCCACTCCATCCATCAACATGCACACAACAAGCTCAATCGGCCTGTAATGTTTTCTTTTTTTATGGTTCTAGGACATGCCGGGTTCCCTCACCAAGATTTCCTTCACTATTTTGAAAGCAGTGGTGATTAAATTAATTAAACAAAGTAAAGGGACTGCCTGGGTTTGATCCAACAACCTACTGCCTCATCATCATCATCTGCCTAGCCTTTTTCCAACTAAGTTCGGGTTGGCTTCCATTTTAAGATTCAGCTGAATACCAGAATTTGGACGCATATCACTTGGAATCAAACCTAACCCTAAATCATTCACACAGTCATTCCAATTACACATAAGTACCCAATCCTGTTAATTTCCCCCCTCAGTATTTTAAAATAACCTTTATTAATCCAAAATATAGGTAAATGGTTTATTAAAGAATCTCTTTGAACGCACCTGTGGCCGGATTTCAGCTATTCAAAACATTCCAATTTAGATTGCGAGCAAAAAAGGGCGGGTTTCCGAAACAAAGATTCATTTCATGAATTTCAGAGAGAGGATGTGGGGTAAGCACTAAGCAATGTTCTACATTAAAATACGCTTCATAAAAAAGCGTTGTGACAGTAATCTTACGACAATAATGAATTAAAAGGTATGAAATCTTTCAGAGCGTGCTTGTAAAGTGCACAAATGAAACTAGACCATCATAATTCGCCAAAAAATGGGGGAAAAAATCAAATAAAAATGTACCATTTTGTAACTTGTTCACTGGCTTCTATTCTTATAAGGTTTTATTAAAACAATGCTATAAAAGATTGACTATGTTCTCCTCTTAAATCTTTGTTATAATAAAAGCTTTTTGCAATACTGACCAGAATATTCTTGTAAGTAATTGCAAAAACGTTACCCTTCACCCTTGTGCAGTCGGGTAAAAATAACATACTTACATTCAAATGCGAGGGTAGTCAAGTATTTATGCGAAGATAACGCACAACGGTAATGGATTCCATTCTAAAATTGCAGCATTTCGTGATTGAACAGTGTAAAAGCAACTAGACCCCAGCGTGCACGTGGGAACGTGAAATTTTATTATTTTATTCACACGTTGAAAATAGTTGCCTTTCGGGCTAGCAGCGAATATACGTTGCGTTGCTTTGGTTCTGATCATTTAATAGCCAGGCTGGGCAAAATGTGAGAAAAATAGTAAATGTTGTGTAAAATTTCGTATTTTCTTTAGGCGCATTTTGCATATTATTCAGGAAAATTTATTTAGTAGGTAATTCGATAGCCTCGGCGTTTATCCTTGCAATAAGGTCATTTGCACGTCCTTAGGTCTCTTACTTTAATTTCATTGAACATATCCTAGATTTAACTAACACCGTGACACGAGGTTTTTATATAAAAGATTTGTCCTTATCACTCTGATAAAAAGTCCTTCTCCAAACAGCGTCACCAACATTAAATTCGGCAGGTCTTCTACGTAAATTATAATGTTGACAAATCCTACCATGAGCCTGCAGTAATAGTGCTTGAACCTTATTAAATATATTAGACAACACACCCAAGTTCTCAGTGTAAGAATCGCGAGGTTGAAAAACAAGATCTTCGTCGTTTTCCGTATTAACCTAGTGTGATCCACAAGTAATTAGTTCACGCCTGTACACTAGAAACGAAGGAGTAAAACCGGTTACCTCGTTAACAGAACCACAGACAGAACTATTCACGGTGAATTGTATTTTAGGTACCAGCTGATCCCAAACGCGTTGGTCGGTAGTGATAAACGTTGAGATATATTGTTTTGTTATAACGCTAGTCTGTATGAACATGTGGTGAATATTTAGGAGTGAAATGTAATTTAGGTACCTTATATTTTTCAAACATTTGTCTTAAGGTAGCACTCACGAATTGTTTACCATTATCAAGTATCACTGTAGAAAGTATGTAACACTTGCTCCTCCAGGATCTTAGTAACAATTTCGGCTGTCACGCGCTTTATTGGAAATAATAAACAGTACTTACTAAAGCAACAGGTCACGACTAGGATGTAAGAGTTTTGTTTTCTAGTAGTCGGTGGTGGTTGGTAGTAATTTGGAAAAGGTCTAGAACATTGCTTTGGTCCATCCATTTCACCTAAGGGAGAATGAGTTTGATGCTTATGTGCAATACAGATATCACATGAAGTAACCGCCTTACGACATCAACATCCCATGCCAGTGGTACCTGAGACTTACCCGCTTGTAGGTTTTAAATATACCAAAATGACCAAATGACCAGCGGTTGATTCAGTGATTTTTTTAAATGATTTATGTTCTAGACTCAGCTGGAATCACCTCCTTCCACTCAAACTCTTTATTAAGAGGAAGATTGGTTTGCATGTATCGTATATATTTTACAAAATAATTAGGAAATGATGTAGGAGAATTTTGACAGCGTTATATATTTAAATACCATCGATTACTAGAAGCTGCAGTGTTAGGACAGTGCATCAGGAATGACATTATCCACGCCACGACGGTGTTTAATTTCAAAATTGAACGCTGAGAGACGAACACCCCAACGAGCTAAGCGTTCAGTAAGGTTGTTTAGGTAAAGGATCCACTTCAGAGCTCTGAGCTGAATGGTCTGTATATACGATAAACTTTTTGCCATTATCAAGGTAGCATCTCCAGTGTTCTAAGGCTACTAGTACAGTGAGAGCTTATCTTTCAGTGATACTGTAATTCCTCTCTAATCCAGTCAAGGTTCTACTTGTGTAGGCTCTATGTGTACCGTGTGTGTGTGTTGTGTACTGTAGTAGACTATATGTTTGCAGGGTAACCATCACACGAGGACGTGTGAAGCAGGATGGCCATGTCGGATCCGGTCATTAGTACGGACATAAAATGAATTGGAAAGCGCGCCAGTGTGCAGTGGTGACATCACGCGACCTACTTAGAAGTCACAACACAGCGTGCTTCTACAGAGCCCTGATCCTCTGAGCTCGAGGCGAGGGCGACAGTCAATGTCTGAACCCGGCGGAGTTGAGACGTCCTGGAACTGTATCCGATTCATTGTGCCCCGTGTTATTGTGTTAAGTTTTAATCTCAAGTAATTCGTTAGTTTGCTAGAAACAGTGTATCGCTCTAAGTGTGTTTTCATAGCACAAAACCCATCGTCTGCCCACATGATGTACAAGCCTAACAGAGTAAATCCTGACATATCCGATATATAAATACCTACTAGTAGATACGAAATTAGTTTATTTTTTAAAAGGTAGGTATTTCGCTGTTTCCACCGAGTAAAATACCTGGTTTAATTAATAAATAAGTGGATAGGGTGAAAAAAGTGACAGACGAGTGATTTTGATACCTACGCTTGCGTTAAAAAAAGTCTCAAATTATATTTTTTATTGAACACTTCTTATTTCATTCACAACTAACTTCATTTTTTTTAAAATAAAAAATATAATATTTACAATCACAAAACTAAAAAGAAACTTAATTAAGTAGATGGAATTAAAATACTATAGGCACGGCAGCCCTGTCGCTTGCGAACGTACCGCCCGGCTGTAGGTATTTATTTCAAGGACAGGGCCGAGTCACAATACTGTATCCGGTTTCTTAGTAGCCGTACCAGTAAACATTTCAAGCTTTATATATGCCTTCTGATAGAATTCGAATTTAAGATACAAATGACATACCATAACCTTTTGAGTATAAAAAAAGTGCTCACCGGTAACGGATACTGGTCTGAATATAGTATCTGTCACTTTATAGTCTCCTTGATGTATTTTCTCGGGTCCTTTATAGACTGGAAAGTGTCTAAATAATTCTTCGGCTGTTTCCCCTGAATGCTCACGCAGCTCTGTATCATCCTTAAAGGCAAACGGTTCTTCTTTGAACGATATTCTAACACTTGATCTACGTTCGCACCATTGCTGTGAAGGAATGTAGGCATTAATAAAATCAGAAGTGTAATTTTTTTTTATTCGCTAACAACTTACCTATAAATTTTGAGTGTTATTTTTGTGTTTACTTTACAAATTGAAATAAAATGAATTAGTAACATATTTGAAACATTTTAATTTTTTTTTGTTAAGCTGAACTGTATCTCCTGGGCAAAGGCCTCTCCCCATTCCTTCGATGTTGCGCCCCTTGCCGCCAATTAACGAGAAAGCCATCCAAGGTGTTTCGCCATCTTCTGTCCGGTTTGACGCGATCCCGTCTAGCTGTCTCAGGGATCCACTTTTGCAATATGCGGGCCCACAGCTTTGCCGACTATCCGACAGACAAGGCCTGCTCAGTCCCATTTAGTTTTGTAACTTTACGAGCTACGTCATAATTTCTTTATATATTACTAGCTGTTGCCCGCGAACTTCGTCCGCGTGAATTAGCGCTGTGTTACGGCCTATTCTCATACCTACCAAACTCTACTGAGAAATTCCTGATGGTTTACTCCATGACACTTTGCCCGACCTGAGAATCGAACCCAGGACCTCACGCTTGTTGAGGCATAGATCCTTCAATGTGTGGAATCAATAGCTCGGCAATAAATATACTACCTTTTGATACTTACAGTGAAGCGGACACAGGACAACTCTTTTTGTGCCTTGTCGTACATTGAAAACTGAAAGCAAACATGTTTTATTGTATACTTACTTCCTTACTAATTTTATAAATGCGTCAGTGAACCGATCATTCTGAGATATTGCATATACCTTGTCAGGTGTACAGAAACGGAAATTCTAATTATAAATTAACGCGATCGAAGCCGCGGACAAAAGTAATTGTATCATAAATATATCGGTTGACAGGGGAGAATGGAAGAAAAAACGTGTTGAAATAGTGAGAAATATAAAACGTTGATGGATGCTTTGTGTGAGGAATAAAAGAAAAATAAGTAAATGATAGCGTGACGGCTGACAGGGGAGAGTGCAAGAAAACAACGTGGAGCACTGGCATCAATGGTAGTAGGATATTGATGAATCGTAAAATTGTTTCATAAACAGTCACAAAGATAGCATGTGTGTAGGGCTTAAGAAAGATCTATATGCGAAGATTAATTCCATCGACATAATTATCATCATCCGTCGGCTTTGAGTCTAACTGGATGCAGCTGAATACCAGTATTTTATACGGAGCGACCTCCACAACCCAGTTAGTACTGCGTAATACGATACCCCTTGATAAGACTGGTTGTCAGACTTTCGGGCCACTGACTACCTGTAACGACCGCCAAAAATCTACAATTGACAGCTTTTGCCGTGCTGTAATTAATTATACATTCTGTACAATCAATCATTATATGATAATTATGATCTCCATAAAAGTTAAGATGACCGTCGAACCTTATATGTCACCGATCCCTTCTTGCTGTCCAGCGCTCTCACCTCGAAGTACTCTTTATATGTATGGCCTGTGGGAGCTAGGCAGGCGTTGACGAATTTCTCCCATTTCTCGTCCGCTGAAATATAACATCACATCTGTATTCCATATATCGAGGGTATAGTGTTACTACCCGATACTTACTTATTTATCCTCCCAACACAGATTGGTTATAATGGCGGCAAAACTCAGTGTCCCGTCTAGGGAAAACAAAGAACGGCCCCCACATAAAACCAGATGGCGTTTGATTGAAAAAGAAGAATGTGTAAATATGTTCAATAGCCAGTTAGCAGACGGGACCGTTGAAATGAAGTATATGGAAGGAAACTCTGTGAATGAATGTTAAAAAGAGATGATCGATTTTATGAGAAGAGTAACAAAAGATGAGTTTGGAGAATTGAAAAAGAAAGGTTTGATGGATATGGATGGGCTTTATTCTTCAATAAGTTGTTGTGTGAAGAATGGTGCAGTAGTTCGCTAGTGCCCATCTTCAAGAATAAAGGTGCAGAACTGCAACAACTATCGAGGGAGAAATCTCATATTGTCACATTGTATGAAAGTAATAGAGAAAAGATTTCAAGAGGAGTGTGAGATGACCCAAAATCAGTTTGAAAGTGGTGTCCATTGATCCTGGACACCACTTTCCGTCAATTGTGTGTGAAGTACAGACGCGCACACGAGAACTTGCAAATGGTGTCCATTGATCTATAGAAAGCGTATGATATCTTGTACACACTGCTCCACTAAGTGGTTACCTCTCCCAAAAGGCATGTGCGTTCAAATCCGTGATAGGACCAAGTTGGTTTTTTGTAATTTTCAAGAATATTTATTATAACAATGTATTGTTTCAGTGAATAAATAAGTTTAAGTTAAATCTTAGATCGAACCCGATACACGCAGCGCAGCAGCCATTCGCTCAGCCCCTGTGCCAACCGCGCCGTCATATATAGCTGTGGCTTCCTCGGGTATTGCAGCAACTTCGTTTAAGAGGGTGGCCGGACTGCACATTCAGTTTTCAAAATGCCGCTAAATCTTGCAAGCGAAGATACCCCATACATGCAACATCACTAAAAACAGCGGCCGGGGAGTCTTTTTGCAGCAGTTAATAGTATGGAACCAGTACATAATGTCGCAAAAGCATGCATTAGAGGCGTTGAACAACAGCTTGCAGGACATCCACGGCAACCAGGCGCCGATGGGCGGCGTCATCGTTTTGCCCGCAGGTGACTTTAGACAGACACTGCCAATTATTGAGAGGGGCACACCGATGAATGAAATAAAAGCATGTCTCATGGCGTCGCCAGTGTTCGTTTTCGATCCAGGACGATCGAAAAGCTCCATCTTACGTGTAACATGCGCGTCCAACTGTACAACGATCACGAAGCACTTGTCTTTCGTCGTTATGGGTCGTCTGGAATCGGACACACACGGGAAAACTCTATTTTCCGAAGAATTTTCCCATCCAGTGGCTACAGACGATGAACTTATCATGCACATTTTTATCAATTTGGAGGTTAATATAAAAAATGACGGTTGTGTGAGGGGGCAATGCTGTCGCCAAGGAACGAGTGGGTCAGTAAAATAAACAAAAAAAAAAAATTTACATGATCGTCGGCGATTCAAAAGTATGCACATCCCCTGTGACACTGTGATGGCTAATGAATATAGTACTGCCTACCCCGTCGAAGTTTTCAACTCTCTGAACTAACGGGCGTGCCGTCCCACCAGCTGGAGCTTAAAGTTGGCGTTCCAGTTCTGCCAAAGCGAAACCTTGATGCACCCAGATTGTGCAACGGCACCAGGCTTCGTATCACTGAGCTTGGCAGTAACATGATAAAAGTCACATTATTATTTCCTTTATTTATATTTACACACATTATTTACATTTTTAAATATTCCTTAAAAAACATTTAAAAATATAAAAAATTGTAGCCCACCGGTATCGGGAACAGGGTCCAAGCTACCGGCGGTCAGGGCTCCAGAGAGAGGAACCTCCTAATAATACGAGCCGTGTCTAGGAGTGCCGCTTTCTGAATCAAGCCCTTGATCCAGCTGCCTAACGAGAGCCTCCTCAGGTATTGGTCGAGGCTCTTGGCAATTAAGCCATGGGCTGATACGACTATCGGCACAATGATCGCCGAGTCCACATCCCACATGTCGACAACCTCGCGAGCCAAGTCAAGATACTTGATTTTCTTATCTTTCTCGGCTTTCACGAGGTTCTCATCATGCGGGACCGTTATGTCAACAATCATTGCGCGCCGCTCTGATCGATCCACCACCACTATATCAGGCTTATTGGCTACAATAGTCTTGTCAGTGATGATGGATTGATACCAATACAATGTGATACTGTCATTTTCGAGAACTAGGTCGGGGACATACTTATAGTACGGCACTTCCGATTCCACAAGGTTGTATTTTAGAGCAAGTTGCTGATGGATAATTCTGGCTACAAGGTTGTGTGTGTGTGTGTGGTTGTGTGGTTGTGTGTGTGTGTGTTGGTTGTGCAAGTACTCTCCGTTAGCCAGACGAGAACACCCGGAGATAGTTAGATAGGTAGTTATTCGTCATTATAACTTCATCAAAACCTTCGGTTTCTCCGAAGAGGTCCCCGGAACGTAGCCAGGCTACGGACGCTGATAGGTCTACATCGGGCCCATGCAGGGCCCGGAAAAAGCGCCCGTGAAGCTCCTTACTCTGCCATACCTCCATGCGGTCGTTAGTGTCAAGCACTACTGGTTTGCGCCAGTTTTCTTTAGCCAAGGAGAGCGGGGTGAGACCCCTGTCCACCTCGATGCATCCCCACGTCGGTTTCAAGGAAATATTCCCTGAGACTGAATATCTCGCGATTGTGGAGAGTCTTAGCGTTTAAAAAGCCTCGACCCTCACACTTCCGCGGGATATACAGTCTCATAACAGAAGAACGCGGGTGATGCATTCGATATGCCGTCAACAATGTACGGACCCTCCTATCCAGAGCGTCTAGTTCTGTTTAAGTCCATTTGAGTATGCCGAAAGAGTACATCAGAACCGGCATGACCCAACCGTTGAAGGCACGTACCTTATTGCCGCCTGATAAAAGACTATTAAATACTTTTTTCAGGCGGCCAAAGAAGCGCTCCTTCAACGATTGCTTCATGCCCAGCGTTTATACCCAAATACTTATAGGTTTCGGTTGCTGAGAGGGATCTAAGATTTATGGAATCCGAGAGCTGGGTTCCCAAAGATTCCACAATCTCACCTCGCTTTACATGCATGACCGCACATTTGTCCACACCAAATTTCATCCTGATGGCGCTACTGAAAGTTTCAGTTACCTTCAGTAGCTCCATCAGTTGCAAATCGTTGGGAGCAAAGAGTTTCAGGTCATCCATGTAAAGGAGGTGAGATATAACTTGACCACCTCTCCTCAACCGATAGCCTAGACCTGAATCCTCCAGCAGCGTGCTAAGAGGATTCAAGGCTAAGCAGAACCAAAGTGGACTCAAACTATCGCCCTGAAATATACCTCGCTCTATCCTTATCGGCTCGCTATTCCTCTGGATTTGCCGACATCCTGGATAGCGAAGGACTGTCCTCCATTGCTCCATACATGACATCAGGAAGGTGCGCAGAGTTGCATCAACTTTATACAACTCTAGCACCCTCATGAGCCATGTATGTGGCACCGAGTCATAGGCCTTCTTATAGTCTATCCAACATGTTTACAGATCCCTTCGGGAACGGCGAACCTGTTGACTAATGACCATATCAATTAGGAGTAGCTCCTTAGTACCGCTGGAACCGTTCCTACATCCATTTTGAGAAGCGGACATGACAGAATTGTCATCAATGTGTTTGTTGATTTTAGCTCTCAAAATGGATGTAAGAACTTTATAGACCGTTGGAAGACAGGTAATCGGTCTATAATTTTTGGGCTCCGCAGTACTACCGGATTTATGGAGCAGGTGGGTTATTCTTGTTGTCAGGAACTCTGGCAGCGACCCTGACTCTAAGGCTGACTGGAACAGGATCGCCAGGCGAGCGTGCGACCTTGTGAACCATTTAATCCAAAAGTTGTTCAGCCCATCCGGCCCTGGAGATTTCCAGTTAGGCAATGGACGGACTGCACGAACTACGTCTTGGGGGCTGATAGTGATTGCCCCCATTTCTGGTACTAGATCGCAGGCTCGCTCGACATCCCGAGTCCATTCACCCTCGGTATGGCTAACAGGCACCGACCAGATGATGCGCCAGAACGAACACATGGCATCATCATCCGGTAGGCGCGTGTCAGTCACACCTTGGTCCGGTCGCTCCCAAGCCCTATATACCCACCTTTCATCTCTTTGGAAAGTGCGATTCTGAGTGTATCGGTCCACCCGCCGCTTATACCTACGAATACGGTTTGCCCATGCATACACTTTCTGCTTCAGGAAGTCGATGCGCTCTGTGATACGGGGCATGTAGTCTCGAGGACTGATATCAGTCCCCGAGAATGCCCGCCTCACAAAACGCATCACTCTAGGACGAGTATTGCCCTCCCTGAAGCAGATCAGTTTGCCAATGAGTGCTCTGGCCCCACCAATACGTCTTTCAATCCTGTATTGCCATGGCGGTACGGCTGGTTTAGGTTGTGTAGCTCTGTCATCAGAAAATTTGACATGAGCTACACGACGGTTAGCTACACGACGGTAAGGTCTTCGCAGTTGTCAAAATAGTTTGACAACTGCGAATCCAGAACAGCCACCAGCGCCCTATTTTTGTTATGCATGGGCAAACGAGGTATGCGTGGTCTAAGGTCGGGTTGCATGAACTGATATTCTCGAATCGCACCCTCCAAAGCACTCCTTATTTCCTCATTGAACTGGGTACTTACATTAGTAACCATGTCATTACTCACGTCGTTATCGCGATTAGGTATTGTGCACATGCACAGCCTGCGCCGACGCGGTAATGACATGGCTACTCTGCATTTCAGTTTGCAGTCGATCAAGTACAGTGTCATCCAACATACGATTACGCTGGATGACTCGCACCTGATCCGATAGTCGTTGTGCCGACACGTTGACAGCTGGCTCAAGCACCTGAAACAGAGAGAGCATCCGAACACGGTACGCGGTCAGGTTGTTTCCTCCCTCTGTAGCCCCATAGTATGAGCGCATGACGTTTTCATTGATGGATTGCGTCCATCGCATGCGCTGCACACTCCCGCCGGGAGCTGGGACCCTATCAGAGGCCGGTGGGCCTCGAGGTCCTAAACCGTCCGGCGGCCGGTCCTCCCCGTCGACGAATAGGTGGTGGCGTCGTCGGCGGAGAGAAATACTCATCGCTCGAGCTCGACGCAACTGCCACGGCCGGTGTCACAGCACTCACGGAGGGGCTGGATTCCGGCGGCGGCGAGGCGGAGCAGAGCGACGGGTCCGGTGGCAATAGGCGTGCGCGTCGTGCAGGTGATCTCGTCAACATTTATCTTCATATATAAATTCGATTCTTCCAAAATTGTTTGACAGACACGATGTCATATTGTGTCAATTCCATGTATTGGTTTTTTTCTTTGGTTTTCTGTTTAATTTCATTTTCGTTTCGGTGTTTTGTTTTGCTATTAATAAAAACGGTGGTATCGTTGAAATCTTCCGGTATAATATTTAAATATTACTATTTTTTTAAATTTGGTAAATCTGATATGAACGTTTGATTGATTATCATTAATCACATTATTAAAGGAGCTGCTAAAAGAGAAAGCGTTGACAGAAGAAACTCGTCACTTTTACTTGCCAATTAACGCTAATCGGTGAGTAACTAATCAACACTTTACGACTTGGAGATAGCGAAAGAGGCCCTGGGATACAAAAAAAATGCATCCCCACTGTACGTGTAGGGTAGGTTCACAAAACTGAGTACTTACAACTCCTGATGATTATAGATCTATTATCTAGGGACGGCCTGACGATGTGAAATTTCAAGGCCTCGTGATCGAACGGGTAACGCTCGTACTGATGCTTCTCAGTGTTAATCTGACGACGAGTATCTTCCGCTCTGAAATAATACACAAGACTCAAACTCAAAGCACATATTTCAAACAGATAAATGAAATGAAGCTTCAGTCCAGCCACAGGCATAATAACTATGACAGTACTGTAGTTGGCCATTCCAAAGTGTTGTTCTGTTTGGAAGTGAATGCGCTACAAATTTCAAGGACACTCCTTTATAAAGTCAACATATGTGTTATCAAGTCCTGGGTACATTCTCATTGCTTCTATATGTGAAAAAAATATAAAAATAAAACAAAATATAAAGACTAAGCTCAAGTGACGGCTCTCATTCAAGGACTAAACAATTATCTCAACTTTTCCCAACAACCGAATGCCCATTATAGTTGAGAAAAGGCTAGGTAGATGATGACTAGAAAAAGTACACATCATCTACAGTTTGAAAAACTTTAACATTGATTTAATGGTAGCTGGTCGCTAATATAAAGCAGATCGCTTACTCAAACAATGTGTGTATGGGAACATTTGGGACAGGCTTGTTCCAGCTCCTTCTTGTGTCTCCCTTCCAGTCATCATCGTCATTTCTCTCTGGCCTGGTGACGGAGTGGATCCAGGACAAGTACCGGGACAGGTCCATGAAGCGAGCGGGCATTGCGCAGCCGGGACCATAGACGGCCAAGCCAATCTGATGATTAATAGATAACTCTTTATTGTGTACACCATACAAATTACAGGACATCGCTAAGACCCTTTGGATGGATTTAAACAAAGCAGAACATCACGCATGTAACGCCCGAAGGGTTAGGCAGAGGTGTTAAATAGTATACACTCATTTCGCCAGCTAACTTTAAGACCGATGTTATAGCAAGCATATTGCCATCCACCGGGTGCAAATCCAGGACCCCATACAACCCGAGACGTCGTGAACAGCGGTGGCGCTTGCGACCACTATACCAATAAGCAGATACATAAACGAATATGTTTCACCAAACCCCTTGTATTTATTAATTATTATTGTAATACTTATGTCAGCTATTCTACATTATCTACAGGGTGGAAGGGACACCGACGCGAAAACGATTCCCAGGTATTTGAGCCACATAGAAATTTTCCATCGATGAAAAACTTCTATGTGAATTTCTCAGAATGATGTACTGAATACGTGGTAACCGTTTTTGCGTCGGTGTCCCTGTATTTATTGAGCATAGGTAAAG
This sequence comes from Noctua fimbriata, assembly GCA_905163415.1. Classification (NCBI taxonomy): domain Eukaryota; kingdom Metazoa; phylum Arthropoda; class Insecta; order Lepidoptera; family Noctuidae; genus Noctua; species Noctua fimbriata. The sequence goes on from LR990945.1 coordinate 5,063,118, forward strand.
TCAAATTGCCGATGTAGGTCACACGGCTGCCAAGCTTAAATGGAACTGGGCTGGCCACATCTGTCGCATGCCGGAGGAGCTATGGGCTAAAGTAATAACACAATGGGTCCCAAACAGCAGCAAACGGTGACGCGGCAGGCACAGAAGGAGATGGCGGGACGAACACGACTCTTTTCAAAAAGATTGGCAAACAACAGCACTGGATAGGGATAAGTGGAAGGAGGGAAGGGAGGCCTTTGCCCTGCAGTGGGCCACAAATGGCTGATAATAATAATAAAGTATGTATGTAGGGTGTAATCTTGGGAATCTCTAATACGATTCTGAAAATAGAAGTGGAATAGGCTAAATGTCATGTAAAACGTTACAGTGGTATAATAACGCGAACGAAGCCGCTGGCAAGGCATAGTTGCTAATAAATACCACCACGCTTATTATCCATTTAGGAAGAAGCCGAGCCTAATGGTCATGAACTGGGTAAGTCTTGTGCTGCTACTGAGTTGTCATGATAAACCTACATAAATATGAACAGAGGATAAGAGGACATAATTATTTCATGGTGTCGGAGGGTAGTACTCGCAACTGGTGTGCGTGTATGACTAGATGGATGAACGTAGATGAGGTGAAAGGTGTATGTAAGAATAGATGACGTCCTGTAATTTCTGCCTACCCCTATGGTAAAAAGGCGTTAATGTCTGTAGACATACAGACATTAACGCCTTTTTACAAACCAGGTTGAAAACTCCAGTAGCGTTGGACACAAGCGCCATTCCGTTCTCCCAGTAGCACACTGTCCCCATGTTCGGCGCGTATCCGCACGAATATGTGGAGGGCAGGAGCTCTTGGGATGGCACCTGGAAACAGAAACATTGAAACATCATCATTTTCTTGCCTTGCTTATTTGGGGTCGAGGCAGCATGTCTTCTATGTAATTCTCTTTGTCGTCATGTCACGAGCCACCCGCTTTCTAGCCATATCATGTTTCCTACAGTGTATCCATCGTTTCTTTGGTCTTCCTCTACTCTTATACCTCCTCCCTCCTTCCTCTTCTCTTCTGTGTGCACTTGTGGCATGTGCCAAATCAATATGTTTTCTTTCTTTCTTTCTTTATAATCCACATTCATACTCAAAACTTTGTTAACTATGTTTTCTTCATTCATCTCCATTACATCCCCTTTTCAATCAAACTTAGTAACTTCAGAACAAAAGCGAATAAACAATTTGGAACTCTTACATATGTTTTGTACGGAAGAAGACATGCATCACACTAATGAAGTAAAAAAAAATTAAAAAACAGGCGGGATGCATCTCATTTTCATAATTTTATATTCAAAATTCCAACATTTTTTCAGAATTTTTCTCCTCTTACTTTATAAATTAGAGGGGGGGGGGGGGTACAAATTTTACCACTTTGGAAGTGTCTATCTTTCAAACGATTGACTCTGAGCAAAAAATGGTTTTAAGAACCTCAATGTAGTTCTTAAAGACCTATCTATTGACACCCCGCACGTATAGAGCCCCCCCTTTTTTAGTTTTCACAAGTTTCAACTGTGTACTCTTAATTGTTTCGGAATAAAGTGGCTTTGAAATACGGACGGACGGACAGATAGACATGTCGAATCTATAAGGGTTCCGTTTTTTGTCATTCGGATACAGAACATTAATTTATTATTATATTATATATTATTTAATTGTTTTATTGACTTTCAGCCAAACTGGCAAAGTTTGGTTTGTCTTTCACAAGCAACAATCACAATGAACTTACTCCCGCCGTATTATTGTCTTTATATAAGTCTTCGCATGATTTTTTATCCAGATATTTTATTTTGTAAAGAATTTTCTCCAATTTGTCGTTATCTGCAAAGCAAGAATATTGTGGTTATAAAAGGTCGAAATTATTTCTTAACGCTCTGATCTCTGGAACTACTGTGTGATTCGATAACCCAATTCTTGAGGAAGCTAATAGGCAATTTAACATAGCGCTACGACCCTTGGGGACCGAGCAAAAAGAAAAGCGGTGGATAGTGGAATAATTCGTGAAGAGCTACATACATGTTACACCCACATTAAAATTTCGCCAAATTCCCATGTAATATGGGGCCTGAAACCCATTGGCATCAATCGGACACAATTTCAAACTCCGTGGCTGCTACTGAGAAATCCTTGATAAAAATCCTTGAAAATACTCCATAACATTTTGTCCGACCTGGCAATCGAACTCAGGACCTCAAGTTCAGCAGTAGCGCTTGCGACCACTAGACCAACGAGTCAGTTGTGGACGTACTATAGTAGGTACAGCTCTATCTAACCCTTCGAGGATTATAGGCTTGATGTTATGTTATGTTGCATAAATATTAGGTCACGCACATACCGAAGAACTTACCGTCCGTAATACCAGTGATGTAGATATGTCTAGAAGTACGGGATTTGTGAGCGGTGGGCAGGCAGATAGGAGTCAACGGGACTGGAAGTAAACACATCTGCGTTAAAAGATTCTTTCTGATGACGAGTAATACGGGCTGGTTTGAGATGGGGCAGTTAGGGTAGGTACCTTAACCGTAGACATCCGCCGCCCCCCGTCATACAGGACCCGAGAAGACGGCGGGTAGTGTTCCACGCGCGCCACTCTTCTCTCGCGACGGACTTAACCGGGAGACCTCACTCCCCCGGGACGAGGCCCGCTGGGCAAGCGTTCCGGAGCAGTGGAAGTCGCATTAGATGCCGCTGGACCCCGTCGCTAGTGTGTGAGGGAACACCGCTCTGGTTTTACTCAGTACGAGACTGACGGACCCCTTCGCTCCCCAGGGCGGAGGACAACCATTGAAGATTTCCACATAGTGAAAAAAAGGTACCTTAACCGTTGTAGCTACAGGATCTCTGTCTTAGGGGAGTATCCATAACTGTTTGAGCGATCTGCATTCGTATATTTTGGAAATAGTGTCCCGACAGCAAGAAAATGGATTATTTTTCATAAAAATATTTGTTCTAAGTAGAAAAAGGATCTTGTTTCTTCTAAGGAGCAAATGTGTTTATGGGATGTATGTACGGTTAAGATACCTGCCCTTACTGCCCCATCCTGTATTGTTTGATTAGTTAAGGGAAATTATTAATCGGGCGAATAAAAATTTAATTGGCGGCTCAATATACTAAAGGGGCGACTATTGTACCAAGTAAGTAACTATTTATCCGTTCATTGCGGCAAGGAGAATATAGGAAGGAAGAGCGAGCGAAGGCTGAGAGAGACTGATTACTTTAAACCCTGCAAATAGAAATAGGAGCCCCGCGCAGCGGCGCTACGTCGACTGCGCCTTATCTACAATCTAGTGGTTAATAACCTTGTTTTAGGAATTTTCAGAGTCCTTGAATTATCACACTGATCGTATTGAACTGATCGAATTTCACTGTAGTAGCCAACCTATTATTTTTGCTACCCATTTTAATTATTTTTAAAACCCTAAATCAGATAAGTTAGTCGCCGCGTTAAATACATGCCGTAAGTTAATTCCTATTTCTTCTTTCTTTCTTTTTCGTGTGGTTAGCACCTAACCTCTTGTCAGAGTTTTATGCCGCCCATGGGCCTTAGTTGGCTTTACATGCCGTCGAGAAATATCTCAATAATAGAATATTCCTAATAATCAGTAGGCAATACTAATGTAGGGTCAGTAAACGTGTGAAGAAGTAAATTCGACAGTTTTACATTATTTGTGTAACTAGCGACCCGCCCCGGCTTTGCACGGGTAGTAGAGTATATTATGCCCACATGTTTTGTCTGTCGTAGGGTCAGCTTGATGCGTCGAATACGTGAATTAGATTTAAATGTAATAATTGACTACTTGAAATATTTTAATGTATCTTATTATGTAGATAAAACGTAAAAACAAAATAATATATTTCTTTATTATGGGTGTAAAAAAGTCGTTTCCCAGCAATAATTTTTGCGTAAAGTTACTTAGTTTGATGTACAGAATGCTTGGTTGACGGCTATGTGAAGGGTCTGTTTACACCCTGTATACAACATTGATAACTTCTCCCTGATAACCTGTAAAAACGAACATATTTTGTTTAGAAGTTACACGTGACAGGGCAACATACAATTTTATTATCCGTGTGAAAAGCGTGTGGTTAAGTCAATTCCAGCAACTTTCAAAGTTTGTTAATAGTCATTCCAAACACTAATTTTAATTCGAAATTGTTGAAAAGGCAATTCTGAGGGTATCGCACGCCGCACCGCTCCCCCAGCCGCAGAGTCCCGTCGATCGGTGTGAGAATCACGCTTGAATTTAATAAAGTGCATGAAATGCTTAAAGTAACTAAAGTATTTCAGTCAATAAGGATTAATAGTGTATTCATCTAAATAGCTTTCCAATGACCGCATTGTACATGAGCATTCATTTAGAAGATGATGATGACGATGCCATCTAGCCGATTTCGGCCACAGCGACTGCATTCGATGGCTTTCTAGGGAGATCGTCGAGAGCTTTGGTGTGCTGATCTATCATGTGCTCTCAAGTGGCTAGCATACCCAACTTTGGCCGAAAAACTCCGAGCACAAAGCGGACATGTCAGAACACCGTTAACGAAATTGTAATGCAGGTGGCCTAGTTTCAAGGTTATCACGGTTTAAGTCTAGCTGCGACCTTCGTCTCTCTTCGAAGGCGACCTGCCGATGCACACGACGTCTCCACTCCAGCCGATTTTGTGCCTGCTTGTCCTACACTAAGGGGTTAATTTCGCATTTTTTGTGTCTAATCTGAACATCCTTGTAAAGTAAAAACTAGAAGATAGTATGGGTATGATAAGTTATCCATAAAAGATAGATATATGCAATCGCGGAGTTTTTTGTAGACCGATAAAAGAGGAATATCCCACCGTGCATCTTTTTGTTATATCTCAAAGGGATTAGGCAGCCATTTCTCCCAGGCGCCTTGATTTTTTCCGACACTTCCAACAAACATGGTTAAATCAGTTTTTGAGTTTATCGCGAACAGACAGACAGACATTCGCGGCGGTGGGCTTTGACTTATAATATGTTATATTCAAATGGCTTCAGCCCAGATACTCTCGGCGAGATCGTCAGTTACAACAAGGCGTTGCTGAATTTTCTCGGGAAGCATCGTGGATCGAATGATCTAGATCAAGGTCTGGATGCAGGAGGCAACACCACCCCGCATCCGATCCTGTACATATACCTATACTCGACATGTGTTTCGTGGAGGGGTCCACGGGGCATTCTCAGGAGATATAACTCGAATTCTGCGAAGTAACGCCTCATTCCATAACTCATCAATAAAGACTTTAACTTCATAAACATAAGACTCACAATCGCCGACTTTTGTAAGGTTCAGCTCGATAATGACGATGCTGTTGAGAGTGGAGTCCGGGTACTCAGGGTGTGTAAGGTAGGAGGACGGCTTGAAGAACTGTGGAGTGTTCCGAGCAGGGAAGAACATGGCGTGGGTGTTATTCCTGTAGAGAGGAAGAGAGAAAGAACAATTAGTTTAGTTGTTGCAAAAGACGGCTAAATAATAACGACCGCAGAAATCGGTCTTCCAGCTTAAGCAGTACTTTTTGAGGTCGGTGCGTAAATGGGATCTTTACTGATCGAGTTCCCTCTGTGTCTCGGAAAGTATGTTAAGCTGATGGTCCCGGCTGTTAGTTGTAGATCTTTGAAAGTCCTTACGAGTAGGCAGAAGCTCAAAAGTCTGAGGACCAGTAGTAAAAGAGGGTATCTTATAGGGCTATCGCTCCGTATCTAAAACTGGTATTCAGCTTCATCCGGTTAGACTGGACGCCGACCCCAACAAAGTTGGAAAAATGCTAGGCAGATGATGGCAAAGGAGCGCTATGCTTCCACATTTATTGTGTGAACCGGCATTCTAGGGAATTCTCTGCCGGCTTCTCTGTTTCCCGATCATAATGATCTAGATCTCATCAAAGCTCGAGTGAAACGGCTTCTTCTAGGCAAGCGTGCTTCACCCTAGGCCGCATCATCGCTTACATCAGGCGAGTTGCGGCCAAAAGTAAACCTATTTAGTTAAAAAAAAAACTATTATAGAAGTCTTGTGTGGAAAAAGATGCGGCACAACAAATTTGGAACACATTTAAAAAGGACAAGAGGATGTTGATGGAAGGAGCATCGGACAAAATTTTTTTCATACCTATCCAATGACATATATGCGGGGTTGTTATTGGTTTTTGACAAGATTTCATACTTACATTTCTGTAGATTCTCCTTCAAACAAATCGATTTATGGCCGGTACTCGGTAGTAACACTTCGACCAAGACTTGACTCAGCGTAGTACGGAGTTCCAGTACAATAAGAGGTCAGCGTGTACTGTTTTTTTACCACTGACGTGCACCCTATTGCACAAGCTTATTAAGTTCAATTTGCTCGTATGTCGTTCCTTAGTTGTCAATAAAGGTGAGAATAGTAATATTGACAATTGGTCAGTTCAGCTAGTAGTGGTGCTACCTTTTTTCTGGGTTTTTTGGTTAGATATAGGCTTTCACTCCATGCACAATACTGGTATTTAGCTGCATCTGATTAGACTGGGAGCCGACCCCAATATAGTTGGAAACAACAAGCAGGTGTGGATTACTGTCAATTTGACCATAGGTACTCACTTCGGCAGTTGGGCTTTTCCATCAGGAATTTTCCCCGGAGTCGGTGTTGGTGCCCGGTTGATAAATAGCCTATTTAATGGGACTACATAATTACTGGGTGTAATACAGGGATACCTCTGCCGAACCTCTTTGGGACACACAGGAGTAATGTTATGTGTACTCACTGAAAGACATCATTTGGTATCTTGGCGACGTCGTCGGCGTTAGCAAGCGCATATTTGTCCTTGATGAGAACAATCCCAGTCATGGCTCTACGAATATCACCAAATTCACCTGCAAATGTATTGGAAATCAAGACTTCTACAATATCTCTTTTTACAACAATTTCAAACAGCTACGTTTCTGGGGGTAAACTTACTCTGGGCCCATGATCTGATATGATTGATCAAGAGAAAGTTGAAAACTGATCATTCAAGAGTCAAATCGCCCAGCTTCAAGTCTGTAATAGCCTAGAGCAACGGAAAGAGCAAAGTTGCGGATCTTTCTTCGTGATCACATGAAATATACAAAGTTCTGAACAAGAATTACCGGGAAGAAGTGGAAATGGTTAGGACTCATATACCGCAGACCGGATGGTATACCATCCGGAGTAAGCATGTGTTAGAGTGAAATCTCAGAACTGATACGGTATAAATAGGAACGTAGGCGAGCCACCAGCCAGACCCAACTGGCCAGAGTGGCAGGCAGGAGTTGCATGAGTGAGGCCTAAGGCCAGGCAAAGCAGGAAACATAGGTTTGAAGAAGAAGATGTCAACGCTTGGTTGAGTGAAAACAAGAAGCTCGTACTAACGTATATGAACTATGAGTACTCCGATGTATTTTAAGTAGGCACTCTGTCCGAGGTTTCCCTCCCGAACACGGGCTGCGCTCGCCCGGTCGCAGTGCTCCGCCGTAGAAAGGGCTGGGGAACAAAAGACAAACAAAACGATAATTGGTTGTAGTCGGAACATAAGCCGACGAGGTATTTTTTCAATCCAATTTTGACCAAGACTTTCACAAATGATCACCTACGTGCAGCGTGCTTCTGACAATTACATTCAGGCGCCAAAAAACCTTCATTTGTTTTCTTTCTTACATTAACTGGATAGGATAGCAACCAGACCGTGGTGGTTATGTCTGATGCGCTGCGACCACACGGTCCCAGCCTGGACCTTCTGGTCAAAATAACTTCCCGTTCCCCAGCACATGTCTACCTGTTGCTGTCGCTATGCGAATGAACGTTATTATCATGACCTTTTCAATGACATTTATATTGCAGCTTGTGTACAGTGGCGTATACTGGGCACGGAGCCCATAAAAAAATAAATTATCTTTTTCTTTTAATTTGTTAGCCATGAGGTAAAATGTTGATTATCAATAACATAAGTATAACAATATTAACATAACAGAAATTAACTTCTTTTTTTTGTTTAATAAGCTTTTATAAAATGAAAAAGGATAAAATTAGGTTTATCTATCAATACTGAACTCGTATACAAAGTTTCGTGTCCGTGCTATTAACCGTTGAGGAGATCTCTCGGGAGGAGTCGATCCTGGCTGGATCAAGTCAGGTCTGTATTGTCACCAGAACTAAAGGTGTACCTATGCAGAATTTCAGTTCAATTAGATACCAACAAGTGGTCGAACAATGCAATGGTTAGCAAATTGTGAAGCGGACAACTTATACAACATTATTTTTAGTTTATGCGAAGTCTGAATATAGTTTATTCAGAATAAGTAACTGAATCGATTCCAATCATTTTTAAAATATGTTATATTTTGTCGCAAAAATATTTTAAGAAAGTTAAAAGTTGGACACCGAGCGACATTAAGTGCCTATCGCAATAATTTAGGTGCCTACTGCCAAATTACTATTATCAATGAGCTCAAGAGGTGCGCGGGCGCGCTGCGTGGTGAACACGTTTTTCCGCGGACCACCACGTAACAGAACAAGCTTATAACTTTTTGATTTTGCATGATACAGTTTTGAAATTTTGTACATAAATTCTTTACATAAAAATACTAGACACGTGTTTCGCATATACTAAAACTAAGGTTGTACTGTAAGCTACAGCTCAGAAATGAAGGACTTTGCAAAAGAAAACCAAACACAGTATTTTAACTCAAACATATTTATTTCCTCTTCCACATTACTTAAAAGAAACACTTTAATATCATCAAAATAATAAGTCCTGTACTTATTTGCACTTTACTACGCTGTTACCGTAGACGTGTACTGTTCACTGCTCGGCGTCTCGAACAACAAGGCCGGCTCATATTGAAAAATGACCGCGAAAGACATGATGAACGACCGAATAATCGATTGAGTGACCAACGAGCATGGAATAAGTAAGTCCATGTCTACGAGCTGCAAGCTAACATGACGAACGAATAATGAATGACCTACGAGCATGGACTTAGTAAGTCCATGAACAGCGTGGACTTAGTAATTCCATGCCTACGAGTTGCAAGCTAACATTACATACATACATACAAACAGTGCAAGTTAAATTAAAGCTTGTAAAAATACAACATAACTCACCAAAGAGAAGAATCAATTTAAAGAACGGTAGTAATAAAAGCATCTGCATTATCTCAGAAACCTTACTTGTTACTCCGATAATTATGAATGAATAAACGAAACTTAACACACGACCTATTTATACCGACTGGACACAAACACAAGCTTGTTTTTATAAGTGATTCATTTCAAAAACATGCAAACTACTGTTGTAACAGTCAACTTAAGATGCAAACAGATATGAAGTAGTTAATAAACAGAGAGTTCACTCGAAAATTTTTTCAACTTTCTACTGGAAGCTAGTGTAGCGTGGTTTTTTGAAAAAAAAAGAACGTTGTTACGTTGTTTTCTTTTTCAAACCACCATCGAAAAGCTATCAATAAAGAATTCCACACGCAAAATACGCGTTTTGACGTGGAATTGCGACCACCAGCCCGTTATACAATACAATGAAGAATGCTAGCATTATTATTTAGAAACATGTTACATAATTTCTTATCTTCTTTCTATTTTTCATTTGAAGAAAAACACAACGTAAGCTAAACATTAGTCGAGTCTCTCCCATTAAATAAAATATTTTTTTCTTTTTGCTGTAAGAACGTGTCGTTAATCGGTGCATTGCCTAATGAGCACTCCATGTACTACTTAGTGTGTATAAATTTGTATAATAGTTATATGTAATTAGTATGTAATTTATATTACATTCATAGTAAACATATGCATCATAATATCGACAACATGGATTTGAAATTAAGAAGAATCTTTCCGTGCTATCGGTTCACCATTGTTATAATTTTATAATTGGATTTTTCCACCGCGAAGTTCTCAGTAGCAGCCATGAAGTCTCGTTAAGATTTGTGCCCGGTTGATGGCACTAGGCTCGCCCGCTCGGGTGTAAACGGACCCTTCACGAAGCCGTCAACTAAGCATTATGTACATCAAACTAAGTAACTTTACGCAAAAAAAATGCTGGGAAACGTCTTTTCTTTTTGGGGTGAAATATTACGTTTTACGGTAAAACTCAATGTTGCGTACTCAAAACATTGTGCTGATAGATGGATTGAATAGTACAGGGGTCGTGCAGGTATTTAAAGTAAAGTTCTTACATTAAGAACATGTATAAAAAAAACTTGTGAAAAAGATGGAACTTTGACCCCAATATCCCCGTAACTAGAAGGTTCCCAGGTCTGGTCTAGTCTATAGGCTAAGTAGATTTTCAAAACAGTGTGAACGTCATGTAGACTAATCTAGAGTACCTTTTGCTACGGGTCAGTCGATATAAAAGTTATCTTGTGAGCACAGAATCAGATATTTATTTGTGAAACAAAGGTATTTACATACAGGTCTTAGGTTAATTATATGGGCGCTATGTTTTGCCGTGAGGCGTACATATATTATAATTGAAAATAAAAGCAAACAGTAAAACAACACACAAAAAAACTAACAGAAACAGCAAAATAAACAAAATTAAACACTTACAAGAAAATAAACAAAAAATAAAAAACTATTTTAAATTTAAATTAAGAAGAGAAACAGACTTAAAAATATTTAAAAATTACATCAAACGTTTATTGCAGACGAAATGTTAAAAATTATCATTGAGAAAATCTTGTACAGCATAATAACATTTTTCTATTAACAGCGAGTATATACTTTTGCTATCGGGTATTTTATTAAAACAACACATTTTTATTCATTAGTACAATTTTGGTTCAATAGATGTCGTTGCATGTATCTCACATAGTAGCTGATAAGTTCATCTTGAATTCTTTCAATTCATATTTCTTTTGATAGTGAGCACCGATTACAACGAAACAAAAACTAAAACCTTCTCTAAGTTATGCACAATGAATAAAAAATCTAATGAATCAGCTGTTTTGTGTAAACAACTAAAATCGCAATTTAAAATGGGCGTGTATTGTGGTAGGAGGGTAAAACATTGTGAATATAAGTAGTTTCTGATGCCAAATAAAATAAATAAAAAAAAACAAATAAATTTTCGTCAAAAAAATAGAAAAAAAAATCTGTATAGGGCCACCCTAATCACCTAGCGGTGTAAAATATAGTTTAAAACCTATTCTCATATTTAATCAAAGTCGGTCGAGACGTTTCGAAGGAGTGCGACCACTAACACCGTGACACGATATTTTTATATACAACATTAGTTTTAGTATATGCGAAACCTGATACACGTGTCTAGTATTTTTATGTAAAGTATCTATGTACAAAATTTCAAAACTGTATCATGAGAAATCACAAAGTTATAAGCTTGTTCTGTAACCTAGTTGTCCGCACAAAAACGCGGTCACCACGCAGCGCGCGCCTTCAGCTTCGTCTTGAGCTCATTGATAATAATAATTTGGCAGTAGGTATCTAAATTATTGCGATAGGTACTCAAAGTCGCTCGGTGTCCAACTTTTAACTTTTTTAAATATTTTTGGGAAAAAATATAACATGGTTTAAAAATTATTGGAATCGATTCAGTAACTTATTCTGAACAAACTATATTCAGGTTTCGCATATACTAAAAATAATGTTGTATAGTGAAATTTCCAAATAAGAACTCAGATATTCAAAGTTACTAGATTTTTTGCTAAAATTTGTATAATTATGTTAAGTATTGGTTTTTGGATAAAACAGATATGACTTTTATTGAATGTAATATTTTAAATAATGCTTACTAAACATGGAAAATACGCAAGCGGTCTCCAGGACCGACGTCAGGTGGTAGTGTAATTGAAAAACACGTCAGGTGGCTGAGGGTTAATATACAAATCACAATAGTTTATAGTTTATTTATTTCCAAAAAAACTTAGTACTAGTTTATAATTCAATACTATTTTCCGTAAAACACATCGTCGTCGGTTATAAATACAGGTTTAAAACGGTGGGGGTCGGGGAACCAACTCTCTGGCTCCTTCTGGCTCCCAGGCTCATCCTGGCTCCCAGGCTTCTTCTGGCTAACCGGTTTAGATCTAGTTTTTTGCACCGGTAAATATTTGGAGTATCTATCGGGTGTTTTAATTTGCTCTGTCCCTTTTTTTAAGGTAATTTCTTCTTTTTAAATGATATAATAGCATCTGAACGGCTTTTAGAATCTACCTGAGAAAACAAATAAAAACTTATTTTTTATATTTTATAATATGCTGTAGTCCCAGTAAAATTATATTCCAGTTGATATAATTTTACTGGGACTACAGCAAATTATACTAAATTGTATCCATAGGAATAAGTTATGTTGTATCATGTATGCCAGATATTTTATTTATCATCATCATTCTCTTGCCTTATCCCATTATTCTTCCATACTACTCTATTACTCCTTTCTTTCCATATAATTCTTTATACAGTCCATCCTTTTTTTCATTTGCTTTGGTCTTCCTCTACTCATGTACCCATCCACATTCATACTCAAAACTTTCCTCATACCTCCGCATCATATGCCCATACCACGACAACCGATCACACCGCACCAGATCAGGCAGGATCGTCAAAATGCTCGTATGCTTCGCTTGAGGGGGAGTACTGTAGCTGCTAGCTGCAAGACATCAACACATGCGCCCGCCGGCACAGTGAATCTGTGGCGCTGTTTGCTATTTATATGAGTGACACAGCGCGCGACTGCTGAGTTTGGTTGGTGTTGCCTATCCGACTACTCTGAAAAGAAACAAACTCAGTTTTTTAAAGTGTAGACATAATCTTGGTCAAGGCATTATTGAGAAGCATGCAGATATTATTAGTTAACCACACATTTGTTAGTGTAGCTCAAATTAGAACTGAAGGAGCCCTGTACTAAATACAAAATATCTTCACTTTCAATAGTACTGCGTGCGACACGCCGGAGCTTCACTCGTCTCCGTCGCGAGCATACCATTGCTCCGAAAATCGCGTCGTGTTTACTCACGGCATACTCTAAAACGACGTAGCCCGAAGAATAGCCAAAATGAAGTGGCAGTGGGCAGGGCACATTGCTCGCAGAACGGATGGCCGATGGGGCCGAAAAGTTCTGGAGTGGCGACCGCGAACCGGAAGACGCTGCGTTGGAAGGCCTCCCACTAGGTGGACCGATGACCTGGTGAAGGCTGCAGGGATCCGCTGGATGCGAGTCGCACGGGACCGGTCAATGTGGCGACACTTGGGGGAGGCCTATGTCTAGCAGTGGACGTCTTTCGCCTGAAATGATGATGATGATGATGCTCTAAACTACAACTTTTTTTCGTTTCTTCTACAATCGCCGTCGCAACACGCATGTTGCTTGAGCCAACGGATTAGGTAAAAGACTCACGTGAAGAGCTAATGTACTGGAGTAAACTCATCATCGTGTTTGCGCCTGAAGCTGGTGTCGTCAGAGACCTCGTCCGGACTGATAACGGAGTTGATCCAATTGAAGTACTGGAACAGGTCTATGAAGCGAGCGGGCGCCGCGCAGCCGGGGCCTTGGACGCCGAAGCCGATCTGGGGATGACATGGTCAAGCAAACTACTACAAAAATATGTCTGTAACCTCACAAGCAGACATCTGGCGTAATGCATTATATGCAGGTATCTCTGTATATAATGCATTACGCCATAACAAAAAAGGAACAAGTTACGAACCTGTTTACAGGTTAAGTAAGGTAAATTAAGCAAATCGCGCTCAAATCCAGGCTGCTCTGAGAAATTGTCCGACGTGACCTACGTATAGCAGCTTTTGTGTTCTAAAATTTAATTTGTTCGCCGGTAGAAACAAAAGTTGGTTGCATTCGTATCGTAGTGTTAATTTTTATTTAAATAAATAGTTTTATCATCAAGGGTATTTATGTAGCGGTAAAATACTGAGTGTTCAAGGACAACTTATGGAGACGGAAGGCAGTTGCAGGGGATCCTCAAGAGTTTACAGCATTTATATCGTGTTTGGGCTCATTTCATGCACCAATTTCCTTCAGTTGAAGACGTTGATCGCTTTACGTACCTTAATGTCATTTTTAAAGACCTATGACCCTTAAAGAAGCCGAAAGGCACTTATTCTCCCCATCTTTGCGATCATTTGTTTCTTCTAGACCATACCTAGGAGCCTTCTAGTTACGGAGATATTGGGGTCATAGTTCCAAATTTTTCACAAGTATTTTTTTTAAATATATGTTTTTAATGTAAGATTTTTACTTTATACACCTCCACGACCCCCGTACTATTTAATCCATCCATCAACACAATGCTTTGAGTCCTACCGTAAAACGTGATTTTTCACCCTAAAAAAAAAAGACGTTTTCCAGCAATAATTTTTGCTTAGAGTTACGTTTGATGTACAGAATGCTTGGTGGACGGCTTTGTGATGGGTCTGTTTACTTTCTGTATAGACACCCCGCACGTATAGGCTTGATGATTTTTTTTTTAGTTTTAGTTCCATGTTTATTAGTATAATATATAATAGTTATATGTATATATTTATATTTTTTAATTTTGGATAAAAATCGTAAAGCGGTTTACAGAATACATCTACCTACCAAGTTTCAATGTGTAGTCCTAATAGTTTCGGAATAAAGTGGCTGTGCCATACGGACGGACAGACATGACGAATCTATAAGGGTTCCGTTTTTTGCCATTCGACTACAGAACCCTAATAATAGAGCTTATTTTGCCATATTAACGCAGGCCTGAGACAGCTAGAAGTCACATACCTATTATCACATTAGAATGGAACGCAGGACTCCATTTCAAAAATTTTAACTGAACGCAATTCCCGGTAAAGGATACAGTACACATACCAGGTGGAAGTACCCAGTCGCGTTGGATACGAGCGCCATCCCGTTGTCCCAGACACACTGAGTCCTGTTGCTCGGGGCGTAGCCACACAAGTATGATGAGGGGATGCGTTTCTGGTACGACAACTGGAAACAGAAGCATCGTACTCTATTACATCATCGGAGTAAACGAGAAAAAGTCAAGCATTTGAGCTCATAAAGATGAGGAAGAGAGAGAATGGCGCACCGAACAAATGAATCGGGAAGAGACAGGAGAATGATGATGATAGACAAAATAAAAGGAAGTGATATTGATTATTAGATTAATGGACGCGAATGTTTAGTTCCAAATTTGTAGTAAAGTAAAAGAGGGAAGGAATTACACAAATGAACTGAAGGAAAAGAAAAAGAGTTCTTAAAAAATATGCATGAAGAAGTGGCTCAAAATTATACATGAAGAAGTGGCTCAAAAATATGCATGAAGAAGTGGCTCAAAAATATGCATGAAGAAGTGGCTCAAAAATATGCATGAAGAAGTGGCTCAAAAATATGCATGAAGAAGTGGCTCAAAAATATGCATGAAGAAGTGGCTAAAAATATGCATGAAGAAGTAGCTCAAAATTATGCGTGTCCGAAATTCAATACTCAAGTTTTTATTGCATTCCATATATGTTACATAAATAGTGTAACAAGGTAAAAGATCAATATGGACACTGTCGGGCGTAGCAACATTAGGAGAAAGGAATTGGGCTAAGCAGCAATACAATAATATTATTATAAATTATAATTTGAATTGGGTGTACAATTATGAATATATACATAATACATTATTAGGTTTGTTCATATAGGTATAATATATTAGTTATTTTCATTTATGTATTGTTTAAGAATAATGTACGTAATTTTTATGAAATTATTAGAAATACTTTCATTATTGTTAAATTATGTTATTATTGTGTATTCATATTTTTTTTTTTTCTTTTTTTTCGTCTTTATATTTGGTTTCCTAAATTCCATTTTATATTATATATTTATTTCGTAATGTTTGGTGTATTACATGAGCGCGAATAATTTTATTTTGTAATCGATTTGTTATCCAGAAACTCCTTTATTTTTACCTTTACAGAAATTGTTTCAATTTCTTAATAAATATATTTGTTTTGTCCACTTCTCGAATGTCATTTGGCAATTTATTATATGTTTTTATGGAAATAACTAACGGGCTGGTTGAGTGCATTTTAAGTCGGCATTGAGGTATGTTCATTTTGTTTTTGTTGTGTCGAAAGGAGAATCTTGTTTGTGTTTCTTCACACTTGGTGTAAAAATCTGGGTGTTTTCTGACAAATTCCTACCAATTCCTAGTACAGTAGTGGTTAACAACTGGTAAAATGTTTCTTAACAAAAACTAGAAGTTTCTACGAGCAAAAGAAATGCATTCACTTTCTAAAAGAACACACCTACAATACAAGTTTTGCAGTATAAGGAAGAGGGTGTCAGTTTCTCTTCTTCAGTTGTTAGTCAAGCCGGGCTGTTGCATATTATGCTAATTTCTCGGTAAACTTTGCTTGCGCGATGTAGGATTTGCGTGCATAGTTCGTATCTGGTGATATAGATGTCAAATTCAAATTCAAATTCATTTATTGTTTGTCACAGGTGAAATATCAGTTCTTATGATTATTATAAAGGATCGCTGTAACATACCTTTAAGGTGTACAATATTTACTGTTGGTTCAATATTTATATAACATCGTAATGAACGTAGTCAACGTCCATCATTAGTCATGCATTAATAAAGTGGTTCATTCTCAAGTCAGTTTAAAAAATAATAATAATAAGTAAATAGGGACATTTATTTCATTAAAATTAAATTACTCATTGATGTCATACAAATTAAATTTTTCATCGATTTCATTACAATTGAATTACTCAGTGATGTCATACAAATTAAATTATTCAGTGGTTTCATTACAATTAAATTAGTCATTAATGTCATACAAATTAAATGTCAGCATATCTTATCCATAGATAGTCACCGGTATTTTTGTCACAAAAAAAGTCGTTTATTGAATAGTAGGCTTTACCAATCAAGAATTCCTTAAGTCTTTTTTTAAAACTATGCAAGGTTACAATGCTTTTTACGTCATTTCGTAGTTTGTTATAAATTTTTACTCCTATCCTTTGGGATAGGAGTAAAAAACGTTCGTTTTAAATTTAACTGTCCTACACTTAATTCCGCTTAATACATTTTTATGCCGTGCACTTTTCAATGTGTCATAGTTATTTAAATCACGTTTTATCATTTCTGCTGCTTCATAGATGTAAAGTGAAGGTAATGTCAAAATGCGTAATCTTGTAAACTCTGTTCTACATGAATCGGTCTGTTTAAGCCCACATATACTTCTAACGCACTTTTTTTGTGCTCTAAAAGCGTACTCTTTGTTAGTTGAGTTTCCCCAACAAAGAATACCATATTTTATTGCGGAACCTCGTTAACAACTTTTCTCAGCATGTAGAGGGCATATGAAAACTGGTTTAATTTTTTACAGACATGATCAACCTGCATTTTAAAGTTTAGTTCAGAGTCGATATTAATACCAAGAAACTTAGTGTTGTTCACTTCTTTTATTTGTTCACCTTTATAATGTATAGTAAGTTTTTTTTTTGAAGTAGTATTTTTATTTGTGAAAGTCATATAATTTGTTTTTTAGATTGTTTACATTTAACCATTTTATAATATCTTCAAGTGCTTTGTTAATGTCAGTTTCATAATTATCTTTGTCAAGGTTCGTAAAAATAGCAGTACTATCATCTGCAAATAGTACCATTTCCTGTTTTATAATTTTCGGTAGATCATTTATGTAGATGATAAACAAAAGAGGTCCAAGAATACTTCCTTGGGGCACTCCATACATAATAGTTCTAGGATCTGACATATATGTTTGTTCCAACTTATTATCATTTGTTATTTTTGTTATTTGTGTTACTTGAAATCTGTTTGATAAATACGATTTTATAAGATTTAGTGCATTTCCTCTTACCCCATATTTTTCTAATTTTTTCAAGAGTATTTGATGGTCCACGTGATCAAAGGCCCTTGACATGTCCAAAAAAATGGCTGTTATATGTTGCTTGTTATCCAGTCCTGTCATTACCTTCCTTAAAAAGTTAAAAAGAGCGCCGTTAGTGATCTGTCTTTACGAAACCCGAATTGCTTATCTGCAAATATGTGATTAGCTTCAAAGTAGTTATATAAGTTATTATAAATTACTCTTTCAAATATTTTTGCGAAGACTGGTATTAACGCGATTGATCTGTAATATTTCATCTGTTCTTTGTCCTCTTTTTTGAATATGGGATTTATAACCGTTAATTTCAGTTTCGAGGGAAACAATCCGTGTTCGAGGCACAGATTTATAATGTGGCTAAGTACTGGAGCAATAAGATGCGATACCGCCTCTCTCATTTTTTTTTTTTTTTTTGGATGGGAAATCATCAAATGACCCCCCCCCCCCCGCTCTGGGCGGAGCGGAAGGGAGTGTCAGACTTGTACTGACTAAAACCCATCCATGTTCCTTCTTTGCCCTTTGTGTTCCAGGGCCGCGGTATCTCTTTCGAACAGTCCCGCAGCCCTGGCAGGCATCGGCCCGTGCGGATCCCTACGTGGTTGCTGACATCTCTTTGAGGCGCGCGTGGAACACGAACGCGCCGTCGACACGGCCTGTCGTCATAAGACGGCCGGACGGCGAGCTAGCCCAAAACTCGCCGTCCACAGGCCCGTGCTTACGGTGGCCGGGGGCCACCACGTGACCCCCGACGCCCAGGGCGTCTCCCGCGGCGGCTGGGACGTGAGGATCTTTCTCTCTCACGTTCCGCCACCTCCTTCACTAGCATGACTGCTTCGCAGAAGGAGGTGACGGCTTCCCATTCCCTCTCGCTCCGGACCATGGCTTGAACCAGGGCCGGGCGCGAGAGGTCGCCGCCGCCAATCGCCTCTACGAGGACACGGCGCTGCTCCGCCCAAGCAGGGCAGGCCTCCACAGTGTGCTGCACCGTGTCCTCCGGACGATCCTCACAGTGGAAACACCCGGGCGTTTCCTCCCGCCCGATTCGGTGCAGGAACCTCCCGAAACAACCGTGTCCGGTGAGGACCTGCGTCAGGCGGAAGGTGAGGGCGCCGTGGCGCCTCTCTAGCCACTCCTCAAAGAGGGGACTTATCGCCACTATGGTGGCGTGCCCTGCACGGGGTTGCGACAGTCGCTCTCTCCATGTCACCATGAGATCGCGCCGGAAGTCTGTCCGCCGAGCGGTGATTTGCCGCGGCAGCGGAGTTTCCCCCCGACGTAGTGCCTCCGCGCGCCATTCGTGAAGGCGTGCGAGGACTATCGCCTCCAGATCCCATGGCGGCAATCCGGCAAGGAGGCTCGCCGCTTCACCGGAGATCGTGCGGTACCCCCGGACTAGCCTTAGGGCTATCCCCTTTTGGGGCGCGTTCAGGTAGCGGGCGGCTTGCCACCTCAGAGAACGCGCCCACACCGGGGCCCCGTAAAGGGCCATGGACCGCACGACCCCCGCGTAGAGCCTCCGGCAGGAGGCGTTTGGACCCCCCAGGTTGGGCAGGAGCCGCTTGAAGGCAGCCCCGGTCCGTTCCAGTTTGGGGGCCAAACGTCGGAAATGCTCCACGAAGTTCCACCGGCTGTCAAGGACGAGTCCCAGGTACTTCAGCGTCAACCCGACGCCGATGGAAACCCCTCCTGCCGTCAGTAGGGATCCCGACGGTGGCGCATTCCGAGGCCCATGAAAACACATGGCCTCGGACTTGTGCAATGCCACCTCGAGACCCAATTGCCGGATCCTGTCCACGACTATCGCAACCCCGCGTGTCATGTTTTCGGTACCAGCGTGTCGTCAGCGTAGCAGACTACGCTGACGCCGCTAGGGAGGTCGGCGCGCAGCACCCAGTCGTAACCGATGTTCCACAAGGCCGGTCCCAGAACCGATCCCTGTGGAACACCGCACGACATCTCTCGCCGGTTCCATTCTCCGCTCCGACCGGGGTAGATGACGGCCCTATCCGTCAGGTAATCCCCGACCACACGACGAAGGTAGGTCGGCACCCGGTGATACCGGAGTGCCTCCCCAATGCAGCTCCAGGGCATGGAGTTGAAGGCGTTGGCGATGTCAAGAGACACCGCCAATACGACCCCGCCCCGGGAAACCGCGTCCCCCGTCGTGAGGGCTCTCACGCGCATGATGGCGTCCACCGTCGAGCGCCCCTTGTGGAAACCAAACTGGTGTTCCGCAAGATTCGGCCCCATCCCCGCGAGGTGCCCGGCGAGGCGGTTATCAATAACTCTTTCAAAGAGCTTGCCCACCTCGTCGAGCAACACTATGGGCCGGTATGCGGACGGAGAGTCCGCAGGGCGCCCTGGCTTCCGGATGAGGACCAGCTTCCCCGTCTTCCAACGAAGCGGGAACTGGCCTCTCTCCAAGCATGCGCTTAGGAGCCCTTCCAGTCGGGGCCCGAGAGCCTCAGAGGCCAGGACCCAGGCTTTGCCAGGCAAGCCATCGGCTCCCGGGGCGGTATTTCTGGCCTTCAGCCTGCGTACCGCCACCCCCAAGTCTACCCCAGTCACCCCCGGAACGTCGTCATCGGTGTGGTCCGCGTCCGGCACCGCAAGCGGCGGCGGAGCCATAGGCGGGGGAGGATGCCTCCCTCGCGAAGGGAACAGAGCGCTCACCACGTCCTCCACGAGCTCAGGCCGGAGACTCTGCGTCAGCGGGGGGGCCCGGGTGCGGAGTTTGTCCCGCACCATCTTGTAAGGGCGCCCCCACGGATCTCCGTTCAGAGACTCCAGCATCTCCTCGCGGGCCAGGTTCTTGGCCCGCCGGACAGCCTCTTGGAGGGCGGTCTTCGCCGCTCTGTACCCCTCGTAAAGCTCCGCCTCAATGGCTGCCGCATCCGGAGGGCGGATGCGGAGCCTGCGATGCCTGGCGTACCGGTGCCGCGCGGCAACGCACGCCTCACGCAAATACGTCAGCTCTCGCGACCACCAGTACACCTGACGTCGGGCGCTTCCTGGCCGAACTCGGGGCATTGCCACGTCGCAAATCTCGGACATGGCCTCCTGGAACCAACTCGCCTCGTTGTTGATGTCGGCAGGCCTGGCCGGTGATGACACCCAGGCCTGCACGATCGAGGCTTCCAGGAGGAGCTCCCGGTCCAGCTGCTTCAGCGCCCATCGCGGACCACTCGGGGCCTGTAGGACCAGCGCGCTTGAGGTCTGAGTGGAGACGTCGAACCGGATGTACCGGTGGTCGGAATAGGTCTCCACCCCCTCCATGACGCGCCAGTCAACGACACGCGGCGACAGGGCGGGGCTAGCGAACGATATGTCCACCACCGACTCACCCTGCATCCGCACGCACGTGGGGACAGAACACCGATTTAGGACGACCAGGCCTGTCTCCAGTGCCCAGTCCTCCACCATCCTACCCCGCACATCCGTGTAACGAGAACCCCAAGCCAAGTTCTTGGCATTGAAGTCCCCGAGCACAAGCACGGGGAGTGAATGGCTCCCGATGACGACACTCAACTCCCTGAGGGAGTTGTGGAATTCGGCGAGAGTTCGGTTCGGGGAGAAGTAGACTCCCACTACAACGATCTCCCCGAACCATGAGCAACGCCCCCTTGGTCCAAAACGGACCCCTCCCATGTCAGAATATTAGCCATGGACAGTAACATTCCCCGAGGAATAAGAATCTCTTCCCATTCCTCGGGGAAGGATACTGCCCACGCCCAGGGTGCACCGGCCCGGCAGCTGCTATTCCCTCCCGACGTATCGAGAGGGACCGGCAGCCATCGGGCACACGAGGAGGAATTCTGACAACGCACCCCGCCTCTCTCATTTGACTCGGTGCTAACCATAATACCATTGGCGCTCAAGTTCTTAGTTTATTTTACTTTTAAGAAATTTGCTTACCCCTGCTATGTTATAAAATTCTTCGCAAACATTTTTTTTCAAATATTGAATGTTGTAAATGACTTTCTCCATTACTTGATTTTCAGCAAAAAAATATTAGAAGAAATTAAGAAGGAAATAATTAGGATCAAGTACGAGACGTCGGCACATCAAGCTGCCCGAAATTGTCAAATTTTCCTAATCAACCTTGAACCCAAAGCATTCGCGATAAAGTTGAAAATCTGTTAAAGAAATTTGACAGATCGTAGTAGCTTGATGTGGTCTGCCTTCTGGTGTCTGTAAAATTTGATTAAGATTGACCATCTAATGGATGTCTGAATAACAAATAAAACACTAAACTTATACTGTCACTTACGGGATACCTTCCGTGATTGTGATTAAATATCGGGAGCTCAAAATAATGAACAATCATGCAAGATATCCCGTAAGAGACAGTATAACTTTAGTTGTAAACCGTGAAAGCTTAAAACAGTGTTTAAATAAAACACTATATAAGGTCTATCTTTTCATACACGAAATATTTTAAGAGTAACTTCTATAAGTCGTAAAGTCGCCATAGCAACGAAATTACTGAGTGTTTTTTTTTTTTACGAAATTATTATAATTCTAAAAATTTTTGAGACTTTTTGCATAAAACCTGTACTCCCATATTCTAACAAAGACAGTAGGTAAATACGACGTAGTAAACTAGCGTAATGGATGTTCAAAAGTAAGGAGCTAGTATTTTTTTTGTGGGTCACGTAATTTTAAATTATTTATTTTTATAAAAATATACTCAGATAAAAAAAAAAAACCTTGAAATAGCTTCGTTATAACCATTAGATGATTCCCTGAAAATATTTCGTGTATGAATAGTTAGACCTTATATTTGCAATGAATAACTCACCGTCCGTAAACCCAGCGATGTAGGGATATCTAGAAGTGTTGTATTTGTCGCCAGTCGGGAGGCAAATCGGATTCGGCCGGTGGATCTTGTCTAGAGTGGACGTGTGTCAGTTGTCGCAAGTGATTCCTCAGTACAAATTCTGTGATTGGTTGTAATCAGTAATAACCAAATCCTTGTCACTCTTTAAGTGTTTTTACGTGTCGGTGACTCCCTCTGGGCGGTCTTAAAAGAGGACGCAAACATTTGTGCAAGTGCTACTTAAACTAACATTCTAAAAGTGTTTGTGATTCGGCGGAATCGAACCAGCGACGCCCTGATTCGGATCCCCGCTTGCTTAGCCGACTCACCATCGTACTCGTAGCAGCGGGCCTCGAAATTACGGTGGGGTATGCGCGGCTGACGTCAGTGCTACGTCTGCATGCGCTACGAGCCTACGAATCGCCTACGAACACTGTATCGGCTACGCGCACGTTCGAGGGACATACCGGCGAGTGATAAATAGAACGGATTGTTTAAACGTTGAACTATGTCGCGTCGGTAATAAATAAACAAATAATATATAGTATAACGGCGCCAGATAAGTTCCTTCTACTACTTTCTACTACTATTACCACCTGAAATGTCAGCCCTACGTCGCACACCTCCTAAGACACCTACTCCTCATTCATCAAGTATAAACCAGACTCAATCCGAACCCGATATTAACAATGCGGTAACAATAAGCGACTACGTCAATAAAAATAGAAACAAACGTTTTCGCAAAGGAGATTCGCCGAGGAGTGGGCATGCTTTAGCTTCACCTGACTTGGAGTATGAACAGGACCCAAAAATCTCAAAATATCTAACAGAACAGGCCGCATTAATGAACAAACTTTTGGCTGATATAGGGGAAATTAAGACCCAAAATTCTGAAATAAAAGCGTCCAACGTTGAAATTCGCAAGTCGAATGAAAAGATGGTAGTATCTATGTCGTTTATAAACAAACAGTTTGAAGACATGAAAAAGGAAGTGGAGGACTTAAGAAAAGAACGCCTGCAGCAAAGGTAGTATATAGAAAATTTGGAAAAAAAGATACTTGACTTACAGTACAAGTCACGATCGTCCGGGATTGAGATTCGAAACATCCCGCAGGAACACACTGAAACTAGTTCAAGCCTTATCAAAACAGTTTCTAGAATCTGCGGTACTGTGGGAGTCTCGGTTCAGGAATCTAGCATACGGGATGTATACCGACTACCAGGAAAGGCATCCAGTTCCAGTACGACTACTTCGCGGCCAAAAATTGCAGAGTTCTCTTCAGTACAAACTAAACAGGCAATAATGACGGCAGTAAGGGATTATAACAAGGGAAAAGGAAAGGATGATAAATTAAATACTGCCATCATTGGTTTACCCGGTGACTCAAAACCGGTTTACATCGCGGAGCAATTGCCTACCACTACCAAAAAGTTATTCTATCAGGCTCGAGAATTTGCTAAGAATAATAAATATAAATTCTGCTGGATCTCAAATAGTAACATCTTCTTACGTAAAATAGAAGGTGACAAGCAAGTGTTAATTCATTCAGAAAAGTGTCTTCTTGATCTTGTTAACCTAATTTCAATCTGACTAGTTCAACGTACTAAAATGTCTTCTTGTTTAATTATTCTTACATTACATATTTACGTTAAAAATTCTCAATTTATATATTTACATTACACTCCAAACACTACAAACACAAACCAAAACTCTTTCACGATACTATACACCAAAACTATTATACACACACAACAACACTTACTGACACATATTATAATGAGATGTATCGCTCATATTCTACTCTGTGTAATACCTAGTTATCCTGTTTCATTATTTTTTGTTATAATTTATATTACAAATGGATTCAATAAAAACCATTAACGAGGACTTGGACAACCTTGGGCTGGGCAATTCCTTTTCATGTAATCCAAAGGATTGTGCAAGTTACCTTGTTACTTCTGAGAGTAATATTAAAATACTACACATGAATATCCGCAGTGTTAAAAAAAAAATTTGACCAATTGCTGGCACTAATATGCTTAACGAAAATAGATATTTTTTTTTTTTTTCTCTACTTGTTTACAATCTGTCAGTATTTATTAGGACATTAAGCAAATTCTTTGTCGGGTTAGATGTCTTGCCTGGTATGCGCCCTATGACACAACCTCTTATAAAGCATAATGCTAAGATTGTCCGATAAAATCTTGTGGAATCTTGTGTTTTAGCCTGCGGGTTCCTTTTTTATCCATGAGATGGTTTGCCAAGATGTTTGGGTGACGAGTTATTCTTTCCTTGTATGACTTGATGTAGTTTTTTATTTCATCTTTGACTGGAAGTATCTTCAGATTATGGTGTAGAGCTTCATTTGGAACAAACCATGGTGAGTTTGTGATTGTTCTCAGAAGCTTGTTCTGAAAGCGCTGTATGATCTCTATGTTAGAGTGTGATGCTGTTCCCCATAGCTGGATGCCATAGGTCCATATAGGCTTGATTATAGCTTTGTATAAAAGGATTTTGTTTTCCAGGTGTAATTGTGAACCTCGGCCAATTAACCAGTAGAGCTTTCTTAGTGTCAGTCCAAGTTGCTTCCGTTTCGTGAAGATGTGTTTCTTCCACGTGAGGCGTCTGTCAAGGTATAAACCCAGGTATTTAACATGTTCAGCTTGAGGCACTTGTATTCTATTTAACTGTACTGGTGGGCATGTATCCTTTCTCCTAGAAAATGTAACATTTACTGACTTGGTCTCGTTTGCTTTTATCCTCCACTTTTTGAGCCAGAGGGCTATGTCATCCAAACAGGCCTGCAGCATAGCTGACGCTACTTTAGGGTCAGTATGGGATACCAACACAGCTGTGTCATCCGCGAAGGTTCCTGTAGTCGCTAAATTTGATATTGGGAGGTCCGCAGTATGAATCAGGTACAAAATCGGTCCAAGCACACTGCCCTGAGGTACCCCAGCAGTGATAGGGTATAGCTTTGATAGTGCGTCTCCACTCTGCACGAAGAAGTATCGATCTCTCAAGTACGACATCAAGATGAGGAAGATGTTGCTTGGGAAGCTGTTTTTGATTTTATAGAGGAGACCTTCGTGCCAAACTCTATCAAATGCTTGAGAAATGTCAAGGAATGCAGCAGCACAATATTCCTTATCTTCGAAGGTGTTGTGAATTTTACTGACGAGCCTGTGAACTTGGTCTATTGTGCCATGTCTTTGTCGGAACCCAAATTGATGGTCGGGTGGTCGGGTATTAAATGTTTTTCTTTAATTATAGGTATTAAGCGTGATAACAGGAGCGATTCATAAACTTTAGACGTTATTGGAAGCAGACTTATTGGTCGGTATGACTTCGGGTCTTCAAGTGGTTTGCCTGGTTTAGGAACCATTAGGATCTTAGCTATTTTCCATTGAGGTGGAAAAAAGAAAAGTCTTGACATAGCGTTGTAGATTGACAACAGGAAGTTCAGGCCAGAATCTGGAAGTTGTTGCAAAATCATGCCAGTAATCAAATCGTAACCAGGGGCTTTTTTAGGTTTTACGTTTTTTATTGCTCTAATTAGTTCCTGCTTTGTAAACAACGCGATGGGGCTGGTGGATGAGTCACAATCCAGTTGAACTTCTCGCTGAACTTCTTATTTGTGCTCTGGGGGCCCCTCGTAAGAGTGAGGCTGAAAAACGTCCTTTAAATGTTCCGCAAATGTTGAGCATTTTTCTTCGTCATTTCGAGCCCAGCACCCGCTGGCTTGCCGAAGTGGGGGAGACACCGTTTTAGGCCGCTTTAGTTTTTTTGTAGCTTTCCACAGTGAGTAGTCGGTAGCAGCAGTAGCATCAAGGTTGCTCAGGAACGCCTGGATACTATTATTTCTGTCCTCGTTTAAAAGCTTTTTGAGTTTCCTAACAGCGTGGTTTAATTTACTTTTGTCGTTAGGGCATCTAGATTGTTGCCATTGTTTTCTTAGTCTCCTTTTTTCAGTTATTTTATCCAGTATAGTATGGGATATAGATTTTTTGTTATTTTTGAAGTTGTTGGTAGGAGTAGATTGCCAGCCAGCAGTTTGAACTGAATCATTGAACAATTCTACTGCTGCTACTATATCGTTTTCTGACTTTAAACTGACTGTAGGCGTCAGGGCATGATTGACTATTGACCTGAATATTTGCCAATCTGTCTTTTTGGTGTGAAGGACGCAGGTTTCTGTAGTTTCTTTGAAACTACTAAATAATGTGACTAAGACTGGTGAATGGTCGGATGATAGCTCATAGCTGCTCTGACACTGGAAGTAATCTTTCGAGACACCTTTAACAGCACAGAAGTCTATTAGGTCAGGTACTTTCTTTCTGTCGGTAGGCCAGTATGTGGGCTGACCTGATGATATGATTTCCATTTTTAGGTTTTCGACAGTTTTGAGTAGCTCCCGGCCCCTGGGAAGGGTCAATCTTGAGAATCTCCCCAATAGCTATGCTTAGCATTGAAGTCTCCACCAGCTATGAACCGATCGCCGAGAGAATTGAAGAGCTCGGTGAACTCCTCCTGTTTGATGATGTGTTTCGGTGGACAGTAGAGAGCTGACACAGTAACGGGGCTTACCCAATATTCAACTATTACAGTCGTTGCTTGAATTGATGCTTTGCAGTGTGGTACTGATTCGTAATGTTTTAATTTGCTTCTGATTATTATAGCTGATCCACCATGTGCTTTCCCGTCAGGATGTGTGGTATGATAAAGCTTATATCCAGGGAATTCCATATGGCTTCTAGAAGTGAAATGCGTTTCAGATATTAACATGATATCAATATTATGTTGGTGTAAAAAAAGTTTTAACTCCTCAGAGTGTTGTGACAGGTCATTTGCATTCCAGATACATAATGCTAGTGTATTAAATTTGGAAGCATGGACATGAGATCACACAGAATCTTAGTTATTAGCATCATCTGGTTCATGAGTGTCTGCACGAATTCCTTAATGTCAGGTGACGGGTTTGGCTTTGATTGAGGTAGGTGTGTTGTTGGTTGGGTTTCTTTAGTTGTTATACCGGTTGTTATTTCTGCGTATGATTTATTACCTGCACTTTCATAGTGGCTATTTTTGGCTGTACCATTATTTATTTCCTGTGTGTCTTTGCTGCGTTGGGTTTTTGGTCTCAGAGGGGGATATTTAACTTTTTGCAATTCCTTATAAACCGAGCAACCCTTGTAATTTGCGGGGTGGTTTCCTTCACAAAGTATGCACCGCACATCATTGGATCGCTCTTTCCTCGCGCAGGGCTGGGCAATTCCTTTTCATGTAATCCAAAGGATTGTGCAAGTTACCTTGTTACTTCTGAGAGTAATATTAAAATACTACACATGAATATCCGCAGTGTTAAAAAAAAATTTTGACCAATTGCTGGCACTAATATGCTTAACGAAAATAGATATTGATGTTATTGTCTTAACCGAGTGTTGGATTAGTAAAATAAACAGCCCTCCAGCACTAAATGGTTACTTGACACACTCGACGAAACTAACCTCGAATCAAAATGAAGGTGTAATTATTTACTCTAAATTAAGCCTTAACGCCACAATCTGGGAACCCTGCTTGACTAACTCAAACACTCTGGTGTGTCAAATAGATTCTAAGTTTGCTTTTGTTGCTATTTACCGCTCTCCATCCTATAGTACTGCGGCTCATATAGAAAACTTCCTTTCAAGCCTAAATAATATACTAGAGGGTCTCTCTTCATATCCAAACATTGCACTAATTGGTGATCTAAACATTGATATAAAACCTGGAAATAATAACCCACATAGCTTGGAGTATCTGATTTTAAATGCTTCTCATGGCCTAATACCTACTCATTTATTGCCCACTAGACTAGAAAATTGTTTAGATCACGTGTTATTAAAGTCAAAATTACCATCTACCACATTAGTACTAGAATCTTACATTACAGACCATAAACCTATTATTGTGATGCTAACAAATGCCAAAAGAACCCAAAATCCAAAATTCTCTAAATCTCGTCCCAACTTAGACGCGATTAAGTCAGAACTAGAAAATATTAACTTCACGGATATTTATAACATTCAAGACACAAATGAATTGCTAAACACTTTTTTAACACTAATAAATACCGTAATAATAAATAACACATCTAAAATTATAATTCCAAGGAAGCAAAGAATCTTGAAACCGTGGATTACCCCTGGCTTGTTGAAATGTATTCAGAATAGGGATCAAATGCATAAGAGATTAAATAAATCACCTAACAATACAACCCTAAAGATAACTTACACACGTTATAGAAATTTCTGCAATGGCTTGCTTCGAAAGCTCAAAGTAACCTATGAAAAATGTGAACTTCAAAAAGCCCAATGCAATCCAAAAGAACTGTGGAAAACCATTCAAGAAATAACAAATACATGTAAGGTACGCACCAGTCCCGACAAGTTGCTAAAAATATGCGATAATCCCCAATCCTCGGTGAATCAGGTATGTTCATTTTTCAGTAATATTGGTAAACATTTAGCGGATGATATAATTAAAACAAATAGACAAGCCACGACACCATCAAACAACGATCAATGCGAAAGTCTAACCCCAATTGACTCTCTTGTCTTACTAGAAGTCAATGAAACTGAAGTTGATTCAATTATTTCACAATTACGTAACGACTGTGCAGTGGGTTGGGACGGAATATCGTCATCTCTGTTAAGAAAATGTCGCCAGAAATTGGTACCTCCTTTAACTTATATCTGCAATCGCTGTATCCAGACAGGAACCTTTCCTGACGCACTAAAAAAGGCCATCATTCTTCCAATATACAAGTCCGGGAACAGAGACTGTGTAAATAACTACCGGCCAATCTCAATCCTGCCAGCAATTTCAAAAATAATTGAGAAGATCCTCAATAAGCAACTCAAAGGCTTCTTGAACAAACATCACATCATCGCGGATAACCAGTATGGTTTCTGTAATGTATTTAGGTTTACCCACATAAGAAAATTAGTAAGTAAGATCACGTATAAATAAGCCTACATCATTTGTACCGTCAGTTCGCAATATACGCTCGCTACAAGTTGACGTCCTTTTATTTATTACTCCCGACACTTCAGTGGCGACGAGGATCACTATTGGAGCGTTATAATAATCATCGAAGTTCGTCTGCAATTATTCAAGGAAATGTCGGTCGGCAAAGTCGGAAAGATTCGCGATTTTGATGTGAAGTCAGGCAACTGGACTTTGTACGAGGAGCGGTTGCAGATGTTCTTCAAGGTCAATAAGGTCGAGAAGGACATGTGGCTGCCGATGCTGATCACGGGCGTGGGTGATGAGACGTACGAATTGCTGAGCACGCTGTGCAATCCAAGGAAACCAAGGGATATAACGTACGAAGAGGCCGTGACAATTTTGAAAAATCACCTACAACCGGAACCTGCGGTCATGGCGGAACGGTATCGTTTCAGACAAAGAAGACAGAAAGACGACGAAAGTGTAACACAATATCTGACCGAGTTAAAGAAACTCGCGAAAACTTGTGAGTTTGGTGCAAATTTGGAGGAGAATTTGCGTGACCAGTTCGTATGTGGAGTGAAGAGTGACGTCATCAGGCAAAGGTTGTTTGCGGAAGACAATTTGACGTATTCAGGAGCAGTCAAATTGGCGGTTGGGCTGGAGGCGGCCGAGCGGGATGCGGCAGTCGTGGAACAGGAAGCGACGGCGGAGGCATCGGCAATCGTGAACACGTTGCGGGCAAAGCGTGGGCGCGGTCAGTTTGCGGACCATGCCGGACCAGCGAACGAACCACGGACGTGCGGCGCGAGACACCGAGAAGGGCGCGGGGGGCTGCACGGCGTGCGGCTGGCGCGGACACAGCAAGGAGGAGTGCCGCTATAAGCATTTTGTTTGTAGCAAATGCAAACAAAGCGGACATTTGAGGCGCGTTTGTCCGCGGATGGAGGCGAACAGTGGCAGAGGGAAGAGGCGTGGAGTAAACCACGTGGATGCCACCACGAGCGAACATCTGAGAGCAGGAGCGGGAGACTCCAGTTCGGACGAGCTCGGGGAAGAACTTCATCAACTATGTTTGAGCAGCTACAATCCGGTGAGTTTATCATTGTTGATTGATGATAAAACATTAAAAATGGAGCTAGACACAGGCTCGGCAATTTCATGCATCAGTAGAGAAACATATGATAAACTTTTTAACAACAGAGTAATTAAACCATTTAATTTGGTGTTAAAATTTTATGATGGTAGCAATATAAAACCACTAGGGGTTATAAGACCCAAAGTTCAATACAAAGGGGAAATAAAATATCTAGAACTGTTCGTGATAGACGGAGGTACGACT
Organism: Noctua fimbriata; assembly: GCA_905163415.1. Lineage (NCBI taxonomy): Eukaryota > Metazoa > Arthropoda > Insecta > Lepidoptera > Noctuidae > Noctua > Noctua fimbriata. Next base: position 5,094,176 of record LR990945.1, read on the forward strand.
TCCTTACTGGGCAGGCAATGGTTAATAGAATTGGGTATTAAAATACCTCCATTTCAACGAGAGATTAACAATAGTGTACACAAAATGTCTGATACTGTCGATTGTTTGTTGAACAGGTATAAAGGATTGTTCAGTGAGGGCTTGGGGCGGTACACAGGCGGCAAGGTGACGCTCCGGTTGCGGGAGGGCGTGAGGCCGGTGTTTTGCCGCGCGCGGCCGCTGCCTTACGCTCTGAGGGGTCAGGTCGACGCGGAGCTGGACGCAATGTTGCGCGCGGGCATCATCGAGCCCGTCGAGTGCTCGGACTGGGCGACGCCTTTGGTACCGGTACGTAAAGCGGACGGTGGACTCCGTATCTGTGCGGATTACAAAATAACTTTAAATCCTGTCTTACTGGTCGATAGATATCCGTTACCCAAGATAGATGATTTGTTAGTGACTTTAAACGGTGCTAGTCATTTCTCAAAAATTGATTTGTCCCTTGCTTACAACCAGATTGAATTGGATAATACTAAAGATTTAACTGTAATAAACACCCATCGAGGTCTTTTTAAGTACAATAGACTTGTGTTTGGGTTGTCTTCTAGTCCGGGCATCTTCCAGCGTATTATGTCGAATTTACTTAGTGATATTCCGGGGGTGGAAGTATTTTTAGATGATATCATCATCGGAACGGTGGGAACACAGGATAATCACTTAGAAACGTTAGAAAAGGTGTTCCAGCGGTTACAGGGTCACGGTATGAAGCTAAAAGGGAGTAAATGTTTATTTTTGGTTAACGAAGTCAAATACTTAGGTTATGTCATATCAAAAGACGGGGTTAAAGTAGATTCAGATAAAATTAAAGCAATAATAAAAATTCCCAGGCCAAGAGATATTTCAGAGTTGCGTTCCTTTTTAGGTTTGGTTAATTTTTATGCTAAATTTGTTAGGAATTTGAGTACTATTTTGTCACCACTGTATGAACTTTTAAAAAAAGAGGTCAATTGGAAATGGAGTGCGGAGCGCGAAAGGGCATTTGCAAAAGTTAAAAAAATATTAGTAGGCGCCGAGGTATTAGCTCATTATGATCCAAACAAGTCGTTAGTGTTGACATGCGACGCGAGCGCGCGGGGCATAGGCGGTGTACTCACACAGCCGGGCGCCGACGGCCGCGACCGCCCGGTAGTGTATGTGTCACGCGCGTTGAATAACGCCGAGAAACATTATTCACAAATAGATCGGGAGGCGTTAGCTATCGTATTTTGTTTACAAAAATTACATCAGTATGTTTATGGTCGACGTTTTGTCTTGCGAACCGACCACAAACCGTTAGTAAGTATATTTGGACCAAAACACGGTGTACCAGCGATGGCCGCGAGTAGATTACAACGCTGGGCAATTATTTTATCTGCTTATACGTACGATATTGAATATGTAAACACTAAACAAAACGGTGCGGACGGACTGTCGAGACTGCCGGTTCCGTGCAGTAGCGATGAGTCACTGCGGGTCCCCGAGCAAACGCATTTACATTTTGCACAGAATGCATTGTTATTGGATTATAATACAATTAAACAACAAACTATGGTAGATCCAATGTTAGGTAGGGTTTTAAATTATATTCGTGATATGTGGCCAACAGATAATGATATTCGAGAATTACAGCCGTATTTTAACCGTCGTAAGGAACTGTACGAGGAGCTAGGCTGCGTGATGTGGGGGCACAGAGTAGTGATTCCTGCAAGTGGTCGAGCCAGGGTACTACAGGAATTACATGAACCTCATATGGGCATAGTTAAGACGAAGGCGTCAGCTAGGAGTTATGTGTGGTGGCCGAGGATAGACGAGGCGATTGAGGCTACGTGCAGGGAGTGCGCGGTGTGCGCGGGAGAGGCGGATGCGCCGCAGCGGCATGCGGTCACACCGTGGCCCTGGCCTTCTAGACCGTGGGCGAGGGTGCATCTTGATTTTCTAGGGCCTATTTTCGGAAAAATGTATTTAATTATGGTTGACGCTAGAACTAAATGGTTAGAAGTATTTCCTGTGCCTAGTACGGCGGCTAGTTCTACGATTGAAAAGCTTACCGAGGTTTTTTCTAGATGGGGTTTACCGAGACAAATAGTCTCAGATAACGGACCACCGTTCACGAGCAAGGAAATGGCAGACTTTTTGGCTAGTCAGGGTGTAGATCACGTTTTTTCTGCTCCGTACCACCCAGCATCGAATGGGGCTGCAGAGAATGCAGTGCGTACGGTAAAAAGGTTTATAAAAAAAGCGTTTAAACAAAAAGAAAACATTAATTTATTTTTAAATACCTTCCTTTTGCATTACCGTAATACGGAGCACTGTTCAACAGGACAAAGTCCAGCCACATTGATGCTAGGTAGGAATTTACGTACCAAATTAGTTGCATTAAAACCAAATATAGAAAATAAAGTCAGGAAGGCTCAGGAACGACAACAGAAAGTAGGAACGGCCGTCAGACGTTCTTTAGATATAGGAGAGGAAGTATGGATGAGACAATATAGGAATGAAAGAATGAAAAATGGAGTCCGGGGCAGGTATTAGATAAAATGGGTACTACAGATTATAAAGTTATGGACTGTTCAGGCAAAGAAAGCCATAGACACATTGACCAGTTAAGACAGCGATCGCGAAGCTCATTGATTTGTCCGACTAGCACAGCAGGACGGAGTTCTCTTGATGCGGAACGTCCCGACAATCCCGAGGTGACGAAGCCAGCGTCAGTCCCCGGAGAGACTCGGAGCCCTCGGAGCGTGAGGGAGTTCAGTCCGGTTCGAACCGCGACTACCGTTGAGTTGCCGTCTACATCTGCTTCTGGATCAGTACCTCTCAGTAAAGTACCTAGTCATGAGAAGCGGGTGATAGTTCCCCAATCCGAGGATGCTGTTCCAGAGGTAGTCCGCCCCCGTCCTGTACGGGCGTGTCACTTAAAAAGACCGCCCCAATATTGTGATAGCTAAACATTTAGTTCTTCCTTATTTCACTTATTTTTGAATGAAGTTATTCTGGTAGTTATTGAATACTAAGTTCTTATTTCATTTATGTTTGTAGAACGTTGTAAACAGTTGTAAGATATAAAATAGTTAATGTTAAGGCTTATATTTTGTTTATTTTACTTTATATAATTTAGGATAGGCATTATTTAAGGTGGAGGATTGTAATGTATTTAGGTTTACCCACATAAGAAAATTAGTAAGTAAGATCACGTATAAATAAGCCTACATCATTTGTACCGTCAGTTCGCAATATACGCTCGCTACAAGTTGACGTCCTTTTATTTATTACTCCCGACACTTCAGTTTCAAAGCTGGGGTATCGACAGAGGATGCTGTTTTGGACCTTACACAATCTGTGGCAAAGGAACTTGATGGTGGGTCTAAATGTTTGGCCATATTTTTGGACCTCTCGAAGGCCTTCGACACAGTTTCTGTTCCTAAACTCTTAGCAAGGATGGAGCGTCTGGGTGTACGAGGCATAGCACTAGAAATGTTTAATGACTATCTTAAAAATCGTTCTCAGTTGGTTAAAATGGGTGATCATCTCAGTGATGAGGAAACCGTGACCTACGGCGTGCCCCAGGGAAGCATATTAGGGCCCACTATGTTCCTAATTTACATTAATGACCTCTGCAAAATGATTTTCCCCAACTGTAGGATCTACGCGTATGCGGATGACACTGCAATCGTCATTTATGGACCAACTTGGGATATGGTTAAAACAATGGCAGAAAACGCTCTAAGTCAGATCATGAACTGGTTTCACGATAGCCTGCTAACCCTCAACTTAGATAAAACCTGTTTCATCCCTTTCGCAATTCGACGTAATACTATGCCCCGCTTTTTTTTTTTTTTTTTTTTAGTATGGGAAATCATCAAATGACCCCCCCCGCTCCGAGGGAGTGTCAGACTTGTACTGACTAAAACCCATCCATGTTCCTTCTTTGCCCTTTGTGTTCCAGGGCCGCGGTATCTCTTTCGAACAGTCCCGCAGCCCTGGCAGGCATCGGCCCGTGCGGACCCCTACGTGGTTGCTGACATCTCTTTGAGGCGCGCGTGGAACACGAACGCGCCGTCGACACGGCCTGTCGTCATAAGACGGCCGGACGGCGAGCTAGCCCATAACTCGCCGTCCACAGGCCCGCGCCTACGGTGGCCGGGGGCCACCACGTGACCCCCGACGCCCAGGGCGTCTCCCGCGGCGGCTGGGACGTGAGGCTCTTTCCCTCTCACGTTTCGCCACCTCCTTCACTAGCATGACTGCTTCGCAGAAGGAGGTGACGGCTTCCCATTCCCTCTCGCTCCGTCCCATGGCTTGAACCAGGGCCGGGCGCGAGACGTCGCCGCCGCCAATCGCCTCTACGAGGACACGGCACTGCTCCGCCCAAGCAGGGCAGGCCTCCACAGTGTGCTGCACCGTGTCCTCCGGACGATCCTCACAGTGGAAACACCCGGGCGTTTCCTCCTGCCCGATTCGGTGCAGGAACCTCCCGAAACAACCGTGTCCGGTGAGGACCTGCGTCAGGCGGAAGGAGAGGGCGCCGTGGCGCCTCTCTAGCCACTCCTCAAAGAGGGGACTTATCGCCACTATGGTGGCGTGCCCTGCACGGGGTTGCGACAGTCGCTCTCTCCATGTCACCATGAGATCGCGCCGGAGGTCTGTCCGCTGAGCGGCGATTTGCCGCGGCAGCGGAGTTTCCCCCCGACGTAGTGCCTCCGCGCGCCATTCGTGAAGGCGTGCGAGGACTATCGCCTCCAGATCCCATGGCCGCAATCCGGCAAGCCTCACCGGAGATCGTGCGGTATCCCCGGACTAGCCTTAGGGCTATCCCCTTTTGGGGCGCGTTCAAGAAGCGGGCGGCTTGCCGCCTCAGAGAACGCGCCCACACCGGGGCCCCGTAAAGGGCCATGGACCGCACGACCCCCGCGTAGAGCCTCCGGCAGGAGGCGTTTAGACCCCCCAGGTTGGGCAGGAGCCGCTTGAAGGCAGCCCCGGTCCGTTCCAGTTTTGGGGCCAAACGTCGGAAATGCTCCACGAAGTTCCACCGGCTGTCGAGGACGAGTCCCAGGTACTTCAGCGTCGACCCGACGCCGATGGAAACATCTCCCGCCGTCAGTAGGGATCCCGACGGTGGCGCATTCCGAGGCCCATGAAAACTCATGGCCTCGGACTTGTGCAATGCCACCTCGAGACCCAATTGCCGGATCCTCTCCACGACTATCGCAACCCCGCGTGTCATGTTTTCGGCCGCCGCCTCGTGCGACCTCCCTTGTGCCAGTACCAGCGTGTCGTCAGCGTAGCAGACTACGCTGACGCCACTAGGGAGGTCGGCGCGCAGCACCCAGTCGTAACCGATGTTCCACAAGGCCGGCCCTAGAACCGATCCCTGTGGAACACCGCACGAATACTATGCCCCCTAAGGACTTCACAATAATTGCCCACTCATGCCTGAGCTCATCTAATAGTTGCACTTGCCCTACACTGGACAGATGCACTAGTGTCAAATATCTATGCGTGCAAATTGATGAATGCCTTAGATGGGACAAACAGCTCGATATGATAACTTCCAGAATATTGCGGCTTATCTACGTTTTCAAATTGCTAAGAGATCCTGCTGATATGGGCACACTGAAAATGGTTTATTTTGAACTGTGTCAGTCTATAATTGGGTATTGCATTACTGCGTGGGGTGGTGCATCAAAAACAAACTTGCTGAGAGCTGAGAGAGCTCAAAGAGCTGTACTAAAGGTTATGTGTAAAAAACCATACCGATATCCAACTAAACAACTCTTCGAGTACTGTGAAGTCTTAACTGTTAGACAGCTGTTCATTCTGCAGTCAGCCCTCAGGACCCATAGATCCATGCCCAAATCAAACCCCAAAAAGCGTACAAATGTCCCTTCAGGAGTTAAGCATAAAACCTCTTTTGCCCAACACCAATTTTACGTTTTAAGTAAGCGTTTATACAAAAATCTGCACAAAAAGCTAAACATACTGGATTTAAATAGATATATGTTAAATAAAGAACTTGGTAAATGGCTATTGCAACAGGACTATGTGGCAACAGAAAATCTGTTAACTTACATCTCTTAATATAATATAACATAATATCACATACATCGATCACATCTCACCCTTTATATCGAACTATTATATTTATTACATTCACGGACTCACTTCCTCCCCCACACATATCCCACTCACACACACCCACACATACCACACACACCCACACATACCCACACATACCCACACATACCACACATACCACATACACCCACACACCCTTACACATACATACATATCCTTGTATTACTTATGATTAGTTTTTGTTATTACTTTATTTTTATTTCTGTACAGCTGTTAGTACAAATCATTGACACTGTTTTCACTTGTTTCTGATTGTGAATATTAACAGAATCCACTTGGCTGAACCCTATCTTTTAAGATACAGGCTAGTCCTAGTTTAAAAGATAGAGTCTCTTATTGCATTAAAATGTAAATATGATTTTCAAACAATGTATACAGTGCAAAGTGCTATGTTTTTGTGAAATAAATACTTTATTTATTATTATTTCCTTTATTTATTTTCTTACTTACTAATTACATTTTTAAATATTTCTTAACAAAAACCATATAAAAAAAACATTTAAAAATATAAAAAATAGTAGCCCACCGGTATCGGGAACAGGGTCCAAGCTACCGGCGGTCAGAGCTCCAGAGAGAGGAACCTCCTAACAATACGAGCCGTGTCTAGGAGTACCGCTTTCTGAATCAAGCCCTTGATCCAGCTGCCTAACGAGAGCCTCCTCAGGTATTGGTCGAGGCTCTTGGCAATTAAGCCATGGGCTGATACGACTATCGGCACAATGATCGCTGAGTCCACATCCCACATGTCGACAACCTCGCGAGCCAAGTCAAGATACTTGATTTTCTTATCTTTCTCGGCTTTCACGAGGTTCTCATCATGCGGGACCGTTATGTCAACAATCATTGTGCGCCGCTCTGATCGATCCACCACCACTATATCAGGCTTATTGGCTACAATAGTCCTGTCAGTGATGATGGATTGATCCCAGTACAATGTGATACTGCCATTTTCGAGAACTGGGTCGGGCACATACTTATAGTACGGCACTTCCGATTCCACAAGGTTGTATTTTAGAGCAAGTTGCTGATGGATAATCCTGGCTACAAGGTTGTGTCTATGCAAGTACTCTCCGTTAGCCAGACGAGAACACCCGGAGATAATGTGACGGATTGATTCGCCTGGACGGTGGCATGCCCGACATATGTCAACCGTACCGTCCTTCACAATAAATCTCCGGTAGTTATTCGTCATCATAACTTCATCCATAATTGCACAGACAAAACCTTCGGTTTCTCCGAAGAGGTCCCCGCAACGTAGCCAGGCTACGGACGCTGATAGGTCTACATCGGGCCCATGCAGGGCCCGGAAAAAGCGTCCGTGAAGCTCTTTACTCTGCCATACCTCCATGCGGTCGTTAGTGTCAGGCACTAAGGGTTTGCGCCAGTTCTCTTTAGCCAAGGAAAGCGGGGTGAGGCCCTTGTCCACTGCGACCACATCTCGATGCATCCCCACGTCGGTTTCAAGGAAATATTCCCTGAGACTGCATATCTCGCGATTGTGGAGAGTCTTAGCGTTTAAAAAGCCTCGACCCCCACACTTCCGCGGGATATACAGTCTCATAACAGAAGAACGCGGGTGATGCATTCGATATGCCGTCAACAATGTACGGACCCTCCTATCCAGGGCGTCTAGTTCTGTTTGAGTCCATTTGAGTATGCCGAAAGAGTACATCAGAACCGGCATGACCCAACCGTTGAAGGCACGTACCTTATTGCCGCCTGATAAAAGACTATTAAATACTTTTTTCAGGCGGCCAAAGAAGCGCTCCTTCAACGATTGCTTCATGTCAGCAACATTGATGCCCAGCGCTTCCGACATACCCAAATACTTATAGGTTTCGGTTGCTGAGAGGGATCTAAGATTTATGGAATCCGAGAGCTGGGTTCCCACAGATTCCACAATCTCCCCTCGCTTTACATGCATGACCGCACATTTGTCCACACCAAATTCCATCCTGATGGCGCTACTGAAAGTTTCAGTTACCTTCAGTAGCTCCATCAGTTGCAAATCGTTGGGGGCAAAGAGTTTCAGGTCATCCATGTAAAGGAGGTGAGATATAACTTGACCACCTCTCCTCAACCGATAGCCTAGACCTGAATCCTCCAGCAGCGTGCTAAGAGGATTCAAGGCTAAGCAGAACCAAAGTGGACTCAAACTATCGCCCTGAAATATACCTCGCTCTATCCTTATCGGCTCGCTATTCCTCTGGATTTGCCGACATCCTGGATAGCGAAGGACTGTCCTCCATTGCCCCATACATGACATCAGGAAGGTGCGCAGAGTTGCATCAACTTTATACAACTCTAGCACCCTCATGAGCCATGTATGTGGCACCGAGTCATAGGCCTTCTTATAGTCTATCCAACATGTCGACAGATCGCTTCGGGAACGGCGAACCTGTTGACTAATGGCCATATCAATGAGGAGTAGCTCCTTAGTACCGCGGGACCCGTTCCTACATCCATTTTGAGAAGCGGACATGATAGAATTGTCATCAATGTGTTTGTTAATTTTAGCTCTCAAAATGGATGTAAGAACTTTATAGACCGTCGGAAGACAGGTAATCGGTCTATAATTTTTGGGCTCCGCAGTACTACCCGATTTATGGAGCAGGTGGGTTATACCTGTTGTCAGAAACTCTGGCAGCGACCCTGACTCTAAGGCTGACTGGAACAGGATCGCCAGGCGAGCGTGCGACCTTGTGAACCATTTAATCCAAAAGTTGTGCAGTCCATCCGGCCCTGGAGATTTCCAGTTAGGCAATGGACGGACTGCACGAACTACGTCTTGGGGGCTGATAGTGATTGCCCCCATTTCTGGTACTAGATCGCACGCTCGCTCGACCTCCTGAGTCCATTCACCCTCGGTATGGCTAACAGGCACCGACCAGATGCTGCGCCAGAACGAACACATGGCATCATCATCCGGTAGGCGCGTGTCAGCCACACCTTGGTCCGGTCGCTCCCAAGCCCTGTATACCCACCTTTCATCTCTTTGAAAAGTGCGATTCTGAGTGTATCGGTCCACCCGCCGTTTATACCTACGAATACGGTTTGCCCATGCATACACTTTCTGCTTCAGGAAGTCGATGCGCTCTGTGATACGGGACATGTAGTCTCGAGGACTGATATCAGTCCCCGAGAACGCCCGCCTCACAAAACGCATCACTCTAGGACGAGTATTGCCCTCCCTGAAGCAGATCAGTTTGCCGATGAGTGCTCTGGCCCCACCAATACGTCGTTCAATCCTGTACTGCCATGGCGGTACGGCTGGTTTAGGTCGTGTAGCTCTGTCATCAGAAAATTTGACATGAGCTACACGACATGCCGCTACAGCCGCACAATACAGGATTGAGTGAGCATCGGTGAGGTCTTCGCAGTTATCAAAATAGTTTGACAACTGCGAATCCAGAACAGCCACCAGCGCCCTATTTTTGTTATGCATGGGCAAACGAGGTATGCGTGGTCTAAGGTCGGGTTGCATGAACCGATATTCTCGAATCGCACCCTCCAAAGCACTCCTCATTTCCTCATTGCACTGGGTACTTACATTAGTAACTATGTCATTACTCACGTCGTTATTGCGATTTGGTATTATTGTAGACTGTGGTGGAACCACAGCCTGCGGCGGCGGCGTGGCAATGACATGGCTACTCTGCATTTCAGTCCGCAAGCGATCAAGTACGGTGTCATCCAACATACGATTACGCTGGATGACTCGCACCTGATCCGATAGTCGTTGTGCCGACACGTTGACAGCTGGCTCAAGCACCTGAAACAGAGAGAGCATCCGAACACGGTACGCGGTCAGGTTGTTTCCTCCCTCTGTAGCCCCATAGTATGCGCGCATGACATTTGCATTGATGGATTGCGTCCATCGCATGCGCTGCACACTCCCACCGGGAGCTGGGACCCTATCAGAGGCCGGTGGGCCTCGAGGTCCTAAACCGTCCGGCGGCCGGCGTCCTCCCCGTCGACGAACAGGTGGTGGCGTCGTGGGCGGAGAGAAATACTCGTCGCTCGAGCTCGACGCAACTGCCACGGCCGGTGTCACAGCACTCACGACGGGGCTGGATTTCGGCGGCGGCGAGGCGGAGCTGAGCGACGGGTCCGGAGGCGATAGGCGTGCGCGTTTTGCTGCTGCTCTGGTCAACATTCTCTTGATTTTATTGGTTTTTCAATTTTATGTATGTCATTATGTGTCGTATGACATGACATACGTCATTATTGTTCTTGTTTTTTTCTTTTCTGTTTGTTTTTATAAAATTGCTTCATTTTACTATTGTTCTAGTACAAAATTGAGAAATTATAGTATATAAAAAGGAAGATTGGTTTCAGAACTGTTTTAAAATAATTATTTAACTAAAATAAAATTGAACAAAATTACAAGATGTCTGTTGACGTTTAGTGTTAACCTGGTAATAATAATAATTATTATTATTATTATTACCAGGTTGCAGTTGTTTATGTGTTGATTAATGAGTTTATGTTGTTTTTCCAAGGCGGTTTCTACTCGTTTGATGACATTCAATTCTGCTTCAACGATTGATGTCTGATTTTTCCACAATAAGGCAAGGTGTTTTTGATCCTTCTTGATAAGGTCGATATCTTTCTGATATTTCTCGGCAAAATCATCGTCCAATATTCCGAATAAACTACGTGCGACGTAACCTACTCCGTTGATAAGGCCTCTACGTCGACGCAATTGGTGCATTTGCTGACCAAGTAAAATGCTGTTGTAGTGTTCGAGTTCGTCGTACCCATGACGTAACTGTAATCGGACTACGTCACATTGTGGTATTTGATCTGTTGAACATATGTTTTCCAGGTGATTCATATATTTGTTGAGTACATCTATTCCTCGCCAATATGGAGCCATATCGCAGTAAACTATTAGCTTCCATTCTTCACGTTGTAGCCGCATATTGGCTACCTTGTCAAAATATATGCTTTGATTATTGCTCAGGCTTGAGAACTTGTATTCGCTTCGTGCTGTAGGTACCATTACCATAAGAACCATGTTTAAACAAATAAAATTTTACTTACTTACTTACTTAATCATGAGTATGGTATAAAAGAAGTTGCATAATTTTGATGACGGTTGTCGTGTTTGTTGACTTGATACGTTACTTGCGGATTTTTGATGTTCTTGCTCTTCTCATTGATTTTCGTTAATAGGCAATAATGATAGCTTTGATATTGGTCTTTTCATTGTTCCATTTTTTGTCCGCATAGTAACCACCCGGACGTACCTATCTTTTCCGGGATGTAGTTCCGTGATTCTTCCCATAGCCGACTTTCCTGATGGTAACTGTACGTCGTGTATGATGACAATGTCGTTAATCTTCAAGTTTGCCGCCATTTGCTACGCGTTGTCAATTGACTTAGGTATTCCGTTCTCCACCTTTTCCATAAATCATCCATGATTTTTTGGGTGAGTTGCCACCTCGTACGCAAATCTTTCTCCGTTTCGTTTAACCTCAAGGTTGGTCCGCTTGCTAGAAAGTGGGATGGCGTGAGGTAATCCAAATCTTCTGGATCTTCACTTAGAGCGCACAAAGGTCGTGTGTTCAAACATGCTTCGATTTGTGCTAGCACTGTTGAATATTCTTCAAACGTCAGCCTTTGTTCGCCAATCACTCTCTTTAGGTGGTACTTTAAGCTCTTCACAGCTGCTTCCCATACACCTCCCGCGCTTGGCCAGGATGGGGCGTTAAAGTGCAAATTGATCTCCATGTCGGTGATTGCTTCGTAAAATTCCACGTACACTTTTCGAATGTTGATGAATTCTTCATTTAGAGTTCTGCTTGCTCCTACGAAGTTTGTACCATTGTCGCTATATATATGTTTTGGGCTGCCTCTTCTTGCTGACATCCTGCGCAATGCTGATAAAAATGTTGAGGAGCTCAGATCTGAGACTAATTCCAGATGCACCGCTTTCGTGGCCATGCATACGAACACAGCGATGTATCCCTTTGTCGTCTTTACTTCTCGGCCTTTGTATGTTTTAACGTAGACAAAGCCAGTGTAGTCAACCCCTGAGTGATAGAAAGGTCGTGCTGGATTGCTACGTGCTGCTGGCAAGTCTCCCATCAACTTCTCTTGTTTGATTGGATCGTGACGTCTGCACTTAACACAGTTTCTAAGGCGTTTCTTGACCGCTCGATTTCCGCCTTGAATCCAATATTGTTGACGCAGCCAAGCTTGCGTGATTCGAGCTCCGCCATGATACGTCATTTGATGTCCTTGGTCAATCAGCAAGTTACTGAGATGAGAGTTTCTTGGTATTATGAGTGGATGTCTCATATACTGACTGATATTTGCATTAGCGATCCTCCCGCCAACTCTCAGTAAGCCTTCTTGATCCAGGAATGGGTTCAACTTCAACAGCTTACTTTTTGCGCTGAGTTGTTTGTGTTTCTGAAGACTGATGATATCTTCTCTGAACTCCGATTGTTGTACTTGCTTGATGATGAAATGTCTTGATTTCTTCATTTCGCCGATTGTTAAATACTTTGGTTTGTGCTGATTACGTGATATTGCGCGCGAAGTCCAAGCTAAAACTCGCGTTGCTCTGTTGAAATGGCTACATTTATTTAATATTTTTTGAGCAATGTCATCATTTTGTTGAATGACGCTAGTTTGGACTGATTTTTTGATTTCGTCTTGCGTAACATAAGTTTGTTGTTTATGTTCATTTTCCTAAAATGATGATAGCCACGTTGGTCCATGCCACCACAGTGAATGTTCTTTGAGCTGCTCTGCTGAACATCCTCGGCTAGCACAATCAGCTGGATTTTCAGCTGACTTCACATAGTGCCAGTTCTTGATTGGGATTACTTCAGTGACTCGTTTCACTCTATTTGCCACAAATGGCTTCCAGCGATTTGGGTCTCCCTGAAGCCAGCCTAGGACAGCTGTTGAATCTGACCATCCGTATTTTTTGATATTGTAGTTCTGTAAAGTGTTCTGAACTACTTTCATCAGAAGTGGTAATAAATGTGCTGCGCTAAGCTCCAATCTTGGCAGTGATATCGCTTTATTGACAGGAACAAGTTTTGATTTTCCTGCTACTATGGTCACAGGAGTTGGATTGTTCTGTTTGACGATTCTGCAATAAATTACGCAAGCATACGCTTTTGTGGATGCGTCACAGAAACCATGAACTTCAATTTCTGCGTTTTGCTGTGTTTGTAGCCATCGCGGTACATTGATATGCTCTATTTCTGGTAGATCTTTCTTGATCTTCTGCCATTGCTCGTTGATATGTGCTGGTACTTTGTCGTCCCATTGTAGGGTTAGTGACCAGACATTTTGGAATAAAAGTTTTAGCTTGGTCGAGACAGGAGCCAGCCAGCCTAGTGGGTCAAATATTTTAGATATATCTGACAATAAAGACCGCTTAGTAGCTGGAGCTGTAGATTTTGTGTCAATCTTCATTTTGAACTTGAATTGATCGTCCAGCGGGTGCCAGCGCAGCCCCAATGTTTTAGTTGACTCTTGATGTTTGAATTCAAATGATTGAGCTGTGTTCGCGGTGACGTCATCTAATACTTCTAGTTTATTAGACGACCACTTTCTCAAATTAAATCCGCCAGATCTGAGTAATGATAAGATCTGATTTTAGTTGCTTAGCTTCTTCGATGCTGTGATGTCCAGTCAGCAAGTCGTCCATGTAGAAACAGGTTTCAACCACTGCGGCCGCAGCAGGATAACTTGAGCGATCATCTTCTGCTATTTGCTTCAGAGTCATCATGGCGAGAAATGGTGCAGATTTGGTGCCATATGTGACTGTTGTTAGCTCATATTCACGTAATTTCTCTTGAGGTAAGTCGCGCCAAATGTTTTTTTGATATTTGAGATCATCGTCATGACCGTAGATTTGTCTAAACATTTTCTCAATGTCCGCTGTAATTGCATATCTATGTTGTCTCCATCTCAAAATTAACGTAAATAAATCTTGTTGTATATTTGGGCCACTGTACATGAAATCATTTAAACTGTAGCCAGTCGATGTCTTTGCTGACGCGTTAAACACCACACGTAATGCTGTTGTTGTTGATTCGGGCTTCAGTACATATAGGTGTGGTAAAATGCAATCTGGCTGTTTTTTACTCGTGCACTCGCGCATGTGACCTAGTCTGATATATTCATCGATGAATGCTTTGTAATCTTGCGCAATTTTTGGGTTTTTTCCAAACCTTTTTACCAATTTGTAGGAGGGCATAGCAAAGAGGCGTCCGCGCTTCCTTGGAAGCGACACTAAATAGGTACAAAAACGCCGCCGCGCCGCGGCGTCGCGCTCCCCGCGATAGACAGTCCGGCTCGCATCGCTGTCGCACACGGTCACATTGTGTAATTTTGTTTTTTTTCTGCCTGTACTGGTGTGTTTTCTTATATCTACGTTGAACTGTGACAATAAACAATTTTGTGCACCATACATCGTCCATTAATTCGATTAATTCGCTACCTGGCCACTACAAACTGGCGCTCCAACGCGGCACGCGTACGTAACCGACGCGACGCGAACTCAAATACCTAGTGCAACGTAACGGTTTTTCTTAGTGGACGATACCAACTTTAGTGCACGTTACGTACAACGTGAATAGTGTTTCCTTGTGTTTTAATGACTATTGTGGTGTACTACAATGCCTCGTCGCAAAAGTAGAAGCAACGATGATGACATCAGCGTGCCGCCGGCGTCCCCGACGCCCGCGCCGCTATCGGAAGGGACGCTTACGTCGTTTTTGGAGGCGTTCGCCAAAGCTCAAGCGGATTCGAACCGTCAACTGGTTCAGAGCCTGCTGGCTACGTCGGCCGTCAACGGCTCAGCTTCACCGTCTCCATCGCCTGCTGCACCAGCCACAAAACACGGAAACTTCGCGCGCTGTACGTCGCGATTTAGTGGTGCCCGCCAAGACTCAGAGGCCCTCGAAGCATTCGTCGACTCGATATTAATATACAAGGAGTGTACAGACATCAGTGACGAACATGCCCTTCGCGGCCTACCTATGCTCCTAGAAGGGGAAGCAGCTGTGTGGTTTCGCGGCATAAAATCTTCAGTGACGTCATGGGAAGACGCGCTACAGAGACTTCGCGCCATGTTCGGTGCAGCCCGACCACCACACAAATTATTAAGGGAAATATTTGCCGCGGAACAAACAGAGGAACGCACGGAGGTCTTCGTTGCTCGCCTTCGCGCGCTTATCGCTAAACTTCCATATAAAGTAATTAACGAAATGGAAGTCGACATGATTTACGGGTTACTACATAGACGAATAAGAAAACGGGTAACTCGTGAATCGATCGAGAATTTAGAATTATTGATCGAGAAGGCGCGAAACATAGAAGAATCTCTCTCCGAGGCGTCGACCGAGTCACGTGGCCCCGCCGCTAGCGCGACAACGCCGCGCGCGCCGCCACCGCAGCCCCGGCCTCCGCAAACGCTCGCGCGCGCTCCCGCCGCCGTCTCCGTGACGTGCGCGCCGGCGCCAGCGAGTACACCTACAGCATCGTCGAGTGCTACGAGTAGCGCTTCGGCCCCGCCTTTTGTGGTAAACAGTTCGGACAATAAAGGTAAAAGACTTTTCTGTGTTTATTGCCGTAAAAACGGACATACTCGTGACTCTTGTAGAAATATTAAAAATAAGTTCGATAAAAGTGCGACTTCAGAGTCAAATAGTGTGAAGTGTTACGGCTGTGGCGCTATTGGTGTAATCCGATCTAATTGCGCTAAATGTTCGGGAAATCCGAGAGAATCGATTTCTGTTGTCGAGTTTAACATGTCCCCACTAGGGTTGATAATACAGATAACCATAATGTTATTTCACACGATTGTAATCATAATACTTGTAATTGTAACGTAAAGAATAGCGAAATGTTTGTTAATAATCCATGTAATGTGTCTCAATCTGCTTGTTTATGTAGTTGTAAGTGTAATGTCGACCTCGACTGCGATGCGTTGCCGATTAGAGTAGGTAACTTGTCCGCGTCGAACTTATGTACTGACGGTCGTCCGATACTCGATATCGAGATAGACTGTCATCGTGGTACCGGGTTGATTGATACGGCCGCTAAGCGTAGTGTAGCCGGTTCGAGTCTGTACGCACTGCTTCGTAAACTACACTATTTGTTTCGTAGTAGTTTTATGTCGGTAAAATTAGCCGATGGCATAGTGCGGGAACTCAAGGTCTTACTCGTAGATGTTGACATACAACTTAAAGGGTTGACGATACCTATTACTTTTGTTATTTTTCCTAATTCAGTTAACAATGACACTTTACTTGGTATTGATTTCTTACGTAAAGCCGGTATTGTTATTAACGTTTCGAACAATACTTGGTTCACAGCTGATCGGCCTCAGGTCATTCACCCCTTACGGTGTGAGACTTCACGTGAATTCGTTGGGTGCGCTTCCGCGGACGTCTTACGTAATAGTGAAGGGTCGATGCTGTCAATTTCAGAGAAGGAACGTCTCGCTCAGCTGCTGCAAGAGTATGAAGATATCTTCGCAGAAGGGGGAGAACCTACACCGTTCGCAGAGCATCACATCGATTGTGGTGATCACCCGCCGATTGCGGTGCCGCCATACCGACTCACTCCCGCCAAGAAAGCCATCATGGAAGAGGAGATAGAGAAGATGCTTCGGGAAGGTATCATCACGGAATGTGAATCTCCATGGGCAGCACCAGCTCTTCTGGTGCCAAAGAAGGATGGTAGTTACCGTTTCTGCGTGGATTATCGTAAGCTGAACGCCATCACCAAGAGTGATTCGTACCCGCTGCCAGTGATCGATGACCTCCTTCAATATACTGGCAAGAGCTGTTTTATGAGTACTATTGACCTCCGATCGGGGTACTGGCAGGTCAAAGTGAGGCCTGAAGATCAGGATAAAACTGCCTTCGTATCTCCATTTGGAGTTCACAAATTTACCCGTATGCCGTTCGGTCTGCGCAATGCGCCCGCAACGTTTCAGCGTTTAATCGATCGATTTCGTTCGGCGTCATCACTTAAGGGGGTGACACTCCTTGGTTACATTGATGACCTGATATTGATATCTGGATCATTTCACCAGCATCTCCAGGACTTACGTGCGGTATTCGACCGCTTACGTGTCTTCAATCTCCACGCGAATCGCAATAAGAGCACATTTGCTCGAGAGAGTGTGAAATACTTAGGACACCTTATCACCTCAGAAGGAGTGTCGCCAGATCCAGATAAGGTTACTGCGATATTAGATATGAAGGAACCAACTACAGTAAAGCATCTTAAAACCTTTCTACAAAGTTGCTCATGGTTTCGCAAGTTCATGCCGAATTTCTCCCAAGTTGCACAGCCACTGACTATGCTAACGCGTAAGGATCAGTCCTGGCTGTGGGGTGAAGCACAGATCAAGGCGTTTAGAGAACTAAAAGGATTACTTACCTCACCTCCGATTCTTATTCAGCCAGATTATAATGTGCCATTCGTTCTCAGGACCGACGCTAGCAATTACGCACTGGGTGCGGCTCTCCTTCAGGGGGAGACGCAGCGAGAAGAGAAACCCATCGCGTATGCCAGTCGCCTCCTCACGCCGGCGGAGCGGAACTACTCTACCACCGAGCGCGAGGCGTTGGCAGTTGTCTGGGCAGTCGAGAAGTTCCGAGGGTACATTGATGGCCATCCAGTACGTGTCGGCAGTGACCATCAGCCCCTGAAATGGCTACTTACCTTGAAGTCGCCTGCTGGACGTCTCGTACGATGGGCCATGAAACTCCAGTCCTTTGATCTGCAAATTGACTACACTCCTGGGAAGGCAAACGTAGTTGCTGATTCGCTCAGTCGTCCCCCGTGTGAGGAGGAGGCTCGCGATTCCTGTGGAGTCTGCATGGTGCTCGTTGACCCGCCGCGCTGGGATGCTGCTACTCTTCGTGAGGATCAACTCGCAGACCCTGAAGTGGCGAAGATCATGAAGGCTCTGGAAGGAAAGGATGAATTAGAACTTACTCGATGGACAGAGAGAGGTTATCATACGTGCAGAGGTGTACTATACCGATATACTGAAGCGGAGACAGAAGAACCGCAGCTCGTCGTTCCTGAAAATCGAAGGAAACTGGTACTTGTCGAATGTCACGACTCAGCTACCTCTGGTCACGGCGGTCTGGACCGAACTCTGCACCGTATAAGTGAGAGATTTTATTTCCCCGGTATGCGACGTTATGTAGCAGAGTATCTGAAAACCTGCATAGAATGCCAACGCTACAAACCTTCCAATGAGAAACCTGCGGGACTCTTACAGACTCCGGTTCCCGCTCAGCGCTTCGAAGTCCTAGCTGTCGACCTTTTCGGGCCACTTCCCAAAGGAGCTAATGGAGAGAGATGGGTGTTGATAGTCGAAGACACCGCCAGTAAGTGGGTCGAGCTGTTTGCCCTCTCCGAAGCCACAGCTGAAGCGTGCGCTAAGGTACTGATTGAAGATGTCTTCTTACGCTTTGGTGTTCCACGGCGTCTCATATCCGATAACGGTGTACAGTTCGTTGCCGATGTCATGCAACATGCAATGTTCACGCTTGGTGTGAAGCAGAGTCTCGTGCCACTTTACCATCCGGAGGCCAACCCGGTCGAGCGTAAAAATCGCGATCTTAAGACCCAGTTGGCGATCTTGGTAGAAGGACACCATCAGCAATGGCCAGAAGCACTGCCATTCATCCGATTTGCATTGAACACTTCAATAACCAAAGCAACGCAACAGACACCTGCTTACTTAACATTTGCTCGTGAACTCCGCTCTCCTATTGCAGTACAGAGCGATCTTCGTGCTGTGATAGAGGCTGAAAACTATGTTCCACAGATTACGCCGTATCTGCTGAAGCTAGAGGAGACAATCAGCAACAGTAAGGAGTGCATTGAGCGACAGCAAGATCTCCGTAAGGCTGCTAAAGACAAGACACGAAAAGCTGAGGAGTTTACCGTCGGTGATCTTGTCCTAATGAAGACGCACGTGCTTAGCAGTGCTGCCAAAGGAGTCAGCTCTAAGCTCATGCCAAAAAGGGACGGCCCTTACCTGGTACAGAAGAAGGTTAGCCCAACTACTTACCTCTTGACGTTCCCTGGTTCACCGGATGAAGTCATTGGGAAGTACCACGTTTCGGCGTTGAGGAGGTATCACTCTCGGGATGGTGAATGCCCTGAGGTTCCACAGCCGGTTGCCCCTAAGCGTTCTCGTGGTAGACCGCGTAAACGTGTCATTGTTGACGTTTGACCAACGGTGAGGTCACCAATGTTTGGTCAAAAGGGGGAGTATGTAGGAGGGCATAGCAAAGAGGCGTCCGCGCTTCCTTGGAAGCGACACTAAATAGGTACAAAAACGCCGCCGCGCCGCGGCGTCGCGCTCCCCGCGATAGACAGTCCGGCTCGCATCGCTGTCGCACACGGTCACATTGTGTAATTTTGTTTTTTTTCTGCCTGTACTGGTGTGTTTTCTTATATCTACGTTGAACTGTGACAATAAACAATTTTGTGCACCATACATCGTCCATTAATTCGATTAATTCGCTACCTGGCCACTACAAATTGATAAAATTGTGCGACCGCTTTGGGTTTTGATTCTCCCAAGTGTTCCTTTTTTTCTGGCTTTAGCGGTAGTCTTACAACATATCTGCCATCCTCCCGTCGCAAAGTTTCTGTCTGATACTGCTGAATGCACTGATGATCCTCCTTCGACATGTTGATATTGCCATCTGCTATGTCTTCAATGGCCCAAAATCGTTGTATGTCTTCTATATTATTCATTACGACGTTGCAGTGATATGATTTGACGTTTCCGCTTAATATCCACCCAAGTTGAGTTTGTTGTGCTACAGGGTGTGACTCATTTTCTTTGATGATCCCTTCCATTATAATTTGAGAATATACGTCGGCGCCTAGTAGTAAATCTACAGGTCAGCTCGTACAGAATTCTGGATCTGCTAGCTGTATGTTCTGTAGGTATGCCCATGATGGATTTGAGAATGTCCTGTTGGGCAGGTTGTGTAACTGTGTGTTCATTATCAGCACATCTGCTTGAAATGTAAATTCAGTATGCATTGATGACGCAGTAACACTGACCACTCCCTTACAATTTGCTTGATTAGTGCCGATGCCAAATATGACACCCTTGAATGCTTGTCTTGTGAGTTCTAGTTTTTGAGCTGGGCTTTCTGATATTAGAGAGACTTGTGAGCCTTGGTCAATAAGAGCACGCAATGTGTGATATGACCCGTTTCGTGCTTTGACACGAACGAGGGCTGTTGCTAGCAGTATTTCTATGATACTTTCATTTGAGACATGGTTGACAGTGTCTCGTGTCCTGTTTTCTCGTGATATGGACTGTTGTTCTTCTGCAGATGACGTGTCGTGTTACTTGTCCCGCCATTGCTGTCAAGGGTATCGTGCAGCAAAGTGTTATGCTTTTCTTGACATACTCTGCATTTTGTTTCCGAGTAGCATGGCTTGTCTTTGTGATCATAGAGACAATTTTTGCACAGGTTCAATTGTTTCACAATATCCCTTTTGGCTTCTGGCCTAGATTCTAAAAATGTTTTGCAGCGGAAAAGTCCGTGGTTGTCATTGCAGAGTGGACAGTTTGGTTTATTAGTTGCAAAACTTTTAAATGTTGAATTGCGGAAAAATGGTTTGCCTGCATCGTTCTTATTATTGTGCTGATTAGGTTTACTTTGTTTGTTAGGCTGATGTTCCGATTCTTTTTTGTTGAATGTTTCTTGCTTTGATTTTGGAGTATACGGCTTGCGCCGAGATGATTCAAGAGCGGTGTGTTTGTTTTCCAGGAATGTTAGGAAATCCTCGAGTGTCGGCAGTGCTCTGGGATTGGTTAACGATTGAATGTATTCCCCATGCGTCTCGCTGTCCATCTTCTGCGCCAGCAAGTGCACAATAAGTGGATCCCAGTTTGATATGTTGACGCCGAGATTCTTTATGACGTTAAGACATTCGTTGGTAGTATCGAACATCTTCTTGATCTGATAATCTGCTTGATTTTGCATTGAAGGTATTGCCAGAAGTGCGTTAATATGCGAGCTAAAGATGAGCTTTTCGTTGTTGTATCGATGATTCATGATGTCCCAGCACAGTTGATAATTTTCAGTACTGATGTTTAAGTGTTGAACTAGCTTTTCCGCTTCACCTTTTAGCTTGCTCTTCAAAAACTGCATCTTCTGAGCACCCGACATTGACTTGTTGTTGTGGATCGTTTCTATAAATAGATCCTCGAATGATGTCCACTTGAGGTAGTTCCCGCTGAATATCGGAATGTCGATTTTGGGGGTACAATTTTCACGATGTGAAATTGAGCCCATCTTAATATTGATTGACTTTTTCATGTCATTGTATAACTGCTCATACCTGCTGTATGTTTGCTCATAATCTTCATCTTCCTCGTAAAACTCACTGTCAATTTCCCAGTGCAACGAGTCGATGATTGACCACCTTTTTTGTACATTACGCAGTAGATCTTCGAGTTCCCATTTTTCAGAGATGTTCTCTAATTCCACGCTCTTGATTGTACGAGACAACGCCTTGAAGTTGCTTTTTTGCTTTCGCAGCATTTCTTCCAGTTTGCTCGCATTTCCTTGAGAAACAGTTTTCCACAGTGACGTAGACTTACTGTTACAAGGATTGCTGTTTGCTTGATCGGGGTCACCTGATGAAGTATTTGAAGTTTCTTGATGGTGTTTACCAGGTACCGATACTTGTGTTGATGATTTGCCCGGAGATTGATCCCTCTTACTTTCGCTAGGAGCCTTCGCTTCGTATCGTTCTCCATTGTGGAATTCATGGTTGATAGTTTTCTTGATAATATTCCTGACCGTTAGTAAACAGGAAGTGTTATTGCAAACTTTCCGCGATATTAGCGCCTTCTCAATCCAACCGGTTAGACCCGCTTGTGGGAAGCCGGCTGAACCGATTCGCAACCACGGAAAGAAGAGCAAAGCACAATCTGTGATGATGGAGCTCGCAGTCGATGGCTTGATGATGTTGGTAGACCGGTGATCGTCGTCCACAGGTCGTTTTCCGTCATCCGGCTCGAAGGACCATTAAGATGTATGGTTAGGGACCTTACACCTTGAGTTGATGCTGATTGATACACTGATTACTGATTGATTGATATTTATTAATAAAAGTATGATTGAATGATAGGTGAGTGCACGCGGTGTGAATGCTATTCGTGTACTAAATTGGCCGGCCCGGCGCAGGTAAAATGCTGACATATTGATATGAAAACTGTGCTGTGCTTGCACTGTACATATGTATGTAGTTGGAAAAAAGCTGTGCAGATAACGACTTTCATGTCTTCAAGCTATTGGCTTTAGCTTTTACCTACATGTATTTTACCCCTGACTTTGCACCACTGTCAAAATTACAATAATCTTTATTTATTTCGCAATAGGGTTGATGTTGGTTCGCTGCGGTAAAAGATACTATAACTATGAAAGGACTGAAAACTGACATTTAGGAACTTGAACCTTCTTCTAGATATACTATATAGCATACTTTATTGTACGCCAAAATTATAACAAAACTCTTTTACATACTGTGGTTGATTAGATGAAGTAATACGAGGTTCAAAAAGGACTTTAGGCTGCAACTAAGTTTCCAGCTGACAGTCTTTGACATACTAACGCAAGCAACTTGAGGCGATGTGATTTGCTTCGGCGACTTGCATCAATCGACACACGTGAGCGTCATTTGTTTCCTTGGCGAGAGTGTCGTCGCGTCGCGATTACGCGTGGCACGCTCTAAGCAACTTCTTTAATTTATTTCCTCCGCAGTCACTACGTTATGGACTTTATTGAGTTTAATTAAGACTATAACCAAACCAAATTTGAATGACTCACAGTCGTTCACTTCGTCGATGTTTAACTCAATGAGTGCGATGCTGTTCAGCGTGAAGGATTTATACTCAGGGTGAGTAACGTAGGAGGTCGGCTTGACGAACCACGGGGTGTCCCGAGCCGCGAGGAACATCGCCTTGATGTCTTACCTGTTGGAAATGACAGAGATAGCATTGTATTAAGAAGAGGACATACATTTCGACGCGGAATCGACTAAAACCGGTCAGAAAGAACTTTAGGTCAATGCAATAAAAACTGATAAAGTCGTCATTTGACGTGGCTTGGGACGTAACTCGACAGCGCGCGCAACTAAATGTGACAAAATAATATGTGATACGTGATAGTTTAAACTAACTCCGCATCGATAAGTGTAGTAATTCCCTGGTTCAATTCAACTCTATACCCTTGTTCACCATAGAAAAATGATTTGCCAGACCATACGCCACTTGCTGTAGTATTCAAAGTGGCCGTATTCCAGTATCCCGCTGATGCCACGACTAACGAGGCTACATACAGGAGTGATTTAAAAGAAAATTATGTAACAACGTCTCGGTATGCTACTAGCCCTACCGATGAGGTTTTCGTTATGGCAGTTGGAGTTTGCGATAATAATAATAGTAAGGAAGAACTTGGTGTGTGCGAAAAAGTGAGTTCATAGTGGTATTTTGCCAAAAGTGCATAAAACAAATTGCAAAGCGTTGATGAAGGCTGCCGTTAGATGCGGGCACGAGACCGGTTAATGTTGCAACACCTGAGAGAGACCTTTGTCCAGCGGTGAGCTTTTTGCAGTTGATATGGTGATGATTAGATTCAGCCACTACAGAAGAAGACTAACAGAAAAATTCAGCTGGGCTTGGCAGCATTGGGAAACTTCCTCGGATCTTCTCGTCGCGTATTCCACAGAGCCTGAAGACTAAGATCTTCAACCAGTGCGTCCTGCCTGATTTGACCTACGGAGCCAAAGGTGGACACTCACGGTACGACTGGTTCTTAAATTCAAGGTCGCTCAGCGACTGCTTGGTCTGTAATCTACATAAATAAAAAGAATAGTCCCCCAGAGTTGTCGATATAGCTCACAGAATAAGAAGGCTGAAGTGGCAATAGGCCGGCCATATTAGCCGTAGAACCGATGACTTTTTGATAGCCGTGTTCTTGAGTAGATTCCGCGAATCAGGCAAGCGTAAGGTAGGACGTCAGGCTCGGTGGAGCGACGATCTTCGCAGGGTGGCTGGTAGCAACTGGATGAGAATTGCTGAGAATCGAGTTGAATGGCATACGTTTGAGGAGGCCTGAGACCAGCAGTGGACTGCTGTAGGCTGATGATGATGATGAAATTTAAAAAGGTCAGGTGCGTATAAATGGTAACCCGTGTGCGTGTAGGACCAGATGTAGGAACGTGGAAGAGTCGAAAGGAGTCTCTAAGGATCGTAGCAGGCGTTCTGTCGTTTCTGTCTACCCCCACGGAAAAATGCGTGTATTAATGTATGTACGATGGTGGTGGTGCATAAGGTTAGGTAGAGAAGGCGATACTCACTCGAAGATATGTTGTGGTATCCTGAAAATATCGTCATCGTTAGCGAGCGCGTATCTCATTGTGATGAGAACGATCCCAGTCATGGCCATTCGAATCCTATTCTCGTCATCTGTGTGTGCAATTAAAAATACAATTGTTATTTTCAAAACAAACTAATGGAGGCAGGTAAGACTAAAGGCACGATAAGGGTAAGACCAGTCTGTCTGGTCTTACCGTTATTATGTCTACGGCAGTCAGCAGTCGGCAGAGTTAGATGTGAAAGGATATCGAGTGCGAGCAGAAATCAGATGAGTAGTTTAGGGGATTACCTCCTCCTAAGGCTAGTCCGGGGGTACCGCACGATCTCCGGTGAGGCGGCGAGCCTCCTTGCCGGATTGCCGCCATGGGATCTGGAGGCGATAGTCCTCGCGCGCCTTCACGAATGGCGCGCGGAGGCACTACGTCGGGGGGAAACTCCGCTGCTGCGGCAAATCGCCGCTCAGCGGACAGACCTCTGGCGCGATCTCATGGTGACATTTAGAGAGCGATGTTCGCCTGGAGAAGGCGTAATGTTACTGGCACTCCATTTCAGCCCCCTCCCGGGCCTCCTGCGAGGGCCCCGCTGCAGAAGTTGCAGCAGTGGCGGCAAGCCGCGGCCATGTGACCGGGCTGGCCGCAACGGAAGCAGAGGCCACTGCGGTCCACCTCCGAGGTGCACCGGACCGACACGTGGTGCCCCACATGGCAGCGGAAGCACCTCAGAGGTCTGGGTTCCAGCAGCTTAACCTGCGCCGACACCCAGCCCACCAAGAGCCTTCGGCCCTCCACAATGGCTTTCGCCGCCGTCACTGGGCAGCTTACCGTTACTGTTCGCATGCCCGACAAGTCCGGACGTAAGGTGCCTGCCTTGACCTGATCGGCAGGGCACCCATCGGTCCTGGTGACGGCGGCCACCACCTCCTCCTCAGTCACAGAGTCGTCTAGACCCAGTATGCGCAGGTCTGCGCATTTGACGGGCCAGGACACTCGGGCCTCGTCCGCATTTAGGGACGCTCTAAGCTTTTCAGCCAGAGCGTCAGCGGACGAGCCACGGGTTTCGCCGGGGATCTCCAGCACTCGAGCCCCTGTTGCGGTGACTCTAAGCCGGAGGCCCCCAGTGATTCCGAGCTCCCCGAGATTCACCGTCGCCTTCGCCTTAGCGAGCACGTCGCGGTAGCTCACGCCGTTCTTTTCCGCATCCGCTGTGTAATCACTACAGCTGCGGTCTTCGGGCCGCTGAGCCTAGCCGCGACGCTCCGCTCCTTTTGTCGGCGCTTCCGCTCCCGCTTCCGGGCTTTTTTGGCCGCCTTCCGCTCCCTTGTCCTTTCTCCAGCCACCCGCCATCCGCTCTCGGCCGCGGAAGGCTTAGGGGGCGGGGGGGGCGGTGGTGGCGGCTGTCTCGCGGCTGGCGCTGGCACAGTCGCCACCTTGCCCTTCTTTTGCGCCGCCGTCTTGCCCTGCCTCAGGGCCGCCAACTTCTTGGCCGGAGCCGGTTTCGCCGGAGCCGGCCCTTCGGGGGCCGACGCAACCCTGCCGGAGGGCCGGCCAGACGGCCCCGGTGCGGAGGCCGCAGCAGCCGCATATGTGGCCGCCCTCGGTCCCGGGGGTGCCCTGTTTGCCGCCAGGGGGGGGTGCAGGACAATGCCCTCCAGGACGGAGAACCGCGCCTGGAAGGCAGCCAGCTCCTGCCGAACCAGGTTCAAGACCTGGTTCTCAACCGGCACGGGCTGGCTTAGTCGCTGCTGGCCCCCATTTTGGGGCGCCTTGCGGGAGCCGGACTCGCGCAGACCGGCCAAGTCTGCTCGGAGCTTGCGGTTCTCCTCTTGGAGAAGCTCTGTGGCGGCCGTCAGGCGAGCGACCTCCGCCCGCAGTTTGGCCACTTCGTCTGACGGGGGCCTCTGGGGATATCTGGCCTCCGCTGACGTCACGATGGAGGCGATTGCTGCGGGCATGGCCTTATGCCTGGTGGAAGGCTTCTGTTTGTATGAGACAGCCCTCAGCGCCGCCTCCACCTCCTTCGCGAAACCGGCCTTACGCTCCGCATCGGAGCCGCCGTCTGCGCCCGCCTCGTCGCCAGAGGAGCCCGAACGGGCCACCCCGCGACCGCGAGCCGAGGCCAGCTCTCCCTCTGACGACGACCCTCAGGCGCCCTCTGGCCAGGACCGCTTGCGGAAGAACTTTCCGTTCACCGCAGCAGCCCCGGGCCTCCCGCGCCGGGAGCTCTCTGAGCCTCCCGCGCTCACATCGCCGGATGCGGCGCCGGACTCCGACCCCGCATCCCTCTCCTCCCTTCCTTCGCCGTTACCGGCCGCATTTCGGGTTATATTTCTATCCATATAATTCCCACGAGTATGGGGGAAATAAAAAGTCCATCTGGGCAGTGCCCCCTGTACCCAGATAAGCCATAGCCAGGCCCGGCAGTGGTTCGCACTAGCAACTGATTTTCCAAAGTAACCCGTCAGCCATACATCTCCTCGCGGTGCGCCGCCGCTTGAGATTCGGGGTAACTTTTTAAAGAGGTTTTCTACCTCGCGGTCCGGGTGGTTAAGCCAAGACCCTCGGTCCCAATCAAAGCCGCGAGACGTGATCCACGACACTTCGACGGTGAGATTACGATATCGACGGGGACAGTGAATGACTGCGTCCTTCACTGCCTGCTCGGAGGCAGGGTAAGTGCACACCGAGCCCGCCCTTGCTCCTCCGCTGTGCCCTCTACTTTTCAGAGGGTCACGCGGAGCAACGCCTTCTTGGTCCATAAAGGACCCCTCCCATGTCAGAATATTAGCCATGGACAGTAACATTCCCCGGGGAATAAGAATCTCTTCCCATTCCTCGGGGAAGGATACTGCCCACGCCCAGGGTGCACCGGCCCGGCAGCTGCTATTCCCTCCCGACGTATCAAAAGGGACCGGCAGCCATCGGGCACACGAGGAGGAATTCTGACAACGCACCCCACTCCTGTTTATCCTGGAAACCACACTTACAAGCAATCTCAATGCGAGTTCGAAAACTAATTTTCTTATTTAAAAAACTTACTTTTCCGCCTACAGCAACATTCTTAAGATCGTTTACTCGGCACTATGCGAATCAATAATAAATTACTGCATCACTGCGTGGGGAGGGGCAGCCAAGACCGACATTATCCAGGTAGAGCGAGCACAAAGAGCAGTTATAAAAGTTTCTTTAAACAAACCATTTACATTCCCAACTCGGCAATTATATGAAGAGTATAAAACGTTAACAGTCCGACAACACTACATCCTCCGCACAGTTATGAAAAAACATGCCACTCTTCCGTATGCCAGAAATAACAGCCCTACAGCCAGAAGAAGATCTAAACCCCCTTGCCCCGCAACACACACAAACACTACATTTGCTAGGCGACACTTCACTTACCTAAGTGCACGCATCTACAACAAATTGCACCAAAGGCTAAATATCCACTCCCAAAATACACACAAGTGTAAAAAAATAGTAAAAACGTTTCTACTTACCCTAAATTATGACGAGACAGAAACACTGGTAAAACCCTCATTCATATAACACCATCACACTCTTTCTCTTAAACTCACACACACACTACACAACACATACTACTCACGCACGCGTGCTCACAGTACATAAATTATTAATATAATAATAATTACAGCACATGTCACAATTGTAAGTTTGCATGTTTCCTTTATTTAAGTAAGTTTAAATATTGTTTAGACTAAGTAACCAAACGATTACTGAACTACCCACTAGTGCACTTATTATGTGTCATTAACTCAGAAATCACTAGATCCCACGACACAGGGTAACCTAGTGTGGGGTCTAGCGCTACTTTATTGCACAATATCTTTATTTATTTTTATTTTTATTTTTTTACTATCTTTTATTTGTTGTGCTTATCATGTCATCCAAATGTGTCTAAATAAATAAATAAATAAACAGGTTACATAATGTCACAACTGACGCGCTTGCGATTCATTTTATGTCCATACTAATGACCGGATCCGACACGGCCATCCTGCTTGCAAACGTCCTCGTGTGAGGGTAACCCTGCAAACAAATAGTTTACGACAGTATTTTGTTCCACTCGGTCACTCCTGACCAAACTCTACATACATCGGGTCGGTGAAGGTAAAGAACTCTACTGTTTTAGTTCAACCAAATCCTAATCTAATAAAATCAAACAGTTAAATTGGGAATAATCGAAAATACAACATCACTACCCTGGGTCGTGTACCATAGTCGTTCGAATCAACCTTTAAAACTCTATTGCAACCAAAAACAGCCAAGCTTACAGAAACCTTCGAGTAAAACCTCTAACGCCACGGCTCTCCAGCCGACCAGCAATCGCATTGCTCTCACACACTACGGTATTTCCAGACCCCGACCTCCGCTAGAGGTACGCACATCGGGCACTCACGGACTACTTGAGTTTCCTCAAGATACCGATTTCTACCGGGCTACGACTACGCAATAACTACTGGTACCGATAAAATGCTTTATTCGACCTTCTACCACAACGTAGGCTTGCTCATCATCATCAAAATCCTTATCAACATCGACTGGTACGTGACCTGCTGGCATCTCATCATCAACTCAAACTTTTTGAGAACTACCTGAGTGAGCGTACACAGTTCGTTAAGATAGATGACATCGTCAGTGAAGAGCGCACCGTCACCTATGGTGTGCCACAAGGTAGCGTACTCGGTCCGACTCTCTTTCTCATATACATTAATGAGCTGGGTATGCTCACTGTCCCCAATGGCAAAATTATCACTTTTGCAGATGACACTGTTCTTCTCTTTAGCGCAAATTCATGGCATGAAGTTTATATGAAAAACTTCTAGCTGCCCCGAAATAACTTGCTTGTCGAAAAATTCAATATATATATCACAATTCTGTGCATCCATATTTAAACAATTTTCCCCTTTCCTTATTCACACGCACACACACCCACCACATACACACACCCTCCATTTACACACACACTCACATACACATACACCCACGTACTAACCCCTGATTGAATAATTAGTTGTCGCCATTGTTGTAATGTATACTTTTATAATTTATTTTTTTCTTGCTCAATATTATATACTATATTAATTTGTGTAAGAGTGCATAATTCTGTTTAAATGTGCTTCCGTTGGGGTGGAGACCTGGTGTCCTGAAATACAGGCTTTTCGTCTAGCTTAGGCACCAGTCTCCCACAGTATAAAAAACGTATGTATTTTTCACGAAACCTAATGATGTACAGTCAGCAAAGCTAAATAGTTTACATCGCACACAACGGTAACAGTCATTGTACGAGCCGGTAATGTTCGTACAGCCGCTCATTATCATTGTGTGCGTATACGTAGTCTACCCTTCACGGGGTTTATTTTTTTTATCTTTAACCTTGTAGGGCACAAGGAAAAAATAAAAAAAACGGGTTTACAATAAGGCCAACATTTTATACAAATGTAACATGGTCACCATAGCTGATTGGTGTAAGCGCTTGCGTCAGTTAGTGACCCTAAGCTTAACGATGTGAGTTCGATCCCAGGTGAGGAGTAGTTATATTTGCTGTTTTTTACTTTTTGTTCTTTATTAAATTAATTTTGTGACCAATAAAATCACTGAAGCAAAAAGTAAAAAGGTAATTATATAAAATAACAGGATAACGTAATTATATTCATATTATTATTACGTGTGTGGGTGAGGGTGGATGTGTGTGTCTGTGAGAGTGTAGAGGTATGTGTGGTAAACATTGGTAAACAAAGAATAACTTATTACTTAACTTAGTGTTTAACTTAATTCTAATTAATTTTAAGAGTGTAAAAAAACCGATGAAAGTTTAACAAATAGGTGAAATATAGTAAGAAAATAAAGTAACTACTGTAGGTCGCTTGTAAGATGAAAACTAGTCATTTAACCTGTAAAAGGTGATGTACCTGTGACTCACAATTTATGGCAATAGTAGGAGAATCATCATCCTTCTTAATGTATACCTTCCCGTAGGCTGTCCAGCAGTATTTATATTCCCTAGATTTTGCCAGGTCACGCGCAAGAAAGTGTAGTCGAGCTCCTCTTGTAGTTAACTGTTCCGAGATGTATATTGGCGTATTCTCATCTGTCTTAAATCCGAGATGTTTTGCACATAATTTTACATTTTGTTTCCTATTAAAAGATTTAGTTGACTTCAAGAGGTCTGATTTAAGAATAGTCGACTTTAGCTCAACCACAATAGGGCTATTTTTTGTGCTAGTTCGTTTGTTTTTTACTCGATATATGTCACTAATATCCGGTTTTGTGATATTACAGCCTACTACATTGGATAAACATAATGTCATTTTTATCAGATCTTCCTTGGATTTCTTAGCTATTACGTTTTTGATCTCGAAATTCGCCTTTCTCTATTACTCGTCATCTCATCAGACACCTCCTTTCTTGCCATATCATTCTTTACACAGTCCATCCATCGTTTCTTTGGTCTTCCTCTACTCTTATACCCATCCACATTCATACTCAAAACTTTCCTCACGATATTTTTGTTTTTAATTAGGTACTTACTAAAGCTTTATGCATTTGAACGTTTCGGTTATGCTCACATAGTTTTTTAACCGACTACGGCGAAGCCTAAAGGGTTTTGATTTTAGCGGTCTATATATGTATGTTTGTATTTACTTATGTTCCTCCGTAGCGCCTAAACGATTCAACCGATTTTGATGAATAAGGTGTCAATCGATTCGTTATTATGGCGGCCCGGGGAACATAGGCTACATTTTATTCAGTAGTCGGGTTTTTTAACCCCCGACGCAAAAAGAGGGGTGTTAAAAGTTTGACCACAATGTGTATGTGTATCGTCTCTGGCACCGTAGCTCTTAAACGAGAGAACCCATTTAGATGCAGTTTTTCGTATTTGAAAGCTAGTTTCTTGGTGATGGTTCTTAGATACGTTTTATCAAAATCGGTGCAGCCATTTACTAGATATGGGGATTGAAAGTGTGTATGAAAAATCAAATATTTTCAAATATACCCAAGTGGGGTATCAAATGAAAGGGCATGATGTGTATATTACAATTAGACATGTTTTATCAAAACCGGCTCAGCCATTTCATTGACTTTTCAAATGTTTGTTCGCTTTGCTTTGTTGCGATGGGGGTTTTTTAAATTTTAAATTTAATTTTTTGTTTTATTAGTTGTAGTATACCACGCATATTCTTGTTGTCTAACTGTTACTTCTGGGTGTAACAGGCAGCTCAGACAGTGAATAATGCATGCAGCGAGTGTAGCGGAGTACAAAAAAAACAGAACAGTTACCGGAGCCTACATTTTGAATGCCTCTACAGTAAATGAGTGCTGTGCCTGGTTCAATTAAACTTAGGTAAAAAATAAAGAACAGGTATCTTTGATCAATAGAATAGAATATAAGAGACAAAGACTATGTATTCTATTCTATTGGTTGTGGATGGGTGACCCACCCAATACCTACATACCGCGTTTCCTCCGTGCCTCAGACAGCACGTTAAGCCGTTGGTCCCGGCAGTCATTTGTAGATCTTTGACAGCCATTACAGGTAGTCAGTGGCCCGAAAGTCTGACAACAAGTCTTACCAAGGACATCGTATTACCCCGTACTAACTGAGTTGTGGAATGTGGAGGTCAGATATGCAGTGCGACTGCCTATAGCTGCATCAGGTTAGACTGGGAGCTGACCCCAACGAAAGGCTAGGCAGATGACGATCTACCTCTAAAACTTAGATACGTTCTGACTAGGTACAGTACTCGTATATTTGCGTTTAGTCTAATTTACATAATACTTATCTATTGTCATGCCAAAACCGGGTTGTAAGATCGCAATCCCCTAAGCGAAGGAAGAGCTAATAAGGGAGGTACCTAATTATGAATCTTATACCCACATCTCAAATCCCAATACGACACATGATGAGATTCAATAATCTAGTCTAGTTGTAGTTGTTGTTGTGTTGTTGTAGTGTAGTTGTTGTGTTGTTGTAGTAGTTGTTGTTGTGTTGTACTTTTTGTAGTGTTGTTGTTGTTTGTTTTCAATAGTCTAGTTTTAGTTCCAATCTCCAATAACAATTTATTGGAGATTGGAACTACAACTAGAAATAAAAGGGAGGCTCCGATGCCCCGTGAATACACGACCAAAGGTGTTAAGGAGCTTCTCTGAGTCGAATAACACCAATATGTATGTGTAGCAGTGCAGCTTTTGGGAAATAACATAACATCACGCCTATAAATCCCGAAGGCTTAGGCAGAGGTGTACCTAACACAGGACATCCACATTTCGCCAGTTATGTTTTAGTTTTCAGTCCCATATAATAGGAGGCGAGCCTATTGCCATCAACCGGGCAAAAATGTAGACTCCGTGGCTGCTACTGAGAAATTCCTGATGGAAAAACCCAATGACACTGCCCGACCCGGGAATCGAACCCAAGAGTCAGGAGTCGCAAGCGCGACTGCTGAGCATGACGCTGACTCTTTTGGGAAATACACCTCCATAATCTTACGCCTTTGTCTCATCGGAGAGAGTCTAGAGAGAAACTACAAAACGCCACCTGCTTAGATCCTTACCTACCTATCTAATGCTTCGTCGACAATCATACATCTGGTTATACTCGCATGCATATTTTCCTGATCAAATACATTTCTTCGTCTGTCAACCATAATCATTTTTCTCTTCCTAATCCATAACAACTAAATGGAACACAAATATAGGTATACTTAGATAACGCAGGTGTCACGATCCGCACGCAAGATACGCGCATTGACGTGGAGTTGCGGACACCAGCCCGTTATACAATACAATACAATCACGATCTTTATGAAAACCAAGCGTGCCAGTTTTGACTACCAACTATGATGTCATGAGCAGTATTTTTTTACTAGACAAACAAGTTACTATACAAAATAGACTACGTTTTTGTTCTTTAAACGTCTAGAATTCTTGAGTTGTAACATTTTTGTTTTAAAGAAATTAGCTTGCTGCGACGTGACAGTCGCCACGTTAAACATAAAATTCTTAAGCCGGGCACGCGAAGTGCTCTTGCGTTATCTAGGTACATCTAAAGGGTGTAAATAGACCCTTAACATTTCCGAAAAGGCACTGGTTCTCCCTGTCTTTGCGATCATTTTTTTGTTCTAGACCATACCTGGGAACCTTCTAGTTACGGAGATATTGGGGGTCAAAGTTACAAATTTTTCACAAGTTTTTTTTTTTAAATACATGTTTTTAATGTAAGATTTTTACTTTACACACCTCCAGGACCCCCGTACTATTCAGTCCATCCATCAGCACAATGCTTTGAGTGCTTTCCATCGAGTCCTACTGTATATCGTATTTTTCACCCCAAAAAAAAGTCGATTCCCAGCAATAATTTTTGCGTAAAGTTACTTAGTTTGATGTACAGAATGCTTGGTTGACGGCTATGTGAAGGGTCTGTTTACACCCTGTATATCTGAGATAGACAGCCAGACAACGGCTTCAAACTGAAACTAACTCATTTTAAGTCGGGGTTTAAAAAAGAAATCGAGAAATAAATGCTCGCCTAAAAAATAACCCTTCATTTGAAAACGATTTATACAACCTAATCAGGGAAGGCCGTTAGGGCCAAATAAGTAATTAGTGGGGTTGAAAAACACTTAAATTTCCTGGTTAATGTGTTTTTGCGACAACGCCTAATGACCTGTAGGAGGTAAAAAGGGTGCGAATGTAAGCGAATAAACATCTTTTGCGGCCTCGTTTAACACTCCGGGGTCTATTTGACCTCGGGG
Organism: Noctua fimbriata; assembly: GCA_905163415.1. NCBI lineage: Eukaryota > Metazoa > Arthropoda > Insecta > Lepidoptera > Noctuidae > Noctua > Noctua fimbriata. The sequence continues at coordinate 5,128,519 of LR990945.1, forward strand.
ACCTTCTTAGAAGACTCGTTGTAAAACTAGGGTTACCGTTTTCTAATTTGAAAAATCTTGACAAAAAGCCGGACATTTGTATAAAAGTCCGGATATTATACTTAGTCGATCTCTATCTCATCATCATCATTCTCTTGCCCTTATCCCAATTCATTTGGGATCGGCGCAGCATGTCTTCTTCTTCCATACTTCTCTATTACCTACTCGTCATCTCTGCAGTCACCTTCTTTCTAGCCAATCTTTCTCCAGCTATCTATCTTTAATTGTACTTTTTTATTTTTTGTAAATTACTGTTTTACGATAGTCCGAACATTATTCAAAAAAAAAATCAAAAAATTCAAAATTGTTTATTTCTTCACAAAATTAGAACAATTAGTTTGTGATTGGAGCCTTCTTTTAAGCAAACAATGCCTGTATTAGAAGACTCCGCTCTTCCATAACAAAAACAAGAAAAATAATAATAACATAAATAAAATAGGTAAGTAGACAAGATTGGCATAAGTATAGTTTGTGTGTGCGTGTGTGTGTGTTTGTGTGTGTGTGTGTCATGTGCTTACATGTGTTTGTAATACATAGGTTATGTCGTAGGTTTCAATAGTTCTTCCGTTTCCTCATAGGTAAGTGGTTTGATCCATTTCAGTATCAATTTTTTGCAATCATGATATTGGTTTTTGTATATATACATATATGTCTTTATTTATCCTATTATATAACCAAGCAGACCGTGTATTGAATTGCATGGAGGCAACTAATGTTTTTGTTTGGGGGACTTCTGCAATATCATGCTTTCTTCGTTTTGCTAGTTTAGATGCATCGTAAGGTAGGGTCTTATGTTTTTTTTAATATAGTTTGAATTATATATAATTTTCTTACAGAGAGTAATTGGCTTAGGTTATACAGACTATCAGTGGGAAATCTAATTTTCTTAAAGTACATGATTTTTATTAGGGCACGTTGTGCACGCTCTACTTCTATGAACTTAGTTTTCGCTGACCCTCCCCAGATAGGAATACAGTACACTAAGACAGACTGAGCCAAGGCGACGTATATCTCATTAAGGAGATTTCTAGAGGGGTTATTACGACCAATTATATTTTTTGGCACAATATGTCTCAGTGTACTAAATAACCAACACAGATTTCTAATCCTGTTAGCAACTTATTCAATATGGGGATACCAGGATAATCTCTGGTCTACTACTACTCCTAAATATTTGGTTTGACTTACTTTATTTATTTTTGGGCAATTACAATATTTATTTTTGATGTCACAATCGTGTATTTTAATTTTAAAATCATCCATCGGTTCAGCTCGTGCACTTATACTGAAACACACGAAATTGGTTTTACATGTATTCAGGGTAAGCAAATTCTTTTTTAACCATTTGGCTATCCTTGCCATGCCTATTTCAGCTGTGTGTTTAACATCTTGCCAAGACATACCAGAAAAGACCACAGCTGTATCATCAGCATAAGAGAAAATTTTGGCGTTTTTGATATTTAGATTGCAGAGATCGTTAATGTAAATTAAAAATAATGTTGGGCCCAATACGCTTCCTTGCGGTACGCCATAAGTTACATCCGCGTAGTCACTGATATAATTTCCAATCCTAACGCTCTGTCTCCTATTACAAAGATAGTCTTTTATAAGAGAAAGCGGAATTCCTCTTATTCCGTATTTTTCTAATTTAGTCACCAGGGTTGGAACAGAGACGGTGTCAAACGCTTTTTTCAGGTCTAAGAAGACAGTAACACATTTGTTGCCACTATCCAGAGTATCAGCTACTAGCGATGTTAGGGCGGTTACTGCATCCTCGGTCGATACACCTTGTCTGAACCCAAATTGTGTAGGCGACAGTAAGTCATATTTACTGAGATAGTTAATTAGTCTATTATTTATTAGTTTTTCCACAATTTTGGAAATTGCTGGTAGGACTGATATTGGTCTATAGTTGTTGACATCGTCTCTGTTCCCCGCCTTGTGTACAGGAGTAATAATTGAACGTTTTAGTGCTTCCGGAAATACGCCTTTATTGAAGCACAGGTTAGTCAGATGAGTTAAGATTGGAACAGCTACCATTTTTATATATTTAAGAAATTTTGTAGTTACCCTATCCCAACCGGGGGCACTATCAGTTTTTAAGCTCATTAGAATTCTATCTACTTCATTACAGTCAGTATCGTAGAGTACAAAATAATGAGATACGGAAGATTGATTTCTAATTAGTTGTTGGAGGTCAGAGTCTAAGTTGGGTTGAATTTGCTGGGCCAGTTGATTTCCAATGTTAACGAAAAAATTGTTGACATGATTAACTGAGTCGGTAGGGGATGGCAAGATGTTTAATAATTCCGTATTCTCGGTCTTAGTTTTATAAGAATAGGTGACATTTTTTATATTTTTCCAGAGTAATTTATTGTTTGTTACTGAGTTGGCTAATAATTCCTTTTGATATTTCCTTTTAATTTTTTTTTATGAGGTTATTGCAATAATTTCTATATCTATTAAATGTAATTTTTAAAATTTCATTGCTAGGATCCCTTTTAAGCGATTTTTGCATTTTATTACGATTATTTATACATTTTAATATACCTTGAGTTGTCCACGGCTTAATTATTCGTTTTTTGTTAGGAATTTTTACAGTGGTAGTATTATTATTTATAGAGTTATTTAGTTTCTGTATGAAAATATTAATAAGTTCAATCGGATCATTGCAAAAGAGTAATTCCGCTATTTTATTTTCCTGTATATGTTTTAGCGCCCCTTCCAAATTAAGACTAGTTTTAGTTTTTTGTGCAACTTGTTTAGTTTTTATTTTAGATAGAGATAAGAATGTCGTATAGTGGTCTGTAATAGTAGTGTGTAATACACCGATAAAAGCTGATTTCTTGTTGTTATTAATCTTGAGCATAAAATGATCCAAGCAGTTTATTTCTCGCGTGGGAAGTATATGGCCAGGTAGTATGCCATAAGTTGATAGCATAGTAAGATAATTAACTCTATTTTTACGCTCGTAGGATTGTTCTGAATCTTTGGGTTTAATGTTAATATTTATATCACCCGCTATAATAATACTTTTCTGCGTGTTTAGAGAAAAGAGTTCTTCACTGAGTGATTCTGTAAAACTGTCACAATTTGTATGCGATGGGGAGCGGTAAATACACAGAATAATATTATTAAGAACGTCTAATTGTAGACAGGATGCCTGGGCTAAATTTATTTCCTTTACTTTGGGCCTAATAGAGTTTTTTATGTAGACAACTACCCCGTCATTTTGATTTAAGTGTCGTGTTGTAATATGGGAAGTGTAGTTTATGAGTTGCGGGATAGGTTTTTCATCACTTAATCTACACTCAGTCAATATTATGATGTCAGTTTCAAATGAAAAAGTGGAAAGAGTTGCTATGAAACTGTCAAAATTACAATAAATGCTCCTTATATTTTGGGAAAATATTGTCAAATCGTTAGAATTTATCTTTATGTGTTTGTAAAGGTCAGATGGGTCACAATCAACCGATCGTGCAATTTTGATGTTGTCTATGTCATTGAGTGTTTTTAAATTATCACTCATCATAATTATTAAGTTGAATTAATGACATTTCTAGATAAGAGTTAAAATAATTTGGTAAATAATTTGGTATTTGGTATTAGATTGAGATAAGTCTTAGTAATAGCAGCATAAAGTAATATGTAGCTTGTAGGCTGATGTCTAAAAAATGAGCCCCTTACCGTGCTGTTGCTAGTACTTGATATGTATTTTTGGTAAGTTATATTGTATATTATGTATAGTTTGTGATTGAAGAGTGTGTGGAAGTGGTTTGTAGTACGAATTTGTGTATATGTGTGTGTTAGTACTAGTGTGAGTATGTTTACAAAACAGTAACATGCAAAATAACTTAATAGTGTAGGACAATTATGAAATAAGTTAATTGTTCTAAGATAATCCGTAAATAATAATATCAAATAACAGGTTTTCGGTTGATAGTTCACTTTGTGGCGTGAGAGATGTATCACTAGTCATTTTCCTTGCATAAGTTGATGGACCTGGGCCTCAGATTTAATCATTATAGTCGGTGATTGTTCATCTTTTTTAAGATAAACTTTGCCATATGCAGTCCAGCAGAACTTGTATGCACGAGATTTGGATATATCACGAGCAAGAAAATGTAGACGGGACGCTTTTGGGGTCAAATGTTCACCTATAAAGATGGGAGTGTCCTCTTGAACTTTAAAGCCGAGGTGTTTAGCGCATAGTTTCGTTTTATGCTTTATATTGAAAGCCTTTCCCATTTTAAGTAATTCTGTTTTCAAGATGGTAGAACTGCTCTCCACAACTATTGGCATATTCTGGCTCTCATTATTCTTGCCTCGCACCCTATAGATATCCTTGACGTCGTATTTTCCAATTTCACAGTCTACACTATTAGAGAGGCACATAACCATTTCTACGAGGTCTTCTTTGGATTCGATGGCTTTTTTTGGTACATTTTTTATTACAAAATTTGTTTTACGACAGCCCATCTGCATATCCTCAATTTTATCCTCTAGAATGGTGATATACTGCTTATTTTCCTTCTCTTGGTTCTCTAGCAGATTTACTTTTTTTTTAAGCTCTTCAAATTGCCCTGTCAAAAATGTAATGGAGCTATCTATCATCATCATCATCATCATTTCAGCCGAAAGACGTCCACTGCTGGACATAGGCCTCCCCCAAGTGTCGCCACATTGACCGGTCCCGTGCGACTCGCATCCAGCGGATCCCTGCAGCCTTCACCAGGTCATCGGTCCACCTAGTGGGAGGCCTTCCAACGCAGCGTCTTCCGGTTCGCGGTCGCCACTACAGAACTTTTCGGCCCCATCGGCCATCCGTTCTGCGAGCAATGTGCCCTGCCCACTGCCACTTCAGTTTGGCTATTCTTCGGGCTACGTCGGTTACCTTGGTTCTCTTGCGGATGTCCTCATTTCTGATTTTATCACGCAAAGAACTCCGAGCATAGCCCTCTCCATTGCCCTTTGGGTGACTTTAAGCCTTCTGATAAGGCCCATTGTGAGCGACCATGTTTCGGTCCCGTAAGTAATCACTGGCAACACACACTGGTCATAGACTTTCGTCTTGAGACACTGCGGTAAGTTGGACGAGAAGATACCACGCAACTTCCCGAACGCTGCCCAGCCGAGTCGGATTCGACGATTGACCTCTTTCTCGAAGTTAGACCTACCTAACTGGATCGTTTGTCCAAGGTAGACATAATCGTCTACAACTTCGAGTGTAGAGTCTCCGATCTTGATAGGAGTGGGTGTTACATGGTTATTCAACATGATTTTGGTTTTGTCCATGTTCATTTTAAGACCCACTCTTTCGGAAGCTCTACTAAGGTCATCGAGCATTGTACTGAGGTCCTCCATGGTCTCAGCCATGACCACTATATCGTCGGCAAATCGAAGGTGAGAGATGTACTCGCCATTGACGTTGATGCCTAGCCCTCTCCAGTCCAGAACCTTGAAGATATCCTCTAGTGCAGCGGTGAACAGTTTCGGAGATATGACGTCTCCCTGTCTCACACCTCACTGCAGAAGAATAGGTTCCGAGGTCTGGTCCTGAAGTCGGACTGACATGGTGGCGTTTTTGTACAAACACTTCAGCACCTCGATAGTCGATTTGGCACCGTTGGAGGGACTGCAGTACAGCCCAAGTCTCGATCGAATCGAAGGCTTTCTCGTAGTCCACAAACGCTAAGCAGAGAGGCAGGTTATACTCTTCGGTCTTCTGTATAACCTGCCGCAGCGTATGTATGTGGTCTACGGTGCTAAAGCCTTTTCGGAATCCGGCTTGTTCAGGAGGCTGAAAATCGTCAAACCTGCGCGCGAGACGATTCGTGATGACTCTTGAGAACAACTTGTAGACATGGCTTAGAAGTGAGATGGGCCTATAGTTCTTCAGCCGGGCATTGTCACCCTTTTTGAAGCAGAGTACCACCACACCCCTGCACCATGCCTGCGGCGTTTTCCCCTCGAGTATGACGGAATCAAACAGCTTCTGAAGGGCCTTAAGTACCGGTTTTCCACCCGCCTTCAGGAGTTCGGCCGTAATTCCGTCATCACCCGGTGCCTTGTTGTTTTTAAGCTGTTTAAGAGCCATCCTAATCTCGTACAGGCTGACATCCGGAATGTCTTCGGTATAATGTCGGGTCAGTCTAGCTCTTGGGTCGTTAGCTAGAGTTGCAACGGGATTACTGATTGAACTGTACAACTGCCCATAAAAACTCTCGATCTCCCTCAGCAGCTCTGGTTTGGCGGATACGATCCTGCCATCGTCGGTCTTCAGTTTCGTGAGCTGGCTCTACCCAATAGCCAGATCTCTTGAAAATACCTTGGAGCCTTTATTCCGCTCAATAGCGTCTTTAATACGCTCGGTATTAAAGCAGCGGAGGTCGCTCTTCAAGGATTTAGAGATCCGTCTATTGAGCTGCCGGTACTTCCACGTCTCGTCTGAAGACTGCAGGATCATCTCGCGCCGCTCCTTCATGAGCTCGAGAGTATGATCAGAGAGTTTTTTGTTGTGTTCACGACGTGTCTTGAAAAACTTAGACCCAGTCGTGTGGACAGTTTCCACGAACCCATCGTTGTATTCGTCCACTGAGCTTCCTAGGCACTCGAAACGATTCTGGAGTTCAAGCTGAAAGCTCTCGGGGTTTTGGATCTGGATCTGTGCTGGACGGAGTGTAGACTTCATCAGTCGAGACCTTTCAAGCTTTATATTGATGTTCAATGTGCCTCTTACCATGCGGTGATCGCTCCCGGTTTTCACCGAATTGATCACAGAGACATCATTGAACATTTGCTTCTTGGTTGACATGATGAAGTCAATCTCATTTTTAGTTGCACCATCGGGACTCTGCCAGGTTCACTTCCTGTGCTCGCGCTTTTTGAAGAAGGAGTTCATCATATAGAGGCCCTCCTTCTCCATAAAGCTAGCCAGTTGGTGACCCCGGTGGTTCCGACGTCCACACCCAAATTGCCCCACCTGCAGCTCATCCCCGTCTCGTTTGCCCAGTTTCGCGTTGAAGTCCCCCATGACAACGGTGAAGTGAGTTTTGAAACCATGCAGGGCTTTAGAAATATCCTCATACATGGTCTCCACTTCGTCGTCGGGGTGTGCCGAGGTCGGGGCGTAGACCTGTATGACCTTCAGCCAGGGGCGTGCATACCTTACAGGCTATTAGGCCTAGCCTACCCTACCAACAACGCCAAATGCATTTATTATAAGTTTGTAATAAAATAATACAAAATATTAAAAAAAATCTTAAAACTCCTGTTAGAACACTTATAGCAACTTGTCGCGCCCGTGTGACGTAACTCAAACTCACACTATACTGTAAGGTAAGTTCGTAGCTACAAATTGTCAATTCTGAGGCTAGACGTCAGAAAGCCTATAAAACAATATATTTCATTCATAATTTTACGCACACTATTACATATTACCGTGTGTAGGAACGGCACACATGTGTAGATTATGGGCGTAACTCCGTTCAGTGTAGACGATCACCACGAGTTATGATTGGCTAGCTAGATTATTGAATGAAAAAATATTAGAGCAGTGTTCCCAATTTGTGGACATTTCCCCGTTTTGTGGGGAATTTGAGCAAAAGAGACAGACACGATAGTTTCCTTAATTACTACTAGATACAATTAAAAGAACATGAAGCTATTGTCGAATTTATACTTTCCACAAAAATGATAAATTGTATTTATAAGAATTGCAAAAGCCCTATAAAAATAATTAAAAACTACATTAATTTTATTTTTCGCTTTGATTTTTGGGGAGTTTGGAAAAAAATTATGACAACACCACCGTTACTATCGTCTGTCACTTATGTCAGAGAAATTTTTAGTAGCCATATTGTTTCATGTGACAAGCAAATTATAATCAATCATGAATGTTTTTATATCTAACTTAAGTTATAACTTATAAGTCATTCGTTTTGAAACGTACATTCATGTAAATATTATTTGTTAAGTACATTTACACTTAAAGATGGTATTCTGTTGTGAAGTGTGTGGTGATTACGTGTGTTAGAAGTTAAAAGCAATAAGTTTTCGCAATTATCGTTTAATGATAAGATTCATGTGGTGTCTGAAGATAGATGTATACCCGAATTACGAGAGTTAATCCAAAAATATGATAATTCACCTCGTACTCGTCATTTCAATCTTCAAAATATTATGCAACATTTAAGCTGGCTGTGTGGGTAAGCGCTTCTATTTTACACACAAATAAATGATATTGTTTTCCGTGCATTTTGTTTAATACCTGCCCACACGCCCAAGTGCCAAAATTGGGACCGGAACGAAAAAGCTTAACTGCTCAACGCCCAATTTTATTATTACTTATTTTTTTTGTTGACAGCGCACTCTGTGTTATTTTTTAGAATTTTTCTAACGAAGCGACATCCTTCGTTCTTGTACTGATAGAAAGCCATTGAAGTACCTCATATTTTAGGCAGATGGCGTTGTTTCCAATTAGCTGTTTATTTTTTCTGTGGTTGTGTTTTGAAGTGATAGTTGGAGGAGTTTGTTATTTGTTTGGTATATAATACATATTATATACCTTTTTGTTCCTGTTTTTACGGCCTTTCGAATGATACATGTGAATTTCGAATCGATTTGTAAATTGAATGATTAAATCAATAGTTAGTTTATAATTTTGTCAGAAAAATCTTTAAATTAATAAAAACGTGATATAACTATTTTAGGTAAATTGCTAGTTTGTACTTAGTCATTGTGAATTTAAAAAAAAAGCGTGATTAATAACAAACGATTTAGTACCAATTCATTCCATACCATTTAGTTAAAAGTTCGAAGGTGTGTAATGATTTGCTTACGTAGTGTAGGTATTTGTTTTGACTAGAAATTTAGTCAACGCGATGTTATTAATATCTTTAGTTCAAATTTTGTGTGAAGAGTGGTCACTATTATGATGTTATTTGATGCCTACCGAGTAAGACTATAATTTAGGTTTAAAAAAACTTTGGCTTATAAAACACAAAGGCAGTTATTCAAAGTTACTAGCCTACCCTCCGAGGAGGACCACTGCACGCCACTGCCTTCAGCAAATATCTTGAGGATATTCTGAGTATAAGGTACGCCACCCTGGTCGACACACTCTCGATCTTCACCACGTTATTCACGAGGGACTTGTGGACGATAAACCCAACACCACCCTGGGACTGCCGGTCACCCTCTCGGAAATAGAGCAGATTGCCGGATTTCAGGATTATCGTGTCCTCACCCTCTCTTCGGACTTCAGATAATCCCACAATACTCCATCGCAGCCTGCTCAGTTCCTCTTCGAGTTCCGTTATCTTCTCGTCGGTCCGGAGTGTACGCGTGTTATATGTTGCCAGGTCAAGTCGTCGGTATTGGCAGCCTGATCCCTTCCGGAGATTCTTCGCACCCCTTGCCACGCCGTAACCTCGACCGCTACCATAGTCGAGGGTAGACGGGCTGCCGGGTACTAGGGGCCATTTTTTTCTTGTGCTCGTCATTTAGGGGGGTTTTTTAGGGGAGCTATCTATACTAATGTTAGACTGTTGAATTTCTTTTAAAGTAATTTTAATCTCGTGCAACTCTTTTTCTCGATTTTCCGCAAAAAGTGACATCACTTTCCTCATCTCTTCCTTAAATTCATCTAACTGAGGCCTATTGATAATTCTTCCCTGTGTCGCTTAGTCCGTCGAGACACAAAGTTAGGCGGTGTTTTATCGGTTCCCATCATGTTGATATCTGTTTCCGAAACAGATTTATTCATGAATGAGTCCATCACTACCTCTTTAACATTTCCTTTGCCTTTTGGTGGCGGACTGCGCTTAACTGACATGGCTGGCTCAGTTCAGAATCACCGCACTAGGGAGTTATCAACTATAGGCTCTGGGATGAAAATTCACCTGCGTGAAAGGGAAGCGGTCGATGCTCTAGTTCCTGATTTAGTAGGTTTCTGGAACGCTACCGACAGATGACAAACGACGGTTGACAATGACAGATGACACTGACAGATGACACTGACAGATGCCACTGACAGATGACACTGACAGATGACACTAAGTATGGCGTTGACAGGTGACAAGGACAGAGAACACTCACACTTAGCTGTCGCCGATGGTTGTGATGTCCATTCACATGTGGGTAGTTTAACGCTCACTGCGCCGCACGTTCACCACCGCTTGTTTCTGCGCTCCTAGTACTTTCACTGAATTGTTTTTATTTTATTTTTGATTTAAAAAACGTTTATTTAATTATTTTCTTTGCACTTATTACACGTTCACACTGCTTAGTATCCGAGGGGGAAGAGGAATTGTGACAGGGCCGGACTACTAAATCTGGGGGATAATTAAAACATACTTATTTCAGAACTATCTCTTAGTTTTAAAGAGAGAAACATTCCAGAGGAATCATGGCTTTTAATAGTTATGTAAAGTGATTTTCTAGTAAAATATATAGTTTTGCATAAAGATAGACACACAATGTAGCTGAGAACCGCGCGTTTGTATTCCAATTTTAATGAGTTCGGTTTGATATAGAATATTCCATTCGTGTGAAAATATTTTATACAACCCATTTTTATAGACTATTTTGCTTATTTTCACTCATTTAGACCTCAAAAACCCAATAACCTCTACACTTAAAAGGTTACCGAATTATTCATTGAGGTCGTATTTAAGTAGTGGTTGCCATTATTTTTTGCACCTCCATGCGTTCTTTTATGAATCGTAAGTGTAGAATGCTTATCAGTTGGTATGTCTATCTATCTACCTATGTAGGTAAACTTTTGTTGCTATTACGTTTTATTTATTTATTTGCATTAGTAGCTAATATCACCAACTTATTTAGATATTACGACTATAAGCACTATCAGCCTCTCGTCATCATCTTCCTGTCCTTGTCCCATATCACTTGGAGCAATTCATTTTTTCGTCCGTTCTCCCCTGTCAACCATCACGCAATCATTTACTCCTTTTTCTTTCATATCATTCATCACATAATTCATCCATGTTTCTTTGATCTTCCTCTCCCACTCCATCCATCAACATGCACACAACAAGCTCAATCAGCCTGTAATGTTTTCTTTTTTTATGGTTCTAGGACATGCCGGGTTTCCTCACCAAGATTTCCTTCACTATTTTGAAAGCAGTGGTGATTAAATTAATTAAACAAAGTAAAGGGACTGCCTGGGTTTGATCCAACAACCTACTGCCTCATCATCATCATCTGCCTAGCCTTTTTCCAACTAAGTTGGGGTTGGCTTCCATTTTAAGATTCACCTGAATACCAGAATTTGGACGCATATCACTTGGAATCAAACCTAACCCTAAATCATTCACACAGTCATTCCAATTACACATAAGTACCCAATCCTGTTAATTTCCCCCCTCAGTATTTTAAAATAACCTATATTAATCCAAAATATAGGTAAATGGTTTATTAAAGAATCCCTTTGAACGCACCTGTGGCCGGATTTCAGCTATTCAAAACATTCCAATTTAGATTGCGAGCAAAAAAGGCCGGGTTTCCGAAACAAAGATTCATTACATGAATTTCAGAGAGAGGATGTGGGGTAAGCAATGTTCTACATTAAAATACGCTTCATAAAAAAGTGTTTTGACAGTGATCTTACGACAATAATTAATTAAAAGGTAAGAAATCTTTCAGAGCGTGCTTGTAAAGTGCACAAACGAAACTAGACCATCATAATTCGCCAAAATTTTTGGCGAATTATGAAGGGGAAGAAAATCAAATAAAAATGTACCATTTTGTAACTTGTTCACTGGCTTCTATTATTATAAGGTTTTATTAAAACAATGCTATAAAAGATTGACTATGTTCTCCTCTTAAATCTTTGTTATAATAAAAGCTTTTTACAATACTGACCAGAATATTCTTGTAAGTAATTGCAAAAACGTTACCCTTCTGTGCAGTCGGGTAAAAATAGCATACTTACATTCAAATGCGAGGGTAGTCAAGTATTTATGCGAAGATAACGCACAACGGTAATGGATTCCATTTTAAAATTGCACCATCTCGTGATTGGACAGTGTAAAAGCAACTAGACCCCAGCGTGCACGTGGGAACGTGAAATTTTATTCACACGTTGAAAATAGTTGCCTTTCGGGCTAGCAGCGAATATACGTTGCGTTGCTTTGGTTCTGATCATTTAATAGCCAGGCTGGGCAAAATGTGAGAAAAATAGTAAATGTTGTGTAAAATTTCGTATTTTCTTTAGGCGCATTTTGCAAATTATTCAGGAAAATTTATTTACTAATTCGATAGCCTCGGCGTTTATCCTTGCAATAAGGTCATTTGCACGTCCTTAGGTCTCTTACTTTAATTTCATTGAACATATCCTAGATTTAACTAACACCGTGACACGAGGTTTTTATATAAAAGATTTGTCCTTATCACTCTGATAAAAAGTCCTTCTCCAAACAGCGTCACCAACATTAAATTCGGCAGGTCTTCTACGTAAATTATAATGTTGACAAATCCTACCATGAGCCTGCAGTAATAGTGCTTGAACCTTATTAAATATATTAGACAACACACCCAAGTTCTCAGCGTAAGAATCGCGAGGTTGAAAAACAAGATCTTCGTCGTTTTCCGTATTAACCTAGTGTGATCCACAAGTAATTAGTTCACGCCTGTACACTAGAAACGAAGGAGTAAAACCGGTTACCTCGTTAACAGAACCACAGACAGAACTATTCACGGTGAATTGTATTTTAGGTACCAGCTGATCCCAAACACGTTGGTCGGTAGTGATAAACGTTGAGATATATTGTTTTGTTATAACGCTAGTCTGTATGAACATGTGGTGAATATTTAGGAGTGAAATGTAATTTAGGTACCTTATATTTTTCAAACATTTGTCTTAAGGTAGCACTCACGAATTGTTTACCATTATCAAGTATCACTGTAGAAAGTATGTAACACTTGCTCCTCCAGGATCTTAGTAACAATTTCGGCTGTCACGCGCTTTATTGGAAATAATAAACAGTACTTACTAAAGCAACAGGTCACGACTAGGATGTAAGAGTTTTGTTTTCTAGTAGTCGGTGGTGGTTGGTAGTAATTTGGAAAAGGTCTAGAACATTGCTTTGGTCCATCCATTTCACCTAAGGGAGAATGAGTTTGATGCTTATGTGCAATACAGATATCACATGAAGTAACCGCCTTACGACATCAACATCCCATGCCAGTGGTACCTGAGACTTACCCGCTTGTAGGTTTTAAATATACCAAAATGACCAGCGGTTGATTCAGTGATTTTTTTAAATGATTTGTGTTCTAGACTCAGCTGGAATCACCTCCTTCCACTCAAACTCTTTATTAAGAGGAAGATTGGTTTGCATGTATCGTATATATTTTACAAAATAATTAGGAAATGATGTAGGAGAATTTTGACAGCCGTTATATATTTAAATAGCATCGATCACTAGAAGCTGCAGTGTTAGGATTAGTGTATATAGCAGAAACTTGGCATGCGCGAGACAGTGCATCAGGAATGACATTATCCACGCCATGACGGTGTTTAATTTCAAAGTTGAACGCTGAGAGACGAACACCCCAACGAGCTAAGCGTTCAGTAAGGTTGTTTAGGTAAAGGAACCACTTCAGAGCTCTGAGCTGAATGGTCTGTATATACGATAAACTTTTTGCCATTATCAAGGTAGCATCTCCAGTGTTCTAAGGCTACTAGTACAGTGAGAGCTTATCTTTCAGCAATACTGTAATTCCTCTCTAATCCAGTCAAGGTTCTACTTGTGTAGGCTCTATGTGTACCGTGTGTGTGTGTTGTGTACTGTAGTAGACTATATGTTTGCAGGGTAACCATCACACGAGGACGTGTGAAGCAGGATGGCCATGTCGGATCCGGTCATTAGTACGGACATAAAATGAATTGGAAAGCGCGCCAGTGTGCAGTGGTGACATCACGCGACCTACTTAGAAGTCACAACACAGCGTGCTTCTACAGAGCCCTGATCCTCTGAGCTCGAGGCGAGGGCGACAGTCAATGTTTGAACCCGGCGGAGTTGAGACGTCCTGGAACTGTATCCGATTCATTGTGCCCCGTGTTATTGTGTTAAGTTTTAATCTCAAGTAATTCGTTAGTTTGCTAGAAACAGTGTATCGCTCTAAGTGTGTTTTCATAGCACAAATCCCATCGTCTGCCCACATGATGTACAAGCCTAACGGAGTAAATCCTGACATATCCGATATATAAATACCTACTAGTAGATACGTAATTAGTTTATTTTTTAAAAGGTAGGTATTTCGCTGTTTCCACCGAGTAAAATACCTGGTTTAATTAATAAATAAGTGGATAGGGTGAAAAAAGTGACAGACGAGTGATTTTGATACCTACGCTTGCGTTAAAAAAAGTCTCAAATTATATTTTTTATTAAATCTACTAATCAAAAGACACAACTTGTACCTATTTTTTATTGAACACTTCTTATTTCATTCACAAATAACATACTTTTTTTTAAATAAAAAATATAATATTTACAATCACAAAACTAAAAAGAAACTTAACTAAGTAGATGGAATTAAAATACTATAGGCACGGCAGCCCTGTCGCTTGCGAACGTACCGCCCGGCTGTAGGTATTTATTTCAAGGACAGGGCCGAGTCACAATACTGTATCCGGTTCCTTAGTAGCCGTACCAGAATACATTTCAAACTTTATATATGCCTTCTGATAGAATTCGAATTTAAGATACAAATGACATACCATAACCTTTTGAGTATAAAAAAAGTGCTCACCGGTAACGGATACTGGTCTGAATTCAGTATCTGTCACTTTATAGTCTCCTTTATGTATTTTCTTGGGTCCTTTATAGACTGGAAAGTGTCTAAATAATTCTTCGGCTGTTTCCCCTGAATGCTCACGCAGCTCTGTATCATCCTTAAAGGCAAACGGTTCTTCTTTGAACGATATTCTAACACTTGATCTACGTTCGCACCATTGCTGTGAAGGAATGTAGGCATTAATAAAATCAGAAGTGTAATTTTTTTTTATTCGCTAACAACTTACCTATAAATTTTGAGTGTTATTTTTGTGTTTACTTTACAAATTGAAATAAAATTAATTAGTAACATATTTGAAACATTTTAATTTTTTTTGTTAAGCTGAACTGTATCTCCTGGGCAAAGGCCTCTCCCCATTCCTTCGATGTTGCGCCCCTTGCCGCCAATTAACGAGAAAGCCATCCAAGGTGTTTCGCCACCTTCTGTCCGGTTTTACGCGATCCCGTCTAGCTGTCTCAGGGATCCACTTTTGCAATATGCGGGCCCACAGCTTTGCCGACTATCCGACAGACAAGGCCTGCTCAGTCCCATTTAGTTTTGTAACTTTACGAGCTACGTCATAATTTCTTTATATATTACTAGCTGTTGCCCGCGAACTTCGTCCGCGTGAATTAGCGCTGTGTTACGGCCTATTCTCATACCTACCAAATTTATATATTTTTTTTTATAAAAATTGGTCGAGCCGTTTCGGAAGAAAGCGACCACAAAAACCGTGACACGAGACACGTGAATAAGATTATTGGTTGTAAGTACGTAAATGCGAACGGGAGACGTCGCTGAATGGCACTACCGAATCTAGCCGCTGATGCTTCATAATACCACGCCTATCATCCCCAAACGCTTAGAAAGAGATGTAATAGTACACCTACATTTTGCCAGTTATGCAGACTACGGTGCTTCTACTGAGAAATTCCTGATGGAAAAAATCCATGACACTTTGCCCGACCTGGGAATCGAACCCAGGACCTCACGCTTGTTGAGGCATAGATCCTTCAATGCGTGGAATCAATAGCTCGGCAATAAATATACTACCTTTTGATACTTACAGTAAAGCGGACACAGGACAAGTCGTTTATTGCCTTGTCGTACATTGAAAACTGAAAGCAAACATGTTTTATTGTATACTTACTTCCTTACTAATTTTACAAATGCGTCAGTGAACCGATCATTCTGAGATATTGCATATACCTTGTCAGGTGTACAGAAACGGACATAGGGTACCAATTTAATCTCGAAAAAAGTACCGTTCCCGAGGAAAACAACAATAACGTTCTTATGATAATAGATGGCGCCACGTGTCTTTCGAATCATGATTGAATTATATTATTAAGCAGAGTATAACCCGATTTGATTGTCAAATTATAAATTAACGCGATCGAAGCCGCGGACAAAAGTAATTGTATCATAAATATATCGGTTGACAGGGGAGAATGGAAGAAAAAACGTGTTGAAATAGTGAGAAATATAAAACGTTGATGGATGCTTTGTGTGAGGAATAAAAGAAAAATAAGTAAATGATAGCGTGACGGCTGACAGGGGAGAGTGCAAGAAAACAACGTGGAGCACTGGCATCAATGGTAGTAGGATATTGATGAATCGTAAAATTGTTTCATAAACAGTCACAAAGATAGCATGTGTGTAGGGCTTAAGAAAGATCTATATGCAAAGATTAATTCCATCGACATAATTATCATCATCAGTCGGCTTTGAGTCTAACTGGATGCAGCTGAATACCAGTATTTTATACGGAGCGACCTCCACAACCCAGTTAGTACTGCGTAATACGATACCCCTTGATAAGACTGGTTGTCAGACTTTCGGGCCACTGACTACCTGTAACGACTGCCAAAAATCTACAATTGACAGCTTTTGCCGTGCTGTAATTAATTATACATTCTGTACAATCAATCATTATATGATAATTATGATCTCCATAAAAGTTAAGATGACCGTCGAACCTTATATGTCACCGATCCCTTCTTGCTGTCCAGCGCTCTCACCTCGAAGTACTCTTTATATGTATTGTTTGTGGGATCTAGGCAGGCGTTGACGAATTTCTCCCATTTCTCGTCCGCTGAAATATAACATCACATCTGTATTCCATATATCGAGGGTATAGTGTTACTACCCGATACTTACTTATTTATCCTCCCAACACAGATTGGTTATAATGGCGGTAAAACTCAGTGTCCCGTCTAGGGAAAACAAAGAACGGCCCCCACATAAAACCAGATGGCGTTTGATTGAAAAAGAAGAATGTGTAAATATGTTCAATAGCCAGTTAGCAGACGGGACCGTTGAAATGAAGTATATGGAAGGAAACTCTGTGAATGAATGTTAAAAAGAGATGGTCGATTTTATGAGGAGAGTAACAAAAGATGAGTTTGGAGAATTGAAAAAGAAAAGTTTGATGGATATGGATGGGCTTTATTCTTCAGTAAGTGGTTGTGTGAAGAATGGTGCAGTAGTTCGCTAGTGCCCATCTTCAAGAATAAAGGTGCAGAACTGCAACAACTATCGAGGGAGAAATCTCATATTGTCACATTGTATGAAAGTAATAGAGAAAAGATTTCAAGAGGAGTGTGAGATGACCCAAAATCAGTTTGGGTTTATGCCAGATCCAGGAACAATGGACACCACTTTCCGTCAATTGTGTGTGAAGTACAGACGCGCACACGAGAACTTGCAAATGGTGTCCATTGATCTATAGAAAGCGTATGATATCTTGTACACACTGCTCCACTAAGTGGTTACCTCTCCCAAAAGGCATGTGCGTTCAAATCCGTGATAGGACCAAGTTGGTTTTTTGTAATTTTCAAGAATATTTATTATAACAATGTATTGTTTCAGTGAATAAATAAGTTTAAGTTAAATCTTAGATCGAACCCGATACACGCAGCGCAGCAGCCATTCGCTCAGCCCCTTTTTTTTTTTTTTTTTTTTTTTTTTTTTTTTTCTCGATGTGGAAATCCTCTATGGATGTCCTCCGCCCTGGGGAGAGCGGAGGGGTCTGTCAGACTCGTACTGACTAAAACCACACCGGTGTTCCCTCGCACACTTGCGTCGGGGGGCAACGGGATCTGATGCGACTTCCGCTGCCCCGGACTAGTGCCGGCCCGCCTGACCTGCGGGCCTCGTCCCGGGGGGGAGTGAGGTGTAAAACTCCCCCCGTTACGTCTGAGAGAGGCGCGCGTGGAACACTACGCGCCGCCGTCTCGGGTCCAGTGTGATCGGGGGCGACGGATGTCCCCGAATCCGTCGCCCCTGGACCTATTTAGGGGGGCCGGAAGAGGGCGTTGTCCGCCCTCTGCCGACGCCCGGTGCGTCTGCTGCGGGATGGGCGGGAGCTCGTCATCTCCCTCTCCCGTTCCGCAGCCTCCTTCTGCGACATGACGGTTTCGCAGAAGGACACCACCGCGTCCCAGGACTCTGCGCTGCCGACCATCGAGCGAACGACGGTCGGCAGCGACAGGTCTCCTCCTACCTCCGTAACGAGCGCACGGCGCGGCTCATCCCACGCGGCGCACTCGGCCAGCGTATGCCGCGCCGTGTCCTCCAGACAGTGGACGCAGTGATGGCACCGGGCATCCGGCTCCCTGCTTATGCGACACAGGTACTTCCCGAAGCAGCCGTGCCCCGAGAGCACCTGCGTCGCCCGAAACGTCAGGGAGCCGTGCTTCCTCCCGAGCCAGTCGTCGAGTACTGGCCGGATCGCCTCGACCGTGTCGAGGCCGGCGGTAGGGAGCTCTAGCCTCCCCCGCCATTCCGCCACCATGACCTGTCGGAGCTGAGACCGGTACAGCGTGATCTGTCGCTGCACCAGCCTCTCGCCCCGATCATTGGCCGCCTCGCGCCACTGGTGCAGTGTCGCGAGGGTCTTCGCCTCCAGGTCCCACGGCGGGGATCCGGCCAGTACACAAGCCGCCTCGTAGGAGATCGTGCGATATCCCCGTATGACCCTGACGGCCATCGCTCTCTGCGGTCTGCGCAGAACAGCGATTGTGCGGGCCGTCAGGTCTGTCGCCCAAATCGGGGCCCCGTAAAGGGCCATCGATCGCACGATCCCCACGTACAACCGCCTACAGGCGGTGCTCGGGCCCCCCAGATTGGGAAGCAGCGTTGACAGCGCGCCCGCCGCGCCCATCAACTTGGGCACCAGCCGCTGAAAGTGGGGGCCGAAGTCCCAACGGCTGTCGAGCACCAATCCTAAGTACTTCATGGTTGACTCGACAGCGATCCGGACCCCACCGACCACAATGTGTGATCCCAGCGGCGGCGCCCGTCGGGGGCCATGAAAAGCAATGGCCTCCGACTTGTTGAGGGCCACTTCCAGCCCCAGGCGTCGTATGCGGCTCACCACCTGTGAGACCGCAGCCGTAGCCAGCAACGCTGCCTCCCTGTACGAGCTCCCCCGAGCAGTGACCAGCGTGTCGTCCGCATAACACGTCAGGTCCACTCCCGGCGGGAGCTCGCACCGCAAAACCCAGTCGTACCCGATGTTCCACAGGGGTGGGCCCAGAACCGACCCCTGCGGAACACCGCACGACATCTCGCGACGGCCCGTGCCGTCGCGTCCCATGTAGGTGACACACCTTCCCGAAAGATAAGCCCCCACAATGTTGCGGAGGTAGAAAGGCACCCGATGGTATCGCAGGGCCTCCCTAATGCAACTCCAGGGCAGGGTGTTGAACGCGTTGGAGATGTCCAAGGACACCGCCAGCACCACCCCACCCTGGGACACCGCTTCCTCCGCCAGGACTCTCACCCTCATGATGGCGTCGATGGTGGAGCGCCCACGCCGGAAGCCAAACTGGCTGTCGGCCAGGTTCGGCCCCTCTGTACACAAGTGGCTGACGAGGCGATCTGCGATTACACGCTCGAGCATCTTGCCCGCCTCGTCCAGCAACACTATGGGCCGATAAGCCGACGACGAATCCGCTGGGCGCCCCGCCTTCCTGAGCAGGACCAGTCGACCAGTCTTCCACCTGCTAGGGAACTGGCCCCGCTCAAGGCACGCCGAGAAGAGTCCCCTCAGTGGGGGCTCCAGCTCCTTCAGGGATTCGCTCAGCCCCTGTGCCAACCACGCCGTCATATATAGCTGTGGCTTCCTCGGGTATTGCAGCAACTTCGTTTAAGAGGGTGGCCGGACTGCACATTCAGTTTTCAAAATGCCGCTAAATCTTGCAAGCGAAGATACCCCATAGATGCAAAATCACTAAAAACAGCGGCCGGGGAGTCTTTTTGCAGCAGTTAATTGTATGGAACCAGTACATAATGTCGCAAAAGCATGCATTAGAGGCGTTGAACAACAGCTTGCGGGACATCCGCGGCAACCAGGAGCCGATGGACGGCGTCATCGTTTTGCTCGCAGGTGACTTTAGACAGACACTGCCAATTATTGAGAGGGGCACACCGGTGAATGAAATAAAAGCATGTCTCATGGCGTCGCCAGTGTTCGTTTTCGATCCAGGACGATCGAAAAGCTCCATCTTACGTGTAACATGCGCGTCCAACTATACAACGATCACGAAGCAGTTGTCTTTCGTCGTTATGGGTCGTCTGGAATCGGACACACATGGGAAAACTCTATTTTCCGAAGAATTTTCCCATCCAGTGGCTACAGACGATGAACTTATCATGCACATTTTTATCAATTTGGAGGTTAATATAAAAAATGACGGTTGTGTGAGGGGGCAATGCTGTCGCCAAGGAACGAGTGGGTCAGTAAAATAAACAAAAAAAAAATTGACATGATCGTCGGCGATTCAAAAGCATGCACATCCCCTGTGACACTGTGATGGCTAATGAATATAGTACTGCCTACCCCGTCGAAGTTTTCAACTCTCTGAACTAACGGGCGTGCCGTCCCACCAGCTGGAGCTTAAAGTTGGCGTTCCAGTTCTGCCAAAGCGAAACCTTGATGCACCCAGATTGTGCAACGGCACCAGGCTTCGTATCACTGAGCTTGGCAGTAACATGATAAAAGTCACATTATTATTTCCTTTATTTATATTTACACAAATTATTAACATTTTTAAATATTTCTTAAAAAACAATATAAAAAACCATTTAAAAATATAAAAAATTGTAGCCCACCGGCCTCGGGAACAGGGTTCAAGCTACCGGCGGTCAGGGCTCCAGAGAGAGGAACCTCCTAATAATACGAGCCGTGTCTAGGAGTACCGCTTTCTGAATCAAGCCCTTGATCCAGCTGCCTAACGAGAGCCTCCTCAGGTGTTGGTCGAGGCTTTTGGCAATTAAGCCATGGGCTGATACGACTATCGGCACAATGATCGCCGAGTCCACATCCCACATGTCGACAACCTCGCGAGCCAAGTCAAGATACTTGATTTTCTTATCTTTCTCGGCTTTCACGAGGTTCTCATCATGCGGGACCGTTATGTCAACAATCATTGCGCGCCGCTCTGATCGATCCACCACCACTATATCAGGCTTATTGGCTACAATAGTCTTGTCAGTGATGATGGATTGATCCCAGTACAATGTGATACTGTCATTTTCGAGAACTGGGTCGGGGACATTCTTATAGTACGGCACTTCCGATTCCACAAGGTTGTATTTTAGAGGAAGTTGCTGATGGATAATTCTGGCTACAAGGTTGTGTCTATGCAAGTACTCTCCGTTAGCCAGACGAGAACACCCGGAGATAATGTGACGGATTGATTCGCCTGGACGGTGGCATGCCCGACATATGTCAACCGTACCATCCTTCACAATAAATCTCCGGTAGTTATTCGTCATCATAACTTCATCCATAATTGCACAGACAAAACCTTCGGTTTCTCCGAAGAGGTCCCCGGAACGTAGCCAGGCTACGGACGCTGATAGGTCTACATCGGGCCCATGCAGGGCCCGGAAAAAGCGTCCGTGAAGCTCCTTACTCTGCCATACCTCCATGCGGTCGTTAGTGTCAAGCACTACAGGTTTGCGCCAGTTCTCTTTAGCCAAGGAGAGCGGGGTGAGGCCCCTGTCCACCGCGACTACATCTCGATGCATCCCCACGTCGGTTTCAAGGAAATATTCCTTGAGACTGCATATCTCGCGATTGTGGAGAGTCTTAGCGTTTAAAAAGCCTCGACCCCCACACTTCCGCGGGATATACAGTCTCACAACAGAAGAACGCGGGTGATGCATTCGATATGCCGTCAACAATGTACGGACCCTCCTATCCAGAGCGTCTAGTTCTGTTTAAGTCCATTTGAGTATGCCGAAAGAGTACATCAGAACCGGCATGAACCAACCGTTGAAGGCACGTACCTTATTGCCGCCTGATAAAAGATTATTAAATACTTTTTTCAGGCGACCAAAGAAGCGCTCCGATTGCTTCATGTCAACAACATTGATGCCCAGCGCTTCCGACATACCCAAATACTTATAGGTTTCGGTTGCTGAGAGGGATCTAAGATTTATGGAATCCGAGAGCTGGGTTCCCAAAGATTCCACAATCTCACCTCGCTTTACATGCATGACCGCACATTTGTCCACACCAAATTTCATCCTGATGGCGCTACTGAAAGTTTCAGTTACCTTCAGTAGCTCCATCAGTTGCAAATCGATGGGAGCAAAGAGTTTCAGGTCATCCATGTAAAGGAGGTGAGATATAACTTGACCACCTCTCCTCAACCGATAGCCTAGACCTGAATCCTCCAGCAGCGTGCTAAGAGGATTCAAGGCTAAGCAGAACCAAAGTGGACTCAAACTATCGCCCTGAAATATACCTCGCTCTATCCTTATCGGCTCGCTATTCCTCTGGAATTGCCGACA
This sequence comes from Noctua fimbriata, assembly GCA_905163415.1. NCBI lineage: Eukaryota > Metazoa > Arthropoda > Insecta > Lepidoptera > Noctuidae > Noctua > Noctua fimbriata. Next base: position 5,151,163 of record LR990945.1, read on the forward strand.
ACCTGGATAGCGAAGGACTGTCCTCCATTGCTCCATACATGACATCAGGAAGGTGCGCAGAGTTGCATCAACTTTATACAACTCTAGCACCCTCAAGAGCCATGTATGTGGCACCGAGTCATAGGCCTTCTTATAGTCTATCCAACATGTTGACAGATCCCTTCGGGAACGGCGAACCGGTTGACTAATGGCCATATCATTGAGGAGTAGCTCCTTAGTACCGCGGGACCCGTTCCTACATCCATTTTGAGAAGCGGACATGTTAGAATTGTCATCAATGTGTTTGTTGATTTTAGCTCTCAAAATGGATGTAAGAACTTTATAGACCGTCGGAAGACAGGTAATCGGTCTATAATTTTTGGGCTCCGCAGTACTACCCGATTTATGGAGCAGGTGGGTTATACCTGTTGTCAGGAACTCTGGCAGCGACCCTGACTCTAAGGCTGACTGGAACAGGATCGCCAGGCGAGCGTGCGACCTTGTGAACCATTTAATCCAAAAGTTGTGCAGCCCATCCGGCCCTGGAGATTTCCAGTTAGGCAATGGACGGACTGCACGAACTACGTCTTGGGGGCTGATAGTGATTGCCCCCATTTCTGGTACTAGATCGCAGGCTCGCTCGACATCCCGAGTCCATTCACCCTCGGTATGGCTAACAGGCACCGACCAGATGCTGCGCCAGAACGAACACATGGCATCATCATCCGGTAGGCGCGTGTCAGCCACACCTTGGTCCGGTCGCTCCCAAGCCCTATATATCCACCTTTCATCTCTTTGGAAAGTGCGATTCTGAGTGTATCGGTCCACCCGCCGCTTATACCTACGAATACGGTTTGCCCATGCATACACTTTCTGCTTCAGGAAGTCGATGCGCTCTGTGATACGGGACATGTAGTCTCGAGGACTGATATCAGTCCCCGAGAATGCCCGCCTCACAAAACGCATCACTCTAGGACGAGTATTGCCCTCCCTGAAGCAGATCGGTTTGCCAATGAGTGCTCTGGCCCCACCAATACGTCTTTCAATCCTGTATTGCCATGGCGGTACGGCTGGTTTAGGTTGTGTAGCTCTGTCACAGGGACGGTTACCGTTACCACAAAAATACCGGTAAAATTACCAAAACCTTAACGTTATGCTACGTTAACTATTAACGTTAAAAATATCGTTAAATCATAGGATTTACCGGTATTTAAATAGCGTTACCAATAACGTTACTTCGCTAAAAACTAACAATATCTGGCGCGACGTTGCCAAACCGAACGCGCGCCACGTTCGGCTCTTCAAATCGGAGCGGCAACTACGACACATAGCATTTTACGACGATCGGACAGATACCTACGAAAACGCGACGACTCGCACGTTTTTCATTTTATAGGACAAGATACAACTATTTGTTTTGTTGTTCTAATTATTACTTTTTGTTTGTAAAAAATATAATTATGGGCCGAAAGAAGTGCAACAAAGTATATAATGTTTAAAATACTGATATAAAATTTGTTTGTTTTTTTTGTTTAAAATACTGATAATTATATCAGTATTTTAAACATTTTAAAGAAAAATTAATGTGGATAATACGAAACGGGGCACTATGAAAATAAGAGCCTTCGGGACCTGGTGAGATGTGGGAGTAGTAGGGTGGGGGAACACCATGGGAGACCTCTTGGGCATTGACCTTGAGGTCAAAATCAAAATTCCGAAAGTCAAGACCCACGGTTCTCAGGAACTCAACTATAACTACGCCACATTCAATATAGAGAATCGTCGGAAAGGAACTAAGAATCGAGGCATCGGCCAATCACAGTGCGGTAGCGTTTAATGCTTTGCACTTAGACACACAGTTGCACTTTTTTGCATCGTGTCGTGTCGTCCGTCAACCATTTCAAGTCAACACTTCCCAAATATCGCGCGACTGAAATTTAGTGTGCGTCAGAATGGCTGGTTGTTGAGACCAAAAATTGCTATCTATTTGCTACTTTTTACTACTTATCAGTAGCGAAGGGCCAATTTTTGTAAAACGTAAGCCGGAGTACATATCTTGACTGTATAGAATATGATTGGCTGGAGAATACTGAATGTGCCTTTTTTAAAAGGGCTTCCCTTCTCCCGGCAGGAATCGGGTTGTATGGAACCTTCGCCACTGCTACCTATAGTCAATTAATTGCTATCTAACTTGGAAACAAAATGAAGGGACTTCAAAATGACGAATAAAAAGAAACATTGTTGTAATCGTTTTAAATTGCTTTATTCAATAACCTTAATCCATTCCCTGTAAAAATTTCAAATGTTCATAACTTTTTACTTGTTAAAGCTACAAGGTGGGCATTGAAGGATGTGAGGGTAGCAATCACTCAAGTAAAAATAATAACACGAATTTAAATAGTCTACACAAACGGAGAGTTGACCAGCCATCCTAATATCAGAATGGCTGGTCATTTTGAAGTCCCTTTATTTTCCAAGTTATGTAGCAATTAATTGATGTAGTTACTAAAAAATAGCAAATAGTAGCAATTTTTGGTCACCAGCCAGACGTGAACTGATACAGACAGCCAGTCAGTCATTCTGACGCACACGGGATTCACGGTCATTACGAATAATCACGTCGATTGTTGTGACGAAAAGGACAATTAGGAATTCTCCTGGATGATGCGTGCGTTTACTAACTTAAATCGTACATACACAAGCAGCCAGACCCGGAACATTATATCATATATTATTCCACATTTCGCGGTCTAGTGCGATTGTAGGCCAAGACCCGGAGTTGGTCAAATATTTGTTCTCTACAGGAACGAACCCGCGACACATAGCGCAGCAACCTATCGCTTAGCCACTGCGCCATCAACCTTGCCGTCTTTTCATCCAGTTAATAGGTAGCTATCCAGTTTATAGGTAGCTCTAGCTATCTATTTCGTCTAAGCTGCTTGGCACCAATCAATGTGCCTCACGAAATTGTAAAACTGAAATGCCTTTTGCTATTTTGTCAAAAACCATACCTAATAGTAATATGATTAAATTTCATAGTAGACACTTATATGCCAGTGCGAATGGAAAAAAAAAACATTTATGGTTTAATTTTATTTTTTTCATAATTACCTAGCTTCAACTTTTTATTTTATTTTATGAATAAAATCTAAGACATAAATACTTTTATACTCTTAAACAAACATTTTCTTCAATAGTTATCGTTGTTAAAAACGGTAATAAAATAATAACTTTAAATAATAGACCTATTAGTGCACAGGTGTAGCGCAAATAGCAAAAATAATCTACCCATAACAATCATTATGCGACGAACTTAACTCGCTTACAAAATAATATTTTTGAAATGCCTACATGATATCTACGTATAGTTACGGTTAGAATGCGGCGCGGCGCTTCCATACCACACGGTCTGCGCGTGAGAGAGACGAAATAAAAACAACATATCGGACCCTCTCGCACGATTTGCAGCGTTCAACTTCTAATCGTTCAAAGTCCAAACAGTCGACCTTGATGAACGGCCGTGTGTACTAACATCGTAAGACGCTAGACTCCCCACCGACATCGTTAGAAAGAGATAGGCGAATAAATTACCGGTATAAGTATCGTTACTTTTACCGATACTAATATTAGTTACTAGATAACGTTAACGGACCTACGGGTAACGTTATAAATATCGTTACTTTTTTAACGTTAACATAACGGTAATCGGTAACGTTAAGAAAAAAGTAACGGTAATTCGGTCCCTGCTCTGTCATCAGAAAATTTGACATGAGCTACAGCCGCAGAATACAGGATTGAGTGAGCATCGGTGAGGTCTTCGCAGTTGTCAAAATAGTTTGACAACTGCGAATCCAGAACAGCCACCAGCGCCCTATTTTTGTTATGCATGGGCAAACGAGGTATGCGTGGTCTAAGGTCGGGTTGCATGAACCGATATTCTGGAATCGCACCCTCCAAAGCACTCCTTATTTCCTCATTGCACTGGGTACTTACATTAGTAACCATGTCATTACTCACGTCGTTATCGCAATTAGGTATTGTGCACATGCACAGCCTGCGCCGACGGGGTAATGACATGGCTACTCTGCATTTCAGTTCGCAGGCGATCAAGTACAGTGTCATCCAACATACGATTACGCTGGATGACTCGCACCTGATCCGATAGTCGTTGTGCCGACACGTTGACAGCTGGCTCAAGCACCTGAAACAGAGAGAGCATCCGAACACGGTACGCGGTCAGGTTGTTTCCTCCCTCTGTAGCCCCATAGTATGAGCGCATGACATTTTCATTGATGGATTGGGTCCATCGCATGCGCTGCACACTCCCGCCGGGAGCTGGGACCCTATCAGAGGCCGGTGGGCCTCGAGGTCCTAAACCGTCCGGCGGCCGGCGTCCTCCCCGTCGACGAATAGGTGGTGGCGTCGTCGGCGGAGAGAAATACTCATCGCTCGAGCTCGACGCAACTGCCACGGCCGGTGTCACAGCACTCACGGAGGGGCTGGATTCCGGCGGCGGCGAGGCGGAGCAGAGCGACGGGTCCGGTGGCAATAGGCGTGCGCGTCGTGCAGGTGATCTCGTCAACATTTATCTTCATATATAAATTCGATTCTTCGATGTCATATTGTGTCAAATCCATGTATTGGTTTTTTTCTTTGGTTTTCTGTTTAATTTCATTTTCATTTCGGTGTTTTGTAATTATATTGCTATTAATAAAAACGGTGGTATCGTTGAAATCTTCCGGTATAATATTTAAATATTACTATTTTTTTAAATTTGGTAAATCTGATATGAACGTTTGATTGTTTATCATTAATCACATTATTAAAGGAGCTGCTAAAAGAGAAAGCGTTAACAGAAGAAACTCGTCACTTATACTTGCCAATTAACGCTAATCGGTGAGTAACTAATCAACACTTTACGACTTGGAGATAGCGAAAGAGGCCCTGGGATACAAAAAAAAATGCATCCCCACTGTACGTGTAGGGTAGGTTCACAAAACGGAGTACTTACAACTCCTGATGATTATAGATCTATTATCTAGGGACGGCCTGACGATGTGAAATTTCAAGGCCTCGTGATCGAACGGGTAACGCTCGTACTGATGCTTCTCAGTGTTAATCTGACGACGAGTATCTTCCGCTCTGAAATAATACACAAGACTCAAACTCAAAGCACATATTTCAAACAGATAAATGAAATGAAGCTTCAGTCCAGCCACAGGCATAATAACTATGACAGTACTGTAGTTGGCCATTCCAAAGTGTTGTTCTGTTTGGAAGTGAATGCGCTACAAATTTCAAGGACACTCCTTTATAAAGTCAACATATGTGTTATCAAGTCCTGGGTACATTCTCATTGCTTCTATATGTGAAAAAAATATAAAAATAAAACAAAATATAAAGACTAAGCTCAACTGACGGCTCTCATTCAAGGAATAAACAATTATCTCAACTTTTCCCAACAACCGAATGCCCATTATAGTTGAGAAAAGGCTAGGTAGATGATGACTAGAAAAAGTACACATCATCTACAGTTTGAAAAACTTTAACATTGATTTAATGGTAGCTGGGCGCTAATATAAAGCAGATCGCTTACTCAAACAATGTGTGTATGGGAACATTTGGGACAGGCTTGTTCCAGCTCCTTCTTGTGTCTCCCTTCCAGTCATCATCGTCATTTCTCTCTGGCCTGGTGACGGAGTGGATCCAGGACAAGTACCGGGACAGGTCCATGAAGCGAGCGGGCATTGCGCAGCCGGGACCATAGACGGCCAAGCCAATCTGATGATTAATAGATAACTCTTTATTGTGTACACCATACAAATTACAGGACATCGCTAAGACCCTTTGGATGGATTTAAACAAAGCAGAACATCACGCATGTAACGCCCGAAGGGTTAGGCAGAGGTGTTAAATAGTATACCCTCATTTCGCCAGCTAACTTTAAGACCGATGTTATAGCAAGCATATTGCCATCCACCGGGTGCAAATCCAGGACCCCATACAACCCGAGACGTCGTGAACAGCGGTGGCGCTTGCGACCACTATACCAATAAGCAGATACATAAACGAATATGTTTCACCAAACCCCTTGTATTTATTAATTATTATTGTAATACTTATGTCAGCTATTCTACATTATCTACAGGGTGGAAGGGACACCGACGCGAAAACGATTCCCACGTATTTGAGCCACATATAAATTTTCCATCGATGAAAAACTTCTATGTGAATTTCTCAGAATGATGTACTGAATACGTGGTAACCGTTTTTGCGTCGGTGTCCCTGTATTTATTGAGCATAGGTAAAGTCAAAAAAATGAAACTGAACTTAAATGGAACTGGGCTGGCCACATCTGTCGCATGCCGGAGGAGCTATGGGCTAAAGTAATAACACAATGGGTCCCAAACAGCAGCAAACGGTGACGCGGCAGGCACAGAAGGAGATGGCGGGACGAACACGACTCTTTTCAAAAAGATTGGCAAACAACAGCACTGGATAGGGATAAGTGGAAAGAGGGAAGGGAGGCCTTTGCCCTGCAGTTGGCCACAAATGGCTGATAATAATAATAAAGTATGTATGTAGGGTGTAATCTTGGGAATCTCTAATACGACTCTGAAAATTCTTTCTCCAATGAGAAGCCACATCATCCCCGAGTGGAATAGGCTAAATGTCATGTAAAACGTTACAGTGGTATAATAACGCGAACGAAGCCGCTGGCAAGGCATAGTTGCTAATAAATACCACCACGCTTAATTATCCATTTAGGAAGAAGCCGAGCCTAATGGCCATGAACTGGGTAAGTCTTGTGCTGCTACTGAGTTGTCATGATAAAACCTACATAAATATGAACAGAGGATAAGAGGACATAATTATTTCATGGTGTCGGAGGGTAGTACTCGCAACTGGTGTGCGTGTATGACTAGATGGATGAACGTAGATGAGGTGAAAGGTGTATGTAAGAATAGATGACGTCCTGTAATTTCTGCCTACCCCTATGGTAAAAAGGCGTTAATGTCTTTATGTCTACAAACCAGGTTGAAAACTCCAGTAGTGTTGGACACAAGCGCCATTCCGTTCTCCCAGTAGCACACTGTCGCCATGTTCGGCGCGTATCCGCACGAATATGTGGAGGGCAGGAGCTCTTGGGATGGCACCTGGAAACAGAAACATTGAAACATCATCATTTTCTTGCCTTGCTTATTTGGGGTCGAAGCAGCATGTCTTCTATGTAATTCTATCTGTCGTCATGTCATGAGCCACCCGCTTTCTAGCCATATCATGTTTCCTACAGTGTATCCATCGTTTCTTTGGTCTTCCTCTACTCTTATACCTCCTCCCTCCTTCCTCTTCTCTTCTGTGTGCACTTTTGGCATGTGCCAAATAAATATGTTTTCTTTCTTTCTTTCTTTATAATCCACATTCATACTCAAAACTTTGTTAACTATATTTTCTTCATTCATCTCCATTACATCCCCTTTACAATCAAACTTAGTAACTTCAGAACAAAAGCGAATAAACAATTTGGAACTCTTACATATGTTTTGTACGGAAGAAGACATGCATCACACTAATGAAGTAAAAAAAAATTAAAAAACAGGCGGGATGCATCTCATTTTCATAATTTTATATTCAAAATTCCCACATTTTTTCAGAATTTTTCTCCTCTTACTTTATAAATTAGAGGGGGGGGGGGGGTACAAATTTTACTACTTTGGAAGTGTCTATCTTTCAAACGATTGACTCTGAGCAAAAAATGGTTTTAAGAACCTCAATGTAGTTCTTAAAGACCTATCTATTGACACCCCGCACGTATAGAGCCCCCCTTTTTTATATAAAAATCATAAAGCGGTTCACAGAATAATAATAATAATAATAAAGTTTATTTGGAACCACTTAAGTTATACAGGTTACACAGGAAAAACGAAGATAGCTACTAAAGTAAAATACTGTGGCGCAGCTATCAACGCCCAATTCATAGTACATAGAATAGACATTGTTCCAGATTAACCTAAAAAAAGTTAAATTATAAATTAACAAAACAAAGAGAATGAAAACAAACCGAAAAAATAAAATAAAAATATGATATTTTACACTGTGTGTGATTACTGTGTTGTGTATATGTAGAGTAGAGGTGGGTATGAGGTGTGTTATGGTGTGTGTGTGTGTACCGCGTTTATGACACCATAAGTTGCTCAGTCTCATCATAGGACAGGCACCTAAGCCAGTTGGTCAATTTTATCTTCAGTACATTCCTAGTCATAGGGTATATTTTAATACTTTTATTTAGGGTATTATAGAGTTTAGAGCTGGTGTGAGTGAAGTGGCGGCTGACCAACGCTAACCTACAGCGTTCAGTCTGACAGACTCTGCCGGCACGACGGTTCTTTGTAAGGGACTGAGGGTCATAAGGGAGAAGTAGGTGTTTTTTCCTAAGAACTGTTTGCAGCACGAACAACTGTCTTACTGAGAGGACCTCGCAAATTGAGTATAGCTCAGAAGTGGGAAATCTAATCGGTTTTTTAGCGAGTACTTTTAGAACTGCTCTCTGTGCCCTCTCTAGGCGCAGCATGGTTGTCTTGTGGGTCCCCCCCCACGTGGTTATGCAGTAACTGAGGACTGATTGAGCAAGGGCAAAGTAGACCATTCTAAGGCACCGGAAATCAGCAGCCGCTCGAAGTTTTTTGAATATGTAAATCAATCTTCTGACTCGAATCACAACTGAATTAATCTGTTTTTTCCATGTCAAGAGATTATCCAATATAACACCAAGGTATTTTATGCAATCGGACCGTTCTATTAAAGCACAGCTACAGGTGTTGGCCACTGGGTTAGTACACATATGGGTCCTGATTTCTAACGACGAAGGCGGTTGGCTAAGTACACTCGGGGTGAAAGGGATGAACTTAGTCTTGGAGATGTTGAGCGTGAGCAGATTCGAGGTTAACCACATCATTACCCTCCTCAGTGCGAATTCTGCCCTTTCACGAGTCTCAGACCAGTCCTTGCCATGGGTTATGAGAGCTGTGTCATCCGCATAAGTAATAATTTTTGTGTTCGGAAGAGATAACTGACACAGCTCATTGACATATATGAGGAAGAGGGTTGGTCCTAGGACACTACCCTGGGGAACCCCATAAAACAAATTTTCTTCATCACTTACAAATGATCCAACCTTCACAACCTGTTTACGACCCGATAAGTAGCTACGAAATACTTCGAGGGCAATGCCACGTATGCCAATCTGTTCCAGCTTGTCAATCAATTTGGGGACAGAAACGGTATCGAACGCCTTCGAGAGGTCTAGGAAAACACCAAGAGACTTCTGCTTATTGTTAAGGTGTGCGACTATTGTACTTGTGAGCTCCAGGGTAGCGTCTTCTGTTGATTTTCCCACTCTGAACCCATATTGATTTTCGGCCAGGATGTTGAATTTTGCTAAGAATTTCACAAGCCTCACGTTGATAACTTTCTCGAAGATTTTTGAGATGGTTGAAAGGACGGATATAGGCCTGTAATTAGAAACAAGATCCTTGTCTCCTCCCTTGTATATAGGGTGAACTATGGCAGTTTTGAAAACATCTGGAAAAATATCAGTGGATAGAGAGAGATTAAAAATGTGGACAAGGAGAGGGATAATTGTATCTTTTGTGGCCTTGATTATTGTGGATGGAATTCCATCATAACCAACAGCACATTCATCTTTGAGGGTTAAAATAATGCTATCAATTTCAGCGTCATCAACGTCGTACATGACCATCGATTCCAACGGGACTTTCATGGAAGAGCTAGCCTGGGGCGAAACGTGAGGGTCTGAACAGCTACTTTGGGATGAAGAATTCGGGAACTTGGATGCGAGGGTACTGCCCACATTCGTAAAGTAACGGTTTACCAGATTGACAGAATGAAGAGAGTCGTCCTCACATTTCAGTAACTCTGAAGAAAAAGTTTTACCCTTATCCAAATGGGATATTTCTTTAATAACTTTCCAGGTTGCCTTAGGGTTCCCGCCGGCCTTCTGAAATTGCGACTTTTCATATTCGCGTTTGAGCTTCTTTAGTAAATTATTGTAGAAAGTTCGATAGCGACGATAGATAGGTAGTTTTATGAGTGTCGTTTTCTGGATGTTTCTTGAAGGTTTTATGTAATTTGTCTCTTTGTCGAATACATCTAAGGAGGCCAGGAGTGATCCGAGGCTTGATGATGCGTCTTCTACTAGGAATGACCGAAGAAATTGTGTGGATATTTACTGAAGAGGATAGTAGAGATACTATAGTTTCGGCAGCAAAATTTGGGTTATTTGAATTTAGTATTTCAGTAAAGTCTGCTTTTTCGATGTCAGATTTTACTTTTGCAATATCAATTTTAGTTTTTACTGAAAGTTTTCTTGTGTATATTGCGAAATCAGGATTGCAAAACAGTACAACTGGAGAATGGTCAGTTATATCACATTCTAGTACCAATGTTGTGGCAGTATGAGTTGACTTGAGCAATACATGGTCTAGACAATTAGCAAGCCTGGTGGGGAAAGAATGTGCAGGAAGCATAGCGTGCGATGCAGTTATGTTTAAATATTCATCACAATTTAGATCCACGTTCGTAGATGCAATGTTAATATTTATATCACCGATAAGTGAGATAGTTTTGAATTTTGTTAAGTGATGGAGCAACATATCTAGACTGCTGAAAAAGGGATTGAGGTCTTTAATCGAGGGTGATCTATATACTGCCACAATTGCGAGCTTGTCAGAGAATTTCAGTAACAAACAATTTGCATCTTTAACCAAGGGAGTTTCAAAAGCGTATTGTAAATCCTTTCTGACGTAGGCAACTACTCCATCATTTTGGTTTTTAAATGAAGTGGTACAAGTATTGTAGCCTGATAGAGGAGGAATATTTGGACATTTGCTCAGCCAACATTCAGACAACAAAATAACATCCAGTGTATAACTCAATCTGCTTAATAACAATGTTAGATTGTCAAAGTTACATTTGATACTTCGAATATTGCCATGTAAGATTTTAAATGTACATTCTGGTTTATTCAAATACTTAACACTTGCCTCCGGAGAGCAGACAAAACATTCTGAGACAGAAAGTTTTTTGATCTCGGTATTAATTATGTTTAGATCATCCATAATGATTATATGAACATAAAAAGGAAATTCTTTGTAGGAGCAGCTCTAGGCTTATGTCTGTGCAGGATATGAATTTAAATTTATCACGAAAAAACTTAGTTATGTATGTAATTGCTTCAGGATTAGGTGATTTTCCATTACAGAAACAAGCGAAATTATGTGTCGTGAAATTGTAAAACTTGCGGTATATGAAATGTAGTGTTAATTTTAGAGTGTAGTAAAGGAGTTGTGTGTCGTGTAATGAAATAGTGTACAATTGGTTGTCAATTAAAATTATGGAATTAAATAATATTAACATTAAGAAATACAGGTAATAAACATAACAGAAAAACATATGGAACAGAAACCAATAATAAGCAGAAAATTGTAAATTAATTAGATAATACGAAATCGGGTATAGTCATGCGGACTTCAAAATAGAAGAAAGGTCAGCATCAGTCTTAACTTCGAAGTGTTTGTATCCCTCTCTCTCGCGGACGAAATCTTGCCGTGTTTAATCCAGCAGAATTTATAATCGTTGCATCTAGCCGCCTCACGTGCCAGGAAGTATAGTCTCTTTTTTCTTGGTATTAGATTTTCAGAGACAAAGATTGGTTTAGTAGGGCCACTGATTTTAAGATGCTCCGTTGTCAACTTGAAAGAGTTCCTGTTGTGCTTACGGAAGTTTTCCAAAAATTCGTCCTTGCGTAGGATTGATGTAAAATCGACTATAATGGGTTTGTTAGCCGGATCTTTTGTTTGGACACGGAAAATATCTTTAATTTCATAAGATTTAATTTGCATGTTGATGAGATTGCCCGTATCAGTCACGGTTTTCAATAATGACGTCTTTGTCTCAGATTTAGCCACTGGGATATTACGTATCTCTAGACAGGAGGACCTGGAACTCTGCTCATAATTTTCGAGTTTTACCTCTAACTTATGGATGTAGGTCAAGTTTTCCTTACGCTCGGATTCCAATAACTCAACTCGCGAAGTTATTTCGTTGAATTTTGCAGCCATGACGTCGACGGTGTCCCGGATGTCGTTCACCATAGAGTACAGCTTATTGAACTTATCCTCTTGCTGTTGTTTGAATTCACGAAACAAATCTTTTATTTCTAACATAGTCGCGGACAAGCTATGTTCCTCGTCACCTTCTAAGCGTAGGCGCTTCGCATTGCGGAAGGTTATGGCTGGCGACATATTATTATTTGGCGAATCCAGGTTTACAAGACTCGGTTCTGATGAGCTATGAGTCGTAAATAGAACAGGTTGCGGTGTGCTGAAGAGCGGCGTAGTCGGCAGCTGAGCCTTTGAGGTAGGCGGTGGTGGCGAGCGTTGAAGGGGCATATTTACGGACTATGTATTTTATTTCCCAAAAAATACCAGGCGGTCAAACGTTGCGAAGGGATAGGAACACGTAGATCTTCTAATAAGTAGTGGTGGCTCAGGTAAGAGTGGGCGCTATCGACAGATCCGAAGAAAACAGCTTTCCGTCCAGTATAACTTGACCTTTGACTATCTTGCTTTCGCAAGTATGTCCGTCTCTGTCTGCGTATGACAATATTAGACGCCCAGCGACCTTTTAAGTGCAGAGTTCATTAATAAAGTTGTGGTGGTTTACGCACGGGGCGGGGTCATTAGTAGTAAGCTATGATTGTTTTTGTGACTCACGCGCAGCGTTATTTGACGTTGACGACTGTTCGGCACGGCGCGGCGATCTCTCGTACGTTTATGCACTCCTATTTTTGAACACTGATTTAATTTTTTTGATTTTTGGATTAAATGATTATAAATTGAATAAATTAAATAAGGTCTCTTTAAAAACACGTCTGAACTGCTCAGAGGTCCGGGGGGAACCAAACATATAGAATACATCTACCTACCAAGTTTCAACTGTGTACTCTTAATTGATTCGGAATAAAGTGGCTTTGAAATACGGACGGACGGACAGATAGATTTGTTGAATCTATAAGGGTTCCGTTTTTTGTCATTCGGATACAGAACATTAATTTATTATTATATTATATATTATTTAATTGTTTTATTGACTTTCAGCCAAACCTGCAAAGTTTGGTTTGTCTTTCACAAGCAACAATCACAATGAACTTACTCCCGCCGTATTATTGTCTTTATATAAGTCTTCGCATGATTTTTTATCCAGATATTTTATTTTGTAAAGAATTTTCTCCAATTTGTCGTTATCTGCAAAGCAAGAATATTGTGGTTATAAAAGGTCGAAATTATTTCTTAACGCTCTGATCTCTGGAACTACTGTGTGATTCGATAACCCAATTCTTGAGGAAGCTAATAGGCAATTTAACATAGCGCTACGACCCTTGGGGACCGAGCAAAAAGAAAAGCGGTGGATAGTGGAATAATTCGTGAAGAGCTACAAACATGTTACACCCACATTAAAATTTCGCCAAATTCCCATGTAATATGGGGCCTGAAACCCATTGGCATCAACCGGACACAATTTAAAACTCCGTGGCTGCTACTGAGAAATCCTTGATAAAAATCCTTGAAAATACTCCATAACATTTTGTCCGACCTGGCAATCGAACTCAGGACCTCAAGTTCAGCAGTAGCGCTTGCGACCACTAGACCAACGAGTCAGTTGTGGACGTACTATAGTAGGTACAGCTCTACCTAACCCTTCGAGGATTATAGGCTTGATGTTATGTTATGTTACATAAATATTAGGTCACGCAAATACCGAAGAACTTACCGTCCGTAATACCAGTGAGGTAGATATGTCTAGAAGTACGGGATTTGTGAGCGGTGGGCAGGCAGATAGGAGTCAACGGGACTGGAAGTAAACACATCTGCGTTAAAAGATTCTTTCTGATGACGAGTAATACGGGCTGGTTTGAGATGGGGCAGTTAGGGTAGGTACCTTAACCGTAGACATCCGCCGCCCCCCGTCATACAGGACCCGAGAAGACGGCGGGTAGTGTTCCACGCGCGCCTCTCTTCTCTCGCGACGGACTTAATCGGGAGACCTCACTCCCCCGGGACGAGGCCCGCTGGGCAAGCGGTCCGGAGCAGTGGAAGTCGCATTAGATGCCGCTGGACCCCGTCGCTAGTGTGTGAGGGAACACCGCTCTGGTTTTACTCAGTACGAGACTGACGGACCCCTTCGCTCCCCAGGGCGGAGGACAACAACTGAAGATTCACTTAGTGACTTTTTGTGACCGTTCCACTTAGTGAAAAAAAGGTACCTTAACCGTTGTAGCTACAGGAACTCTCTCTTAGGAGAGTATCCATAACTGTTTGAGCGATCTGCATTCGTATATTTTGGAAATAGTGTCCCTACAGCAAGAAAATGGATTATTTTTCATAAAAATATTTGTTCTAAGTAGAAAAAGGATCTTGTTTCTTCTAAGGAGCAAATGTGTTTATGGGATGTATGTACGGTTAAGAGACCTGCCCTTACTTCCCCATCCTGTATTGTTTGATTAGTTAAGGGAAATTATTAATCGGGCGAATAAAAATTTAATTGGCGGCTCAATATACTAAAGGGGCGACTATTGTACCAAGTAAGTAACTATTTATCCGGTCATTGCGGCAAGGAGAATATAGGAAGGAAGAGCGAGCGAAGGCTGAGAGAGACTGATTACTTTAAACCCTGCAAATAGAAATAGGAGCCCCGCGCAGCGGCGCTACGTCGACTGTGCCTTATCTACAATCTAGTGGTTAATAACCTTGTTTTAGGAATTTTCAGAGTCCTTGAATTATCACACTGATCGTATTGAACTGATTGAATTTCACTGTAGTAGCCAACTTATTATTTTTGCTACCCATTTTAATTATTTTTAAAACCCTAAATCAGATAAGTTAGTCGCCGCGTTAAATACATGCCGTAAGTTAATTCCTATTTCTTCTTTCTTTCTTTTTCGTGTGGTTAGCACCTAACCTCTTGTCAGAGTTTTATGCCGCCCATGGGCCTTAGTTGGCTTTACATGCCGTCGAGAAATATCTCAATAATAGAATATTCCTAATAATCAGTAGGCAATACTAATGTAGGGTCAGTAAACGTGTGAAGAAGTAAATTCGACAGTTTTACATTATTTGTGTAACTAGCGACCCGCCCCGGCTTTGCACGGGTAGTAGAGTATATTATGCCCACATGTTTTGTCTGTCGTAGGGTCAGCTTGATGCGTCGAATACGTGAATTAGATTTAAATGTAATAATTGACTACTTGAAATATTTTAATGTATCTTATTATGTAGATAAAACGTAAAAACAAAATAATATATTTCTTTATTATGGATGTAAAAAAGTCGTTTCCCAGCAATAATTTTTGCGTAAAGTTACTTAGTTTGATGTACAGAATGCTTGGTTGACGGCTATGTGAAGGGTCTGTTTACACCCTGTATACAACATTGATAACTTCTCCCTGATAACCTGTAAAAACGAACATATTTTGTTTAGAAGTTACACGTGACAGGGCAACATACAATTTTATTATCCGTGTGAAAAGCGTGTGGTTAAGTCAATTCCAGCAACTTTCAAAGTTTGTTAATAGTCATTCCAAACACTAATTTTAATTCGAAATTGTTGAAAAGGCAATTCTGAGGGTATCGCACGCCGCACCGCTCCCCCAGCCAGCGAGTCCCGTCGATCGGTGTGAGAATCACGCTTGAATTTAATAAAGTGCATGAAATGCTTAAAGTAACTAAAGTATTTCAGTCAATAAGGATTAATAGTGTATTCATCTAAATAGCTTTCCAATGACCGCATTGTACATGAGCATTCATTTAGAAGATGATGATGACGATGCCATCTAGCCGGTTTCGGCCACAGCGACTGCATTCGATGGCTTTCTAGGGAGATCGTCGAGAGCTTTGGTGTGCTGATCTATCATGTGCTCTCAAGTGGCTAGCATACCCAACTTTGGCCGAAAAACTCCGAGCACAAAGCGGACATGTCAGAACACCGTTAACGAAATTGTAATGCAGGTGGCCTAGTTTCAAGGTTATCACGGTTTAAGTCTAGCTGCGACCTTCGTCTCTCTTCGAAGGCGACCTGCCGATGCACACGACGTCTCCACTCCAGCCGATTTTGTGCCTGCTTGTCCTACACTAAGGGGTCAATTTCGCATATTTTGTGTCTAATCTGAACATCCTTGTAAAGTAAAAACTAGAAGATAGTATGGGTATGATAAGTTATCCATAAAAGATAGATATATGCAATCGCGGAGTTTTTTGTAGACCGATAAAAGAGGAATATCCCACCGTGCATCTTTTTGTTATATCTCAAAGGGATTAGGCAGCCATTTCTCCCAGGCGCCTTGATTTTTTCCGACACTTCCAACAATCATGGTTAAACCAGTTTTTGAGTTTATCGCGAACAGACAGACAGACATACGCGGCGGTGGGCTTTGACTTATAATATGTAATATTCAAATGGCTTCAGCCCAGATACTCTCGGCGAGATCGTCAGTTACAACAAGGCGTTGCTGAATTTTCTCGGGAAGCATCGTGGATCGAATGATCTAGATCAAGGTCTGGATGCAGGAGGCAACACCACCCCGCATCCGATCCTGTACATATACCTATACTCGACATGTGTTTCGTGGAGGGGTCCACGGGGCATTCTCAGGAGATATAACTCGAATTCTGCGAAATAACGCCTCATTCCATAACTCATCAATAAAGACTTTAACTTCAGACTCACAATCGCCGACTTTTGTAAGGTTCAGCTCGATAATGACGATGCTGTTGAGAGTGGAGTCCGGGTACTCGGGGTGTGTAAGGTAGGAGGACGGCTTGAAGAACTGTGGAGTGTTCCGAGCAGGGAAGAACATGGCGCGGGTGTTATTCCTGTAGAGAGGAAGAGAGAAAGAACAATTAGTTTAGTTGTTGCAAAAGACGGCTAAATAATAACGACCGCAGAAATCGGTCTTCCAGCTTAAGCAGTACTTTTTGAGGTCGGTGCGTAAATGGGATCTTTACTGATCGAGTTCCCTCTGTGTCTCGGAAAGTATGTTAAGCTGATGGTCACGGCTGTTATTTGTAGATCTTTGAAAGTCCTTACGAGTAGGCAGAAGCTCAAAAGTCTGACGACCAGTAGTAAAACAGGGTATCTTATAGGGCTATCGCTCCGTATCTAAAACTGGTATTCAGCTTCATCCGGTTAGACTGGACGCCGACCCCAACAAAGTTGGAAAAATGCTAGGCAGATGATGGCAAAGGAGCGCTATGCTTCCACATTTATTGTGTGAACCGGCAGTCTATGGAATTCTCTGCCGGCTTCTCTGTTTCCTGATCATAATAATCTAGATCTCATCAAAGCTCGAGTGAAACGGCTTCTTCTAGGCAAGCGTGCTTCACCCTAGGCCGCATCATCGCTTACATCAGGCGAGTTGCGGCCAAAAGTAAACCTATTTAGTTAAAAAACAAACTATTATAGAAGTCTTGTGTGGAAAAAGATGCGGCACAACAAATTTGGAACACATTTGAAAAGGACAAGAGGATGATGATGGAAGGAGCATTGGACAAAATTTTCTTGTCCGATGACATATATGCGGGGTTGTTATTGGTTCTTTGACAAGATTTCATACTTACATTTCTGCAGATTCTCCTTCAAACAAATCGATTTACGGCCGGTACTCGGTAGTAACACTTCGACCCAGCGTAGTACGGAGTTCCAGTACAATAAGAGGTCAGCGTGTACTGTTTTTTTACCACTGACGTGCACCCTATTGCACAAGCTTATTAAGTTCAATTTGCTCGTATGTCGTTTCTTAGTTGTCAATAAAGGTGAGAATAGTAATATTGACAATTGGTCAGTTCAGCTAGTAGTGGTGCTACCTAGTTTCTGGGTTTTTTGGTTAGATATAGGCTTTCACTCCATGCACAATACTGGTATTTAGCTGGATCTGATTAGACTGGGAGCCGACCCCAACATAGTTGGAAACAACAAGCAGGTGTGGATTACTGTCAATTTGACCATAGGTACTCACTTCGGCAGTTGGGCTTTTCCATCAGGAATTTTCCCCGGAGTCGGTGTTGGTGCCCGGTTGATAAATAGCCTATTTAATGGGACTACATAATTACTGGGTGTAATACAGGGATACCTCTGCCGAACCTCTTTGGGACACACAGGAGTAATGTTATGTGTACTTACTGGAAGACATCATTTGGTATCTTGGCGACATCGTCGGCGTTAGCGAGCGCATATTTGTCCTTGATGAGAACAATCCCAGTCATGGCTCTACGAATATCACCGAATTCACCTGCAAATGTATTGGAAATCAAGACTTCTACAATATCTCTTTTTACAACAATTTCAAACAGCTACGTTTCTGGGGGTAAACTTACTCTGGGCCCATGATCTGATATGATTGATCAAGAGAAAGTTGAAAACTGATCATTCAAGCGTCAAATCGATTGTGTGTAATAGCCTAGAGCAACGGAAAGAGCAAAGTTGCGGATCTTTCTTCGTGATCACATGAAATATACAAAGTTCTGAACAAGAATTACCGATAAATATGGTGGCAGCGCGGAAGAAGTGGAAATGGTCAGGACTCATATACCGCAGACCGGATGATATACCATCCGGAGTAAGCATGTGTTAGAGTGAAATCTCAGAACTGATACGGTATAAATAGGAACGTAGGCGAGCCACCAGCCAGACCCAACTGGTCAGAGTGGCAGGCAGGAGTTGCATGAGTGAGGCCTAAGGCCAGGCAAAGCAGGAAACATAGGGTTGAAGAAGAAGATGTCAACGCTTGGTTGAGTGAAAACAAGAAGCTCGTACTAACGTATATGAACTATGAGTACTCCGATGTATTTTAAGTAGGCACTCTGTCCGAGGTTTCCCTCCCGAACACGGGCTGCGCTCGCCCGGTCGCAATGCTCCGCCGTAGAAAGGGCTGGGGAACAAAAGACAAACAAAACGATAATTGGTTGTAGTCGGAACATAAGCCGACGAGTTATTTTTTCAATCCAATTTCGACCAAGAATTTCACAAATGTTCACCTACGTGCAGCGTGCTTCTGACAATTGCATTCAGGCGCCAAAAAACCTTCATTTGTTTTCTTTCTTACATTAACTGGATAGGATAGCAACCAGACCGTGGTGGTTATGTCTGAAGCGCTGCGAACAAAAGGTCCCAGCCTGGACCTTCTGGTCAAAATAACTTCCCGTTCCCCAGCACATGTCTACCTGTTGCTGTCGCTATGCGAAAGAACGTTATTATCATGACCTTTTCAATGACATTTATATTGCAGCTTGTGTACAGTGGCGTATACTGGGCACGGAGCCCATAAAAAAATCAATTATCTTTTTCTTTTAATTTGTTAGCCATGAGGTAAAATTTTGATTATCAATAACATAGGTATAACAATATTAACATTATAGAAATTAACTACTTTTTCTTGTTAAAACAAGCTTTTATAAAATGAAAAAGGATAAAATTAGGTTTATCTATCAACACTGAACTCGTATATAAAGTTTCGTGTCCGTGCTATTAACCGTTGAGGAGATCTCTCGGGAGGAGTCGATCCTGGCTGAATCTAGTCAGGTCTGTATTGTCACCAGAACTAAAGGTGTACCTATGCAGAATTTCAGTTCAATTAGATACCAACAAGTGGTCGAACAATGCAATGGTTAGCAAATTGTGAAGCGGACAACTTATACAAAATTATTTTTAGTATATGCGAAGTCTGAATATAGTTTATTCAGAATAAGTAACTGAATCGATTCCAATCATTTTTGAACCATGTTACATTTTGTCGCAAAAATATTTTAAGAAAGTTAAAAGTTGGACACCGAGCGACATTAAGTGCCTATCGCAATGATTTAGGTGCCTACTGCCAAATTACTATTATCAATGAGCTCAAGAGGTGCGCGGGCGCGCTGCGTGGTGAACACGTTTTTCCGCGGACCACCACGTGACAGAACAAGCTTATAACTTTTTGATTTTGCATGATACAGTTTTGAAATTTTGTACATAAATTCTTTACATAAAAATACTAGACACGTGTTTCGCATATACTAAAACTAAGGTTGTACTGTAAGCTACAGCTTAGAAATGAAGGACTTTGCAAAAGAAAACCAAACACAGTATTTTAACTCAAACATATTTATTTCCTCTTCCACATTACTTAAAAGAAACATTTTAATATCATCAAAATAATAAGTCCTGTACTTACTTGCACTTTACTACGCTGTTACCGTAGACGTGTACTGTTCACTGCTCGGCGTCTCGAACAACAAGGCCGGCTCATATTGAAAAATGACCGCGAAAGACATGATGAACGACCGAATAATCGATTGAGTGACCAACGAGCATGGAATAAGTAAGTCCATGTCTACGAGCTGCAAGCTAACATGACGAACGAATAATGAATGACCTACGAGCATGGACTTAGTAAGTCCATGAACAGCGTGGACTTAGTAATTCCATGCCTACGAGTTGCAAGCTAACATTACATACATATATACGAACAGTGCAAATTAAATTAAAGCTTGTAAAAATACAACATAACTCACCAAAGAGAAGAATCAATTTAAAGAACGGTAGTAATAAAAGCATCTGCATTATCTCAGAAACCTTACTTGTTACTCCGATAATTATTATGAATGAATAAACGAAACTTAACACACGACCACCTATTTATACCGACTGGACACAAACACAAGCTTGTTTTTATAAGTGATTCATTTCAAAAACATGCAAACTACTGTTGTAACAGTCAACTTAAGATGCAAACAGATATGAAGTAGTTAATAAACAGAGAGTTCACTCGAAAAATTTTTCAACTTTCTACTGGAAGCTAGTGTAGCGTGGTTTTTTTTAAAAAAAGGACGTTGTTACGTTGTTTTCTTTTTCAAACCACCATCGAAAAGCTATAAAGAATTCCACACGCAAAATACGCGTTTTGACGTGCAGTTGCGACCACCAGCCCGTTATACAATACAATGAAGAATGCTAGCATTATTATTTAGAAACATGTTACATAATTTCTTATCTTCTTTCTATTTTTCATTTGAAGAAAAAAATAACGTAAGCTAAATATTAGTAGAGTCTCTCCCATTAAATAAAATATTTTTCTTTTTGCTGTAAGAACGTGTCATTAATCGGTGCATTGCCTAATGAGCACTCCATGTACTACTTAGTGTGTATAAATTTGTATAATAATTATTTGTAATTTGTGTGTAATTTATATTATATTCATAGTAAACATATGCATCATAATATCGACAACATGGATTTGAATTTGAAATTAAGAAGAATCTTTCCGTGCTATCGGTTCACCATTGTTATAATTTTATAATCGGATTTTTCCACTGCGAAGTTGTCAGTAGCAGCCATGAAGTCTCGTTAAGATTTGTGCCCGGTTGATGGCACTAGGCTCGCCCGCTCGGGTGTAAACGGACCCTTCACGAAGCCGTCAACTAAGCGTTATGTACATCAAACTAAGTAACTTTACGCAAAAAATTTGCTGGGAAACGTCTTTTCTTTTTGGGGTGAAATATTACGTTTTACGGTAAAACTCATTGTTGCGTACTCAAAACATTGTGCTGATAGATGGATTGAATAGTACAGGGGTCGTGCAGGTATTTAAAGTAAAGTTCTTACATTAAGAACATGTATAAAAAAAACTTGTGAAAAAGATGGAACTTTGACCCCAATATCCCCGTAACTAGAAGGTTCCCAGGTCTGGTCTAGTCTATAGGCTAAGTAGATTTTCAAAACAGTGTGAACGTCATGTAGACTAATCTAGAGTACCTTTTGCTACGGGTCAGTCGATTTAAAAGTTATCTTGTGAGCACAGAATCAGATATTTATTTGTGAAACATAGGTATTTACATACAGGTCAGTGTTCGCGAGACGTTGGGCAGTGCGCACGCGTTTGTGCCTTTCGTATCGAGTGACATATATTTTACAAATACCCACTTTACTCATATTGTTAAAATGGACGAGGATCCTAGTGGTGAAGATTTAAGCGATTCGGAGATTGTACAGAAGTGTGAATAACAATTAAATGAGATGAGAAATACGAATTTAAATCGGGAGATTGGAAATGATATAAATCAAAGTGACATAAGATTAGGAGAGAAAAGAAAAGAACGAGAAGATGACCATAGTGATGATGATTTTATTACTGTAATCAGGGGAAAACCCAACCGTCTGATAAGAAGTGATTCAGTGGACGTAAATAGTGAAAAAGAGAAAGAGAAGGTAACAATAGCAAATCACGAAGTATGTGTTACCTCATTGGAGAACTTACCTAAACCAATAGCTATGGCCAAATTATTGCGTTCGGAAAATATTACTGATATTCTTAAGATTAAATATAAAAGCGTATACAAGGTTCTTATTCAATTCCTGAGAAAAGACGATGCTATTAAAATGATTGAATGCAAAAAGTTCAAGGACATGGGTTTACGATGTCAATTAGTGCAAGATATGTCAACATCGTATGGAATAGTGAAAGGCATTGACCTTGAATTAAGTGAGGAAGAGCTTATTAATATTTTAGATGCGCATGTCGAAGTTTTAACTGTAAAAAGATTAAAACGTTTGCAGTCGGAAGGAAACTGGATCGATTGTGAATCAGTAAGAGTGAACTTCAAAAGTAATGTGCTACCACAATATGTTTATGCGTATGGCTGCCGATTTAAAGTTGAACCGTACGTGTTTCCAGTCACGCAGTGTTCGGGTTGTTGGCAATTTGGCCATATAATTAAATATTGCCCAACTAAAAAGGTTTTGTGCCCGAAATGTGGAGGTAGTCACGAAAACTTTACCATAGAGGACTTCAAATGCTTAAACTGCAAGGGAAATCATTTTGTCTTGGACAAAACTTGTCCTGTTTTTCTAAAAGAGAAAACTATTTGGATTATTATGAGCGAAAAACAAGTTACGTACCGAAGAGCGCTACAATTGTTTATGGAGAAGAAGGAAGAATTAAAAACAGACGTTATCTCACAGCGCATTGACAACATCCAGCCTACGGCTATAGTCAACACTGGGAAAGAAACTTACAGAGATGTATTGACCAGAACTGTAGTGCATCAACAACCGATAACGGATATGGAAGAGGAGGAATATGAAGGAGAAGAGGAAGAAGAGGATCAGCCAAAGGCGGGAATAAAAGAAAAAAATAAACGTTCTAAACAAAAAATGACAAAGAAATTAAATGAAAAGAAAACTGATGTTTCGGAAGAGCAGAAAAGGAATGATGATATATACAGCACACAGAAAGGAAAAGAAGGATCTAAGAAAAGTTCACAATGGTTTAAGAACCTTTAATGGATGAAGATATGGATAAAAATAAAAGAACTATATAAGTCTGAACTTAAATTAGAAGAAAAAATACAATCTATGTTAAAAATCATTTGGGAGAAACTTAAGAAATTCCTGTTTAGTAGTATATTTGGAGATGATGTCTTAGATTATTTAAGCTGCCTCAGTAATGGATAGTACACAAGAAGTTATAAAGTTAAACTTATTCCAATGGAATTCACAAAGTCTTCGCCCTAAATTAGTATCGTTTTCAGATCTGCTAATACAAGAAAAAATACATATTGCAGTAATTAGTGAGTCATGGTTTGATTGTGAGGTTAACGTCAATGTAAGTGGGTACAATATATGTCGGAATGATAGACACGATGGTTACGGAGGTGTTGCTATTCTGGTGCACAGGTCGATTCAGTCTCACCCAGTGTCATTTCAGATTAATAATGTGGGTATTGAACTAATTTGTGTTAAATTATTAAATTGCAGAGATTTAGAATATATTATATCACTGTACTGTCCATCATCTGTGCAAACTCAAACTTCAGATTGGGATGATATTTTTGGTCACTTTTCTAGTAGAACCATAATAGCTGGGGACTTCAATGGTCATCACACTAATTGGTCGGTTAAATCGGACGGGAGAGGAACTCAAATAATGGACTCATGTTTGGAAAACGACTTTACTTCGCTCAACAACGGCGCCGCTACTCGAGTCAAGTTGGTAAATGGTAATTTGCAACAGACGTCCCCGGATATATCATTCGTCTCCTCTGACGTTGCAATAAAATTCGATTGGCAGGTGTTTAATTTAAATAAACTAGAATCCAAGACTTTAGAATCGCAAACAATAATTAAGAAAGCTAGGTATAATTTGTTTCAAAAATTTTGTGATTCTATAGACGAAGCTACGTCGACACAGGAAATGTGGCGTATGAGGTGGATGAAGGGTTTTAATAACAAAGTTGGTGCCCCCCCATTGACAAACAAGTTGAACTTTTACACTCTCTGACTCCAGACTATGTTACTAATTTAACCCCAAGCTTTATGTCTCGAAATGAAATTTTAGAATCCGAATTTACACGTCAGGAACTTGAAAATTGCCTAAAAAAAAAGGATTCGGCTCCGGGGCAAGATGCTTTTTCTTATTCAATGTTGTATAATTTACCGGACTCGGGAAAGTCTCTTTTACTAAAGATATACAATTACATATTTAAGTTTGGTATTGTGCCCCACCAATGGCGAAATATTCAAATTGTTCCCATACCCAAAGCGGCAAATAATGTTAATAATGAAATCAAACTAAGACCTATCTCGCTGATGTCGTGTGTGTGTAAAATATTTCACCTTATGATTTGTAAACGGTTAGAATGGTTTGCTGAAAAAAACAAGCTCTTGTCTCCATACACAGTAGGATTTCGAAAGACACAATCATGTTTGGACGCACTATCCCGACTAGTCTCTTATATTCAAGTTGGATTTACAAAAAATATTCCTACAGTTGCATGCTTTTTGGATGTTGAAAACGCGTATAGTACTGGATGAAATTCAAGTTGGGTCTCGAATTTGTACTTATTTATGGTCATTTATGAATGAGAGGAAAATAAAAATTAAATCGTTTAATAGTGAAATTTTTGAAACAAGACGGACTAACAGAGGATTGGCACAAGGCGATCCGTTATCGCTCCTATTATTTAATTTAGTTACGCATCAAATTTGTCGTCAAATTAAAAATGTTATGGTATCGCAATACGCAGATGACTTTGTCATTTATTTCAGTGATAAGCAAATAAACAAATGTGAGCGATATTTACAGGATGCCTTAAATTATATAACCACACTACTGGGCGAGATTGTATTGACTTTGTCACCAACCAAATCTAATTATTGTATATTTAGTCGGGGTCGCAGACGAATATTGCCAACATTAGAAGTGTATGGGCAGCCGTTAAAAATGGTGGAATGTGTTAAATACTTGGGACTTTGGTTGGATAGAAGTTTACACTGGCGGAAACATATCAATGAAATTGTTCGTAAATGTGGAAAATATCTTAATTTATTAAAAGTACTAGCAGGATCTTCTTGGGGAGTACATACTAAACATATTCGTAGAATATATATATCAATAGTAAGAAGTCGACTTGATTATGCCTGTTACCTGTATGATTCTAGTGCAAAAATACATACAAGCAAACTAGATAAATTACAGAACCAAGCACTCAGAATAGTTGGAGGTTTCATAAGAAGCTCACCAATCCATGTGATGGAGAGTGAATTGCACATACCACCATTATCTTTGAGGAGACAATATCTCGCTTATAAGATAATTTTAAAATCATTGTCGTGGTCTAACAATATAACTATAGACACCATCTCAGAACTAGACTCCCTAATTAGTAACAGTTATTGGGCAAACAAAAGAAAACCGCTTCTGGCTACTTCCTTTCAAGAATTAGGACAGCTACAAATTACTAACTCGGATTGTCTTAAAATGTTTACTCTGGATATATGGGTATCAGCTTTACAAATTAAAGAGACTATCAAAAATGATTTAGAATGTATAACGCTTCCAAAAGCATGTTGTAATCACAATGCCTTGGTTCACGAAGTGGTATCGGAATTGACTTCTAAATATAATGATTGGGATAAAATCTTCACAGATGGGTCAAAGACTAAAGATGGGTGTGGAGCTGCTTTTTTCTTTCAAAGTACTGGTTATAAAGCTATATATAAAATTAATGCAAATATATGTATAATGTCTCTTGAACTCATTGCAATATATCAAGCGTTGTCTTATTTACATAATCAAAATCTACATAGGGTAGTTATATTTACAGATAGCAAAAGCGCTTTACATCATCTGGCTCGATGTGCCTCTGGCTGCAGAGGTGCATCGATAGCCTATGACATTCTAAAACTAATTCATTACTACAACAAAGATGACATTAGGATTATCTTGCAATGGGTTCCAGCGCACATAGGCTTACGGGGCAACGAGGAGGCTGACCGACTGTCGAAATTAGCTGTTGAGTCGGGCAATGTGACCTTGTATATGCCAGATTACTGGGCATATTTCTCCAAGTTTAAGAACGTATGTTTCGAGAAATGGAAAAAATATTTCAATGAAATATCAAAACAAAAAGGCATTTTCTATAAAGTTATTCAAAATGAACCACCTCGTGAACCATGGTTTGATGATAAATCTTTAAATAGGAATTATATTAAATTAGCGTTAAGACTTCGTTCTGGTCACTTTCCATCAGCAAAATTTGCTTTCTTAATGAGAAAGGCTGCATCGCCTAATTGCGAGCGATGTAATAAAATTGAAGATATTCAACATTTGCTGATGGAATGTGACAAGAATAGAGATGAAAGGGAATATTTGGCTACGGAGTTTAAAATAAACATGTGGGATGTTGGACTTATCCAAAATATATTGGCATACCCTAAATCAGAAAGGACTAAACGCACAATTTGTGGCTTAATTCAGAGACCTAGGCAATAATTCCCTTTCCTATGTCATATCATCATTCTCTTGCCCTTATCCCAATTCATTTGGGGTCGGCGCAGCATGTCTTCTTCTTCCATACTTCTCTATTACTCGTCATCTCATCCGACACCTCCTTTCTTGCCATATCATTCTTTATACAGTCCATCCATCGTTTCTTTGGTCTTCCTCTACTCATATACCCATCCACATTCATACTCAAAACTTTCCTCACAACATTTTCCTCATTCCTCCGCATCACATGCCCATACCACGACAACCGATTACCACACAACTTTTCAGTCACCGGCGCCACTTTCAGACTTCCTCTTATATACTCATTTCTTATTTTATCCATTCGCGTAACACCACACGTTCCCCTTAGCATTCTCATCTCCGCCACATGCAAATGCCTTTCATTCATCCCTTTTGTGGCCCAACATTCTGATCCATACAAGACAGCAGGTCTAACCATTGTTTTATAAATCTTCCCCTTAAGTTTAAGGGGAATGCGGGAGTCGCAGATTGTTCCCGTGACCTGCCGCCATTTCATCCATCCCGTGTTAATTCTGTGCTTTACACTACGATCTATTTCGCCATCGCTTTGCACGAGTGAACCGAGATACCGAAAGTCGGAGCAGACAGGAAGAAACGCGCCATCTAGCGCTATGGCTCCAGAACTGGAGAGACCGCCGAAATCGCAGAACATGTATTATGTTTTAGTTCTGCTGATTTTTAGCCCAACATTCTCCAGCTTCTGTTGCCATTTCTCCAATCTGCTCTGGATCTCAGGTCCATCTTCACCGACAAGAACAATGTCCCTTTCCTATGTCATAGATTATACATAAATTCATAACACGTAATGATAGTTATATTTTGTATAGTTGTGTGTAAATAGACTATAAGGTACAATGGGGTTGACGTATCCATGTGGATAAAAACCCCTAACTAATAAAAGAATTAAAAAAAAAAAAAAACATACAGGTCTTAGGTTAATTATATGGGCGCTATGTTTTGCCGTGAAGGCGTACACATATTATAATTGAAAATAAAAGCAAACAGTAAAACAAAACACAAAAAAACTAACAGAAACGGCAAAATAAACAAAATTAAACACTTACAAGAAAATAAACAAAAAATAAAAAACTATTTTAAATTAAAATTAAAAAGAGAAACAGACTTAAAAATATTTAAAAATTACATCAAACGTTTATTGCAGACGAAATGTTAAAAATTATCATTGAGAAAATCTTCTACAGCATAATAACATTTTTCTATTAACAGCGAGTATATACTTTTGCTATCGGGTATTTTATTAAAACAACACATTTTTATTCATTAGTACAATTTTGGTTCAATAGATGTCGTTGCATGTATCTCACATAGTAGCTGATAAGTTCATCTTGAACACTTTAAATTCATATTTCTTTTGATAGTGAGCACCGATTACAACGAAACAAAAACTAAAACCTTCTCTAAGTTATGCACAATGAATAAAAAATCTAATGAATCAGCTGTTTTGTGTAAACAACTAAAATCGCAATTTAAAATGGGCGTGTAGTGTGGTAGGTGGGTAAAAAATTGTGATTATAAGTAGTTTCTGATGCCAAATCAAAAAAAAAAATACCAAGTATAATTCATATTTCGTCAAAAAAATAGAAAAAAAAATCTGTATAGGGCCACCCTAATCACCTAGCGGTGTAAAATATAGTTTAAAACATATTCTCATATTTAATCAAAGTCGGTCGAGACGTTTCGAAGGAGTGCGACCACTAACACCGTGACACGATATTTTTATATACAACATTAGTTTTAGTATATGCGAAACCTGATACACGTGTCTAGTATTTTTATGTAAATTATCTATGTACAAAATTTCAAAACTGTATCATGAGAAATCACAAAGTTATAAGCTTGTTCTGTAACCTAGTTGTCCGCACAAAAAAGCGGTCACCACGCAGCGCGCGCCTTCAGCTTCGTCTTGAACTCATTGATAATAATAATTTGGCAGTAGGTATCTAAATTATTGCGATAGGTACTCAAAGTCGCTCGGTGTCCAACTTTTAACTTTTTTAAATATTTTTGGGAAAAAATATAACATGGTTTAAAAATTATTGGAATCGATTCAGTAACTTATTCTGAACAAACTATATTCAGGTTTCGCATATACTAAAAATAATGTTGTATAGTGAAATTTCCAAATAAGAACTCAGATATTCAAAGTTCCTAGATTTTTTGCTAAAATTTGTATAATTATGTTAAGTATTGGTTTTTGGATAATACAGATGTGACTTTTATTTAATGTAATATTTTAAATAATGCTTACTAAACATGGCAAATACGCAAGCGGTCTCCAGGACCGACGTCAGGTGGTAGTGTAACTGAAAAACACGTCAGGTGGCTGAGGGTTAATATACAAATCACAATTCAATTCTTTTTTCCGTAAAACACATCGTCGTCGGTTATAAATACAGGTTTAAAACGGTGGGGGTCGGGGAACCAACTCTCTGGCTCCTTCTGGCTCCCAGGCTCATCCTGGCTCCCAGGCTTCTTCTGGCTAACCGGTTTAGATCTTGTTTTTTGCACCGGTAAATATTTGGAGTATCTATCGGGTGTTTTAATTTGCTCTGTCCCTTTTTTTAAGGTAATTTCTTCTTTTTAAATGATATAATAGCATCTGAACGGCTTTCAGAATCTACCTGAGAAAACAAATCAAAACTTATTTTATATATTTTATAATTTGCTGTAGTCCCAGTAAAATTATATTCCAGTTGATATAATTTTACTGGGACCACAGCAAATTATACTAAATTGTATCCATAGAAATAAGTTATGTTGTATCATGTATGCCAGATATTTTATTTATCATCATTATTCTCTTGCCTATCCCAATTCATTTGGTGTCGGCGCAGCATGTCTTCTTCTTCCATACTACTCTATTACTCCTTTCTTTCCATATCATTCTTTATACAGTCCATCCTTTTTTTCATTTGCTTTGGTCTTCCTCTACTCATGTGTCTCTTGATGGCTTTGCGAGTCGCGAGACTAAGCGGACGTGTTTTATTTTATTATTTTGTACTTGCTAAAATGAAATATCTATAAACAATTACGATAAAATATATCAATAATTATTTGCGGCGTCAGTAAAATCAAAGTAAAAAGTGTGTCACGTATGACTAGTGCCATACCAACTATTAAGTGCATGATGTACCGAATTATATTTATTTTCTATTGATAATAAATAAAGTGTTGCGGTTAGTATGTCTAACCCAGAATCGAGCCCGTTTGGTCGTAGCCAAATACTACGAAGAAGTCCTCCGCCAACGCCTACCGACCAATTGCCCCCGAGTGAACCACCACCACCTCTACCAGCACCTGCGGAGAATGTTTTGCCGTATGATCTTATCAGCACGCCTGAGATCCAGAAATGGTTATCATCTATAGATGTCATTCTCAGCGAAGTCTGCACTATTGTTGGTGAAGGAAAAATGAACTCGGACCAGAAGCAACGTGTCTCAAACCTTTGCCGGAAGGTCCAAAGTGGGACTGCTCATATGGCTGTCCTTTACCAATCGGTGAAGCAGAAAATGATCCAGTCACACAGTACCGTGCAGCACCTACAGCTTCAGCAAAACATGGCACAGTCTCTGCACCAGTTCAAAGAGGTTATTGAGTCGAAGCTGAACCCGTCCAACAATTCCTATGCTAGCATGGTGAAGAAAGGCTCCGACAATTTCGTCCGTCTTGCAAACCTGAGTTCGATCGCCATTTATCCCAGCGATAAGACTAAAACAAGTGACGACACCAAGTCACTTGTTCAAAACTTAATATCACCCGAAGAACTAAAACTCCAAGTCCGTGGCCTGAAAAAAGTGAAAAATGGGGGAGTGCTGATTAGCACTGAAAATAAAGGCGATATAGATAAATTGAAAAATTCGGAGAAGATATTTACCTCGGGCCTAACAATCGAAGAACCATCTAAACGTCGCCCTAGGGTTACTGTCATTGGTGTTCCCGTAGCTCTTACTGAGAAGGAGGTCTTCGACTGTATTTACGAGCAAAACTTATCAGACAAATTGCCGAATACAACTCGTGAATCCTTCCTTGAGACCATTAAATTAAGCCATAAATCGGGTAAGAAAGGCCTTCCTACCTGCAACTACATTCTGGAAGTACCCGCTGGCATAAGAAAAATGCTAATCAACCAAAGCAGAATTTTTATCAATTGGACTTCATGCCCGGTGAGAGATTTTACAATAGTCACTAGGTGCTATAATTGCCAGCAGTTCGGCCACGCAGCTAAGTTTTGCCGTGAAACTAGTCCTACTTGCAACCACTGTGCAGAGACGGGACACTCTGTGAAGGACTGCAGCTGCAAATCTTCTCCCCCTCAGTGTGCGACGTGCAAAAGATTCAAGAGGAAATGTGACCATCCAACCGGTGATGTAAGTTGCCCGGCACGTAAGCATGCAGAGACCAACTATATTAACTCCATAGACTATGAGGGCTCCTAAGAGCGCCACAGAATATTGTATTTAGTAGGCACAAACAGGTAGCTCATCCCTTATTTGTATTTCTTCTAAGTTTGTAATTATCATGAGCAATCAGCTTATCAGTGATCTAGATAGTTTTACTGTGTCTGAATCTAAAGTCTGCAATGTTGAGGACTGTAAACACCTTCTTCGTTCTAGTGACAAAACGCTTACCTTACTTACACAAAATATTCGCAGCATAAACCGAAACATGGACGGTTTTGAAGTGTTATTACAAAGTCTTGACATAAGCTGCGATATTATCGTACTAACAGAATGTTGGCTGTCAAAACAGACAGTCAACTTACCATCTCTGAACGGTTTTTATTCATATAAAACAGACAAAAAACACTAACCAAAACGACGGAGTAGTAGTTTATGTTAAAAATAATTTGCGAACTACCAAAGAAGAACCACTATCCCAAGATAGTAACTGCTTAATCATTAAAATTATTCCCGATACAGTAGTCATGGCTATTTATAGGCCACCCTCTCATAATGTTTAGGCTCTCATGAGCCTAAACCTGCCTTATAGCAATGTTTAGTAAATAATCGCATTGCTTTACGGTTGTCTGCAAGGCGCAAGTATCGCGGCGGTTTGTGTGACGTTTATTAACTGTCAAAAAATTGACTTGTCATCTGTCTATTACTACCGGTTGTACTATTGTGCTATTCAAAAAATTGCGAAATATAATAATTATAAAAACTTCATCTTATAATCATTGAAGAACCAAATTCCCGATGTCCTTTATGTCGTAACAGACATAAAAATTGGCGACCGTGACAGGACTCAAAATCTAAATCTTCAAAATTGGTTCGTTGGATTCGGCACATGGCGTGATCATCGAGACCACAAAGGGCCGAGTTATCGTCGATAAGCCGAAACCTGCGAACATCCTGATACCTAGGCATCGGTGCAGCTAAAGTATCGACACAGGTGTACCTACGGAAGAATTACAGAACCTTCGTGTGAACTGGAGCATCATAAGTTAAGTGCCCTTCCTTCCTCATTCTTACCTTCCTATTTTCTAAATCACTTCATAACCTATCCTAAATCCCATAAAGGGATGTAAAAGACGTGCCAATCACTGTGCAATAATTTCAAGTAATTAATTAGATATTGAAGGATCATTTGATGGCAAGATTTTACTTCATCAAACTTAATTGTAATCCAATTAAGTCACTTCCATATTACCGTATTTAATTAAAGGCTACAATTTTAATACACCATATCATCAAAACTTGTCCAATTAAGCAGCCTAAATTACTATTTTATTTGAAATAATTTTCGTAAGTGTTTTTTTTTTTCATCTACCGACATTGTGTACTTCTCATTCCCATATAACGAAACGTTCCCAATCAGTTTTTGATATTGTTGGCCGAACTTTCCAGATACTTCGGAACATCACGCTAGCACCAGTGGTACGAGCAGAGCTTGCATTCTGTGCTTGGCAGCGTGAATCCGGCTTCCTGGTCGGCGGGTGACGTCGGATCGAGGGGCGTGAGATCACTTGTTTAACTTACATAATTATTGCTTTTTATGCTGAGAATTACTTGGTTGAGTTACTCTGCTTGATAGTCTATAGTACTTAGCATATTTTATCTTTGACTAAAGTACACTTCCTAAAAAATGACGCACGAAGTCGATTTAAGTAAAATACGTGAGTTGACTGTCAGGCGTAGCTCAATTAAGGGTCAGATTACCAAGTTTAAAAACTTTTTGGAAAGATTATCTTCTTTGGATTCATTAACAAATGTGGAAATAGCTGAATTAAAAATTAAACTTGGTAGATTTGAACAGTTATCAGCTAAGTTTGATGAGTTGCAAAGTCAGATTGAAGTCGTAAACAGTGGGGGCCTGTCATTAGAGCTTGAGGAGCGGGACAAAATTGAGAATGATATGGTGAGTGCACTTGCCATTGCAAAGGGTTTGTTGGACAGCTGTATGCAATCATGCAGTCATGACTGTCAGGAATTCCGATCTGAACCTCGTGACTCTGGTATCAGGCTGCCACAAATACAAATTACAAAGTTTGACGGTGCATACTTTAGGTGGCTCGAGTTCAGAGATTCTTTTTCGAACTTAGTTGATCGTAATAAACAGCTCTCGCCGGTACATAAATTTCACTATCTATTATCGTACCTGGATGGAGACGCTGCAATCATAATTTCCAATCTTGAAGTATCATCTGAAAATTACAAGGAAGCTTGGAGGTTGTTGTGCGATCGGTACGATAATAAAAGACTTCTGATTGATCATCACATGAATTCATTATTCAACATACCTCCATTTAGCAAGGAAACTGTAAAATCATTACGATTTCTAGTTGACCATGTTACTAAAAACTTAAGAGCATTATCTAGTCTAGGAATGCCCACAGATAATTGGGATATGTGTGTCATATTCAATTTAACCTCAAAATTAGACAATAATACTCTTCTAAAGTGGGAGGAATTTAGGAATCGACTTGGGAACGATATTCCAACGTTAGATAACTTTAAACAAATTCTAATAGATCGCGCTGATGTGCTTGAAGCTTTGGATAGGAATAAAACAGACAACCACCAAAAGGGTTCACTGGTTCAAAATAATCAAACTCGTTCGAATAGCAACACACAAAATAATCACAATAATAAAAGGGATAAATTTCAAAAATGTTTCATTAAGTCTGTAACAGCTACTAATAAAGACACTTCACATTCATTTGTATGTATAATTTGCGGACAAAATCATAAAATATATGAGTGTCCTAGTTTCAAAAACAAAACAATACAAGAAAAATGGTCAGATGTAAATAAATATAAACTTTGTTCTAATTGCCTTAAACAGGGTCATCCAGCAAAGGCGTGTGGATTCGGGCCATGTCCTGATTGTAAACAAAGACATAATCGTCTCCTGCATAATCCTGGTCAGGCAATTAATAGCAATCATGTACATTCAGCACCGGAATCTATAAACGTTAATTTATCAGAATATAAATTCAATGACGTTCTCTTATCTACTGCCTTAATTGAAGTTCATAATCCGAAGAATAATAAATATGAAACAGTGCGTGCATGGCTTGATTGTGGTAGCCAAGGCAGCTTCATTACAAAATCTTTAAGAGATAAACTGTCACTTGAGTCC
Source organism: Noctua fimbriata (assembly GCA_905163415.1). Taxonomy (NCBI): domain Eukaryota; kingdom Metazoa; phylum Arthropoda; class Insecta; order Lepidoptera; family Noctuidae; genus Noctua; species Noctua fimbriata. The sequence continues at coordinate 5,185,664 of LR990945.1, forward strand.
ATCCCAATAACTAGTATTAATATTATTGGCATCGGAAACCACTTGTCTAACAAGGTAGAGGAAAGCTGCATAGTTAAATTGCAATCTACCTGCAAAAGGTTTGATGTTACTTATAATATGCTTGTCATGAACGAGTTAACTGGTTACTTACCAACACAACATGTTAATGTTAAATTCAAAATACCTAAACACATAAAATTAGCTGATCCTAATTTTAATGAACCCTCTCAAGTTGATATCTTGATTGGGTGTGATCTTTTCTGGGATATACTAGGAAATGAACAAATTCATATAGGCCCGGATAACCTAAAGTTACGAAATTCCAAATTAGGCTGGTTAATAGCTGGTCCGATAAACAAAAATAATTTGAATAGCATGTATTGCAACAATAGTGTGATTGCAAGGAATAACAAGATTCAAGAGTCTTGTATTGATAAATTACTAACAAAATTCTGGGAGATTGAAGAACTGCCAAACAAACCCATTCTCAGCGAAAGGGAAAGGGCTTGTGAAAAGCATTTTTTGCAAAATACGATCCGTCTGAGCGACGGACGATTTAATGTTAAATTACCTCTAAATAGTTCTCCAAGTAACTTGGGTGAATCCTATAATACTGCAAAAAAAAGATTGTTTAATTTAGAATCACGTTTTAGAAAAAATCCTACACTAAAATTACAATACGTTGAGTTTATGAAAGAATATGAAGAGTTAGGGCACATGTCTATAGCACCTAAAAGTAAACCATTTCCCTCATACTTTTTATGCCACCATGCTGTATTTAAGGACAATAGCGAATCAACCAAGGTCCGTGTCGTCTTTGATGGATCCGTCCCCACATCATCAGGGATATCTGTCAACGACATTCTTATGGCGGGCCCAAATATACAGGATTCTCTTTTCTCCATACTCATAAGAGCACGTCAATACAAATATTTAATTACTGCTGACATTGAAAAAATGTACAGACAATTGAGAGTAGATGAATCTTGTAGAAACTTACAATTAATTCTATGGAGAGAAGATGAGTCCTTGCCCATCAGAACGATGCAAATGAATACTCTTACTTATGGCACCACAAGTGCGAGCTATTTAAGCACTCGCTGTCTGTGGCAGGTGGGCGAGGAGTGTGGGGACGAAACTATTAAAAACATAATACAACACGACTTTTATGTCGACGACTTAATTACTGGTTGTGATAATGAAAATCAATTAACTTATATTCAAAATTCCTTATCCTCCGCTCTAAAGTCAGCATGTTTTAATTTACGCAAATATAAAACTAATTCTAAAAATCTATTCAAAAATTCATATCTAAATATTCAAGATAAATTAACTATAAGTGAATCATCAAGCACTCTGGGTTTAGGGTGGGAGCCAAAAACTGATAATTTAAACTTTCCCGTTCATCCATATCACAATCATAACAACATAACAAAAAGACACATATTATCAAATACATTTAAGATATTCGATCCTTTAGGGCTATTAAGTCCATTAATAATTACAGCAAAAATGATATTACAAAATTTATGGCAACAAAAAATAGACTGGGACCAAGCTGTTCCTCAAGAAATAGAGGAAAGGTGGTTAGAATTTGCGAATCATTTGAACTGTTTATTAAATTTGCAAATACCTAGAAGAGTGTTATGCGATTCACCGGAATTAATAGAATTTCATTCATTCAGTGACGCTTCACAGAAGGCGTATGGAGCATGTGTGTACGTGAGAAGCACGGCAAACAACTGTAACTTCACGGTACGACTATTAGCTGCTAAATCTAAAGTAGCTCGTATAAATCCTATGACAATACCGCGATTGGAGCTTTGCGCTGCTTTGTTGGCTGCTAAACTATGCAAGAGTGTCGTTGAGTCGATTCGTTACAAGCCGTCACGAATCGTTCATTGGTGCGATTCAAGTGTAGTGCTAGCATGGATTGGGGGTGATCCGACCAAACTCAAAACATTTGTCGCGAATAGAGTGGTTGAAATAACCGAGCTCACTGACGCATCGTCATGGCGATATGTTCCCACAGACATGAACCCAGCCGATCTCATTTCTAGGGGTATAAATGCCAAGCAGATAACAAATAATAGCTTATGGTGGTCAGGTCCAAGTTATTTAATGAATGATGAAACGGATTGGCCAGTTCTTAATTCTATTGACATCAATAATGTACCTGAAACTAAAAATGCATCTAAATCTAAAACTACTTCTAAATCTAAAACTACTTCTAAATCTAAAACTTCTTCTAAAAATACAAATAATACTAAATACTCACCTATTACTCCGCTCGTTTCCTTGACCTCGTCGCAGCAAGCAAGCCAATCATCATCGGAAACAAAAACTCATAAAACATCATTATTTACACTTAATAACACAATTGATCAGAACGAAATAAATACTTACCAAAACACTGGCAAACTGCAACCTATAATAGATGTAAAAAAATATAGCAAACTAAATAAACTTATAAGAATAGTCGCATGGGTAAAAAGATTTTGTTATAACATTCGTAATATGAATAACAAACAGGTGTTAACCCTCAGCGTTAATGAGTTAGATGACTCATTTCGTTATCTATGTCGCGTTGCACAGTTAAATTGTTTTCCTAATGAATACAAAGTATTATCAAAAAACTTACCTTTAAATAATAAATCAAAATTACTATCCTTGTCACCTTTTTTAGATGACAACAGTTTAATTAGAGTTGGAGGACGAATAAGTTCTTCATCCTATAGTTTTGATAAAAAACATCCAATACTACTTGATTCGTCCCATCATTTAACCAAACTTTTATTCGAAAGAGAACATCTGCGGCACATGCATGCTGGCCCGCAGCTGTTGTTATCGCTGATAAGGGAATCAGTATGGCCGTTAAATGGCAGAAGGTTAGCTCGGCGCACAGTTCACAATTGTGTACGTTGTTGTCGTGTCCGAGGCAAAACTCTTTGCCCTAAAATGGGTGATTTGCCATCGCAACGTGTGATGGCCGATTTCCCATTCAATTCAGTGGGCATAGATTTCGCTGGACCTTTTTACATAATTAATCGTAAGGGTAAAGGTGCAAGGGTAAACAAATGTTATCTTTGCATATTTGTGTGCTTGCGTTATAAGTGCGTTCATTTGGAAGCGGTCTGTGACCTTACTAAGGACGCATTTATAATGACATTGCGCAGATTTATTTCCCGTCGTGGCAAACCTTATGAAATATTTTGTGATAACGGGGGTAACTTTGTGGCTGCTGCTAAAGATATAGGTTCATTTCTAAAACTACACAATAGGGACTTAGCTGAATTTGCAACTCATGAAAATATAAAATTTGTGTTCTCACCCGCTCACGCTCCTCACTTTGGCGGCATCTGGGAGGCCGGAGTAAAATCGGCAAAATTCCATATAAAAAGAGTCATGGGAAATACCCATCTTACCTTCGAAGAAGTATCCACACTTTTTGCACAAGTGGAGGCCGTTTTGAACAGTCGCCCCTTGTGTCCTTTGTCCTCATCTCCTGATGACTACCTGCCTTTGTCCCCAGGGCACTTTCTTATTGGAAGGCCGCTGAAGGCACTGCCTGAACCTAACTTAGAAGGTCTAAAAGAAAATCACCTGCAACGATACGCTCGACTGCAACAAATTCATCAGCATTTCTGGTCACGCTGGCAGCGTGAATATATACATGAGCTACAACAACGGCTGAAGTGGAAGACGAACACAAAATCCCTAAATATTGGAGACCTCGTGCTTATCCATGAAGAACATGTACCTCCACTGTGTTGGCGCCTTGGACGGGTTACTAGATTATTTCCTGGTCCGGATGGAGTTTCCAGAGTTGCTGACTTGAAAACTACTAGAGGCGTTTTGCGTCGGCCTCTCGTAAAATTATGTCCGCTGCCCTCTGCTGAAGATTTGCTGTTGAAAGACAAGCCTTTCAACGGGTGGGAGGATGTTTAGGCTCTCATGAGCCTAAACCTGCCTTATAGCAATGTTTAGTAAATAATCGCATTGCTTTACGGTTGTCTGCAAGGCGCAAGTATCGCGGCGGTTTGTGTGACGTTTATTAACTGTCAAAAAATTGACTTGTCATCTGTCTATTACTACCGGTTGTACTATTGTGCTATTCAAAAAATTGCGAAATATAATAATTATAAAAACTTCATCTTATAATCATTGAAGAACCAAATTCCCGATGTCCTTTATGTCGTAACAGACACATAATATCGACAGATTTTTAGACTCACTTGACACAAACTTAAAAAACATAAGTACATTCAAAAACATAATACTTTTAGGAGACATCAACATCAACATTTCCTCCGGGAATCCCGATACCCATGCACATATTAAGTAAATATTTGTGCATTTCATGGACTTTTACCAGCTCACTATTACCCCACGCATCAAAGCGGTTCTTGCTTAAGACTATATCATTCTAAAATCAAAAAATTCATTCAAAACATTGGTTACTAACTCTTCGCTTACCGATCATGAAACTGTTTTACTAACAATGCAAATAAACTCACCTAGAAAAAACTGCGAGCGTAGCTTCATTAAAGTCAACATGACAAACCTTGAAAGTGACATACGCGGCATAAATTTTAACCGTATTTATGATTCTGTTGATGCAAATATTTCTTTACAATATTTCATTAATTTTTTACAATACGCAATAAGGAAAAACTCTTTCACTAAGACAATCCCCAGAAAGTATAGTTGTATTAAACCTTGGATCACACCAGGTCTCGTTCGTTGTATAAGACACAGAGACAAACTTCACCTAAAATCCAAACTTGCACCTGATGACGTAATACTTTCTGTTACCTATAAAAGATATCGAAACTTCTGTAATAATCTTTTGAAAAAAACTAAAAAATCAGTACGAAAAACATGAACTACAGAAGGCGGGAAAAAATAGTAAACTTGTGTGGAAATTCATAAAAACCAATACATTGAGGTCGAAAAATTCCGAACCTCCGCTTGATTTACTGTCAACAGAAATAAGCCCAGAGGAATCAACATATAGGGTAAACCACTATTTTGTCAACGTTGGAAAGAACTTGGCTGAAAAATCCTTAAATATTAGTCGTTCTCCCACGCATATCCCAACTAGGACATCTTCCACATTAAATTCTTTTGTTATACTAGATACTGACGTCAACGAAGTTATTGGAATAATAGACGGGTTAAAGGATGTCTGCGCAACTGGGTGGGATGATATACCCAATAATATACTTAAAAGATTTAAATACCTACTGGCTCCTCCGCAGACCCACATTTTTCAGCTGTTTATCTAAAGGGATGTTTCCAAAATTGCTAAAAAAGTCAGTGGTAGCACCTATTTTCAAGTCTGGAGAAAAATGAGTGTGAATAACTACAGACCCATTTCAGTGCTAACTAGCCTATCAAAAATTTTAGAAAAAATCATTAACAGTAGATTGATAAAATATCTGGAAGATAATAAACTACTTTCAGAAAATCAGTTTGGGTTTAGGCCTAAAAAATCATCAAGCCAAGCAGTAAACAAATTGACTAACTACATTTCTACAAATCTGGATAGTGGAATGCATACAGTTGGAATCTTTCTAGACCTTGCCAAGGCCTTCGACACTATTCCTTGCAGTACTCTTTTGCAGAAGCTTGAAGCACTTGGAATAGAGGAACACAGCTTCTACTATTGTCAGACTATCTAAGCAATCGACAGCAATCTGTAAAAATTGGCCCACATACAAGTTCTGACCTTTCTAATACTTGTTTTGGAATTCCACAAGGCAGTATTCTAGGCCCTACATTATTTTTAATCTATATTAATGACCTATGCTGCCTGCCACTCCAAAATGGTATTATTATGTCTTATGCGGATGATACTGTTTTATTGTTTGCAGCTAAATCAAGAGCTGAGGCCTATGAACATGCTCAGAATGGCTTCAACATTGTGTCTAATTGGCTCCAGAGTAATCTTCTTACACTAAATGCTGAAAAATCAAAATACATTTTATTTACAATGAGGAATACTAACACACCGCTTACTAACCTAAACATTTACGCGCATAACTGTAGCACGTACGCTGACACTGCATGTTCTTGCCCTACTTTAGATAAAGCTGACCACTTGAAATATCTAGGTGTCACTATTGACTCCAATCTAAATTTCCGTAAACATATCGAGTTACTGTGTACTAGAGTGCGCAAACTAATATACGTTTTTAAGAATTTACGTAATGTAGCTAACTATAATTTGATAAAACAGATTTATTTACCGTTGTGTCAGTCTATCCTAACATATTGTATAACATCCTGGGGTGGCGCGGGAAATTCAATTCTTCTCCCTCTAGAACGTGCTCAAAGAGCAATTCTAAAAGTTGCTACCTTCCGTCCTTTTAGATTCCCTACACACCAGCTCTACAAAGCATGTAATGTACTTACAGTACGGCAATTATTTATTCTGCACATAATACTACTCCAGCACTCTACACTTCCCTATCACCCAGTTCCTTCCGATAGGAGAAGGAAGGACCTAGTTTGCACAAAACCTCAAACTAGACATGCGTTTGCGAATCGATTTTATGTGTTTTTAGGACCTTTCCTCTACAATAGACTTAACAAGATACTAAACTTCTATAGTTTAAGTTATAAAAAATGTTGTTTTGTAATGTCGGATTATTTAGCGATACTTAATTACACAGATACAGAAAAACTTCTAGAAGTTGTGGTTTGATTATGTTTTTGTACATATTTACTTAAGATAGTTTTAGTGGTTTTTTTTTTGTTTTTTTTTGTACCTATTTGATTTTAGTTATAGTTGTTAATAGATTAATTTAATCTTGTAATTTTTACTGTCCTAATTAAATTGCGCTAGGTAAAGTGATGGCCTGAAACACAGGTTTAAATAACCCTAGATCGGGCAGGTCGCTGACATCTGAATTGGACTATTATAACTTGCAACTGTTAAATATATTTTAGTTATAGTTGATGATTAAACGAACTTACCAAGTGAAGTTCTATCATAATTATACGTAGCACTCCGTCCGAAGAGATAAGTATCCTGAAATAAATCATTATTGACACAATGTAGTACCGCAAGGTGCCACCGTTCATGCACTATGGTTGAAAGTATTTTAAAAAGTCAAATTCATCTTCCTGTCACTGTCAACGTCACCCGGTTCCCGCGCTTCTTAGGCCCGCTTGTCATTTAGTTATGAGTCCATTAACTTGATATTACCAATACTTGTGGGTTGCCCAGCTCTGCTGTGGGGTTGGGTGGGAGTTGATACTTATCTCTTCGGACGGAGTGCTACGTATAATTATGATAGAACTTCACTTGGTAAGTTCGTTTAATCATCAATTTTATTATACTTGCACTCCGTCCTCGAGATAAGTATCCTGAAATAAATCATTATTGACACAATGTAGACGTTGAGAGTACTTTTTGGGAATATCACAGTTAATGATTAAGAAAAAAATAAATATATTATAAGTAAGTAATATTGTTTATTTATTATAACTTACAAGTTATGGTAATGTATCTCACTCTTAATTATAATTAACTATAATCAGTAGGAAATCACAGTTCAAAGTAATAATTTTATTATTATTAAAAACAAAAACAAGAGAGAACTCCATATCGATCCCTTACGAATTATTTACTATGGCTCTAGCTAGGGAGGTGTGATCATCCATCATCACCTACAATCACTCTATTATAGAAACGGCCGAACGTTTTTGAAGTGCCGCTCCAGCCAGCGGTCTGTCGGATGGTATCGATGTTGACGCCCAATTGGTGAGCTTTAGAGGTAGCGGCATGGCGAGTACTATGTGCCGTGAAAATGTTAACATCAATACCGCAGTCTTTTAATGTTCCTTTTATCCACCGACTAATGGTTTGTGTGGTCACAATGCTGTGAGGTTTTTTAAATGAAATAAATAGATTGTCTGTTTTGCGCAAAGCGGCGGTTTGGTTAATGTATGAGAGTAAAGTAGTGGCTGGACATATTTCCAGTTTGTCTTTGAAGAAAGGTATGTGAAGAACGGGCTGATTGATACCAACTTTTGAGGTCTTTACAAGATCAGGTATTTTTATGATTAATTTGCTAGGTTGTGATTCTATGTTGCTCAATTTAATTTTTTGAAGGGTTTGTACCCGGTGGGCTGTCGTAAGCGCCAATAAAGTAATGGATTTCTTTGTTAATCTCTCTAATGTGAGACATTCGTTGGGAAACCAAGTGTTTAGGAAGTCCAGTACCTTAGATGTGTCCCAAGTAATGCTATACTTAGGGACAGGGGGACGAAGCCTGAACACACCTTTAAAGAATCTCTTTATTCGGTCATCTGATGATACATGTGAGATTATCAGAGATAAGGCTCCTCTATAGCTATTTAGTGTTCCATATTGAATACCTGATTGGTATACTTGAGTAAGGAAGTATATGATCCTAGGTACTGAAGTTTCAAACACATTATAATTATTATTAGAACAAAAGTTGTACCATCGTTTTAAGCATACGTCATATTGTTTGATGGAGTTACTACTTAACGATGCCAGCATGATGTCAATGGATGATGGTGGTACCCTCCGTCTTAACAGCGCCGCCCGCACAAGACTCCGGCAACCAGGGTAAGATTCCGATGAATCTGTCCCTTGCTGGAATGGGAGATAATAACATTTTTGGTAGGTTCGAAAATGATTAGCTCAGATACTAATAATTTCCTAAATACTGGATACCACGGCTGTGTGGGCCACATTGGGACAACGACAATGCCTTTGGCTTGGTCTGTTATTATTTTACGAAGGGTTTTTAGGATAACGGCAAATGGAGGAAACGCATAAAAGTAAAAAGGAGCCCAATTTATAGAAAACGCGTCAATAGTAAATGCATCAGGGTCTTGTTTCCATGAGACATAAGTGTGACATTTCTTGTTAATGCGACTGGCAAATAGGTCTATATTAGCGGAGCCAAACTTTGTTGATATTCTTTGGAAAGCTGTATCTTTTAGTTCCCATTCGATATCGGGATGAGATCGGCGAGACTCCGCGTCAGCTACATCATTGTCTATTGATTTTATATATGAGGCCACTACAAAGATTTTACGCTGTTCACACCACTGCCAAATGGCTTTTGCTACTTCAGTCAAGTGAGGGAATTGCACGCCGCCCATTCGGTTGATGTAACTAATAGCGGTAGTATTATCTATGTGTATTAAAATTTGGCAGTTTGAACAATTTTTTGCAAAAGTCTTAAGAGTGATGAATGCGGCTATAAGTTCTAGTTGATTAATGTGAAATTTTTTCTCAGCGTTGGACCATGGGCCACAGGCAGTATCACTCCCACAGACAGCGCCCCACCCCGTAGTTGAGGCGTCAGAGTATAACTCCAAACTAAAGTTGTCATCCCTAATCTTTTTTACAGCGTGAGGGAGGGCTTTTAGCCACCATTCAAGGTCTGACCGTAAAGAAAAAGGAATTTTCATGAGTTTTTCATAATTTTCATGACCTTGAAGGTTTAGAAATTTACAGCGTTCTAATTGCTTTGTGTAGAGCCAACCATATTCAATAGCTGGACAAGCAGACACCAGTAGTCCAACAAGTTGGGCAAACAATCTTATTTTACAATTTTGTAATTTCATGAAATTTTTTATTTCGCTAATAATGCGATTTCTTTTATCAGAAGGTAGTTGAACATTCATCTCATGGGTATTAATGATATAGCCACATGTGAGAGGGTTTGAGGACGCTCTTGTTTGTGTTTATTATGAATCCTAGACTAGTAAGAAACTGTTTGGTTATGTTTACATTTTCTAGGCAGTTTCCTTGGGTGTCAGATATCAAGCAAAGATCATCTAGGTATATGCTAGAAATATAGCCAGCTGATCTCAATATTTTTACCACCGGTTTCATAACTTTGGTAAAGATGTATGGAGATGTGTTCAGACCAAATGGCAGGCTATTGAACTGATACGGAATATTGTTATAGATAAATCTTAAATATTTCTTGGAATCGTCAGCCATTTTTATTAAAAAATAAGCATCTTTCAGGTCTATTGTTGCCATGAGGCTATCTCTATATACTAGTTTCAGAACTGTGCGCAGGTCTTCGAGTTTAAAATGGTTTGTTTGGATGTGTTTATTTAGGTTCTTTAGATTAAGAATGAATCTCATTTTTCCGTTTGGTTTTGGTGTTAGGAAAATACTAGAGATGAGCTAATTGGTTTTCACATGGTGTACATGAGGATACAGCTACTAGCCTAAGAAGATTAGATATAGCTTCCTCATACTGTGCTATTTCTGTTAATGAGTAGCTAGGAATTGTAGGTAACATTAATTGTTCTACAGGTTCAGAAAATGTGATATTATAGCCAGATATCCATGATAGGATTGTCTTATCTTTAGTAATTTGTAACCATTGGGTATAAAATAAAGATAGGCGTCATGCATAATTTACCTCCTCTATGGTCGACGATAGTTGTTGAACTTCTGCGGATGTGATGACGTCTTGTATGATCTGTTGTGCTGATTGTTGACGCCTTGCATGTGTGCGTGCACAATAGCGATACACACACGCATACGGCACGGCGCGGGAGGCGACGCGCAGCGGTGGCAGCGGCGAGCGCGGGGGTACCGGCGCGGCGCGGGGTGCGGTGCGCGCCCCTCAGTCTGTCGACGACACCGGTCGCAGTGTGTCGATTTGCTCAATAACATTATTATTATAACATTATTTGTAAATGGTATTAAACCAATACTATATATTTGGAGTATCATTGAAAAAGGCCATTACCTCAAAGGGTCCACCCCTTCGCTGCCAGCAACTCAAAGGTTCTTCACTGATTCTGGTGAGGGGCAGTCTGCCGCGGCTTCTGTGTTGTTACCGGCGGTTTCCGGTTTGGAACCGCCGGGCCCTTCACGTTTAAATGATTGCTCTTGAATGTTGACGGCTGCGGCTTCTTATTGTTATTGTACGTGCTTTTTATTTCGGCACTAGATTTGGAAACGGCCTTGGCTGTCTTGAGTGTATCTGGTAGGTTCTCACCAAACAAAAGCTTGTCAATCTTGGAATTAAGTATCTGGGTTATTACATCCTTTTTAAGTACAGATGTGCTAAACATTCTTCTTGTAATGGAATCAGAATGTTGTATATCACATAATATTCTATTTGCATCCATTAATTTTTTAAGAAGCTCATGATTCTTTTCTTGAGAACCCAGCATCTGAGATGTGGCTGATGCAATGCAAGAAATAGCCGAACCAAGAAATTTTTGTTTAGCTTCTATAGCCTTATCTCGGTTAGACAGGGATTCTGACAAGGCAGCCTTTATTTCGGCATTTATTGAGGGTGCGCCTAAAAGAACACCATTTGATGGCAATAAGTACCTTTGTTGGAGTTCTTTTTTGGCTTCTTTAGTAAGCCCAGAGGTTGCAATATGTTGCAGTCGACTGGCCAACTCTTTGTGTATTTCTGGCCCATAATGTTCTTTGTTGGCAGGATCATCTCCGAGAATTTCCAGTATTTCTGTGTCAAGGGCTATCTCAATTGAGGGTTTATCCTTGTTTCTTTCGTCTAGATCCGTATTTGGGGATGCAGGTGGAGGTATTACTATTGTCTCCTGAACATAAGGAACATCATCATTATTCTGAACATCCAGAACATCATCATTATTTGCAGGCTCTGCCATAAATTCTTCCAATAAGTTGTCTGGAATGATTTATAGCAGCATGAGTATTGACAATACTTAATACATACACACACCTGACACATGAATTATGTGAATTTATTATACTTTATACTCTAACTAGATAAATAGGTAGGTATAAATGTGTGTTTAAAGTGTACATTTTTGTGTGCATTGGAAAAGCCCATAGGCAGATCCGATCGCTTATTATGATTGCATAGTTTAAACAAACTACCAAGTACAATCATTTTTAAGAATGTAGTGTGACAGTCCAAGGAGCAGCCCGAGCACATTCATAACAATAATTGCAGTTAGACAGTCCATAGATCAGCTCGAGAATGCATTTTGTTTAGGTCCAGAGAATAAAGAAACTTACCTATAGCAATAGGTTAGATATTTTTTGATAATAGGTACGATAGTGTAATGCGGTGAGACAGTCCGATAATCAGCTCGATTGCATTGTATCGTATTCAATTGTGGAAGAAAAGTAAGTACTTAAATAGTAAAATTATCTACGTACCGTCATTAGTATTGTTACTGGGTTCCACTTGTTCACACGAGCTATCACCAGAACTCGAGGAATCTTGCTGTTTCCTAACACGTTTTATCTGTTTTTGAAGCTTTTTTAGTTTCTCACTTAAATAATCGCAATTATGCTTGCGTTTAGGCATAAAGCGCGGGAACCGGGTGACGTTGACAGTGACAGGAAGATGAATTTGACTTTTTAAAATAATAATAATAATAATAGAGTCAGGGTCGCTGCCAGAGTTTCTGACAACAGGTATAACCCACCTGCTCCATAAATCGGGTAGTACTGCGGAGCCCAAAAATTATAGACCGATTACCTGTCTTCCGACGGTCTATAAAGTTCTTACATCCATTTTGAGAGCTAAAATTAACAAACACATTGATGACAATTCTATCATGTCCGCTTCTCAAAATGGATGTAGGAACGGGTCCCGCGGTACTAAGGAGCTACTCCTCATTGATATGGCCATTAGTCAACAGATTCGCCGTTCCCGAAGCGATCTGTCGACATGTTGGATAGACTATACGAAGGCCTATGACTCGGTGCCACATACATGGCTCATGAGGGTGCTAGAGTTGTATAAAGTTGATGCAACTCTGCGCACCTTCCTGATGTCATGTATGGGGCAATGGAGGACAGTCCTTCGCTATCCAGGATGTCGGCAAATCCAGAGGAATAGCGAGCCGATAAGGATAGAGTGTAAGGGTTGTATTAGTTAAGTACCTACTTTAAGATCTGTAACACTATAATCTATGCACCTTGTACACCTTTTATATGCACTATCCTATCAAATATATTTCAGTATTATTCGAGCATTCACTCGTTTCACTTACTATCAACACCGCACCTTACATGGCGACCCTGCCAGAGGACGCTACGCGAACTTGAGACGTTAAGTGTGACTCCGTGACAGAATACCATTCGATGAGTAACGAAAAATAATAGTGAAAATGGGACGAATAAAAACTTTTTGGGCCTACGGACTGGACGTCAGAGGGACTGTACTAATCATCCACAAAAATGGGCAAGCAGCAGTCTAAAGAGGAGACCCTGATCGTTCAAAACGCGGCGGCTGGCAGTAACCAAGCAACAGCAGAAGAACTTCGCTTTCATATGTCCACTTCCAACATTATACTGTCCTGAATCCTGCTTATACTACTACTCGGTGTATTGAGCTTCGTGTATCGGCTGTACAAAAGGTGCCATAAAAAATGGATCACCAATGAGATAAATAGAACGACTATGAGGAGATCTCTTTTCCGTCGACGCATGCGGCTGGGGGCCACGGAGCCGTCTTCGAAAAACTACGAGGAAGATATAGTGTAAAAAGTGCTTAAAAAGTGTTAAAAAAAAAGAGTGCGAATTAAAAGTGCATCCCAATAAAATAATCAAGTGCATAAATATAAACACATATTAATCGTGTTAAAATTCCAACAAGTTCATCGATTACCAAATATGGACGATGCGCTGATTGAACTTTGGACCTTGGTATTAATTACGTGCGGTGTTTAGTCAATAATACTTATACTAATGTTTAATACTGTATTGCAAACGCATCATTTCTCCATTTCTCTTTTTTTGTTATGATGGTAATAAGGTATGGATGCTATTTTGAAATTGTACAATGACTTAAAGAAGATAAGAGTGTACTTAATAAAGTTAGGACCGAAAAGAAGGTCAGAAAGAATATTAGAAAATAAATTAAATGAGGTTGATGTAATTTATGACCAGTACGAAACTTGGTTGATTGATTTTAAAGAAAAAATTAAAAAAAAAAATATTATAGTGCCCAAGATATTGAATTAATAGAAAATTGTTGTCGTCAATTTATAGATTTACGTGAGGATATTTTATTGTTGAGTGAAAGTGATATATTAGAGAGCTCGTCAAAAATGAATTCATTTGATTTGAAAACTGCTTTAACTCTTTTACCTATTATGACAAATGAGGAAACTAGTATAAAACAGCTAATTGATAACATCGAATACTATAACTCACTACTGAAGGATAGTGTTTGTAAACAAAATTTAATTAATTTCGTCTTGAAAAGTAGACTTTCACAAGAAGCTAAGATAAAGTTAAATGCAAAGTATGACACTGTAAATGACTTAATTGATGACATTAAAAAAGTGCTATTACCTAAGAAAGCTGCAACGGCAATACAAAATAAATTAATGAAAATAAAACAAAATGAGTTGTCGGTTGCTGATTACGGGAAAGAAATCACGGAATTATTTGTGGATATGACGATTACGCAAGCTAACGACAATGAACAGAACTTTAGTATATTAAAACCAATTAACGAAAAGATAGCAATCAAACAATTTGCCGATGGTTTGCGAAATCGAAGACTAAGTACAATTATTTCTGCAAGAAATTACAGCTCATTAAAGGACGCAGTCCAAGCAGCACAAGACGAGGAGGTCTCGACTACAACTCCACATGGAGAAATCATGGGTATGTATAAAAGGCCCCACAATAATTTCTATAATAACAGAAGCCGTTCAAATAATTATAGAGGCCAACGTGGTGGAGGTAGAAACTACTACTCATACAGAGGCCAACCGGGAGGGCAGCAGCAACGATACCGCCCTACCTCTCGGGGGCAGACGGCTCGAGGAGGAACCAGCAGTCACAGATGGCAAAGAGGTAACTTTAATTATTCAAATAGAAGAAATCAAGGGATACCTAAAGAGCGTGACGTCAATGTTCTTAATAACTCGGAACAAAACACGGAATCAGGATTAACATCCAATCAGTTTTTTCGTGACTAACAGTAATAAATATATTTTAGCTAGTGATAGTAATTGTTATATTTCTTTATTATCATCATTACATAACCGTCATATTAAGAAACATTATTTTCTAGTAGATTCTGGATTCGGTGTCAGCATGTACATATAAACATGCTCTCGAATGCGGCATTCCAATCCATAACGAGCATGTAGCCATAAACGGTTTAGGTGGCAGAGTCCAAGCAATAGGATACGTATATTTACAATTTAACTTAAATGGTGAAACAATTAGTCAGAAGTTCTTTGTTTTTCATAACTTACCTATTAAGGGAGGTGGAATTTTAGGTCGTGACTTTTTAAATAAATATAAGGCTCAGCTAGATTTCGATAAAAATACTTTAACTTTATCTACCGAAAGGACAACTATTTGTTTGCCACTACTAAGTAAATATAATGAAACTTTAGATGTTCCTGCTAGAAGTGAGTCTATACACTTCATACAAACGAACTTTAATGAGGATTGTGTAGTAACTTCAAAAGAACTAACACATGGTGTGTTTTTAGCAAGTTCTATAGGTACTCCTAAACATGGACTAATACCTATTAAAATATTAAACGTTAATGACGAAGATATATCGCTAACGGAAATAGAACCTAACATTAGCAAACTTAGTGAATTTGACGTCTGTCTCTATGAAAAAACGCAAAATGACGCAGACAGGGTTAAAAACTTATTTTCTCAATTAAAATTGCAGCATTTAAATAATGAAGAACAAAAAACTATAGAAAATATATGTGCAAAATATTCGGACATATTTTACCTCCCCAAAGACAAATTAACTACTACAAATGTATACAGTCATACTATAACCGTAAAACCTAACACGACACCAGTATTTTCAAAACAATACCGTTTGCCACATTCTCAAAAAAATGAAATAAAACGTCAGATTAATAAAATGCTAGAGGAAGGTATTATAGAACCAAGTAAAAGTGACTGGTCCAGTCCAATATTATTGGTACCGAAGAAATCGAATTCCACTGGAGAAAATAAATGGAGACTAGTAGTTGATTACCGAAAACTAAATAATTGCATAGAGGACGATAAATACCCATTACCGGATATTACAGAAATATTAGAATCATTGTCGGGTAGCATTTATTTCACACATCTTGATTTGCACCAAGGCTATTATAACGTCAAATTAGAGGAAGACAGCAGAAAGTTCACAGCATTTCATTCCGGACAGTTTCAGATGACACGTATGCCTATGGGATTGAAAACCAGTCCTAGTTCGTTTTCAAGAATGATAACAATAGCAATGGCCGGTCTAAAATATGAAAAATGTTTGATATATTTAGATGATTTAATAGTATTTGGACGTAACTTAGAACAACATAATAAAAATTTACAAGATATTTTTGAAAGATTACGAACCGTTAACTTAAAGTTAAATCCCACCAAGTGTGATTTTCTTAGAAAACAAATTTTGTACTTGGGACACGTAATTTCAAGTGACGGTATAATGCCTGACCCTGCAAAAATAACTGCAGTTCAAAATTATCCATGTCCAGCAAGCACAGAAGAAGTAAAAAGATTCGTAGCTTTCACCAATTATTACAGAAAATTCATACCAAAATTAGCTGAAATTGCTTACCCTTTAAATACATTAACAAAAAAAGGCGTACCATTCGAATGGAGTGAGGCATGTCAAGAAGCATTTGAAAAATTAAAACAACGTTTAATACGTCCACCAGTGTTACAGTATCCTGATTTTTCAGAAGGAAATCGTTTTATAGTTCACACAGATGCATCAAATAATGCTATAGGAGCAATTTTGTCAAATAATAACGGACGACCTGTAGCTTTCGCTAGCAGAAGTTTAAACAAAGCCGAAAAGAATTACCCAGTCATAGAAAAAGAACTACTGGCAATTGTATGGGCTGTGAAATATTTTCGTCCATATTTGTATGGAAGACCTTTTATAATATTTACAGACCATAAACCATTAGTATACTTGTTCAATATGAAA
Source organism: Noctua fimbriata (assembly GCA_905163415.1). Classification (NCBI taxonomy): domain Eukaryota; kingdom Metazoa; phylum Arthropoda; class Insecta; order Lepidoptera; family Noctuidae; genus Noctua; species Noctua fimbriata. Next base: position 5,202,616 of record LR990945.1, read on the forward strand.
GACCCATCAAGTAGACTAATGAAATTTAGAATGACTTTAGAGGAGTATAATTTTGAAGTACAATACATAAAAGGTTCTGACAATGCAGCTGCAGATGCACTGTCTAGAATTACTATAAAAGCATTGAAGGAAATGCATGAAAGTATAATGAGCGTCATGACAAGAGCACAAGCGAAAAAATTAAATAAACCAGACTCAACGGTAGATATGGATGTTTCAGACTTGAGGCCTGATCAACCAAAAGTCGTAAGCACTCATATTAGACCCAAAGAATCTGTCGAATTAAAATTTATTGATATAAAAGAATTAAGAATCTTAAAGAAAATAGGGGTTATTTCCAAAGAAAATAAAATATTCTGTTATGTAGAAAATACATCAACAGTTTACGTGAAATTCCTCAGTTCCCAATCGCAAATGACGCGAGACGCATTTGTGAGAGACTTAGATGAATTTTGCAAACTATTAAATTTAAAGGAAATATACATATTAAAAAATAAAGACAACGAGAACTTTATAAAAAAGTTAATAACGTCAATAAAAAATAATAAAAGTAGGTCCGGACCGCGCGTATGCATTTTAAGTGATGTAGAAAGGATAGAGAACAAGGATGATAAGAAAGTAATTTTAAATGACTTTCATCTCTTACCAAGTAGTGGCCATGCTGGTATGAGACGGATGTCAAATAACATAAAGAAATACTATTATTGGCCCGGTATTGATAATGATGTTCGGGAATTTGTAAAGCGGTGTGACAAATGTCAGCGGCAAAAGTATTCAATACCTAAGAAAGAACCCATGGTGATTACTAGTACAGCTAATACTGCGTTTGAAAAAGTATATTTAGATTTGGTAGGACCATTAGAAACAGACAATGATAATTTTACATACGTGCTAACATTACAATGTGAACTCACAAAATATGTAGAAGGCTATCCCTTAATTTCTAAAAAATCAGAAGAAGTGGCGAGGAGTTTTGTCAACAACTTCATTCTCAGATACGGTGTGCCGAAAGTAATAGCGACAGACCGAGGAAAGGAGTTTCTCTCAGAAATATTTCAACAGGTATGTAAATTATTAAACATAAAACAACTTAATTCTACAGCATACCATCACCAGTCCATAGGAGCATTGGAAGTCACTCATAAACATTTGAATGCGTTTTTGCGTATTCAAACAGAGAATCATCCAGAAAACTGGAGTAAGTGGATTCCTTTTTGGTGTTTTGCATATAACACGGGCGTACATACAGAAACAGGATTCACTCCATACGAGTTAGTTTTTGGTAAGAAATGTTCTCTTCCTAGCAACCTGACAACAGACTTAGAACCATTATATAACTTTGACAGCTATCCTCATGAATTAAAATACCGATTGCAACTTTCGCAAAAAGAGGCTAGAAATAACCTATTAAAAAGTAAGTTGAATAGAAAGATAGTATACGATAAAAATGTAAACCCTATAAACTATAAAGAGAATGATTTAATTTTAGTTAAAAATGATACGTTATGCAAGAAATTAGACAACTTATATTCAGGACCATTCAAAGTTGTAAAAGATGTACCACCCAACGTAGAAATAATTAATCAAAATGGGAAAAAGGACCTTGTTCATAAGAATCGAACAAAACCATACTATGTATCATAATATAATATATGTAAAAAAAAAAAAAAAACAATTTCTTAATTTTTTTTTTTTTCAATAAGTGCGGTGATGTAAGGGTTGTATTAGTTAAGTACCTACTTTAAGATCTGTAACACTATAATCTATGCACCTTGTACACCTTTTATATGCACTATCCTATCAAATATATTTCAGTATTATTCGAGCATTTACTCGTTTCACTTACTATCAACACCGCACCTTACAAGAGCGAGGTATATTTCAGGGCGATAGTTTGAGTCCACTTTGGTTCTGCTTAGCCTTGAATCCTCTTAGCACGCTGCTGGAGGATTCAGGTCTAGGCTATCGGTTGAGGAGAGGTGGTCAAGTTATATCTCACCTCCTTTACATGGATGACCTGAAACTCTTTGCCCCCAACGATTTGCAACTGATGGAGCTACTGAAGGTAACTGAAACTTTCAGTAGCGCCATCAGGATGGAATTTGGTGTGGACAAATGTGCGGTCATGCATGTAAAGCGAGGGGAGATTGTGGAATCTGTGGGAACCCAGCTCTCGGATTCCATAAATCTTAGATCCCTCTCAGCAACCGAAACCTATAAGTATTTGGGTATGTCGGAAGCGCTGGGCATCAATGTTGCTGACATGAAGCAATCGTTGAAGGAGCGCTTCTTTGGCCGCCTGAAAAAAGTATTTAATAGTCTTTTATCAGGCGGCAATAAGGTACGTGCCTTCAACGGTTGGGTCATGCCGGTTCTGATGTACTCTTTCGGCATACTCAAATGGACTCAAACAGAACTAGACGCTCTGGATAGGAGGGTCCGTACATTGTTGACGGCATATCGAATGCATCACCCGCGTTCTTCTGTTATGAGACTGTATATCCCGCGGAAGTGTGGGGGTCGAGGCTTTTTAAACGCTAAGACTCTCCACAATCGCGAGATATGCAGTCTCAGGGAATATTTCCTTGAAACCGACGTGGGGATGCATCGAGATGTGGTCGCAGTGGACAAGGGCCTCACCCCGCTTTCCTTGGCTAAAGAGAACTGGCGCAAACCCTTAGTGCCTGACACTAACGCCCGCATGGAGGTATGGCAGAGTAAAGAGCTTCACGGACGCTTTTTCCGGGCCCTGCATGGGCCCGATGTAGACCTATCAGCGTCCGTAGCCTGGCTACGTTGCGGGGACCTCTTCGGAGAAACCGAAGGTTTTGTCTGTGCAATTATGGATGAAGTTATGATGACGAATAACTACCGGAGATTTATTGTGAAGGACGGTACGGTTGACATATGTCGGGCATGCCACCGTCCAGGCGAATCAATCCGTCACATTATCTCCGGGTGTTCTCGTCTGGCTAACGGAGAGTACTTGCATAGACACAACCTTGTAGCCAGGATTATCCATCAGCAACTTGCTCTAAAATACAACCTTGTGGAATCGGAAGTGCCGTACTATAAGTATGTGCCCGACCCAGTTCTCGAAAATGGCAGTATCACATTGTACTGGGATCAATCCATCATCACTGACAGGACTATTGTAGCCAATAAGCCTGATATAGTGGTGGTGGATCGATCAGAGCGGCGCACAATGATTGTTGACATAACGGTCCCGTATGATGAGAACCTCGTGAAAGCCGAGAAAGATAAGAAAATCAAGTATCTTGACTTGGCTCGCGAGGTTGTCGACATGTGGGATGTGGACTCAGCGATCATTGTGCCGATAGTCGTCTCAGCCCATGGCTTAATTGCCAAGAGCCTCGACCAATACCTGAGGAGGCTCTCGTTAGGCAGCTGGATCAAGGGCTTGATTCAGAAAGCGGTACTCCTAGACACGGCTCGTATTGTTAGGAGGTTCCTCTCTCTGGAGCCCTGACCGCCGGTAGCTTGGACCCTGTTCCCGATACCGGTGGGCTACTATTTTTTTTTTATATTTTTAAATGTTTTTTTATATGGTTTTTGTTAAGAAATATTTAAAAATGTAATTAGTAAGTAAGAAAATAAATAAAGGAAATAATAATAATAATAATCTGTGGCTCGGATGTCAAATTGACGTGACGAAAATTTTTTCATCAAACCGATTTAATTTAATATTTTTACCAAATTACCCCAACGAAACGAATTAATTGAAAGAAATAATGAAGAAAAGAAAAAAAAAACTTATAACAACAAAAGAAATTATATGGAACACACCAAAAATGGAAAATAGGGGAAAACACACCGAAAAACAATTGTCATAAGTCACCAATGATTACAAGAAGCCGAGCCAAACAGTTACAAGAGGCACACACACCATCTCCGGGCTCGTCGCTCAGCTCCGCCTCGCAGCCGCCGCGACGCGCCACATCCGTGAGCACCGTGTCGCCGGTAGCTGCAGTTGCGTCGAGCTCGAGCGACGAGTTTTTCTCCCCGCCGTCGACTCCACCACCATCACCACGACGACGAGGAAGAGGACGGCCACCAGCGGGCTTGGGACCTCGAGGCCAACCGGCCCCGAACAGGGTCCCCGCTGCCGGTGGAAATGTGTCGCGCATGCGATGGACTCAGTCCATTAATGAACAAGTCATGCGCGCATATTATGGGGCTACTGAGGGGGGAAGCAACTTGACTGCGTACCGTGGTCGGATGCTCTCTCTGTTTCAGGTACTTGAGCCAGGTGTCAGCGTGTCGGCGCAACGACTGTCGGATCAGGTGCGTGTCATCCAGCGTAACCATATGTTGGATGACACCGTACTTGATCGACTACGCTCCGAATCACGGAGTAACCTAGTTACGCCTGCTTCACCAATGACCGCGGTACAGTTGCAAAATGTTACCATTGCTTCGCCGCGGTCCGACCGCGGTGGTGAAGGGGATGATGATGAAGTTATATCTGTGAGTACCCAGTGCAACGCACAATTGAGGAGCGCTTTGGAGAGTGCATTCCGGGAGTATCGTCCCACACCGCCTGAGCTTAGGCCACGTCTACCTCGTTTGCCTATGCACAAGAAAAACAAGGCGCTGATGTGTGCTCTAGATTCGCAGCTGTCAAACTGCTTTGACACCAGCAAAGACCTCGCCGATACCCACTCAATATTGTACTGTGGAGCTGTAGCGGCATGTCGTGTAGCTCACGTCAAATTTCCCAACAACGATAGAGCTACACGACCAAAATTAGCTGTTCCAGCTTGGCAGTGCAGGATTGAGCGACGTATCGGTGAGGCTAGAGCACTCATCGGCAAGTTAATCTGCTTCAGGGAGGGCAATACTCGACCTAGAGTGATGCGCTTTGTGAGGCGGGCATTCTCAGGAACTGATGTTAATTTTCGAGACTATTTGGCCCGTGTCACAGAGCGTATCGACTTCCTGAAGCAGAAGATCTGTGCATGGGCAAGCCGTATTCGTCGGTACAAGCGGCGAGTGGAACGATATACTCAAAATCGCACATTCCAAAGCGATGAAAGGTGGGTATATAGGGCTTGGGAGCGACCGGACCAAGGTGTGACTGACACGCGTCTACCGGATGATAACGCCATGTGTTCTTTCTGGCGCAGCATTTGGTCGGTGCCTGTCAGTCACACTGAGGGTGATTGGATACGGGAGGTCGAACGAGCGTGTGATCCAATACCTGAAATGGGGGCAATCATCATCAGCCCCCAAGACGTAGCTTGTGCAGTCCGTCCGTTGCCTAACTGGAAATCTCCAGGACCGGATGGACTGCACAACTTCTGGATCAAATGGTTCCAGAGATCGCACGTTCGCTTGGCATCCCAGTTTCAATTAGCCTTAGAGTCAGGGTCGCTGCCCCAGTTCTTGACGACAGGAATTACCCACCTGCTCCATAAATCAGGTAGTACTGCGGAGCCCAAAAATTATAGACCAATTACTTGTTTACCAACGGTCTATAAAGTTCTTACATCCATTTTGAGAGCTAAAATCAACCATCATATTGATAGTAATTCTATCATGTCTGCCTCTCAGAATGGATGTAGGAATGGTTCCCGCGGTACTAAGGAGCTACTCCTCATAGATATGGCTGTTAGCCAACAGGTTCGCCGCTCCCGAAGGGATCTGTCTACATGTTGGATAGATTATAAGAAGGCCTATGATTCTGTGCCTCATACATGGCTCATGAGGGTGCTGGAGTTGTATAAAGTTGATGCAACTCTGCGTACCTTCCTGACGTCATGTATGGGGCACTGGAGAACGGTCCTTCGCTATCCAGGATGTAGACAGATCCAGGGAAACAGCGAACCGATAAGGATCGAGCGCGGTATATTCCAGGGTGATAGTCTGAGTCCATTGTGGTTTTATATAGCCTTGAACCCTCTCAGCACACTGCTGGAGGGTTCAGGTCTAGGCTATCGGTTGAGGAGAGATGGTCAGGTCATATCTCACCTTCTTTACATGGATGATCTGAAACTCTATGCCCCCAACAATTTGCAACTGATGAAGCTACTGAAGGTAACGGAAACTTTCAGTAGCTCCATCAGGATGGAATTTGGTGTGGACAAATGTGCAGTCATGCATGTGAAGCAAGGGGAGATTATGGAATCCTTGGGAACTCAACTCTCGGATTCCATACACCTTAGATCCCTCTCCTCAACAGAAACCTACAAGTATTTGGGTATGTCGGAAGCATTAGGTATCAATGCTGCTGACATGAAACAATCGTTGAGGGAGCGCTTCTTTGGCCGCCTGCATAAGGTACTAAGTAGTCTTTTGTCAGGCGGAAACAAGGTGCGCGCCTTCAACGGTTGGGTCATGCCGGTTTTGATGTATTCTTTCGGCATACTCAAATGGACTCAGATGGAACTTGATGCCCTGGATAGGAGGGTCCGTGTACTGCTGACCGCAAATCGAATGCATCACCCACGGTCGTCGGTGATGAGACTGTATATCCCGCGGAAGTGTGGGGGTCGTGGCTTCTTAAATGTTAAGACCCTGCACAACCGTGAGGTATGCAGTCTCAGGGAATACTTCCTAGAGGCTGACGTGGGGATGCACCGAGATGTGGTCTCAGTGGACAAGGGCCTCACCCCGCTCTCCCTGGCTAACGAGAACTGGCGCAAACCTAGAGTATTAGACACTAATGATCGCAAGGAGGTATGGCAGGGCAAGGAGCTTCACGGACGCTTTTATCGGGCTCTACACGGACCCGATGTAGACTTCTTAGCGTCCGTAGCTTGGCTGCGTTTCGGTGACCTATTCGGGGAAACCGAAGGTTTTGTCTGTGCAATAATGGACGAAGTTATGATGACGAATAACTACCGGAAATACATTGTGAAGGATGGCACGGTTGACATATGTCGGGCATGCCACCGTCCGGGAGAATCGATCCGACACATTATTTCTGGGTGTTCTCGTCTGGCTAACGGAGAGTACTTACATAGACACAACCTCGTTGCCAGGATTATCCACCAGCAACTTGCTTTGAAGTACAACCTTGTGGAATCAGAAGTGCCATACTATAAGTATGTGCCCGACCCAGTTCTCGATGATGGTAATATCACGTTGTATTGGGATCGATCTATCGTCACTGACAGGACTATTGTTGCAAATAAACCTGACATTGTGGTGATAGATCGATTGGAGCGTCGCGCAATGATTGTTGATATAACGGTTCCGCATGACGAGAACCTCGTGAAAGCAGAGAAAGATAAACAATTCAAATATCTAGATCTGGCTCACGAGGTTGTCGACATATGGGACGTGAGTACAGCAGTCATTGTGCCGATAGTCGTGTCGGCCAATGGCTTAATAGCCAATACCCTCGACCAACATCTGAGGAGGCTCTCGCTTGGCAGCTGGATCAAGGGCTTGATTCAGAAAGCAGTACTTCTGGACACGGCGCGTATCGTTAGGAGGTTCCTCTCTCAAGAGCCCTGACCACCGGTAGCTCGGACCCTGTTCCTGATGCCGGTGGGCTACTATGTTTTATATTTTTAAATGTTTTTTTAATTTTTTTTTATATAGAAATATTTAAAAATGTAAATTATATGTTGATAAAATGAATAAAGGAATAATAATAATAATATGAGATGGACTCATTCCATTAACGAGAACGTCATGCGCGCATACTACGGGTCTACAGAGGGGGGAACTAACCTCACTGCGTACCGTGTTGGGATGCTGTCTCTGTTCCAGGTACTTGAACCAACCATCAACGTCTCGGCCCAACGACTGTCGGATCAGGTGCGGGTTATCCAACGCAATCACATGTTGGACGACGCCGTACTTGATAGGCTGCGCTCAGAGGTACTGAGCAACCGTATTGTCTTTACTCCGGCACAAACCGCGGTGCAAGCGTCAGTTATTGACGCAACCCCGCCGCGGTTCAACCCAGCTGTTGTAGAGGAAGATGATAGGGTTGCTGTGGTAAGTAGCCAGTGCAACGACCGATTGAGGAGCGCTTTGGAAGATGCGCTTCGCGAGTATCGTTCTACTCCTACCGAACTTAGACCCCGATTACCACGGTTACCCATGCATAATAAAAATAGGGCGCTGGTGTGTGCCTTGGACTCGCAACTCAAGAATTTATTCGAGAGCAGCGAGAACCTCGTTGATACACACTCAATCCTGTACTGTGGGGCTGTTGCGGCATGTCGTTTAGCTAATGTCAAGTTTCCAAATTGTGACGTAGCTACTCGACCAAAACCAGCCGTACCAGCCTGGCAGCGCAGGATCGAGTGCCGCATCGACGGGGCCAGGGTACTCATCGGCAAACTACACTGCTTCAGGGAGGGCAATACACGACCACGTGTGATGCGTTTTGTAAGGCGGGCATTCTCGGGGACTGGAATCAGTCCTCAAGAATACATGTCCCGTGTCACAGAGCGCATCGACTTCCTGAAGCAGAAAGTTTATGCATGGGCGAACCGTATTCGGAGGTATAAGCGGCGGGTTGATCGATACTCACAGAATCGCATGTTCCAGAGCGATGAGAGGTGGGTATACAGAGCTTGGGAGCGACCTGACCAGAATATGACAGACATGTGCCGCCCGGATGATGCTGCTACGAGTTCTTTCTGGCGCAGCATCTGGTCGGTACCCGTCTGTCATACTGAGGCTGACTGGATGCGTGATGTCGAGCAGGTGTGTGAACCTATCCCAGAAATGGAGCCAATTTTGATAACACCTTTAGATGTAGCCAGAGCAGTTCGTCCGTTACCGAATTGGAAGTCACCGGGACCGGACGGACTGCACAACTTCTGGCTCAAATGGCTTAGCAGTTCACACACTTGCCTGGCATCCCAATTCCAGTCATCCTTAGAGTCTGGGTCCCTACCGCAGTTTTTAACAACAGGCGTTACCCACCTGCTCCATAAGTCAGGTAGTTCCGCGGAACCCAAAAATTATAGACCGATCACGTGTTTGTCTACGGTCTATAAACTTCTTACATCCATTTTGAGAGCTAAAATTAATACACACATCGACAAAAACTCCATTATGTCTGCCTCTCAAAATGGATGTAGGAATGGGTCCCGCGCCACTAAGGAGCTACTCCTCATCGACATGGCCATTAGCCAACAGGTTCGTCGATCCCGCAAGGATCTGTCTACATGCTGGATAGATTATAAGAAGGCCTACGACTCGGTGCCACATACATGGCTCATGAGGGTGCTGGAGTTGTACAAGATAGATGCAACTCTACGCGCCTTCCTTGAGTCGTGTATGGGGCAATGGAGGACGGTCCTTCGATATCCAGGATGTCGACAGATCCAGGGGAACGATGAACCTGTATGGATTAAACGGGGAATATTCCAGGGCGACAGTCTGAGCCCACTTTGGTTCTGTCTAGCCCTGAATCCTCTGAGCACATTGCTGGAGGATTCAGGTCTAGGCTACCGGTTGAGGAGAGGTGGTCAGGTCATATCTCACCTTCTTTACATGGATGATCTGAAACTCTTTGCCCCCAACAAATTGCAACTGATGGAGCTACTGAAAGTAACTGAAACTTTCAGTAGCGCCATCAGGATGGAATTTGGTGTGGACAAATGTGCAGTCATGTATGTAAAGCAAGGGGAGATTATGAAATCCGAGGGAATTCAGCTCTCGGATTCCATACACCTGAGAACCCTTTCCTCAACCGAAAGCTATAAGTATTTGGTTATGTCGGAAGCGTTAGGCATTAACGTAACTGACATGAAGCAATCGTTGAAGGAGCGCTTCTTTGGACGCCTGAACAAGGTATTACATAGCCTTCTTTCAGGCGGAAACAAGGTGCGCGCCTTCAACGGTTGGGTCATGCCGGTTTCAATGTACTCTTTCGGCGTACTCAAATGGACTCAGACCGAACTCGATGCCCTGGATAGGAGAGTTCGTACACTGCTTACTGCAAACCGGATGCATCACCCACGATCATCAGTGATGAGGCTGTACATCCCGCGGAAGTGTGGGGGTCGAGGGTTTTTAAACGCGAAGTCCCTTCACAACCGCGAGATGTGCAGTCTCAGAGAATATTTTTTAAAAGTCGAGGTGGGTATGCACCGAGATGTGGTCGCAGTGGACAAGGGACTCACCCCGCTGTCCATGGCTAAAGAGAACTGGCGCAAACCTGAAGTACTTACTACCGATGACCGCAAGGAAGTATGGCAAGGCAAGGAGCTTCACGGGCGCTTCTACCGAGCTCTTCATGGGCCCGATGTAGATTTTCTAGCGTCCGTGTCCTGGTTACGTTTCGGCGATCTCTTTGGAGAAACTGAAGGTTTTGTCTGTGCGATTATGGACGAAGTTATGTTGACGAACAACTATCGGAAATATATTATGAAGGACGGGACGGTTGACGTGTGTCGGGCATGCCACCGTCCGGGTGAGTCTATCAGACATATTATTTCTGGTTGTTCTCGTCTGGCTAACGGCGAGTACTTGCACAGGCACAACCAAGTAGCCAGGATTATTCACCAGCAACTTGCCTTGAAATATAAACTTGTGGAATCTGAGGTACCGTACTACAAGTATGTGCCCGACCCAGTTCTCGAGAAAGACCATGTTACGCTGTACTGGGATCAGTCTATCATTACTGACAGGACTATTGTCGCCAATAAGCCTGACATAGTAGTGATAGACCGATCAGCGCGCCGCGTAATGATAGTCGATGTTACCATCCCGCATGACGAGAACCTCGTGAAAGCTGAGAAAGAGAAACAAATAAAATATCTCGACTTGGCACACGAGGTTGTCGACATGTGGAATGTGAACTCGGCTATCATTGTGCCGATCGTCGTGACGGCCAATGGCCTTATAGCCAAGAGCCTCGATGACCATCTTTCGAAGCTCTCCTTAGGCGGTTGGATCAAGGGCCTGATTCAGAAGGCAGTACTCCTCGATACGGCTCGTATTGTGAGGAGGTTCTTGTCTCTGGAACCCTAACCACCGGTAGCTTGGACCCTGCTCCCGCTACCGGCGGACCACTATTTTTTATATTTTTAAATGTTTTTTATATAGATTTTGTTAAGAAATATTTAAAAATGTATTATGTATGTTAGAAAATAAATAAAGGAAATAATAATATTCCACAACTATCACACAACGCCGTCTAGTCTCAAGCTAAGCAGAGCTTGTGTTATGAGTACTAGACAACTGATAAACATACTTATATATTTCTAAATACATACATATATAGATAAATTACACCCAGACACAGAACAAATGATCATGCTCATCACACAAACATTTGTCCTGGGTGGGAATCGAACTAAATACTTTCAACCATAGTGCATGAACGGTGGCACCTTGCGGTACTACATTGTGTCAATAATGATTTATTTCAGGATACTTATCTCGAGGACGGAGTGCAAGTATAATTTACTTATAAGTACTAAATTATTGTTGTATGAAAAGCCGAAAGATGTCCACTGCTGGACATCTTTCGGCTGAAATGATGATGATGCTCTAAACTACAACTTTTTTTCGTTTCTTCTACAATCGTCGTCGCAACACGCATGTTGCTTGAGCCAACGGATTAGGTAAAAGACTCACGTGAAGAGCTAATGTACTGGAGTAAACTCATCATCGTGTTTGCGCCTGAAGCTGGTGTCGTCATAGACCTCGTCCAGACTGGTAACGGAGTGTAAAATTAAAATCACAACAAAATCAATAAACATAATAATTAATTCTAAACGTCAATTTGACAGGCTCAAGTTGACATTCACTAATAATCTACAGAACAATCACTCAAATATAAGAAAAATAAACACAGTTGAAGGTATCTAACAACCAGTACACCTATTAATAATAAAGAAACAGAAATAAACAGTTGAGGTACAGAACATAAGAAAGACAACTATAAGGCAGGACAACTACAAACTGGTAAGTAAAAATTTTGGAATCTATAACTATTAATCAAGAAACAACAATAAAACATCAAACACTCTGACCTACAATTATTTTCGTGTTGTGTTTTTCAGATTCCCAGCAGCACCATCTCTTTTAGTCGTAGAAGGAGCCGCGTCCGGGGCATTGGGATACTGGGCTACCAAGGGCTTCAACTCATCAATAGAAATTATCTTGTGCCGCTTTCCGTCAGGAGCCTTTATGTAGATAACCCCATCTTGAGTCCAACACGACCGCATGCCGAAGTGTTCCCGTGCTTTACTGAAGTCAGATTGCCTGGTCCTTGTCAAGAACTCCTTCATAGACATTTTGGAGCCTTTCAAGCCTTTCTTTGCCTTCCAAACCAATGTCTTCAAATCTACACTGGCAAACCTAACAAGGATAGGCCTGTGATGATCCTTGCTGAGGGCTCCCAATCTGTGACAGGCTTTAAGTGAAGATGCCGAGATGTTACTGATTGCCAGCTTGGTATGTAAAACATCCAAGATAACCGCTATGCAGTCTTCGTTGTCTGCTTCAGCGAGCCCTTGGATAACCAATGCTTTCCGTCGGTGCCTGGTCTCCAAGCCATCAATTTGCTTGGCACACTCATTAATTTGGTTCCGCAGCAGACCAAGCATGGAGAACACAAGCTCCCGAAAGCCACGAAACTCCTCAGCTATTTTTGCCACTGTATCCTTGGCAGGACCGGCGCACTGTATCTGTGCCTCAAGCTCACCCATTTTCTTCAAGAAGTTTTCCTCCAGTGTTTTCTGCGCAGTCAGGACTTCGGCAAATTGTGACATTTTGTGTTGTGAAGTGCTTCTCAGACTGATACTGTGGTGTAGTTAAACAGCTGGCAGGTGGTGTATAATTACTTCTCTATGTCACATAAATGTGCCACAAACGAGAGTACTTGCTATATAATTGTTGTAGACTAATTTGTGACGTAAACTTAGTAAGTTTTTCAATTAATTATATTAATTATATTTTAAATAAAATTCCGGAATTTTTTAAAACGTCTATTCTTTTTCACACCTACCCCCGAAAAAAAAAAAGCAAAAAAAAAAAAGCACACACACAAGCACAATATCGTCAGCGTTAGCGAGCGCGTATCTCATTGTGATGAGAACGATCCCAGTCATGGCCATTCGAATCCTATTCTCGTCATCTGTGTATGCAATTAAAAATACAATTGTTATTTTCAAAACAAACTAATGGAGGCAGGTAAGACTAAAGGCACGATAAGGGTAAGACCAGCCTGTTTGGTCTTACCATTATTATGTCTACGGCAGTCAGCAGTCGGCAGAGTTAGATGTGAAAGTATATCGAGTGCGAGCAGCAATATCAGATGAGTAGTTTAGGCGATTACCTCCTACATCCATACTTAAAAACTTTGCCTTTTTGTAATATTAGTATGGATAGATGAAGACGTCGAAAAGTCTGACAACCAGTCTTAGCAAGGGGTGTCGTATTACCCTATACTAACTGGGTTGTCGATGTCAGATAGGCAGTCACTCCATGTAAAGTATTGGTATTCAGTTGCATCCGATTTGACTGGAAGTGGACCCCAACATAGTTGAGAAAAAGCTAGGCAGATAATGAGATAGGTGAAGATGTGCTTACTAACGCAGATGCACGGTAAGTACTCCGAGCCAGTTGAAGTCGCCACTCTGTCCGATGTTGCCCTCCCGCACCTGCGCCGTTGTCGAGCGGTCGCAGCGGTCCGTTGACGAGAAGCCTAGAAACAGACAGCGTGGAAAACGCTATCGCGACACGTTCATTATGCAGACGATGGGTTTCGTGCTATGAAAACACACTGGGTCCGATACACTGTTTCTAGCAAAACTAACGAATTACTTGAGATTAAAACTTTACACAATAACACGGGGCACAATTAATCGGGTACAGACGTCTCATGTCCACCGCGATCAGACACAGACTGTCGCCCTCGGCTCGAACTGTACATCAGGGCTCTCTAGTCACGCTGTGGTGTTGTGGGTTGCGACAGTCGCTCTCTCCATGTCACCATGAGATCGCGCCGGAGGTCTGTCCGCTGAGCGGCGATTTGCCGCGGCAGCGGAGTTTCCCCCCGACGTAGTGCCTCCGCGCGCCATTCGTGAAGGCGCGCGAGGACTATCGCCTCCAGATCCCATGGCGGCAATCCGGCAAGGAGGCTCGCCGCCTCACCGGAGATCGTGCGGTACCCCCGGACTAGCCTTAGGGCTATCCCCTTTTGGGGCGCGTTCAGGTAGCGGGCGGCTTGCCGCCTCAGAGAACGCGCCCATTTCGGGGCCCCGTAAAGGGCCATGGACCGCACGACCCCCGCGTAGAGCCTCCGGCAGGAGGCGTTTGGACTCCCCAGGTTGGGCAGGAGCCGCTTGAAGGCAGCCCCGGTCCGTTCCAGTTTGGGGGCCAAACGTCGGAAATGCTCCACGAAGTTCCACCGGCTGTCGAGGACGAGTCCCAGGTACTTCAGCGTCGACCCGACGCCGATGGAAACCCCTCCTGCCGTCAGTAGGGATCCCGATGGTGGCGCATTCCGAGGCCCATGAAAACTCATGGCCTCGGACTTGTGCAATGCCACCTCGAGACCCAATTACCGGATCCTCTCCACGACTATCGCAACCCCGCGTGTCATGTTTTCGTCCGCCGCCTCGTGCGACCTCCCTTGTGCCAGTACCAGCGTGTCGTCAGCGTAGCAGACTACGCTGACGCCGCTAGGGAGGTCGGCGCGCAGCACCCAGTCGTAATCGATGTTCCACAAGGCCGGCCCCAGAACCGATCCCTGTGGAACACCGCACGACATCTCTCGCCGGTTCCATTCTCCGCTCTGATTGGGGTAGATGACGGCCCTATCCATCAGGTAGTCCCCGACCACACGACGAAGGTAGGTCGGCACCCGGTGATACCGGAGTGCCTCCCTAATGCAGCTCCAGGGCATGAAGTTGAAGGCGTTGGCGATGTCAAGAGACACCGCCAATACGACCCCGCCCCGGGAAACCGCATCCCCCGTCGTGAGGGCTCTCACGCGCATGATGGCGTCCACCGTCGAGCGCCCCTTGCGGAAACCAAACTGGTGTTCCGCAAGATCCGGCCCCATCCCCGCGAGGTGCCCGGCGAGGCGGTTAGCAATAACTCTTTCAAAGAGCTTGCCCACCTCGTCGAGCAACACGATGGGCCGGTATGCGGACGGAGAGTCCACAGGGCGCCCTGGCTTCCGGATGAGGACCGGCTTCCCCGTCTTCCAACGAAGCGGGAACTGGCCTCTCTCCAAGCATGCGCTTAGGAGTCCTTACAGTCGGGGCCCGAGAGCCTCCGAGGCCAGGACCCAGGCTTTGCCAGGCAAGCCATCGGGTCCCGGGGCGGTATTTTTGGCCTTCAGCCTGCGTACTGCCACTCTCAGGTCGACCCCAGTCACCTCTGGAACGTCGTCATCGGTGTGGTCCACTTCCGGCACCACAAGCGGTGGCGGAGCCATAGGAGGGGGAGGATGCCCCCCTCGCGAAGGGAACAGAGCGCTCACCACGGCCTCCACGAGCTCAGGCCGGAGACTCTGCGTCAGCGGAGGGGCCCGGGTGCGGAGTTTGTTCCGCACCATCTTGTAAGGGCGCCGCCTCCGGATCTCCGTTCAGAGACTCCAGCATCTCCTCGCGGGCCAGGTTCTTGGCCCACCGGACAGCCTCTTGGAGGGCGGTCTTCGCCGCTCTGTACCCCTCGTAAAGCTCCCCCTCAATGGCTGCCGCATCCGGAGGGCGGATGCGGAGCCTGCGATGCCTGGTGTACCGAAGCCGCGCGGCAACGCACGCCTCACGCAGAGACGTCAGCTCTCGCGACCACCAGTACACCTGACGTCGGGCGCTTCCTGGCCGAACTCGGGGCATTGCCACGTCGCAAATCTCGGACATGGCCTCCTACAACCAAGGCTTCCAGGAGGAGCCCCGGTCCAGCTGCTTCAGCGCGGACCACTCGGGGCCTGTAGGACCGGCGCGCTTGAGGTCTGGGTGGAGACGTCGAACCTGATGTACCGGTGGTCGGAATAGGTCTCCACCCCCTCCATGACGCGCCAGTCAATGACACGCGGCGACAGAGCGGGGCTAGCGAACGATATGTCCACCACCGACTCGCCCCACGTCCGCACGCACGTGGGGACAGAACCCCGATTTAGGACGACCAGGCCTGTCTCTAGAGCCCAGTCCTCCACCATTCTACCCCGCACAACCGTGTAACGAGAACCCCAAGCCAAGTTCTTGGCATTGAAGTCCCCGAGCACAAGCACGGGGAGAGAATGGCTCCCGATGACGACACTCAACTCCCTGAGGGAGTTGTGGAACTCGGCGAGAGTTCGGTTCGGGGAGAAGTAGACTCCCACAACAACGATCTCCCCGAACCGTGCTGCTACGCACCCCTGACCCTTCCTGACACTCTCAAGGGTCGGGGTACCGGCGGCGGCCGACGCAATTATGGTCACTGAGCCGCTAAGGTCCTCCACCCAGTCATCCCTGGGCGGGACAAAGTACGGCTCAGCGACCACGGCGATGTTAATCGACCACTGCGCCATGCTCTGAATCAACAGATCCTGAGCGCAGGCGCAGTGGTTGATGTTCGCCTGGAGGAGGCGTAATGGGGCCGTTACTGGCACTCCATTTCAGCCCCCTCCCGGGGCTCCTGCGAGGGCCCCGCTGCAGAAGTTGCAGCAGTGGCGGCCGCGGCGGCGACAGTGGCGGCGGCTGCGGCGGTGGCGACGACGGTAGGGGTTTTGGAGGTGGTGACGGAGGGCCTTCCGTTGCCCCTGGCCTTGGTGGGTGTACCGCAGGCTTTGCTCCCTGCCCGGTGATCGGCCGGCTTGCCAGATGCCGCACATGCGGCGCAGTGCGGCGCGGCGGAGCAAGCCACGGCCATGTGACCGGGCTGGCCGCAACGGAAGCAGAGGCCACTTCGGTCCACCTCCGAGGTGCACCGGACCGACACGTGGTGCCCTACATGGCAGCGGAAGCACCTCAGAGGTCTGGGTTCCAGCAGCTTAACCTGCGCCGACACCCAGCCCACCAAGAGCCTTCGGCCCTCCACAATGGCTTTCGCCGCCGTCACTGGGCAGCTTACCGTTACGGTTCGCATGCCCGACAAGTCCGGACGTAAGGTCTACAAGCCCTGCCTTGACCTGCTCGGCAGGGCACCCACCGGTCCTGGTGACGGCGGCCACCACCTCCTCCTCGGTCACAGAGTCGTCCACGGGTTCCACGGGTTTCGCCGGGGATCTCCAGCACTCGAGCCTCTGCTGCGGTGACTCTAAGCCGGAGGCCCCCAGTGATCCCGAGCTCCCCGAGATTCACCGTCGCCTTCGCCTTAGCGAGCACGTCGCGGTAGCTCACGCCCTTCTTTTCCGCATCCGGCTATAGTGTAATCACTACAGCTGCTGTCTTCGGGGCGCTGAGCCTAGCCGCGACGCTCCGCTCCTTTTGTCGGCGCTTCCGCTTCCGCTTCCGGGCTTTTCTGGCCGCCTTCCGCTCCCTTGTCCTTTCTCCACCCGCCATACGCTCTCAGCCGCGGAAGGCTTAGGGGGCGGGGGGGGCGGTGGTGGCGGCTGTCTCGCGGCTGGCGCTGGCACAGTCGCCGCCTTGCCCTTCTTTTGCGCCGCCGCCGTGCCCTGCCTCAGGGCCGCCGCCTTCTTGGCCGGAGCCGGTTTCGCCGGAGCCGGCCCTTCGGGAGCCGACGCAACCCTGCCGGAGGGCCGGCCAGATGGCCGCGGTGTGGAGGCCGCAGCAGCCGCATATGTGGCCGCCCTCGGTCCCGGGGGCGCCCTAATTGCCGCCAGAGGGGGGCGCAGGACAATGCCCTCCAGGACGGAGAACCGCGCCTGGAAGACAGCCAGCTCCTGCCGAACCAGGTTCAAGACCTAGTTCTCAACCGGCACGGGCTGGCTTAGTCGCTGCTGGCCCCCATTTTGGGTACATCGCAATTTTAACCATTTGTTTGCGATTGTTGAGGTAGGATTTAAAAAGACCCGACGAAGAAGCCGCGCTGTATGAGGTGTACCGCGCGGCGAAGGAGGCTCTGTGGCTGGCCATCGGCGAGTCAAAGACGCGCTCCAGAGAGGAGCTGCTGGCGACCCTAGACGGGGATCCGTGGGGGCGCCCTTACCGCACGGTCCGAGGGAAACTTCGGCCGTGGGCGCCCCCGCTAACGGAAGGTCTCGAGCCGCAGTTTCTGGAGCGAGTGGTCTCGGCTCTCTTCCCTGAGAGAGCCGAGTACGAGCCACCGCCGATGGCTCTGCCCACAGCTGCAGAGTCGGAAGAAGAAGAGGAGAGCGAAACCGTCCCAGAGGTGACACAGGCGGAGATGAGCGCGGCCGTGATGCGGCTCCGGGCAAAAAACACTGCTCCGGGGCCCGACGGAGTGCCTGGTCGCGCTCTAGTCCTCGCCCTGAAGGAGCTGGAGCCCCCACTGAGGGGACTCTTCTCGGCGTGCCTTGAGCGGGGCCAGTTCCCTAGCAGGTGGAAGACTGGTCGACTGGTCCTGCTCAGGAAGGCGGGGCGCCCGGCGGATTCGTCATCGGCTTATCGGCCCATAGTGTTGCTGGACGAGGCGGGCAAGATGCTCGAGCGTGTAATCGCAGATCGCCTCGTCAGCCACTTGTGTACAGAGGGGCCGAACCTGGCCGACAGCCAGTTTGGCTTCCGGCGTGGGCGCTCCACCATCGACGCCATCATGAGGGTGAGAGTCCTGGCGGAGGAAGCGGTGTCCCAGGGTGGGGTGGTGCTGGCGGTGTCCTTGGACATCTCCAACGCGTTCAACACCCTGCCCTGGGGTTGCATTAGGGAGGCCCTGCGATACCATCGGGTGCCTTCCTACCTCCGCAACATTGTGGGGGCTTATCTTTCGGGAAGGTGTGTCACCTACATGGGACGCGACGGCGCGGGCCGTCGCGAGATGTCGTGCGGTGTTCCGCAGGGGTCGGTTCTGGGCCCACCCCTGTGGAACATCGGGTACGACTGGGTTTTGCGGTGCGAGCTCCCGCCGGGAGTGGACCTGACGTGTTATGCGGACGACACGCTGGTCACGGCTCGGGGGAGCTCGTACAGGGAGGCAGCGTTGCTGGCTACGGCTGCGGTCTCACAGGTGGTGAGCCGCATACGACGCCTGGGGCTGGAAGTGGCCCTCAACAAGTCGGAGGCCATTGCTTTTCATGGCCCCCGACGGGCGCCGCCGTTGGGATCACACATTGTGGTCGGTGGGGTCCGGATCGCTGTCGAGTCAACCATGAAGTACTTAGGATTGGTGCTCGACAGCCGTTGGGACTTCGGCCCCCACTTTCAGCGGCTGGTGCCCAAGTTGATGGGCGCGGCGGGCGCGCTGTCAACGCTGCTTCCCAATCTGGGGGGCCCGAGCACCGCCTGTAGGCGGTTGTACGTGGGGATCGTGCGATCGATGGCCCTTTACGGGGCCCCGATTTGGGCGACAGACCTGACGGCCCGCACTATCGCCGTTCTGCGCAGACCGCAGAGAGCGATGGCCGTCAGGGTCATACGGGGATATCGCACGATCTCCTACGAGGCGGCTTGTGTACTGGCCGGATCCCCGCCGTGGGACCTGGAGGCGAAGACCCTCGCGACACTGCACCAGTGGCGCGAGGAGGCCAATGATCGGGGCGAGAGGCTGGTGCAGCGACAGATCACGCTGTACCGGTCTCAGCTCCGACAGGTCATGGTGGCGGAATGGCGGGGGAGGCTAGAGCTCCCTACCGCCGGCCTCGACACGGTCGAGGCGATCCGGCCAGTACTCGACGACTGGCTCGGGAGGAAGCACGGCTCCCTGACGTTTCGGGCGACGCAGGTGCTCTCGGGGCACGGCTGCTTCGGGAAGTACCTGTGTCGCATAAGCAGGGAGCCGGACGCCCGGTGCCATCACTGCGTCCACTGTCTGGAGGACACGGCGCGGCATACGCTGGCCGAGTGCGCCGCGTGGGATGAGCCGCGCCGTGCGCTCGTTACGGAGGTGGGAGGAGACCTGTCGCTGCCGACCGTCGTTCGCTCGATGGTCGGCAGCGCAGAGTCCTGGGACGCGGTGGTGTCCTTCTGCGAAACCGTCATGTCGCAGAAGGAGGCTGCGGAAAGGGAGAGGGAGATGACGAGCTCCCGCCCATCCCGCAGCAGACGCACCGGGCGTCGGCAGAGGGCGGACAACGCCCTCTTCCGGCCCCCCTAAATAGGTCCAGGGGCGACGGATTCGGGGACGTCCGTCGCCCCCGATCACACTGGACCCCCGAGACGGCGGCGCGTAGTGTTCCACGCGCGCCTCTCTCAGACGTAACGGGGGGAGCTTTACACCTCACTCCCCCCCGGGACGAGGCCCGCCGAGGTCAGGCGGGCCGGCACTAGTCCGGGGCAGCGGAAGTCGCATCAGATCCCGTTGCCCCCCGACGCAAGTGTGCGAGGGAACACCGGTGTGGTTTTAGTCAGTACAAGTCTGACAGACCCCTCCGCTCTCCCCAGGGCGGAGGACATCCATAGAGGATTTCCACATCGAGAAAAAAAAAAAAAAAAAAAAAAAGGATTTAAAAAGATCAAGAGCTGGTCCCCTGCCGATGCGTTCAAGCCTCTGTAAAAGTAAGGGGACAGACACTGTGTCAAACGCCTTTTTGAGGTCAAGAAAAACAGCTAGACACTTGGCTCCTCCATCCACACCGTCCACCAGAGCAGAAGTTAGTGATAGAACTGCATCCTCAGTAGACTTTCCCTGTCTGAAACCAAACTGAGAAGGCGACAGTATATTATATTTAGATAGGAATTTAATTAGGCGTGAGTTAATAAGTTTCTCAATGATTTTTGAAATGGCCCGTAGTACCGAAATTGGTCTATAATTAGACGGGTCAGACTTATCACCAGACTTGTACACAGGCGTTATAAGGGCTACTTTCAAAGCGTCCGGAAAAAGTCTCTGCTTGAAGCATATGTTAACTAAGTGGGTTATGATCGGTACAATTTGTTCGTGTGCTAATTTTAATAGTTGACTTGTATTTTATCCCATCCGGGGGCGCTATCAGATTTCAGACTTATTAGAGTGGCTCGAACTTCGTCGGGGTCTGTGTCGAGAAGAACAAAAGATGTGGCCATAGGACTGTCTGCCGAGAATGAGTCAGGGTTGATATTATTTCCTGCTGAGGACTGAGAAGTTGCGATGTTTTCAGCAAGAAGTTTGCCTATGTTACAGAAGTAGTAATTTACCTTGTCAACAGACTTGTCTTGTGGGGTAGTGGGTATATCTAGCATTTCCGAGTTAGTTGTTTTTTTTGGTTTACGTTGTGTGATGTTGTTAATGATAGCCCATGTTTTTTTAGGATTTTTGTGCGCTTTAGAAAGTTGATCTCTGTCATGTTTACGTTTTTGTTTTCTAATAATGGTACAACAGTAATTACGATACCTTTTGTATGTGATTTTTAGCACCTCGTTGTATGGGTCAAGCCTAAGTCTCTTTTGCATTCGATTTCTATTTAAAATACAGCGCAACAAGCCAATTGTCATCCATGGTTTTAGGATTCTATTTTTCAAAGGTATACTCATAGTAATTGTACTGAGTGTGACACAATTTTGTAGTATTTCGATTAGGTTATTAGTAAGAATGTTAGGGTTATCTAGTTTTAATAGTTCCGATAGGTTACTGTCTTTGAGTAGCTCAAGCGCCTTCTCTGAATTAAAAGTTGTTTTTGTTTTTGAGCATTTGCAGTTTGGTTACCGGGTTTAAGTTTTATTATAAAGTGGTCAAGATAGGTTTTGTCTCTCGTGGGCAGCGAGTGACCAGGAAGTAGACCATGCATTGCTAACATATTGAGATAGTTAAGTCTGTTTGTACGTTCGCGTGACTGCTCATTTTCATTGTATATTAGATTAATATTGAGGAGCTCGTGGCTAAATAATAACAGCCGCTCGGGCCGATCTTTAGGTTAAGCCGTGCTTACCTTGGTTGGTCTGTGGATGGGTAACCGCCCATTACATACCGAGTTTCCTCCGTGCCTCGGAAAGCAAGTTAAGCCGTTGGTCCCGGCTGTCATTTGTAGATCTTTGACAGTCGTTAAGTAGTCAGTAGCCCAAAAAGTCTGACAACCAGTCTTACCAAGGGGTATCGTATTACCCAGTACTAACTGGGTTGTGGAGGTCAGATAGGCAGTCGCTCCATGTTAAATACTGGTATTCAGCTGCATCCGGTTAGACTGGAAGCCGACCCCAATATAGTTGGGAAAAAGGCTAGGCAGATGATGATGATTAGATTAATATTTATGTCTCCAGTAATTATTATGGTTTTATTTGATGCGAGGGTAGCTAGGTGATTGTTTAAGGAGTGAATAAATTGATCTGCGTTCGCAGTTGAAGGGGATCGATAAATTGCAATAACTATAATGTCAGGCGTAACATGAATCTCTAAGCAAGACGCATGAGCTTCTCTTGTTTTATTTTTGTGTGTGCTTTTAATATAGGCGACTACACCGTCAGCCTTATTCAGATGGCTTGTGTTTTGGTACGAGTTATAGTTAGTTATTTGAGGTATTGGTTTATTTGAGTTCAACCTACATTCGGTTAGGATTACCAGATCAATAACCGTTCCAAGATTGAGTAAATTTAATTGAAGATCATCAAAATTAGTGTAGACAGATCTAATATTCTGCGAAACAATGGCAAAGCCGGAAGAGTTTGGCGCTATATGCTTAGTAAAGTCGGCAATATCACAATCAAACACTTGTGCTATTTCAGAACTGTCGATGTCATTCAAAGTGCGTAGAGTATTTTCCATTTAGATAAGTTTTATAAATGCAGGATAACGTAATTCATCATCATCATCATCATCATCATTTCAGCCGAAAGACGTCCACTGCTGGACATAGGCCTCCCCCAAGTGTCGCCACATTGACCGGTCCCATGTGACTCGCATCCAGCGGATCCCTGCAACCTTCACCAGGTCATCGGTCCACCTAGTGGGAGGCCTTCCAACGCAGCGTCTTCCGGTTCGCGGTCGCCACTCCAGAACTTTTCGGCCCCATCGGCCATCCGTTCTGCGAGCAATGTGCCCTGCCCACTGCCACTTCAGTTTGGCTATTCTTCGGGCTACGTCGGTTACCTTGGTTCCCTTGCGATAACGTAATTATATTCATATTATTATTTCGTGTGTGGGTGAGGGTGGATGTGTGTGTCTGTGAGTGTGTAGAGGTATGTGTGGTTTGTAAATTTGTGTATTTGGTATCCGGATTGAATGTAGGTTTGAGTGATGAAGAATGTGTGTTAGGGCGCGATTGGTAAACAAAGAATAACTTATTACTTAACTTAGTGTTTAACTTAATTCTAATTAATTTTAAGAGTGTAAAAAACCGATGAAAGTTTAACAAATAGGTGAAATATAGTAAAAAAATAAAGTAACTACTGTGTCATTTCTACATGCAGGTAACTTCATTACATCCCTTAACAATCATCTTGATAATATTACTCCTAGTAAAAACGTTCTAATCTTAGGGGATATTAATATTGACTTAATTATTTCCCCTACTGAAACAAATTATGAAAGAAACAATAGACTAGCCTACTTAAATATGTTATCTACGCATGGACTTTTACCATCTCACAACCTACCCACGAGGGGGGATGGATGCCTAGATCACGTCTTCCTGAGTCTTGATAAACAAAGAAATATAGCTTTTACAGCGGTTTTAAATACAACCGTCACAGACCACTGCCTGATTTTGTTATCTCTTGAAAATAAATATTGCTATAATATACCTAAAAAGCACAAAACAATAGTCAACTACGAAAATGCTCATAATAGTTTAAAAAATATTGATACCTCCTTTTTCAACATCTTCAAAGACCCTGATACTTACGCCTTTGCACTTATAGAATTAGTCAAGACACGATTAAACCATGGATAACAACAGGTGCCCTACGATGTATTAGACTGAGAAACTCAATCTTCCTTAAACTCAAATCAAACCCACATAATCAAATTGTAGTGATTACATATCGACGATATAGGACTTTCTGTGGGAACCTAATAAAAAAACTAAAAAATAAATTTAATAAAGAAAAAATCAAAGCATCTGCTAAAAACCCTCGGGCATTGTGGTCTACCATAAATGATATCACAAATTATAAGCCA
The DNA here is from genome assembly GCA_905163415.1 of Noctua fimbriata. Classification (NCBI taxonomy): domain Eukaryota; kingdom Metazoa; phylum Arthropoda; class Insecta; order Lepidoptera; family Noctuidae; genus Noctua; species Noctua fimbriata. The sequence continues at coordinate 5,226,661 of LR990945.1, forward strand.
CCCAGGAGCTCAAATAGCGACCTACTTAAAATAAAATCATGTCCCCAAGACTCAGTTAACCATGTTAATAATTATTTTATTAACATTGGACAAGCTTTGGCTCAGAAAATTTTAAATAGTTACGTACCCCCTACATCTTGTAACACAGACAGCCCTAATCTGTCCTCATTTGTTCTCCTGGACGCCTCTCAGGAGGAAGTTGAAAATATACTGATGTCCCTAGACTCTGGGAGTGCACCGGGGTGGGACGGAATTCCTACCCTTTTCCTAAAACAGGCCAAGGAGATCTTAGTCCCGATGATCTGTGACCTGGCCAACCTATACTTTAACACAGGTATATTCCCCTACCTTCTTAAGCGCTCCGTTGTTACCCTTGTGTATAAGAGTGGAGATAAAGACGACGTTAACAACTATCGGCCAGTTTCTGTGTTGGCCTCCATTTCTAAAATCATTGAGAAGCTCCTGAACTCTAGAATAGTTAACTACCTGACTAAATATAACGTCTTATCTTCCTCTCAATATGGTTTTAGAAGGGGAATGTCGGCCCAGGATGCTACGGAGGAACTTGCTACTGTGATAACCAAGGAAGTAGATAAGGGGAACAAATGCCTAGTGGCCTTTCTTGACCTCAAGAAGGCCTTTGATACCGTCTCTATCTCTAAACTTATACACAGGCTGGAAAACTTAGGATTTCGAGTTTCTGCTCTCTCTCTTCTCAGCAGTTACCTCCAAAACAGAAAGCAGGGGGTGAAAATTGAAAACCATATTAGTGACGAAGAGAAAGTGACGTATGGCGTCCCGCAGGGTAGTGTCCTCGGCCCGACGCTCTTTTTGATTTACATTAATGAACTCTGTAACCTTATTATCAACGGTGCGAGGATACTGTCCTACGCGGATGACACCGCTATTATCTTCTCTGCTAAGACCTGGGACAAAGTTAGACTGGAGGCTGAGAGTGGACTGGCTAGAGTTAGTGATTGGCTTTATGAAAATCTACTTACGCTAAATACCCTAAAAACCAACTACGTCTGCTTCACTAAATACGCAAACTCTCAGCCTGCGCCTGACTTTAACACAGACAGCCAGACAACGGCTTCAAACTGAAACTAACTCATTTTAAGTCGGGGTTTAAAAAAGAAATCGAGAAATAAATGCTCGCCTAAAAAATAACCCTTCATTTGAAAACGATTTATACAACCTAATCAGGGAAGGCCGTTAGGGCCAAATAAGTAATTAGTGGGGTTGAAAAACACTTAAATTTCCTGGTTAATGTGTTTTGCGACAACGCCTAATGACCTGTAGGAGGTGAAAAGGGTGCGAATGTAAGCGAATAAACATCTTTTGCGGCCTCGTTTAACACTGCGGGGTCTATTTGACCTCGGGGACCTTCTTAGAAGACTCGTTGTAAAACTAGGGTTACCGTTTTCTAATTTGAAAAATCTTGACAAAAAGCTGGACATTTGTATAAAAGTCCGGATATTATATTTAGTCGATCTCTATCTCATCATCATCATTCTCTTGCCCTTATCCCAATTCATTTGGGATCGGCGCAGCATGTCTTCTTCTTCCATACTTCTCTATTACCTACTCGTCATCTCTGCAGTCACCTTCTTTCTAGCCAATCTTTTTCCAGCTATCTATCTTTAATTGTACTTTTTTATTTTTTGTAAATTACTGCTTTACGATAGTCCGAAAATTATGACAAGGCCGGACTACTAAATCTGGGGGATAATTAAGACATACTTATTTCAGAACTATCTCTTAGTTTTAAAGAGAGAAACATTCCAGAGGAATCATGGCTTTTAATAGTTATGTAAAGTGATTTTCTTGTAAATATAGTTTTGCATAAAGATAGACACACAATGTAGCTGAGAACCGCGCGTTTGTATTCCAATTTTAATGAGTTCGGTTTGATATAGAATATTCCATTCGTGTGAAAATATTTTATACAACCCATTTTTATAGACTATTTTGCTTATTTTCACTCATTTAGACCTCAAAAACCCAATAACCTCTACACTTAAAAGGTTACCAAATTATTCATTGAGGTCGTATTTAAGTAGTGGTTGCCATTATTTTTTGCACCTCCATGCGTTCTTTTATGAATCGTAAGTGTAGAATGCTTATCAGTTGGTATGTCTATCTATCTACCTATGTAGGTAAACTTTTGTTGCTATTACGTTTTATTTATTTATTTGCATTAGTAGCTAATATCACCAACTTATTTAGATATTACGACTATAAGCACTATCAGCCTCTCGTCATCATCTTCCTGTCCTTGTCCCATATCACTTGGAGCAATTCATTTTTTCGTCCGTTCTCCCCTGTCAACCGTCACGCAATCATTTACTCCTTTTTCTTTCATATCATTCATCACATAATTCATCCATGTTTCCTTGATCTTCCTCTCCCACTCCATCCATCAACAAGCACACAACAAGCTCAATCGGCCTGTAATGTTTTCTTTTTTTATGGTTCTAGGACATGCCGGGTTTCCTCACGAAGATTTCCTTCACTATTTTGAAAGCAGTGGTGATTAAATTAATTAAACAAAGTAAAGGGACTGCCTGGGTTTGATCCAACAACCTACTGCCTCATCATCATCATCTGCCTAGCCTTTTTCCAACTAAGTTGGGGTTGGCTTCCATTTTAAGATTCAGCTGAATACCAGAATTTGGACGCATATCACTTGGAATCAAACCTAACCCTAAATCATTCACACAGTATTTCCAATTACACATAAGTACCCAATCCTGTTAAATTCCCCCCTCAGTATTTTAAAATAACCTTTATTAATCCAAAATATAGGTAGGTACCTATTTACATACGTATTACATTTTATCGGAAATGGTTTATTAAAGAATCCCTTTGAACGCACCTGTGGCCGGATTTCAGCTATTCAAAACATTCCAATTTAGATTGCGAGCAAAAAAGGCCGGGTTTCCGACACAAAGATTCATTTCATGAATTTCAGAGAGAGGATGTGGGGTAAGCAATGTTCTACATTAAAATACGCTTCATAAAAAAGCGTTTTGACAGTGATCTTACGACAATAATTAATAAAAGGTATGAAATCTTTCAGAGCGTGCTTGTAAAGTGCACAAACGAAACTAGACCATCATAATTCGCCAAAAAATGGGGGAAAAAATCAAATAAAAATGTACCATTTTGTAACTTGTTCACTGGCTTCTATTATTATAAGGTTTTATTAAAACAATGCTATAAAAGATTGACCATGTTCTCTTCTTGAATCTTTGTTATAATAAAAGCTTTTTGCAATACTGACCAGAATATTCTTGTAAGTATTTGCAAAAACGTTACCCTTCTGTGCAGTCGGTAGTAAAAATAGCATACTTACATTCAAATGCGAGGGTAGTCAAGTATTTATGCGAAGATAACGCACAACGGTAATGGATTCCATTTTAAAATTGCACCATCTCGTGATTGGACAGTGTAAAAGCAACTAGACTCCAGCGTGCACGTGGGAACGTGAAATTTTATTCACACGCTGAAAATAGTTGCCTTTCGGGCTAGCAGCGAATATACGTTGCGTTGCTTTGGTTCTGATCATTTAATAGCCAGGCTGGGCAAAATGTGAGAAAAATAGTGAATGTTGTGTAAAATTTCGTATTTTCTTTAGGCGCATTTTGCATATTATTCAGGAAAATTTATTTACTAATTCGATAGCCTCGGCGTTTATCCTTGCAATAAGGTCATTTGCACGTCCTTAGGTCTTTTACTTTAATTTCATTGAACATATCCTAGATTTAACTAACACCGTGACACGAGATTTTTATATAAAAGATTTGTCCTTATCACTCTCATAAAAAGTCCTTCTCCAAACAGCGTCACCAACATTAAATTCGGCAGGTCTTCTACGTAAATTATAATGTTGACAAATCCTACCATGAGCCTGCAGTAATAGTGCTTGAACCTTATTAAATATATTAGACAACACACCCAAGTTCTCAGCGTAAGAATCGCGAGGTTGAAAAACAAGATCTTCGTCGTTTTCCGTATTAACCTAGTGTGATCCACAAGTAATTAGTTCACGCCTGTACACTAGAAACGAAGGAGTAAAACCGGTTACCTCGTTAACAGAACCACAGACAGAACTATTCACGGTGAATTGTATTTTAGGTACCAGTTGATCCCAAACACGTTGGTCGGTAGTGATAAAGGTTGAGATATATTGTTTTGTTATAACGCTGGTCTGTATGAACATGTGGTGAATATTTAGGAGTGAAATGTAATTTAGGTACCTTATATTTTTCAAACATTTGTCTTAAAGTAGCACTCACGAATTGTTTACCATTATCAAGTATCACTGTAGAAAGTATGTAACACTTGCTCCTCCAGGATCTTAGTAACAGTTTCGGCTGTCACGCGCTTTATTGGAAATAATAAACAGTACTTACTAAAGCAACAGGTCACGACTAGGATGTAGGAGTTTTGTTTTCTAGTAGTCGGTGGTGGTTGGTAGTAATTTGGAAAAGGTCTAGAACATTGCTTTGGTCCATCCATTTCACCTAAGGGAGAATGAGTTTGATGCTTATGTGCAATACAGATATCACATGAAGTAACCGCCTTACGACATCAACATCCCATGCCAGTGGTACCTGAGACTTACCCGCTTGTAGGTTTTAAATATACCAAAATGACCAGCGGTTGATTCAGTGATTTTTTTAAATGATTTGTGTTCTAGACTCAGCTGGAATCACCTCCTTCCACTCAAACTCTTTATTAAGAGGAAGATTGGTTTGCATGTATCGTATATATTTTACAAAATAATTAGGAAATGATGTAGGAGAATTTTGACAGCCGTTATATATGTAAATACCATCGATTACTAGAAGCTGCAGTGTTAGGATTAGTGTATATAGCAGAAACTTGGCATGCGCGAGACAGTGCATCAGGAATGACATTATCCACGCCACGAGTCACGACGGTGTTTAATTTCAAAATTGAACGCTGAGAGACGAACACCCTAACGAGCTAAGCGTTCAGTAAGGTTGTTTAGGTAAAGGAACCACTTCAGAGCTCTGAGCTGAATGGTCTGTATATACGATAAACTTTTTGCCATTATCAAGGTAGCATCTCCAGTGTTCTAAGGCTACTAGTACAGTGAGAGCTTATCTTTCAGTGATACTGTAATTCCTCTCTAATCCAGTCAAGGTTCTACTTGTGTAGGCTCTATGTGTACCGTGTGTGTGTGTTGTGTACTGTAGTAGACTATATGTTTGCAGGGTAACCATCACACGAGGACGTGTGAAGCAGGATGGCCATGTCGGATCCGGTCATTAGTACGGACATAAAATGAATTGGAAAGCGCGCCAGTGTGCAGTGGTGACATCACGCGACCTACTTAGAAGTCACAACACAGCGTGCTTCTACAGAGCCCTGATCCTCTGAGCTCGAGGCGAGGGCGACAGTCAATGTCTGAACCCGGCGGAGTTGAGACGTCCTGGAACTGTATCCGATTCATTGTGCCCCGTGTTATTGTGTTAAGTTTTAATCGCAAGTAATTCGTTAGTTTGCTAGAAACATTGTATCGCTCTAAGTGTGTTTTCATAGCACAAAACCCATCGTCTGCCCACATGATGTACAAGCCTAACAGAGTAAATCCTGACATATCCGATATATAAATACCTACTAGTAGATACGTAATTAGTTTATTTTTTAAAAGGTAGGTATTTCGCTGTTTCCACCGAGTAAAATACCTGGTTTAATTAATAAATAAGTGGATAGGGTGAAAAAAGTGACAGACGAGTGATTTTGATACCTACGCTTGCGTAAAAAAAAGTCTCAAATTATATTTTTTATTAAATCTACTAATCAAAAGACACAACTTGTACCTATTTTTTATTGAACACTTCTTATTTCATTCACAAATAACATAATTTTTTTTAAATAAAAAATATAATATTTACAATTACAAAACTAAAAAGAAACTTAACTAAGTAGATGAAATTAAAATACTATAGGCACGGCAGCCCTGTCGCTTGCGAACGTACCGCCCGGCTGTAGGTATTTATTTCAAGGACAGGGCCGAGTCACAATACTGTATCCGGTTCCATAATATCCGTACCAGTAAACATTTCAAGCTTTATATATGCCTTCTCAAAGAATTCGAATCTAAGATACAAATGACATACCGTAACCTTTTGAGTATAAAAAAAGTGCTCACCGGTAACGGATATTTGTTTGAATATAGTATTTGTCCATTTAAAGTCTCCTTTATGTACTCTCTCGGGTCCTTTATAGACTCTCCAGTCTCTAAATAATTCTTCGGCTGTTTCCCCTGAATGCTCAAACATTTCTGTTTCATCCTTAAAGGCAAACGGTTCTTCTTTGAACGATATTATAACACTTGATCTACGTTCGCACCATTGCTGTGAAGGAATGTAGGCATTAATAAAATCAGAAGTGTAATTTTTTTTTATTCGCTAACAACTTACCTATAAATTTTGAGTGTTATTTTTGTGTTTACTTTACACATTGAAATAAAATTAATTAGTAACATATTTGAAACATTTTAATTTTTTTTTGTTAAGCTGAACTGTATCTCCTGGGCAAAGGCCTCTCCCCATTCCTTCGATGTTGCGCCCCTTGCCGCCAATTAACGAGAAAGCCATCCAAGGTGTTTCGCCATCTTCTGTCCGGTTTGACGCGATCCCGTCTAGCTGTCTCAGGGATCCACTTTTGCAATATGCGGGCCCACAGCTTTGCCGACTATCCGACAGACAAGGCCTGCTCAGTCCCATTTAGTTTTGTAACTTTACGAGCTACGTAATAATTTCTTTATATATTAATAGCTGTTGCCCGCGAACTTCGTCCGCGTGAATTAGCGGTGTGTTACGACCTATTCTCATACCTAGCAAATACATGTATATTTATTAATAAAAATTGGTCGAGCCGTTTCGGAAGAAAGCGACCACAAAAACCGTGACACGAGATTTTTATAAATAAGATTATTGGTTGTAAGTACGTAAATGCGAACGGGAGACGTCGCTGAATGGCACTACCGCATCTCGCCGCTGATGCTTCATAATACCACGCGTATCATCCCCAAACGCTTAGAAAGAGATGTAATAATACACCTACATTTTGCCAGTTATGTTTAAGTCCCACGTAACAGGGGGCGAGCCTGTTGCGATCTACCGGGGACAAATGCAGACTACGGTGCTGCTACTGAGAAATTCCTGATGGAAAAACTCCATGACACTTTGCCCGACCTGGGAATCGAACCCAGGACCTCACGCTTGTTGAGGCATAGATCCTTCAATGCGTGGAATCAATAGCTCGGCAATAAATATACTACCTTTTGATACTTACAGTGAAGCGGACACAGGACAACTCGTTTTGTTCCTTGTCGTACATTGAAAACTGAAAGCAAACATGTTTTATTGTATACTTACTTCCTTACTAATTTTATAAATGCGTCAGTGAACCGATCATTCTGAGATATTGCATATACCTTGTCACGTGTACAGAAACGGACATAGGGTACCAATTTAATCTCGAAAAAAGTACCGTTCCCGAGGAAAACAACAATAACGTTCTTATGATAATAGATGGCGCTACGTGTCTTTCGAATCATGATTGAATTATATTATTAAGCAGAGTAGAACCCGATTTGATTGTCAAATTATAAATTAACGCGATCGAAGCCGCGGACAAAAGTAATTATATCATAAATATATCGGTTGACAGGGGAGAATGGAAGAAAAAACGTGTTGAAATAGTGAGAAATATAAAACGTTGATGGATGCTGTGTGTGAGGAATAAAAGAAAAATAAGTACATGATAGCGTGACGGCTGACAGGGGAGAGTGCAAGAAAACAACGTGGAGCACTGGCATCAATGGTAGTAGGATATTGATGAATCGTAAAATTGTTTCATAAACAGTCACAAAGATACATGTGTGCAGGGCTTAAGAAAGGTCTATATGCGAAGATTAATTTCATCGACATAATTATCATCATCCGTCGGCTTTGAGTCTAACTGGATGCAGCTGAATACCAGTATTTTATACGGAGCGACCTCCACAACCCAGTTAGTACTGCGTAATACGATACCCCTTGATAAGACTGATTGTCAGACTTTCGGGCCACTGACTACCTGTAACGACTGCCAAAAATCTACAATTGACAGCTTTTGCCGTGCTGTAATTAATTATACATTCTGTACAATCAATCATTTTATACGATAATTATGACCTCCATAAAAATTAAGATGACCGTCGAACCTTATATGTCACCGATCCCCTCTTGCCATCCAGCGCTCTCACCTCGAAGTATTCTTTATATGTATAGTCTGTGGGAGCTAGGCAGGCGTTGACGAATTTCTCCCATTTCTCATCCGCTGAAATATAACATCACATCTGTATTCCATATATCGAGGGTATAGTGTTACTACCCGATACTTACTTATTTATCCTCCCAACACAGATTGGTTATAATGGCGGTATAACTCAGTGTCCCGTCTAGGGAAAACAAAGAACGGCCCCCACATAAAACCAGACGGCGTTTGATTGAAAAAGGAGAATGTGTAAATATGTTCAATAGCCAGTTAGTAGACGGGACCGTTGAAATGAAGTATATGGAAGGAAACTCTGTGAATGAATGTTAAAAAGAGATGGTCGATTTTATGAGGAGAGTAACAAAAGATGAGTTTGGAGAATTGAAAAAGAAAGGTTTGATGGATATGGATGGGCTTTATTCTTCAATAAGTGGTTGTGTGAAGAATGGTGCAGTAGTTCGCTAGAGCCCATCTTCAAGAATAAAGGTGCAGAACTGCAACAACTATCGAGGGAGAAATCTCATATTGTCACATTGTATGAAAGTAATAGAGAAAAGATTTCAAGAGGAGTGTGAGATGACCCAAAATCAGTTTGGGTTTATGCCAGATCCAGGAACAATGGACACCACTTTCCGTCAATTGTGTGTGAAGTACAGACGCGCACACAAGAACTTGCAAATGGTGTCCATTGATCTATAGAAAGCGTATGATATCTTAAACACACTGCTCCACTAAGTGGTTACCTCTCCCAAAAGGCATCTGCGTTAATCCGTGATAGGACCAAGTTGGTTTTTTGTAATTTGAAAGAATATTTATTATAACAATGTATGGTTTTAGTAAATAAATAAGTTTAAGTTAAATCTTAGATCGAACCCGATACACGCAGCGCAGCAGCCATTCGCTCAGCCCCTGTGCCAACCACGCCGTCATATATAGCTGTGTCTTCCTCGGGTATTGCAGCAACTTCGTTTAAGAGGGTGGCCGGACTGCACATTCAGTTTTCAAAATGCCGCTAATCTTGCAAGCGAAGATACCCCACACATGCAACATCACTAAAATCAGCGGCCGGGGAGTCTTTTTGCAGCAGTTAATAGTATGGAACCAGTACATAATATCGCAAAAGCATGCATTAGAGGCGTTGAACAACAGCTTGCAGGACATCCGCGGCAACCAGGCGCCGATGGGCGGCGTCATCGCTTTGCTCGCAGGTGATTTTAGACAGACACTGCCAATTTTTGAGAGGGGCACACCGGTGAATGAAATAAAAGCATGTCTCATGGCGTCGCCAGTGTTCGTTTTCGATCCAGGACGATCGAAAAGCTCCATCTTACGTGTAACATGCGCGTCCAACTGTACAACGATCACGAAGCACTTGTCTTTCGTCTTTATGGGTCGTCTGGAATCGGACACACATGGGAAAACTCTATTTTCCGAAGAATTTTCCCATCCAGTGGCTACAGACGATGAACTTATCATGCACATTTTTATCAATTTGGAGGTTAATATAAAAAATGACGGTTGTGTGAGGGGGCAATGCTGTCGCCAAGGAACGAGTGGGTCAGTAAAATAAACAAAAAAAAAATTGACATGATCGTCGGCGATTCAAAAGTATGCACATCCCCTGTGACACTGTGATGGCTAATGAATATAGTACTGCCTACCCCGTCGAAGTTTTCAACTCTCTGAACTAACGGGCGTGCCATCCCACCAGCTGGAGCTTAAAGTTGGCGTTCCAGTTCTGCCAAAGCGAAACCTTGATGCACCCAGATTGTGCAACGGCACCAGCTTGGCAGTACCATGATAAAAGTCACATTATTATTTAATTATTTATATTTACACAAATTATTTACATTTTTAAATATTCCTTAAAAAACAATATAAAAAACATTTAAAAATATAAAAAATTGTAGCCCACCGGTATCGGGGACAGGGCTCCAGAGAGAGGAACCTCCTAATAATACGAGCCTATGTCTATGCAAGTACTCTCCGTTAGACAGACGGGAACACCCGGAGATAATGTGACGGATTGATTCGCCTGGACGGTGGCATGCCCGACAAATGTCAACCGTACCGTCCTCCACAATAAATCTCCGGTAGTTATTCGTCGACATCAGGAAGGTGCGCAGAGTTGCATCAACTTTATACAACTCCAGCACCCTTTTTTTTTTTTTTTTTTTAGGATGGGAAATCATCAAATGACCGGACCGGCGGAGCGGAAGGGAGTGTCAGACTTGTACTGACTAAAACCCATCCATGTTCCTTCTTTGCCCTTTGTGTTCCAGGGCCGCGGTATCTCTTTCGAACAGTCCCGCAGCCCTGGCGGGCATCGGCCCGTGCGGACCCCTACGTGGTTGCTGACATCTCTTTGAGGCGCGCGTGGAACACGAACGCGCCGTCGACACGGCCTGTCGTCATAAGACGGCCGGACGGCGAGCTAGCCCATAACTCGCCGTCCACAGGCCCGCGCCTACGGTGGCCGGGGGCCACCACGTGACCCCCGACGCCCAGGGCGTCTCCTGCGGCGGCTAGGACGTGAGGCTCTTTCCCTCTCACGTTCCGCCACCTCCTTCACTAGCATGACTGCTTCGCAGAAGGAGGTGACGGCTTCCCATTCCCTCTCGCTCCGGACCATGGCTTGAACCAGGGCCGGGCGCGAGAGGTCGCCGCCGCCAATCGCCTCTACGAGGACACGGCGCTGCTCCGCCCAAGCAGGGCAGGCCTCCACAGTGTGCTGCACCGTGTCCTCCGGACGATCCTCACAGTGGAAACACCCGGGCGTTTCCTCCCGCCCGATTCGGTGCAGGAACCTCCCGAAACAACCGTGTCCGGTGAGGACCTGCGTCAGGCGGAAGGTGAGGGCGCCGTGGCGCCTCTCTAGCCACTCCTCAAAGAGGGGACTTATCGCCACTATGGTGGCGTGCCCTGCACGGGGTTGCGACAGTCGCTCTCTCCATGTCACCATGAGATCGCGCCGGAGGTCTGTCCGCTAAGCGGCGATTTGCCGCGGCAGCGGAGTTTCCCCCCGACGTAGTGCCTCCGCGCGCCATTCGTGAAGGCGTGCGAGGACTATCGCCTCCAGATCCCATGGCGGCAATCCGGCAAGGAGGCTCGCCGCCTCACCGGAGATCGTGCGGTACCCCCGGACCAGCCTTAGGGCTATCCCCTTTTGGGGCGCGTTCAGGTAGCGGGCGGCTTGACGCCTCAGAGAACGCGCCCACACCGGGGCCCCGTAAAGGGCCATGGACCGCACGACCCCCGCGTAGAGCCTCCGGCAGGAGGCGTTTGGACCCCCCAGGTTGGGCAGGAGCCGCTTGAAGGCAGCCCCGGTCCGTTCCAGTTTGGGGGCCAAACGTCGGAAATGCAACTCGAGCACCCTCATGAGCCATGTATGTGGCACCGAGTCATAGGCCTTCTTATAGTCTATCCAACATGTTTACAGATCCCTTCGGGAACGGCGAACCTGTTGACTAATGACCATATCAATTAGGAGTAGCTCCTTAGTACCGCTGGAACCGTTCCTACATCCATTTTGAGAAGCGGACATGACAGAATTGTCATCAATGTGTTTGTTGATTTTAGCTCTCAAAATGGGTGTAAGAACTTTATAGACCGTTGGAAGACAGGTAATCGGTCTATAATTTTTGGGCTCCGCAGTACTACCGGATTTATGGAGCAGGTGGGTTATACCTGTTGTCAGGAACTCTGGCAGCGACCCTGACTCCAAGGCTGACTGGAACAGGATCGCCAGGCGAGCGTGCGATCTTGTGAACCATTTAATCCAAAAGTTGTGCAGCCCATCCGGCCCTGGAGATTTCCAGTTAGGCAATGGACGGACTGCACGAACTACGTCTTGGGGGCTGATAGTGATTGCCACCATTTCTGATACTAGATCGCAGGCTCGCTCGACATCCCGAGTCCATTCACCCTCGGTATGGCTAACAGGCACCGACCAGATGCTGCGCCAGAACGAACACATGGCATCATCATCCGGTAGGCGCGTGTCAGCCACACCTTGGTCCGGTCGCTCCCAAGCCCTATATACCCACCTTTCATCTCTTTGGAAAGTGCGATTCTGAGTGTATCGGTCCACCCGCCGCTTATACCTACGAATACGGTTTGCCCATGCATACACTTTCTGTTTCAGGAAGTCGATGCGCTCTGTGATACGGGACATGTAGTCTCGAGGACTGATATCAGTCCCCGAGAATGCCCGCCTCACAAAACGCATCACTCTAGGACGAGTATTGCCCTCCCTGAAGCAGATCGGTTTGCCAATGAGTGCTCTGGCCCCACCAATACGTCTTTCAATCCTGTATTGCCATGGCGGTACGGCTGGTTTAGGTTGTGTAGCTCTGTCATCAGAAAATTTGACATGAGCTACACGACATGCCGCTACAGCCGCACAATACAGGATTGAGTGAGCATCGGTGAGGTCTTCGCAGTTGTCAAAATAGTTTGACAACTGCGAATCCAGCACAGCCACCAGCGCCCTATTTTTGTTATGCATGGGCAAACGAGGTATGCGTGGTCTAAGGTCGGGTTGCATGAACCGATATTCTCGAATCGCACCCTCCAAAGCACTCCTTATTTCCTCATTCCACATTAGTAACCATGTCATTACTCACGTCGTTATCGCGATTAGGTATTGTGCACATGCACAGCCTGCGCCGACGAGGTAATGACATGGCTACTCTGCATTTCAGTTCGCAGGCGATCAAGTACAGTGTCATCCAACATACGATTACGCTGGATGACTCGCACCTGATCCGATAGTCGTTGTGCCGACACGTTGACAGCTGGCTCAAGCACCTGAAACAGAGAGAGCATCCGAACACGGTACGCGGTCAGGTTGTTTCCTCCCTCTGTAGCCCCATAGTATGAGCGCATGACGTTTTCATTGATGGATTGCGTCCATCGCATGCGCTGCACACTCCCGCCGGGAGCTGGGACCCTATCAGAGGCCGGTGGGCCTCGAGGTCCTAAACCGTCCGGTGGCCGGCGTCCTCCCCGTCGACGAACAGGTGGTGGCGTCGTCGGCGGAGAGAAATACTCATCGCTCGAGCTCGACGCAACTGCCACGGCCGGTGTCACAGCACTCACGGTGGGGCTTGATTCCGGCGGCGGCGAGGCGGAGCTGAGCGACGGGTCCGGAGGCAATAGGCGTGCGCGTCGTGCAGCTGATCTCGTCAACATTTATCTTCATATATAAATTCGATTCTTCTAAAATTGTTTGACAGACACGATGTCATATTGTGTCAATTCCATGTATTGTTTTTTTTCTTCGGTTTTTTGTTTAATTTCATTTTCATTTCAGTGTTTTGTAATTATATTGCTATTAAAAAAAACGGTGGTATCGTTGAAATCTTCCGGTATAATATTTTTTTTTTTTTTTTTTTTTAATTTGGAAAATCTGATATGAACGTTTGATTGATTATCATTAATCACATTATTAAAGGAGCTGCTAAAAGAGAAAGCGTTGACAGAAGAAACTCGTCACGTTTACTTGCCAATTAACGCTAATCGGTGAGTAACTAATCAACACTTTACGATTTGGAGATAGAGAAAGAGGCCCTGGGATACAAAAAAAATGCATCCCCACTGTACGTGTAGGGTAGGTTCACAAAACGGAGTACTTACAACTCCTGATGATTATAGATCTATTATCTATGGACGGCCTGACGATGTGAAATTTCAAGGCCTCGTGATCGAACGGGTAACGCTCGTACTGATGCTTCTTAGTGTTAATCTGACGACGAGTATCTTCCGCTCTGAAATAATACACAAGACTCAAACTCAAAGCACATATTTCAAACAGATAAATGAAATGAAGCTTCAGTCCAGCCACAGGCATAATAACTATGACAGTACTGTAGTTGGCCTATCCAAAGTGTTGTTCTGTTTGGAAGTGAATGCGCTACAAATTTCAAGGACACTCCTTTATAAAGTCAACATATGTGTTATAAAGTCCTGGGTACATTCTCATTGCTTCTATAAGTGAAAAAAATATAAAAATAAAACAAAATATAAAGACTAAGCTCAACTGACGGCTCTCATTCAAGGACTAAACAATTATCTCAACTTTTCCCAACAACCGAATGCCCATTATAGTTGAGAAAAGGCTAGGTAGATGATGACTAGAAAAAGTACACATCATCTACAGTTTGAAAAACTTTAACATTGATTTAATGGTAGCTGGGCGCTAATATAAAGCAGATCGCTTACTCAAACAATGTGTGTATGGGAACATTTGGGACAGGCTTGTTCCAGCTCCTTCTTGTGTCTCCCTTCCAGTCATCATCGTCATTTCTCTCTGGCCTGGTGACGGAGTGGATCCAGGACAAGTACCGGGACAGGTCCATGAAGCGAGCGGGCATTGCGCAGCCGGGACCATAGACGGCCAAGCCAATCTGATGATTAATAGGTAACTCTTTATTGTGTACACCATACAAATTACAGGACATCGTTAAGACCCTTTGGATGGATTTAAACAAAGCAGAACATCACGCATGTAACGCCCGAAGGGTTAGGCAGAGGTGTTAAATAGTATACCCTCATTTCGCCAGCTAACTTTAAGACCGATGTTATAGCAAGCATATTGCCATCCACCGGGTGCAAATCCAGGACCCCATAGAACCCAAGACGTCGTGAACAGCGGTGGCGCTTGCGACTACTATACCAATAAGCAGATACATAAACGAATATGTTTCACCAAACCCCTTGTATTTATTAATTATTATTGTAATACTTATGTCAGCTATTCTACATTATCTACAGGGTGGAAGGGACACCGACGCGAAAACGATTCCCACGTATTTGAGCCACATAGAAATTTTCCATCGATGAAAAACTTCTATGTGAATTTCTCAGAATGATGTACTGAATACGTGGTAACCGTTTTTGCGTCGGTGTCCCTGTATTTATTGAGCATAGGTAAAGTCAAATTGCCGATGTAGGTCACACGGCTGCCAAGCTTAAATGGAACTGGGCTGGCCACATCTGTCGCATGCCGGAGGAGCTATGGGCTAAAGTAATAACACAATGGGTCCCAAACAGCAGCAAACGGTGACGCGGCAGGCACAGAAGGAGATGGCGGGACGAACACGACTCTTTTCAAAAAGATTGGCAAACAACAGCACTGGATAGGGATAAGTGGAAGGAGGGAAGGGAGGCCTTTGCCCTGCAGTGGGACACAAATGGCTGATAATAATAATAAAGTATGTATGTAGTGTGTAATCTTGGGAATCTCTAATACGATTCTGAAAATTCTTTCTCTAATGAGAAGCCACATCATCCCCGAGTGGAATAGGCTAAATGTCATGTAAAACGTTACAGTGGTATAATAACACGAACGAAGCCGCTGGCAAGGCGTAGTTGCTAATAAATACCACCACGCTTAATTATCCATTTAGGAAGAAGGCGAGCCTAATGGTCATGAACTGGGTAAGTCTTCTGCTGCTACTGAGTTGTCATGATAAAACCTACATAAATATGAACAGAGGATAAGAGGACCTAATTATTTCATGGTGTCGGAGGGTAGTACTCGCAACTGGTGTGCGTGTATGACTAGATGGATGAGCGTAGATGAGGTGAAAGGTGTATGTAAGAATAGATGACGTTCTGTAATTTCTGCCTACCCCTATGGTAAAAAGGCGTTAATGTCTGTATGTCTACAAACCAGGTTGAAAACTCCAGTAGCGTTGGACACAAGCGCCATTCCGTTCTCCCAGTTGCACACTGTCGCCATGTTTGGCGCGTATCCGCACGAATATGTGGAGGGCAGGAGCTCTTGGGATGGCACCTGGAAACAGAAACATTGAAACATCATCATTTTCTTGCCTTGCTTATTTGGGGTCGAGGCAGCATGTCTTCTATGTCATTCTATTTGTCGTCATGTCATGAGCCACCCGCTTTCTAGCCATATCATGTTTCACACAGTGTATCCATCGTTTCTTTGGTCTTCCTCTACTCTTATAATCCACATTCATACTCAAAACTTTGTTAACTATATTTTCTTCATTCATCTCCATTACATCCCCTTTACAATCAAACTTAGTAACTTCAGAACAAAAGCGAATAAACAATTTGGAACTCTTACATATGTTTTGTACGGAAGAAGACATGCATCACACTAATGAAGTAAAAAAAAATTAAAAAACAGGCGGGATGCATCTCATTTTCATAATTTTATATTCAAAATTCCAACATTTTTTCAGAATTTTTCTCCTCTTACTTTATAAATTAGAGGGGGGGGGGGGGGGGTAAAACTTTACCACTTTGGAAGTGTCTATCTTTCAAACGATTGACTCTGAGCAAAAAATGGTTTTAAGAACCTCAATGTAGTTCTTAAAGACCTATCTATTGACACCCCGCACGTATAGAGCCCCCCTTATTTTTTTTTATATAAAAATCGTAAAGCGGTTCAAAGAATACATTTACCTACCAAGTTTCAACTGTGTACTCTTAATTGTTTCGGAATAAAGTGGCTTTGAAATACGGACGGACGGACAGATAGACATGTCGAATCTATAAGGGTTCCGTTTTTTTTCATTCGGCTACAGAACATTAATTTATTATTATATTATATATTATTTAATTGTTTTATTGACTTTCAGCCAAACTGGCTGAAAACGCTCTGAAACCAAACCCCTCAAAAACTCAATCGTGCGTTTTCCACCTACGAAACAGACAAGCGGGTCGTAAACTACCCCTGTTGACCCCCCTCTCCCCGCACGCTAAGAGATAGACGTGTGTCACCATCGCTAAGCTTAAAATATTGTAAAAATAGGTAAAAGTGGCGTAATTCCGTCTTAACTGTACTCCAACATAAGCAGAAAAGTGTTAACAATCGCGCTGTGCTAACGATTTTTATCGAACCAATCGCTTAAATCGCCAACGAACAAAAAATCTGCAAAAGAAAGTGAATCAAATTGTAATATCGGCAAACAATAAGTGCAAAAAAAGTGAGTCAAAAAAAAAAAATTCAAGCCACCCCCAACAAGACAAAGATTAAATTTATGGACAAATAAGCTCACGTATTTCGTCAATTATACTACGTGAGCTGTGGCTCTGTGGCTTTTGCCATACACTCCTGCGCATCAAGGCGGACGTTCGAATCCGACTAGCTGCAATACTTTTCGTAAGTTTTTAAACCATCTTCGACGATTATTCTCTGATTCAAAGTATGACGTCACACAATAGAACGTCACCGGGATCAGCTAGTTCGGTACCTAATTTGTCGGAAATAGACGACACTCCCACAAATATAACATGCCGTTACAAACGTAAAGGGACTTTCGATGGACAACAAGAATTACTGGACGCATTAGATGAAATGAAAGCGTTGCTATCTAAATCCGTAGCCGAACATAATCGAAAGTTAGTCTCTCTGCAGGACACAGTTATAGAAATTAAAAAACAAAATGAGGAACTCAACAAGAATGTACAATTTATGTCTGAGAAGTACGACGAAATGAAGGACAAACTCCTGTCTCTAGACATTGAACGTAAAGAAAACCTCATCTACATAAATCTGCTAGAAACCAAGGTAGAAACACTTGAAAAAAATGCTCGATCTGGTAGCTTAGAAGTGCGCAATATTCCTAAAAAACCAGGCGAATCTAAAAGAGACCTTGTAAAGATTGTGGGAAGCATAGGTAATTGCCTGAAGTCGCCTATTCTAACGTCGGACATTAGAGACATCTTTCGTATTCACGCAAAAGGCCCGTCCAACAACACTGTCATTGTTGAACTAACATCCGTGCTTAAAAAGGAGGATATCATAAACTCACTCAAATCATACAGAAAGGAGCACAATCAACAACCAACGACTACACAAATTAATGTTGACGGTCCCACTCAACCAGTCTATATATCCGAAAATCTGACAACCAAGGGAAAGCGCCTGTTTGCGCTGGCTCGTGACTTCGCTAAATCCAACGAATACAAATACTGTTGGACTGCGCACGGAAGTGTCTACATTCGGAAGAAAGAAGGTGATACTGCCTTCCGCATAAACAACGAGGAAAGTCTAGCACCTTTGCTTAAACAGTCATGACTGGTTCCAGCTATGCCAAGATATTGTTTCATTCCTAGAAATAAGTACCTACTATTACCACTTAATTTTGTAACTCTTGATGCTTCTTCATATAAGCACCACCAATGCGTTCTTCATATATTCGTTAAACACTATGTTATGATAACTCACATAACCCATCAATACCCATACTACAGAACTCACCACACAATCAATACTATAACACAACCCTTCACTTGGTCAAAAAAAACGTTCTTGGTTTCTAAACCTACTGATCATTCGATCGGTAAGGGAAGTTGCCGTAAAAGATCAACCAATACTCAAATGCCTATATGTCTCCCAAACTATCTGACTTATCTCGGGCCTGCAGCTGGTATATTTAATGAGTTTGTCACCCGCGTTTCTATTTTCAGAATTCAACTCTGATAGTATCAATATAAGTGACGAAGTGGAAGCTAGCGGTGAAATCGAGTGTATTGTAGTAGATGACCCCTCCACCTGTAAAATGCTATTTAATCCCTCCCTTTCCAAAAAATCATTGACAATTCTCGCTGTTAACATTCGTAGTGTCAAGAAAAATTTTGATGCCTTAATGCTTTTTCTCTCTAACATTGACATTGCTGTTGACTGCATAGTGTTGACAGAATGTTGGATCGACACTGGCTCGACTATTAATCATATTGACAACTACACTCCGTTTCATACCACTTGCAGCCTTAACCAAAACGATGGTGTCATAGTATACGTCAGGGAATGCTTTAGTAAAGTGCAAGCTCAAGAGCCTGAAGTGACTGATGGTAACTGTCTTGTTATTAACATAGACAATTTTACTCTCATTGCCTCATACAGACCACCATGCTACACCAACCCAACTAACTACATTACCTCGGTCAACGAACTGCTCACTAACATTCACTCCGAAAATATAATTCTTGCTGGTGATATTAATATTAACATCCTTCCGGACAAGATCACTGGCCACGCTGCGGAATACATCACTATGCTAGCTACCCACGATCTAAGACAAGGTGTTGACAAGCCTACCAGACAAGGCAACTGCCTTGACCATTTAATGGTCAAAACGCATAAGCATGTTAAAACCTTCATATTTGCCCCACTGACAGATCATAGTCCTGTATTACTGCTCATAGAAGATATTCACTTATCCAAAAAAACGACTGAGCTCTACAGAACAACTATTAACTATGAACAATTCGAGACTGATCTGGACAACATTGTTTGGGACGACTATTATAACTCGCAAAATGTGAATGTAACCGCTGAGTTCTTAGTCAATACGCTGCGAGAAATCATCACAAAAAATACATTCAAAACAAAAAAATCAAAAAAGAAGAACCCGCTTAAACCGTGGATTTCAGTTGGCATAGTGAGATGTATACGGAAAAGGGATAAATTGCATCAAAAAGTAAAGAAATCGCCAAACGACGAGGAACTTCGACAACAGTACACTAGATATAGAAACACCTGCAATAATTTGACAGAAACGTTAAAGCGCTCTTACTACGAACGGGAATTATTAAACAATGAAAACAACATGAAAAAGACCTGGAGTGTAATTAAGGACATGTGTAATATAAAGAAAGGCTCTAGCAAATCAACTGAGTTGTTACAGATCAAATCTAATCCCGCCGACTCTCTTAATGAGGTTAACAGATACTTCACATCAATTGGTAAAGACTTGGCAAATTCAACTCTTAATAAGCTCAAGCAGGATGAAGGAACGCTAGCAATTCAAGCACAGAAGTCGATTGGTTTCCTTCATTCGATGGCATTATCTCCCACGGATGAATACGAAGTTATCCAGGTGATATCCGGCCTTAAAAACGGCAGTGCCTCTGGTCTAGACAATATTCCCGCTAACATTCTAAAAAAATATAAATTTAAATTAGCATCTCCAATAACACACCTCTGCAATATTAGTTTCTCTTGCGGTGCTTTTCCTGAAACGTTTAAGAAAGCGGCCGTCACTCCTATTTTTAAGGCTGGTGACAAGGGTCACGTTGGCAACTACCGCCCCATCTCTGTACTTAGCACACTGTCAAAAATACTGGAAAAACTAGCAAACAAGAGACTAATAAGATATTTAGAGACAAATAATATACTTTCGTCAAACCAATTCGGTTTTAGAGCCAATCGTTCCACTAATGACGCTATTTTAAAACTAACCGAAAACATGGCCAAGTATATAGACAAGGGAGAAAAATGTGTCGGCCTTTTCCTCGACCTTCAGAAAGCATTCGACACTGTCTCGATCCCTATTCTAATAAGCAGATTAAACAATATCGGAATCAGAGGAGTGCCACAGGAATGGCTATTAAGTTATTTGTCAAGAAGAAGTCAATGCGTTCGTCTTGACAACTTGACTAGCGATGAAGCTTCCTGTTCATACGGAGTTCCCCAGGGAAGTACGATTGCTCCAACCTTATTCCTGGTGTACATCAATGAACTGTGCGATATCACAATCAATAATGCCGATGTCATAATGTTTGCCGACGACACAGTTCTTCTGTTTCATGAAAAGTCATGGAAAGATCTAGAAACAGTCTGCGAAGCGGGACTTTCCAAAGTAACAGCTTGGCTGGAAGATAGTCTGCTATCACTAAACACCTCTAAGACAAAATATTTATGTTTTAGTAAGACTAGAGCAGGAAGCCCCAAAAACTTCAATATTAGCAGCCACACATTTCCTTGCAATAGGCATAGCAACAACTTTTCCTCCTGCACGTGCCCTAAGCTAGTTAGAGTGAACTCCATTAAATATCTGGGAGTAATCGTTGACGACAACCTAAAATGGACACAACATATCTCGGTTACCGCCAAAAGAGTACGCAAGTTGATCCATATCTTTAAAACCCTTAGACATGTAGCTAGTCTAAAACTTCTGTTGCAAACATATAAAGCCTTATGCCATTGTGTCTTGGGATACGCTATTTGCGCTTGGGGAGGGGCAGGCAAAACCCACATGATCGAGCTGGAGCGGGCTCAGCGTGCTGTCCTAAAAGTACTTTTGTCACTAAAATACCGGACGCCCACGATCGAGGTATACGGAAAAGCCAAAGTACATAGCGTCCGCAAGCATTTTCTTTACGAATGCCTGCGAAGATACCACCGATACGCCATCCCGAGTTTGCCTATCTCATCCAAGAGAAATGTCAGGTGCCCAGTTCAAGGTACCAAGAGCGTTTTCGCCAGCAGACACTACCACTATATTGCCCCACGTCTTTACAACAAAATCGGCCATGAAAAGGGGATACAAAAAATTATGAAACTTAATAACTTCCAATTCAAAAAAACTATTAATGACTGGCTAGAAAAATACGATTATGACGAATCAGAAAAGCTATTCGGCAGCGTTACATGACACCCTGTCACTTTCACACACTCACCACACACATCACACACTCTCACAACACGCACACACGCACACTCACCCACAGTTTTCTCAGGACGCAGTGAGTGGTACGTAACCTAAACTAATTTATAAAATGTATACTGCCATATTATGTTCAAATTTTTATTTTATTTTCTCTCTTTTATATTTCATGTTTGTAAACACTTTTATATCCTACAGTGTATCCCATATTTTTTTTTTTTTTTGTGTCTATCGTTTTTTATATGTTCCCTGTGAATTGAGAGGTCTGGCTCTTGTGATACAGGGAATCCTAGTACAAGAGCCAGGGCTACACTGATGTTTGAACAACCACTTGCTAATAAAGATTTTATTATTATTTTTATTATTATTAAACTAAATATCTCTTGTCAGGGGCTACCAATCGCCCATAGTGATCACCCGAAATACCTCGGTATAACTTTAGACCGGTCGCTTACATTTAAAAAGAATTGCCAAACTCTGAAAATGAAGGTGCATTCTAGAAATAACTTGCTGCGTCGCCTTACATCAATCAAATGGGGAGCATCTCCTCAAGTTCTGCGAGCAACTGGAATGGCGCTCTGCTTCTTCGCTGGCGAATATGCTTGCCCAGTATGGGACCGTTCTACCCACGCCAATCTAGTGGATACAGCTCTAAATGAGACGTGCCGGATTATTAGTGGCTGTCTTAAACCGACCCCGGTACGAATGCTGTATCCACTAACTGGGATTGCGCCTCCAAAAGTTCGTAGGACCATAGCCAGCCGCACCGAGAGGACAAAACTACAAGCTGACTCACACCACCCAATGCACAACTATGTCCCAGTGCCCCAAAGGCTGAAAAGCCGTAAAAGCTTTCTTGGGTGCGTTGGCCCAGCTAGTCCGCCTAATAGGAATGCCTCCACAGCGAGATGTGATCTCTGGCGAGAGCTGTTTAAGCCCCCTGACGGTTTCATCGACCCATCTGAAAGTCTTCCACCTTGGCATGATTTGCCGTGGCTGACTTGGAAATCTCTGAATAGACTCCGAACCCAGGTCGGCCGTAGCAAAGATAATCTCTGCAAATGGGGGTTCATAGACGGCTCAGATCTCAAATGTGTATGCGGCGTGTCTCCACAGACAATGGCCCATCTTCCATCTTGCGCTTCATGCCCTAACACCTGCGCACTTGACGATCTTATGACTGCTACAGCGAGTGGAGTTCGCATAGCTGAATTTTGGGCCAAACATATTTAACTAAAAATTTGCCATCGACACGCTAAGAAGAAGAAGCCAAACTGGCAAAGTTTGGTTTGTCTTTCACAAGCAACAATCACAATGAACTTACTCCCGCCGTATTATTGTCTTTATATAAGTCTTCGCATGATTTTTTATCCAGATATTTTATTTTGTAAAGAATTTTCTCCAATTTGTCGTTATCTGCAAAGCAAGAATATTGTGGTTATAAAAGGTCGAAATTATATCTTAACGCTCTGATCTCTGGAACTACTAGTGTGATTCGATAACCCAATTCTTGAGGAAGCTAATAGGCAATTTAACATAGCGCTACGACCCTTGGGGACCGAGCAAAAAGAAAAGCGGTGGATAGTGGAATAATTCGTGAAGAGCTACATACATGTTACACCCACATTAAAATTTCGCCAAATTCCCATGTAATATGGGGCCTGAAATCCATTGGCATCAACCGGACACAATTTTAAACTCCGTGGCTGCCACTGAGAAATCCTTGATAAAAATCCTTGAAAATACTCCATAACATTTTGTCCGACCTGGCAATCGAACTCAGGACCTCAAGTTCAGCAATAGCGCTTGCGACCACTAGACCAACGAGTCAGTTGTGGACGTACTATAGTAGGTACAGCTCTACTTAACCCTTCGAGGATTATAGGCTTGATGTTATGTTATGTTACATAAATATTAGGTCACGCAAATACCGAAGAACTTACCGTCCGTAATACCAGTGAGGTAGATATGTCTAGAAGTACGGGATTTGTGAGCGGTGGGCAGGCAGATAGGAGTCAACGGGACTGGAAGTAAACACATCTGCGTTAAAAGATTCTTTCTGATGACGAGTAATACGGGCTGGTTTGAGATGGGGCAGTTAGGGTAGGTACCTTAACCGTAGGCATCCGCCGCCCCCCGTCATACAGGACCCGAGAAGACGGCGGGTAGTGTTCCACGCGCGCCTCTCTTCTCTCGCGACGGACTTAACCGGGAGACCTCACTCCCCCGGGACGAGGCCCGCTGGGCAAGCGGTCCGGAGCAGTGGAAGTCGCATTAGATGCCGTTGGACCCCGTCGCTAGTGTGTGAGGGAACACCGCTCTGGTTTTACTCAGTACGAGACTGACGGACCCCTTCGCTCCCCAGGGCGGAGGACAACCACTGAAGATTTCCACATAGTGAAAAAAAGGTACCTTAACCGTTGTAGCTACAGGAACTCTCTCTTAGGGGAGTATCCATAACTGTTTGAGCGATCTGCATTCGTATATTTTGGAAATAGTGTCCCGACAGCAAGAAAATGGATTATTTTTCATAAAAATATTTCTTCTAAGTAGAAAAAGGATCTTGTTTCTTCTAAGGAGCAAATGTGTTTATGGGATGTATGTACGGTTAAGATACCTGCCCTTACTGCCCCATCCTGTATTGTTTGATTAGTTAAGGGAAATTATTAATCGGGCGAATAAAAATTTTATTGGCGGCTCAATATACTAAATGGGCGACTATTGTACCAAGTAAGTAACTATTTATCCGGTCATTGCGGCAAGGAGAATATAGGAAGCAAGAGCGAGCGAAGGCTGAGAGAGACTGATTACTTTAAACCCTGCAAACAGAAATACTAGCTCCGCGCAGCGGCGCTACGTCGACTTCGCCTTATCTACAATGTAGTGGTTAATAACTTGTTTTAGGTTTTTTTCAGAGTCCTTGAATTATCACACTGATCGTATTGAACTGATTGAATTTCACTGTAGCTGCCAACCTATTATTTTTGCTACCCATTTTAATTATTTTTAAAACCTTAAATCAGTTAAGTTAGTCGCCGCGTTAAATACATGCCGTAAGTTAATTCCTATTTCATCTTTCTTTTTCGTGTGGTTAGCACCTAACCTCTAGTCCGAGTTTTATGCCGCCCATGGGCCTGACTTGGCTTTACATGCCGTCGAAAAATATCTCAATAATATAATATTCCTAATAATCAGTAGGCAATACTAATGTAGGGTCAGTAAACGTGTGAAGAAGTAAATTCCACAGTTTTACATTATTTGTGTAACTAGCGACCCGCCCCGGCTTTGCACGGGTAGTAGAGTATAATTATGCCCACATGTTTTGTCTGTCGTAGGGTCCGCTTGATGCGTCGAATACGTGACTTAGATTTAAATGTAATAATTGACTACTTGAAATATTTTAATGTATCTTATTATGTAGATAAAACGTAAAGACCATACCTGGGAACTTTCTAGTTACGGAAATATTGGGGGTCAAAGTTCCAAATTTTTCACAAGTTTTTTTCTTAAATATTTGTTTTTAATGTAAGATTTTTACTTTACACACCTCCACGACCCTTGTACTATTCAATCCATCCATCAGCACAATGGTTTGAGTGCTTTTCATCGAGTCCTACCTTAAAACGTGATTTTTCACCCCAAAAAAAAAAGTCGTTTCCCAGCAATAATTTTTGCGTAAAGTTACTTATTTTGATGTACAGAATGCTTGGTTGACGGCTATGTGAAGGGTCTGTTTACACTCTGTATACAACATTGATAACTTCTCCCTGATTACCTGTAAAAACGAACATATTTTGTTTAGAAGTTACACGTGACAGGGCAACATACAATTTTATTATCCGTGTGAAAAGCGTGTGGTTAAGTCAATTCCAGCAACTTTCAAAGTTTGTTAATAGTCATTCCAAACACTAATTATAATTCGAAATTGAAGAAAAGGCAATTCTGAGGGTATCGCACCGCTCCCCCAGTCAGCGAGTCCCGTCGATCGGTGTGAGAATCAGGCTTGAATTTATTTAGCGTGCGTACATTTTTTGCCATAACTTTAAAAGATTATAATAATGTGCATGAAATGCTTAAAGTAACTAAAGTATTTCAGTTAATAAGGATTAATAGTGTATTCATCTAAATAGCTTTCCAATGACCGCATTGTACGTGAGCATTCATTTAGAAGATGATGATGACGATGCCATCTAGCCGATTTCGGCCACAGCGACTGCATTCGATGGCTTTCTAGGGAGATCGTCGAGAGCTTTGGTGTGCTGATCTATCATGTGCTCTCAAGTGGCTAGCATACCCAACTTTGGCCGAAAAACTCCGAGCACAAAGCGGACATGTCAGAACACCGTTAACGAAATTGTAATGCAGGTGGCC
The DNA here is from genome assembly GCA_905163415.1 of Noctua fimbriata. Taxonomy (NCBI): domain Eukaryota; kingdom Metazoa; phylum Arthropoda; class Insecta; order Lepidoptera; family Noctuidae; genus Noctua; species Noctua fimbriata. The sequence goes on from LR990945.1 coordinate 5,252,760, forward strand.
TAGTTTCAAGGTTATCACGGTTTAAGTCTAGCTGCGACCTTCGTCTCTCTTCGAAGGCGACCTGCCGATGCACACGACGTCTCCACTCCAGCCGATTTTGTACCTGCTTGTCCTACACTAAGGGGTTAATTTCGCATCTTTTGTGTCTAATCTGAACATCCTTGTAACGTAAAAACTAGAAGATAGTATGGGTATGATAAGTTATCCTTAAAAGATAGATATATGCAATCGCGGAGTTTTTTGTAGACAGATAAAAGAGGAATATCCCACCGTGCATTATTTTGTTATATCTCAAAGGGATTAGGCAGCCATTTCTCCCAGGCGCCTTGATTTTTTCCGACACTTCCAACAATTATGGTTAATATAATATAATATTCAAATGGTTTCGGCCCAGATACTCTCGGCGAGATCGTCACTTACAACAAGGCGTTGCTGGATTTTCTCGGGAAGCATCGTGGATCGAATGATCTAGATCTAGGCCTGGATGCAGGAGGCAACACCACCCCGCATCCGATCCTGTACATATACTCGAAATGTGTTTCGTGGAGGGGTCCATGGGGAATTCTCAGGAGATATAACTCGAATAACATGGATTTCTGCGAAGTAACGCCTCATTCCATGACTCATCAATAAAGACTTTAACTTCATAAACATAAGACTCACAATTGCCGACTTTTGTAAGGTTCAGCTCGATAATGACGATGCTGTTGAGTGTGGAGTCCGGGTACTCAGGGTGTGTACGGTAGGAGAACGGCTTGAAGAACTGTGGAGTGTTCCGAGCAGGGAAGAACATGGCGCGGGTGTTATTCCTGTAGAGAGGAAGAGAGAAAGAACAATTAGTTTAGTTGTTGCAAAAGACGGATAAATAATAACGACCGCAGAAGTCGGTCTTCCAGCTTAAGCAGTACTTTTTGAGGTCGGTGCGTAAATGGGATCTTTACTGATCGAGTTCCCTCTGTGTCTCGGAAAGTATGTTAAGCTGATGGTCCCGGCTGTTAGTTGTCGATCTTTGAAAGTCCCTACGAGTAGGCAGAAGCTCAAAAGTCTGACGACCAGTAGTAAAAGATGGTATCGTATAAGGCTATCGCTCCGTATCAAAAATTGGTATTCAGCTTCATCCGGTTAGACTGGTCGCCGACCCAAACATATTTGGAAAAATACTAGGCAGATGATGGCAAAGGAGCGCTATGCTTCCACATTTATTGTGCGAACCCGGCAGTCTATTGAATTCTCTGCCGGCTTCTCTGTTTCCCGATCATAATAATCTAGATCTCATCAAAGCTCGAGTGAAACGGCTTCTTCTAGGCAAGCGTGCTTCACACTAGGCCGCATCATCGCTTACATCAGGCGAGTTGCGGCCAAACGTAAACCTATTTAGTTAAAAAAAAACTATTATAGAAGTCTTGTGTGGAAAAAGATGCGGCACAACAAATTTGGAACACATTTGAAAAGGACAAGAGGATGATGATGGAAGGAGCATTGGACAAAATTTTCTTGTCCGATGACATATATGCGGGGTTGTTATTGGTTCTTTGACAAGATTTCATACTTACATTTCTGCAGATTCTCCTTCAAACAAATCGATTTACGGCCGGTACTCGGTAGTAACACTTCGACCAAGACTTGACTCAGCGTAGTACGGAGTTCCAGTACAATAAGAGGTCAGCGTGTACTGTTTTTTTACCACTGACGTGTACCCTATTGCACAAGCTTATTAAGTTCAATTTGCTCGTATGTCGTTCCTTAGTTGTCAATAAAGGTGAGAATAGTAATATTGACAATTGGTCAGTTCAGCTAGTAGTGGTGCTACCTAGTTTCTGGGTTTTTTGGTTAGATATAGGCTTTCACTCCATGCACAATACTGGTATTTACCTGCATCTGATTAGACTGGAAGCCGACCCCAACATAGTTGGAAACAACAAGTAGGTGAGGATTACTGTCAATTTGACCATAGGTACTCACTTCGGCAGTTGGGCTTTTCCATCAGGAATTTTCCCCGGAGTCGGTGTTGGTGCCCGGTTGATAAATAGCCTATTTAATGGGACTACATAATTACTGGGTGTAATACAGGGATACCTCTGCCGAACCTCTTTGGGACACACAGGAATAATGTTATGTGTACTCACTGGAAGACATCATTTGGTATCTTGGCGACGTCGTCGGCGTTAGCGAGCGCATATTTGTCCTTGATGAGAACAATCCCAGTCATGGCTCTACGAATATCACCAAATTCACCTGCAAATGTATTGGAAATCAAGACTTCTACAATATCTCTTTTTACAACAATTTCAAACAGCTACGTTTCTGGGGGTAAACTTACTCTGGGCCCATGATCTGATATGATTGATCAAGAGGAAGTTGAAAACTGATCATTCAAGCGTCAAATCGTCAAGCTTCAAATCTGTAATAGCCTAGGGAAACGGAAAGAGTAACGTTGCGGATCTTTCTTCGTGATCACATGAAATATACAAAGTTCTGAACAAGAATTACCGATAAATATGGTGGTAGCGCGGAAGAAGTGGAAATGGTCAGGACTCATATACCGCAGACCGGAGGTATACCATCTGGAGTAAGCGTGTGTTAGAGTGAAATCTCAGAACTGATACGGTATAAATAGGAATGTAGACGAGCTACCAGCCAGACCCAACTGGTCAGAGTGGCAGGCAGGAGTTGCATGCTGCACGCCTGCTTTGCCTGGCATTAGGCCTCACGGCCTAAGGCCAGGCAAAGCAGGAAACATAGGGTTGAAGAAGAAGATGTCAACGCTTGGTTGAGTGAAAACAAGAAGCTCGTACTAACGTATATTAACTATGAGTACTCCGATGTATTTTAAGTAGGCACTCTGTCCGAGGTTTCCCTCCCGAACACGGGCTGTGCTCGCCCGGTCGCAGTGCTCCGCCGTAGAAAGGGCTGGGAAACAAAAGACAAACAAAACGATAATTGGTTGTAGTCGGAACATAAGCCGACGAGTTATTTTTTCAATCCAATTTCGACCAAGAATTTCACAAATGTTCACCTACGTGCAGCGTGCTTCTGACAATTGCATTCAGGCGCCAAAAAACCTTCATTTGTTTTCTTTCTTACATTAACTGGATAGGATAGCAACCAGACCGTGGTGGTTATGTCTGATGCGACCACACGGTCCCAGCCCGGACCTTCTGGTCAAAATAACTTCCCGTTCCCCAGCACATGTCTACCTGTTGCTGTCGCTATGCGAGTGAACGTTATTATAATGACTTTTTCAATGACATATATATTGCAGCTTGTGTACAGTGGCGTATACTGGGCACGGAGCCCATAAAAAAATCAATTATCTTTTTCTTTTAATTTGTTAGCCATGAGGTAAAATTTTGATTATCGATAACATAGGTATAACAATATTAACATAATAGAAATTAACTACATTTTTTTTGTTAAAACAAGCTTTTATAAAATGAAAAAGGATAAAATTAGGTTTATCTATCAACACTGAACTCGTATACAAAGTTTCGTGTCCGTGCTATTAACCGTTGAGGAGATCTCTCGGGAGGAGTCGATCCTGGCTGAATCAAGTCAGGTCTGTATTGTCACCAGAACTAAAGGTTTAACAAGTGGTCGAACAATGGTTAGCAAATTGTGAAGCGGACAACTTATACAACATTATTTTTAGTATATGCGAAACCTGAATATAGTTTGTTCAGAATAAGTAACTGAATAGATTCCAATCATTTTCAAACCATATTATATTTTGTAGAAAAAATATTTTAAGAAAGTTAAAAGTTAGACACCGAGCGACATTAAGTGCCTATCGCAATAATTTAGGTACCTACTGCCAAATTACTATTATCAATGAGCTCAAGAGCTGCGCGGGCGCGCTGCGTGGTGAACACGTTTTTGCGCGGACAACCACGTAACAGAACAAGCTTATAACTTTTTGACTTTTCATGATATAGTTTTGAAATTTTGTACATAGATTCTTTATTTAGAAATACTAGACACGTGTTTCACATATATTATACTAAAACTAAGGTTGTACTGTAAGCTACAGCTTAGAAATGAAGGACTTTGCAAAAGAAAACCAAACACAGTATTTTAACTCAAACATATTTATTTCCTCTTCCATATTACTTAAGAATAGAATAGAATAGAATAATTTTATTTATGTAAAAACATGGTACATTAAGGTCTTATAAATAGGTTTGTGAACTTACATGTTTTGCCACAAAATGACATACAAATATTAGAACATCCTAAACATAGAATTTATTACAACAACAATTAGTGTAAACATTAATATTATTATATGTCTAGGTAATAAAAATAACACTTACAATTCAGGATTCGTATCTATTCGAAATGTTAACAATAATAGACTCTTTTAATGAAAGAAAAAATAAAAAAATAAATAAACTTAAAGAACTCAGAAGCATTTCATATCTATCGGATACTTTTTTATCAAGAAATTCTTTTACACCTAAAAACAATTTTCAATAAGCCATTTATGTAATTTAAATTTAAAATATTTGAAAGGGAGTTTTCTTAATTCTTTTGGCATGTTGTTAAATTTTTTTATTGCAGTGATTAAACTATTTTTTTGGCATAATGTGCTTTGATGATAAGGTATTCGCAATCTTGTGGGATCTCGACGAGAGTATTTTGAATGCAGGTCACATGTTATAAAAAATTTGGAGTGTTCCTTTACAAAAATACCAGCCTGCATTATGAAAAGACCTGTTAAGGTTAATAGTTTTAATTTTTTAAACAGTGGTCTACAGGATGTTAATGGGCTGATACCACAAATTGCTCTTAGGCTTTTTTTTTTAACAATAAATGCTTCACTTACATTTGTGGAGTTCCCCCAGAGTACCATATACCTGAGTACAGAGGATAGATACATACCCGTGGTAAGCAGTAAGGGCGACTGCTTCACTAGCGGTACGTCTTAAACGTTTAAGAGCAAACACAAATTGATTGAGTTTCTTGCACACGTGTTCTATATGTAATTTCCAGTTACAATGCTGATCAAGAATGAGTCCAAGAAATTTATATTCACTAACTTCGCTAATTTGTTGTCCCTGACAATTAACTTTGAATGTTTTTGGTTTTGAGTTGTAATTTTGAAAATTTATGTACTTGGTTTTACTAAAGTTTGCACAGAGATAATTATTTTCTAGCCGTTTTAAAACTTGATTTACTATTGTATTAAGGTTTTTTTCGTGGTTTAAGTCTGATTTATTATCATTAGTAACGATTACAGAAATATCGTCAGCAAAAAGTATGCATTGTTGTTGTAAAGTAGTGGGCAAATCATTGATATACATAAGGAAAAGTAATGGGCCCAGTATGCTTCCCTGTGGTACACCTGATTTAGTTTGACTATATTCAGAACTGAATGATGTGGACTCGTTATTTTGATTCATCTATGAACCAAAAAAAAAAAAAAGAAAAAAAAAAGAAAAAAAATATAAATAAATAAGCTCTAGCTTATTTCTACTCTTTGTTGACGGTTAGATAAGTAGCTAGTAATCCAGTCAATAACTATCCCTCTGATTCCGTAGTTATTGCATTTTTTTAGGAGCAGTTCGTGGTTGACAAAGTCGAACGCTTTGCTCATGTCAAAGAATCCGATACTGGAATCCGTTTATCTAGTTTTTCAATTACATTTTTTTATTAGAGTAAATGCTGCTAACGTTGTCGATTTACCTCTTTGAAAGCCGTTTTGTTTTTCTTTTATAATTTGGAACTATTCTAAATAATTTGTTAGTCTACGATGCATGACTTTCTTAAAGATTTTTTATAAATTCGATATAAGTGTAATAGGCCTGTAATTAGACAAATCTTTTATGTAATTTTTTTTAAATAAGGGTTTCACAATTGACTTAAAAGAAACACTATAATATCATCAAAATAATAAGTCCTGTTCTTCTTCCCTTCCCCCCGGACCTCGAATACGAGCAGACGTGTTTTAAGTTACCGTACAGATATTATTTTTAAATTAAATTAATTTTTTTAACTACTTAAATAAGAAGTAAATAATAGGAGTGCAGTACTCCTAGGAGATATTCGCTGCGCTTCATCAATTTATCCTGGTACCCAGCTCAGCGACAGAAGCTCCGCCTCCCTGCGCCAGATCATCTTGCCGTCTCACCTGCGCGCGAGCCCGCCTACCACCAACGTCACACAAAGGTAAGCGCTTCTATCCTGCTTGCTCGCTAAAGCTCCACCCTAGCTGTGACGCAGCGTCGCTGCTACTGTCGCCTCCTCAGTATCTATGCGCTCCTGGTACCCCAGTATTAAATTTCGTTGTTTCTTTACTAACTACAAAGCAAATTGAGCTCTGATAAGCACATAATCTCCTGGTAATTTAAGTGAGCAGTCAATAACGCCATGTTGCTAAGGCGAACACCACCCCCATCATCCCCAAAAGCTGATACACCGGTTGTTACGGTCAATAACAAAAAATCATCCCTAAAAGCACACAGATACACCGGTGGTCAATAAGAAACAGTCAACCATAAAACTCACTCCATCCAGTGACCTGCAACACAGCGAGTCAGTACCCGATCTCCGCAACCTTGCAGCAAATATAACAGAGCGAAAGAAACGTAAGATCGACGAAAACGACTGTGATTTCTATACTGTTATCCAGGAGATGTTCGACACCTTCTCTAAAGAACAAGAAGTACGTTTCCAGGACTTAAACAACACAATTAAAGAAGTCAATGCTCAAAATGTTGAATTACGTAATAGCGTTGAGCTAATGTCAAAAAAGTACGACGAGTTCTTGATAAAAATATCGCACCTCGAATCTGAAAGGATTGAAGACAAAAATACTATTAAATTATTAGAAGAAAAACTGGAAACTCAGGAACGTAAATCGCGTGGAACTGGAATCGAAATTCGAAACTTACCAAAAACCCACAAAGAAACGAAAGACCACCTTTGTAACGACGTCATAAAGATTGGGAAAACATTGGGCCTTAAAATTGACTGCTCCACAATCAGGGACATTTATAGAATTCCGGCAAAAGATGGCTCAAATCCTGTCATAGTTGAGTTTATCACGACCCTTACAAAAGATAGTGTCTTACGAGAGGTCAAAAGTTTCAACAAGTCGAAAACAAAAGAAAATAAGCTTAACACAACGTACATACATCCTGATTACCCACTAAAGCCAATTTATGTTTCGGAAACTCTTACCCAAAAGACGCAAAAATTATACTACCAAGCACGAATGTTTAAGAAGAGCTACGGATACACTTTCTGCTGGACTACAAACGGCATAGTGTACCTCAAGAAAAACGTAGACTCTTCCCAGATTCGTATAAACAATATCAATGATCTTGAAAAATTAAGAGCGTCAGAATGACTATTATTAGATAAGCTTACTTTTGTTATTGTAAATGCTTTTTTATCTCATATTTCCTTAGCTAGTTTTATGTTGTTACACACGTGCACACTCTACATAGTTTTCGCTCCCTCAAGCTTTCTTTTGCGGACAAACTCTTACTCGTAGGACCACTGAGAACTACTTTTTTACACCCTGTATCATGGTTAAATGTCGCCCAAATGTTATCAAGGCACCATCATTCCACGGAAAATCCTTCACTATTATAGAGATTGATGTTCTGGAATATTTACAGGAATTACCTTGTTACTATTTGTGCTGTTCGCAGGTTATTTGCACATGTTTATTACTTCTTTTGTAGCAACTCATGTAGTCTGGCACCATATAAGGTCATGGAAAAATATTACGAAAAATTGAACTTAATCAATGACATTCAATAATATTAACGATCTCTCAGAAGACATAGACAGGGTGACAGTTTCACAAACACAAACCGCTGATATTGAAGATTGTCATAAGCTTGTAACCCCATCGTCAGGTCACCTTCTAATACTAACGCAAAACATACGTAGCATTAACTGCAATATGCCAGGTCTAGAAACTCTACTGACCAGACTAAAATTGGACTGCGACATAATCATACTTACTGAATGCTGGCTTTCATGCACATCAGTAATTCCCAACCTACCTGGCTATCGTTCTGAGGCAACTAAAAATAATCCGAAACAAAATGACGGTGTGGTTATTTACTTTAGAGAGCATCTTCGACTAAAAGTGATTGAACCAAATGTCGAAGAATGTAATTGTTTAGTTGCTACTTATGATAATCGCACGGCAATCATTGCTATGTATCGCTCACCTTCTTTTTATAACCTGGATCCATTCTTAAAATCTTTAGACGAAGTTCTCACAAAATACTCCAGATTTGAGAATATAATTGTTATGGGAGATACAAATATTGCGATTAACCATAACAAACTAGAGGTAAATGGCGAACGCTATCTTATCCTTGCAGCTTCCCATGGCCTTCTTTCAGCCCATACTCTAATTACACGTAGTGAAAGTGAAACATGCATTGACCATGCCTTACTTAAAACTAAAAGCCCTGCTATGACCATCGTTCCTAACTCCACTTTGACAGACCACTACCCCGTCTTACCAAACCTAAACTTCAAGAAAACTACTCAATTCTCTATTACGTCAATTAAAAAACTTGACACAAAAAGCTTGGAACAAGATATCTTGAATATTAACTTAAATCCTGTTTATGACTCACCTAATCCAAATGATTCTCTACACTACTTGACAAAAAATCTTCAACAAGCGATAGTTAATAACACCGAGGTAGTAACCCTATCGAGAAGTAAGAAGATAATAAAGCCGTGGATAACACAAGGCCTTTTACGCTGTATCAGAAATAGAGATAAGTTGCACCGTAAATATAAACTCTCTTCAGACAATTTAATCCTAAAGACTACGTATACGCGCTACAGAAACTTCTGTAATAACCTACTAAAAAAAGTAAAAAGAGCCTACGAGAAAGATACGGTGCGGGCAGCGCAGAGTGATAATAAAAGATTATGGAAAGCAATAAAAGTAATCACAAATACTTCAAAAAATACAAACCACCCTAATGAACTACTGTCTCTATCAACGACACCTCAGTCATCACTAAATGAAATCAATAGGTACTTTGTAAACGTGGGTTGTGGTTGGGTGTGGTTTGTAAAAGACACTGGCTGATATGGTAGAACAAAGGAAGGCAAGTAACAAACTTAAGAGTAGCCGTTTTCAAAGTCTAACACAAATAAACTCGTTCGTTTTGGAAGGTACCACTGAAGTAGAGGTGGATCATCTAATCGTCAACCTAAAACCAGATTGTGCAACAGGCTATGACTCCATAAGCAGCTCCTTCTTACAATCATATAAAAACTTTCTGGTCCCTCCGCTTACTTTCATATTTAACTCATGTCTACAGCTTGGTGTTTTCCCTGTCAGCCTAAAAAAATCTGTTGTCTGCCCTATCCACAAGAGCGGTGACAGAAGTCGTATCATTAACTACAGGCCGATCTCTATCCTCCCAGCGCTCTCTAAACTTCTAGAGAGAATTATCAATACAAGGTTAGTTGGATATCTAGAATCCAAACATCTGCTTTCAACAAACCAATACGGATTTCGTGATGGCAAATCAACAGATCAAGCTGTTAACGATCTCATCAACTTTGTTAGCAATAACCTTGATAAAAAACAAAAATCACTTACGGTGTTTCTGGTCTTAGCCAAAGCTTTTGATACGATTTCTGTCCCGATCTTACTCAAAAAATTGGAACTCCTTGGAATCAGAGGAACCCAACTAAAACTCTTCGAAAGTTATTTGACTGGTCGGCTTCAGAGGGTTAAGATCGGGAACGTCGACAGTGGAGACCTTCCGATTACGTACGGGGTTCCCCAAGGCAGTATCCTAGGTCCAACCCTATTTCTCGTCTATATAAACGACCTCACGAGTCTCAAGCTTCCCCATGGCAAAATTTTCTCTTTTGCAGATGATACTGATCTCGCTTTTTCTGCAGATTCTTGGGAAGGGGCTTTCAAAGCTGCCCAAGATGGTTTCAATAATGTAGGGGAATGGCTCGAGGACAATGTGTTAACTCTAAATGTGGATAAAACCAAATATGTTTGCTTCAGTAAACGATCAAACACAGAAATCAATAATGATCAACATAACATCATAGCACATGAGTGTTCCTCTAGAGAAAACTGTTCTTGTCCTAAACTAGAACGAGTAACAGATATAAAATATCTAGGCGTCATCATAGACAGGAACCTCAACTTTAAGGAACACATTAAGGCCCTCTGTGGTAGAATCAGGAAGCTCATCTACATCTTTAAGACACTCCGACACGTCACCGAACCCTTCGTGCTGAAGCGGATATACTTTGCCCTCTGCCAGTCCCTTATTACTTACTGGGGAGGATCCCCTAAAACTATCATAAAACCTGTTGAGATTGCCCAGCGCGCCATTCTGAAGGTTGACACTTTCAAACTAAGACTGTTCCCTACCTCGCAGCTTTATGAATTCTGTGGAGTCCTTTCAGTAAGACAACTTTTCCTTCTCAATATTATATTAATGCAACACAAGAATATCTTTTACGACCCTCACACTCTAAATAGGTGCACAAAACACTTGGTTTGCCCACAACCCATCGCTTTTAGAACCAAATTTAGCAATAGATTTGCTTCATTTATTGGCCCCTACATCTACAACAAAATAAATAAAAGTCTTAACATTTACTCGATGACGAAAAAATCTTGCAAAATTACAGTAAGTGAGTACTTACAGAAACTCACGTATGAGGAGACAGAAGATTTGCTTCAGATACCTAGATGAACTATTCAAGACTCAACTACTTGTAGAATTGGTTAAATTCAATTAAGTAATCCTTATAAAAATAACAAAATAGTTATGCTCCGCAATCTTACACACCCTCTCGCACTCATTCACGCACACCTCCATCACACACAAAGAGAGGACTGGAAACACCTTTAATGTTACTCTTAAAATAAAATTGTAATATTGTAATCTTTTCTTCTAGTATTTTTATTATTTTTTTTATAAGTTAATTTAGATACGTACATTCATGCATGGATCATTGCAATAGCATAGTAAAAATAATTAACTTGTAACCCAGGGGGATCGGCGTTGAGGGCTGAAATACAGGCCTTGCCTAGTTCGGCCTCAAATGCTAATACTTTTGTGTACTTTAAGTTTAGATTAAGCGCTGTACTTGTAAAAAATGTGCTTATGTATGTGAATAAATATTACTATTACTATACTATTACTTGCACTTTACTACGCTGTTACTGTAGACGTGTACTGTTCATTGCTCGGCGTCTCGAACAACAAGGCCGGCCCATATTGAAAAATTACCGCAAAAGACATGATGAGAACGAATAATCGATTGAGTGACCAACGAGCATGGAATAAGTAAGTCCATGTCTACGAGCTGCAAGCTAACATGATGAACGAATAATAACGAATAATGAGTGACCTACGAGCATGGACTTAGTAAGTCCATGAACAGCGTACACTTAGTAAATCCATGTAAACGAGTTGCAAGCTAACATTACATACATACATACGAACAGTGCGAGTTAAATTAAAGCTTGTAAAAATACAACATAACTCACCAAAGAGAAGAATCAATTTAAAGAACGGTAGTAATAAAAGCATCTGCATTATCTCAGAAACCTTACTTGTTACTCCGATAATTATGAATGAATAAACGAAACTTAACACACGACCACCTATTTATACCGACTGCACACAAACACAAGCTTGTTTTTATAAGTGATTCATTTCAAAGACATGTAAACTACTATTGTGACAATCAACTAAGATGCAAACAGATATGAAGTAGTTAATAAACAGAGTTCACTCGAAATTTTTTTCAACTTTCTACTGGAAGCTAGTGTAGCGTGCTTTTTGAAAAAAAAGAACGTTGTTACGTTGTTTTCTTTTTCAAACCACCATCGAAAAGCTATCAATAAAGAATTCCGCACGCAAAATACGCGTTTTGACGTGGAGTTGCGAACACCAGCCCGTTATACAATACAATAAAGAATGCTAGCATTATTATTTAGAAACATGTTATTCATAATTTCTTATCTTTTTTCTATTTTTTATTTGAAGAAAAAAAACAACCTAAGCTAAATATTACTCGAGGATGTTCTCAGTAGCAGCCATGAAGTCTCGTGAAGATTTGTGCCCGGTTGATGGCACTAGGCTCGCCCCCTATACAGGGTGTAAACGGAACCTTCACGAAGCCGTCAACTAAGCATTATGTACATAAAACTAAGTAACTTTACGAAAAAATTGCTGGGAAATGTCTTTTCTTTTTGGGGTGAAATATTACGTTTTACGGTAAAACTCAATGTTACGTACTCAAAACATTGTGCTGATAGATGGATTGAATAGTACAATGGTCGTGCAGGTATTTATAGTAAAGTTTAAAAAATGTATATGTAAAAAATGTATGTATATTAAAAACATGTATAAAAAAAAACTTGTGAAAAAGGTGGAACTTTGACCCCAATATCCCCGTAACTAGAAGGTTCCCAGGTCTGGTCTAGTCTATAGGCGAAGTAGATATTCCAAACAGTGTGAACGTCATGTAGACTAATCTAGAGTACCTTTTGCTGCAGGTCAGTCGATTTAAAAGTTATCTTGTGAGCACAGAATCAGATATTTATTTGTGAAACATAGATTTACATAAAGGTCTTAGGTTAATTACATGTAATATTTTAAATAATGCTTACTAAACATGGAAAATACGCAAGCGGTCTCCAGGACCGACGTCAGGTGGTAGTGTAACTGAAAAACACGTCAGGTGAATGAGGGTTAATATACAAATCACAATTCAATACTGTTCCGTAAAACACATCGTCGTCGGTTATAAATACAGATTTAAAACGGTGGGGGTCGGGGAACCAACTCTCTGGCTCCTTCTGGCTCCCAGGCTCATCCTGGCTCCCAGGCTTCTTCTGGCTAACCGGTTTAGATCTTGTTTTTTTGCACCGGTAAATATTTGGAGTATCTATCGGGTGTTTTAATTTGCTCTGTCCCTTTTTTTAAGGTAATTTCTTCTTTTTAAATGATATAATAGCATCTGAACGGCTTTCAGAATCGACCTGAGAAAACAAATAAAAACTTATTTTATATATTTTATAATTTGCTGTAGTCCCAGTAAAATTATATTCCAGTTTTTATAATTTTACTGGGACTACAGCAAATTATACTAAATTGTATCCATAGAAATAAGTTATGTTGTATAATGTATGCCAGATATTTTATTTATCATCATCATTCTCTTGCCTTATCCCAATTCATTTGGTGTCGGCGCAGCATGTCTTCTTCTTCCATACTACTCTATTATTCCTTTCTTTCCATATCATTCTTTACATAGTCCATCCTTTTTTTCATTTGCTTTGGTCTTCCTCTACTCATGTACCCATCCACATTCATACTCAAAACTTTCCTCATTCCTCCGCATCACATGCCCATACCACGACAACCGACCACATCGCACCAGATCAGGCAGGATCGTCAAAATGCCAGTTCGCTTCTTTTGAGGGGGAGTAATGTAGCTGCTAGCTGCAAGACATCAACACATGCGCCTGCCGGCACAGCGAATCTGTGGCGCTGTGTGCTATTTATGTGAGTGACACAGCGCGCGACTGCTGAGTTTGGTTGGTGTTGCCTATCCGACTACTCTGAGAAGAAACAAACTCAGTCTTTTAAAGTCTAGACATAATCTTGGTCAAGGCATTATTGACAAGCATTCAGATATTATTATTTAACCACACATTTGTTAGTGTAGCTCAAATTAGAACTGAGGGACCCTGTACTAAATACAAAATATCTTCACTTTCAATAGTACTGCGTGCGACACGCCGGAGCTTCACTCGTCTCCGTCGCGAGCATACCATTGCTCCGAAAATCGCGTCGTGTTTACTCACGGCATGCTCTAAACTACAACTTTTTTTCGTTTCTTCTACAACCGCCATCGCGACACGCATGTTGCTTGAGCTAACGGATTAGGTAAAAGACTCACGTGAAAAGCTAATGTACTGGAGTAAACTCATCATCGTGTTTGCGCCTGAAGCTGGTGTCGTCATAGATCTCGTCCGGACTGGTAACGGAGTTGATCCAGGTGAAGTACTGGAACAGGTCTATGAAACGAGCGGGCGCCGCGCAGCCGGGGCCTTGGACGCCGAAGCCGATCTGGGGATGACATGGTCAAGCAAACCACTACAAAAATATGTCTGTAACCTCACAAGCAGACATCTGGCGTAATGCATTATATGCAGGTATCTCTGTATATAATGCATTACGCCATAACAAAAAAAGGAACAAGTTACGAACCTGTTTACATGTTAAGTAAGGTAAATTAAGCAAATCACGCTCAAATCCAGGCTGCTCTGAGAAATTGTCCGACGTGATCTGCGTATAGCCGCTTTTGTGTTCTAAAATTTAATTTGTTCGCCGGTAGAAACAAAAGTTTAATTGCATTTGTTTCGTAGTGTTAATTTTTATTTAAATAAATAGTTTTATCATCAAGGGTATTTATGTAGCAGTAAAATACTGAGTGTTCAAGGACAACTTATGGAGACGGAAGGCAGTTGCAGGGGGTCCTCAAGATTTTACAGCATTTATATCGTGTTTGGGCTCATTTCATGCACCGATTTCCTTCAGTTGAAGGCGTTGATGGCTTTACGTACCTTAATGTCATTTTTAAAGACCTATGACCCTTAACGAAGCCGAAAGGCACTTGCTCTCCCCATCTTTGCGATCATTTGTTTCTTCTAGACCATACCTAGGAGCCTTCTCGTTACGGAGATATTGGGGTCATAGTTCCAAATTTTTTTTTTAAATACATATTTTTAATGTAAGATTTTTACTTTATACACCTCCACGCCCATCAGCTAACAAACCTCCGATTTGCTGACGACATTGTGTTATTCTCCACACCAGGTTCAGAACTTCAAGAAATGCTCCAAGATCTGAGCACAGCAAGTCTTGAGGTTGGACTTTCTATGAACAGATCCAAAACCCAGGTCATGACAAACAGCACGAAACGTAGGGTCGAGGTAGACGGGCATGTGTTGCAATATGTCGATGAGTATACATACTTGGGCCAGATAGTGTCTTTTAAAAATAGGCAGGACAAAGAAATCGAAAGACGAGTCCAAAATGCTTGGAAGTCCTTCTGGGCCCTAAAAGAACACATGAAGGGAAGCCTTCCAATAACACTGAAAAGAAAACTCATCGACATGTGCATCCTGCCCGTCCTAACCTACGGTGCACAAAGTTGGTCACTTACTGAACAACAGAAGTCCAAACTCAAGATTTGCCAGCGGGCGATGGAGCGCAGCATAATAGGTGTTAAGCGGACAGATCGCGTAAGAAACACTACCCTGCGCTCCATTACTCAAGTTGCAGATGTTGGACAAAAAACAGCTAAGCTGAAGTGGGAGTGGGCTGGCCACGTAGCACGAATGCACCCGGAGAGATGCACTGGACACCTGTCGGAAGAAATCGCCGTCGAGGTAGACCGCGGCGAAGGTGGTGTGACGATCTGATCTCGTTTGCGGGGCGACCATGGCCTGATATCGCACAGGACAGAGAGGTTTGGAAGGAGAAAGGGGAGGCCTTTGCCCAGCAGTGGGACATTCAAACAGGCTAAAAAAAAAAAAACACCTCCACGACCCCCGTACTATTTAATCCATCCATCAACACAATGCTTTGAGTCCTACCGTAAAACGTGATTTTTCACCCAAAAAAAAGACGTTTTTCAGCAATAATTTTTGCTTAAAGTTACGTTTGATGTATGTATGGGTCTGATTACTCTCTGTATAGACACCCCGCATGTATAGGCTTGATGATTTTTTTTATAGTTTTTCTTCCATGTATGGGGAGCTAATCTTATATTTTTTAATTTGGATAAAAATCGTAAAGCGGTTTACAGAATACATCTACCTACCAAGTTCCAATGTGTAGTCCTAATAGTTTCGGAATAAAGTGGCTGTGCCATACGGACGGACAGACATGACGAATCTATAAAGGTTCCGTTTTTTGCCATTCGACTACAGAACCCTAATAATAGAGCTTATTTTGCCATATTAACGCAGGCCTGAGACAGCTAGAAGTCACATACCTATTATCACATTGGAATGGAACGCAGGACTCCATTTCAAAAATTTTAACTGAACGCAATTCCCGGTAAAGGATCCAGTACACATACCAGGTGGAAGTACCCAGTCGCGTTGGATACGAGCGCCATCCCGTTGTCCCAGACACACTGAGTCCTGTTGCTCGGGGCGTAGCCACACAAGTATGATGAGGGGATGCGTTTCTGGTACGACAACTGGAAACAGAAGCATTGTACTCTATTACATCATCGGAGTAAACGAGAAAAAGTCAAGCATTTGAGCTCATAAAGATATATGGAAGAAGAAGAATGGCGCACCGAACAAATGAATCGGGAAAATAATAATAATAATAATAATATTCCACAACTATCACACAACGCCGTCTAGTCTCAAGCTAAGCAGAGCTTGTGTTATGAGTACTAGACAACTGATAAACATACTTATATATTTCTAAATACATACATATATAGATAAATTACACCCTGACACAGAACAAATGATCATGCTCATCACACAAACATTCAAAAGATAGGAGAATGTTGATGATAGACAAAATAAAAGGAAGTGGAATTGATTATTAGATTAAAGGACGCGAATATTTTGTTCCAAATTTGTAGAAAAGTAAAAGAGGGAAGGAAATACACAAATGAACTGAAGGAAAAGAAAAAGAGTTCTTAAAAAATATGCATGAAGATGTGGCTCAAAAATATGCATGAAGAAGTAGCTCAAAAATATGCATGAAGAAGTGGCTCAAAAATATGTATGAAGAAGTGGCTCAAAAATATGCATGAAGAAGTGGCTCAAAATTATGCGTCCGAAATTCAATACTCAATACTCAAGTTTTTATTGCATTCCATATATGTTACATAAATAGTGTTACAAGGTAAAAGATCAATATGGACACTGTCAGGCGTAGCAACATTAGGAGAAAGGAATTGGGCTAAGCAGCAATACAATAATATTATTATAAATTATAAATTGAATTGGGTGTACAATATGAATATATACATAATACATTATTAGGTTTGTTCATATAGGTATAATATATTAGATATTTTTATTTATGTATTGTTTAAGAATAATGTAGGTAATTTTTATGAAATTATTAGAAATACTTTCATTATTGTTAAATTATGTTATTATTGTGTATTCATATTTTCTTACCAGAGAATGGGCAGCAGCGTTCTCTGATTCTACAACAACCATACTGCGATCGCCAACCCGCCTGCCAAGCGTGGCGATTATGGCAAAACCCCCTTCTTGGGGGAGGCCTATGTCCAGCAGTGGACTTTTCGGCTGAAATGATGATGAATGATGATATTTTCATATTTATATTTGGTTTCCTAAATTCGCGAATAAAGCGAATAATCGAATCGATCGATCGATTTTGTAATCGATTTGTTATCCAGAAACTCCTTTACTTTTACCTTCACAGAAATTGTTTCAATTTCTTAATAAATATATTTGTTTTGTCCACTTTTCGAATGTCATTTGGCAATTTATTATACGTTTTTATGGACACAACTAAAGGGCTGGTTGAGTGCATTTTAAGTCGGCATTGAGGTATGTTTATTTTGTTTTTGTTGTGTTGAAAGGTAAATCTTGTTTCTGTTTCTTTACACTTGGTGTAAAAATCTGGGTGTTTTCTGACAAATTCCTACCAATTCCTAGTACAGTAGTGGTTAACGACTGGTAAAATGTTTCTTAACGAAAACTAGAAGCTTCTCCGAGCAAAACGTCATACGATACCAACAATATAGCTCAATCCAATAGTTTTCCTTGTTTTCCCAGTTTTCCTTGGGATTAGTTAATCAGATCTCATGGAAATTACATATAAATAAAATCTGTAACAAAATAAACAGGTATGTTTATGCTCTTTGGCGTCTTACATATACAATATCCAGCCAAAAGACAGCTTTACAAGCCTATCATGGATATGTAGCCTCCAACCTACGATATGGTATTCTATTATGGGGTGGCTCAGTAGAATTTAATAGAGTATTCCTGGCTCAAAAACAGTGCATTCGTGCACTTTGTAACGTTTATTCTTTAACTTCATGCAAACCATTGTGCCAAAAGCTAAATCTACTAACAGCACCGTCCACATATATATTTGAGTCTTGTATTTTCATCAAAACACATCGATACCTATACAAATCCTTTGGTAACTATTGTAATTTTAATACCAGGTATCCTAATAGCTTTCCCTTGCCAAACATAAAAACTGATCCATATAAAAGAAACTGTTACCCCATGTCAATTAAGTTATTTAACAAATTACCTAGTGAACTGAAAGACCTACCCATTACTATATTCCGAAAAAAATTGTACGCCTGGTTAGTCAATAAATGTTTTTACACGACCCAGGAATACCTTAGTTATAAGAATAGAAAATTATTGTAAAACCTTACTATGTTCCTATTCTAGTGCAATAATACCTAGTTAAGTTATTATTCAACGAAAATGAAAAAGAGTACCTATATGTATAGTTATGTCACCCATTCCGTTTTATTGTTATTATATTATAAGCTTTTATTTTATGTTTCGTATACCAGAAATGGTTTATATGAGGATCCTTTATGTTATATTGTGTAATGTAACATTTATTCACCATCTATTTAAGACCCATATTATGCGAATAAATTATTTGATTTGATTTGATTTGAAAGAAACGCATTCACTTTCTAAAAGAACACACCTACAATACAAGTTTTGCGGTATAAGGAAGAGGGTGTCAGTTTCTCTTCTTCAGTTGTTCGTCAAGCTGGGCTGTTGCAAATTATGCTAATTTCTCGGTAAACTTTGCTTGCGCGATGTAGGATTTGTGTGCATAGTTCGTATCTGGTGATATAGATGTCGCCTCTCTCATTTGACTCGGTGCTGACAGTAATACCATTGGTGCTCAAGTTCCAAGTTTATTTTACTTTTTAAGAAATTTGCTTACCCCTGCTCTGTTATAAAATTCTTCGCATACATTTTTTTCCAAATATTGTATGTTGTAAATGACTTTCTCCATTACTTGATTTTCTGCAAAAAATGCTTAGAGAAATTAAGAAGGAATTAATGAGGGTCGAGTACAGACGAAAGCACATCAAGCTACCCGAAACTGTCAAATCTTCCCAATCAACCTTGGACCTAATGCATTGGCGATAAAGTTGAAAATCTGTTAAAGAAATTTGACAGATCGTAGTAGCTTGATGTGGTCTGCCGTCTGGTGTCTGTACAATTTGATTAAGATTGACTATCTAATGGATGTCTGAATAACAAATAAAACACTAAACTTATACTGTCATTTACGGAATATCATCCGTGATTGTGATGGAATATCGGGAGCTCAAAATAATGAACAATCACGGAAGATATCCCGTAAGAGACAGTATAAGTTTAGTTGTAAACCGTGAAAGCTTAAAACAGTGTTTAAATAAAACACTATGTAAGGTCTATCTTTTCATACACGAAATATTTTAAGAGTAACTTCTATAAGTCGTAAAGTCGCCATAGCAATGAAAAAAAAAATTATCTGAGAGTTTTTTTTTACGAAATTATTATAATTCTAAATTTTTTTGAGACTTTTTGCATAAAACCTTTACTCCCATATTCTAACAAAGACAGTAGGTAAATACGACGTAGTAAACTAGCGCAATGGATGTTCAAAAGTAAGGAGCTAGTATTTATTTTGTGGGTCACGTAATTTAAAAAAAAAAAAAAAAATAAATAAATAAATAAAAAAAAAAAAAAAAAAAATAAATAAATAAATAAATAAGTAATAAGTAAGTAAGTAATAGAGTAGTAGTAGTAATTTTTTTTTATAAAAATATCATCATTCTCTTGCCCTTATCCCAATTCATTTCGGGTCGGCGCAGCATGTCTTCTTCTTCCATACTTCTCTATTACTCGTCATCTCATCCGACACCCCCTTTCTTGCCATATCATTCTTTAAACAGTCCATCCATCGTTTCTTTGGTCTTCCTCTACTCATATACCCATCCACATTCATACTCAAAACTTTCCTCACAACATTTTCCTCATTCCTCCGCATCACATGCCCATACCACGACAACCGATTACCACACAACTTTTCAGTCACCGGCGCCACTTTCAGACTTCCTCTTATATACTAATTTCTTATTTTATCCATTCGCGTAACACCACACATTCCCCTTGGCATTCTCATCTCCGCCACATGCAAATGCCTTTCATTCATCCCTTTTGTGGCCCAACATTCTGATCCATACAAGACAGCATGTCTAACCATTGATTTATAAATCTTCCCCTTACGTTTAAGGGGAATGCGGGAGTCGCAGATTGTTCCCGTGACCTGCCGCCATTTCATCCATCCCGTGTTAATTCTGTGCTTTACACTACGATCTATTTCGCCATCGCTTTGCACGAGTGAACCGAGATACCGAAAGTCGGAGCAGACAGGAAGAAACGCGCCATCTAGCGCTATGGCTCCAGAACTGGAGAGACCGCCGAAATCGCAGAACATGTATTCTGTTTTAGTTCTGCTGATTTTTAACCCAACATTCTCCAGCTTCTGTTGCCATTTCTCCAACCTGCTCTGGATCTCAGGTCCATCTTCACCGACAGGAACAATGTCGTCGGCAAACAGCATGCACCAGGGTACCTCTTGCTGTATGTCCGACGACAAAGCGTCCATAATCAACAGGAAGAGGTAAGGACTTAAAGCCGACCCATGATGCAAGCCTACAGCCACACTGAACTCATCGGTGTTGCCAGCAGCTGACCGGACGTAGGTACAAGATTGGCTGTACATAGCACGAATTAACTCTACATACTTCCCAGGTATACCTTTCTCTTTCAAGGCCCACCACAACACATCCCGAGGTACCCTATCATACGCTTTCTCCAGATCAATGAACACCATGTGCAAGTTTTTGTGTGCACGCCTGTACTTCTCGCACAATTGGCGGAATGCAAAAGTGGCGTCCATTGTTCCTCGACCTGGCATGAACCCAAACTGGTTTTGGGTGATCTTACTCTCCTCTCTTATTCTTTTCTCTATCACTTTCTCCCATACTTTAATACTATGTGACATGAACTTTATTCCCCGATAGTTGTTGCAGTCCTGCACATCACCGTTATTCTTGAAGATGGGCACTAGCGAACTATTGCACCATTCTTGTGGGATCGCTCCTTCATGCAACAACTTATTGAAGAATAAAGTCAGCCACATACATCCGTCTTCTTTTAAACACTTCCATACTTCTACTGGTATTTCATCAGGGCCCATGGCCTTTCTATTTTTCATACTTTGAACGGCCTTCCTCACTTCATCCTAGCTAATTTCCCTCATCAGAACCATATGGTAAATGTTATGAGCGTCCCAAGTGAACCATCGGAACAAGTTGAAGAAATAACCCAAGCCGGCTGGACTACGGTGCGTAACAAGAAACGTAACCGTTTACCTAAGGATGTCAGCATTGGAAAGAATACTGAGTTAAAGGCAATACTAGCTACAGAACGGAAGAAATACCTACATGTATGGCGACTACATCCCGAAACCACCGTGGAAGCTATGACCGACCAAGTTAAAAGTATTTGTGGCCAGGAAGTGATTACAAAAATTGAAAAAATTAAGCATAAAACGGAGCGGGACTATTCATCTTTCATAATAGGTGTATCGGAACGAATTTATAACGAATTAAATAAAGCAGAAATATGGCCAGTTAATGCGGAATTTAATGAGTGGATTTGGTTTCGTAGATACACCAAAAACACATTCAACGAGCAACAACAATAATAATATAGAAATATTTTACCAAAATGCGAGAGGTCTTCGCACAAAACTAGATATCTTCAGGAATAACATAATATCATTTAGCTCGGACTTATTCGCTATAACTGAATCAGGCTGCAATGAATCCATTCAAGACGCAGAAATAATCCCTCAAGGATATAAAATAATACGTTGTGATCGAGTGGATGGGCGCAAGCAGGGCGGAGCGTTTCTCGTGGCCACACACCGTTTCGAGCTGCGACAAGTACTTGTCTCGGACGCATCGATAGACGACTGCGTATTTGAAATGGTTTGTGCAACGGTTTATTTAAATAATAGATTTTTGTTTTTGTGTTGCGTTGTTTATATTCCACCTGGAAGTTCGGAAAATGATTATATGATTTTGTTTAGGATAATAGAAAATATGTGTAATAGATATAGACAAGTGATTGTTGTTGGAGATTTTAATTTACATTCTTGTCCTGTAAATATTAGCAATTATTACGAATGTTTTATGTCATATTGCGAGTTCACACAAAGTAACATGGTACCCAATGTCTTAGGCCGCCAGCTGGATTTGGTTCTTAGTACGGGTTTTAGCAGAGAGGTGTCAGTAGTGTCGGCGGACGACGCGCTCGTTCCCGTTGACCCGTACCACCCGCCACTAGCGGTGAGCGTGCACCCCGCGCCCCCAGCCCCCGCGCCTTCCCCGCCCTCGCCCGCTGTCGAATCCGTCGCTGACAGCGCGCGCAATATTAGACCACAATGGAATTTTTATAAAGCCGATTATGAATTATTGTATTTGATGCTAACTTCTGCTGACTGGAGTGCAATGTATGAAATGCATGACTTGAAAGACATTTTAAATTTATTTTATGAGGAAATAGGCCGTATTTTAGACGAATGTGTACCAAGGAAAAAGATTAGCCGGGAAAATTCGCGGTACGTGTATCCCGAATGGTACACCGCAGAAATTATTAAAGAAATCAAAATTAAAGCAAAACTTCACAAGGTGTTTAAAAAGTCTAAACGGGATTGCGATTACGAAGAATACGCTAAATGTAGGGCCCGGATAAAAAAGTTAATAGAAATTGCACACAGAAATCACAAACATAAAATTCAAAATCAGTTCGCTAAAGATCCAAAGTCATTCTGGCAATATATCAGATCAAAAAAAAGTAGAATTAATCGGCAAAGTATTATAAAAGATGGTCAAAATCTTACGGATGAGCAGTGTGCTAGGGAATTCGCAGACTTTTTTGAGTCGGTGTACAGTCAGGAACCACCGCAACTTGATGTTCAGGCGGCGATGGCGGAGGTCAGCAGTGCTACCAGTGCACGGGTACATATAGAGACATTGAGTCTCAAAGATGTGCAGGATGCGTTAACGAATCTCAAGCCTAAACGATCATCTGGTCCTGACGGTATACCAGCGTTTCTCTTTAGAGATTGTGCTAGGGTTTTAGCAAGCCCGCTGCATCACATATATAATACGTGTTTAAAACAGTCGACGTACCCAGATCAGTGGAAGACTACACGAGTCGTTCCAGTACCCAAGGGTAAGTCAGGTCCCGATATCAGCGGGTATAGACCAGTGGCAGTGTTGTCAACACCGGCAAAAGTGTTTGAGGCCGCTATCCAACGCTGTATACAGGGGCAAGTCCGAGCGCAACTGTCGGATGCGCAGCACGGCTTTCGACCCGGGCGCAGCACTTCCACCAACCTGCTTAACTTTATGGCACAGGTAATACCAGCAGTCGACGCTGGTGTGCAGGTAGACGCGGCGTACTTTGATTTTAAAAAAGCCTTCGACACTGTGGACAATGATGTCTTATTAAGGAAGCTGGCAGATGTGGGATGTACGCCGCACTTGCTGCAGTTCTTTGTCAGCTATATGAAAGACCGCCAACAGTATGTAGACTACAACGGGTATGAGTCCGAGCCATACTTCACCAGATCCGGAGTAAGCCAGGGCAGCAATTTGGGGCCTCTTGAATTTATTATAATGATAAACAGCTTGCCGGAGGTCGTCAGACATGGTTCATGTTTATTGTTTGCAGATGACCTGAAGTTGCTGCTCGAGGTAAGGGACGAGTCGGACTGTGAGCGACTCCAGGATGACATTAATAGAGTGGTGAAGTGGAGCCATGAGAACAAGCTATACTTCAATGTATCCAAATGCTCGGTAATATCCTTCACTCGTGCGCGTACCCCTGTCAGCTATGAGTACAGAGCAGAGGCGATACCGATGCAGCGAGTAACACAAGTGCGTGATCTTGGAGTAAATCTCACTCCAGATCTAACGTTTCGCGAGCATATCATTAAGATATGTAAGAAAGCGTACAGAAACCTCGGCTTTGTACTTAGGCAGTCACAGGGGTTCACCAATATTACGACAATAAGGGTTTTATACGATGCACTAGTCAGGAGTCATTTGGAGTATGGTGCTGTCATATGGGCTCCACATGAAGCCAAGTACTCTGTCATGCTGGAGCGCGTACAGAACAAGTTCACGCGTCACTTGTACTTCAGACTGTATGGCGTTTACCCGTTGTACCCGCTGATGTACCCCACCCTGTTTGTACTAGGGATGGTCGGGTACAATGAGTTAAGAGTGCGGCGACAATTCACTCTTGTAGTCTACCTTATTAAATTACTCCGGGGCACGGAGCACAATCCGGGAGTGCTACAGCGCTTGAAATTTTGTGTTCCGGACCGCTACGTGTGGAGACGGAGGCGCCCGTCACTGCTGGCTGTGCCAACCGCTAGGACCAACCTACTGGCCAAAACACCTCTCACGCGAGCAATTCGTACTATTAACGAAATCCAGTGTAAGTTAGATATCTTTTCGTGTTACTTTAGTGAACTCGCAAGGATAATTTTACATATATTGTGTTACGAATGCAGAACTTTATTGTAATTTTTTGTGTTTTTATTTATTTTTATTTTTAATGTCAATTTTGTAAGATATATTGTAAGGTAGCGTTGCTTAAGTATTTTATATAATTTTGTGTTAATGTAGGTTAGGTATTTCGTATAGTTACTATTTAAGTGTATTGTCTAATTTTGTAATTATGTATATTAGTATAGCCCTAGCTATCGCATTAGGTTATTAAACCTGTAATGGTAGTTTAGAGTTTTTGAAAATAAATAAATAAATAAATAAATAAATATTTACTTTTTTAATAAAAATATATTCAGATAAAAAAAAAACCTTGAAATAGCTTCGTTATAACCGTTAGATGATTCCCTGAAAATATTTCGTATATGAATAGTTAGACCTTATATTATTTGCAATGAATAACTCACCGTCCGTAAACCCAGCGATGTAGAGATATCTAGAAGTGTTGTATTTGTCGCCAGTCGGGAGGCAAATCGGATTCAACGGAACTGTAAGTGACATTGTAATCTACTATTTATGTTTGGCAGCTTGTCTGATAGTTTGTTCAGGAAGTGGTTGTAGTACATAATGAGTATTATCCAGTTACTGGATTGCGGAGGTCAGATAGGCGGTCACTCCATGTAAAAAATGTAAAAAACCCCTTTCGCAACAAAGAAAAGCGAACAAACATTTGAAAAGTCAATAAAATGCCTAAGCCGGTTTTGATAAAACATGTCTAATTGTAATATACACAGCATGCCTTTTCATTTGATACCCCACTTGGGTATATTTGAAAATATTCGATTTTTCATACCCAATTTCATCCCCCATAACTAGTTTTGATAAAACTTAACTAAGAACTATTGCCAAGAAACTAGCTTTCAAATAAAAAAAAACTGCATCCAAATCGGTTCACTCGTTTTAGAGCTACGGTGCCAGAGACAGACACACACACATTGCGGTTAAACTTATAATACCCCTCTTTTTGCGTCGGGGGTTAAAAATACTGGTATTCAGTTGCATCTGTTTAGACTGGAAGCTGACCCAACATAAATATGTATGTAGTTGGAAAAAAGCTGTGCAGATAACGACTTTCATGTCTTCAAGCTATTGGCTTTAGCTTTTACCTACATGTTTTCTTTTTTTTGGATGGGAAATCATCAAATGACCCCCCCCGCTCTGGGCTGAGCGGAAGGGAGTGTCAGACTTGTACTGACTAAAACCCATCCATGTTCCTTCTTTGCCCTTTGTGTTCCAGGGCCGCGGTATCTCTTTCGAACAGTCCCGCAGCCCTGGCAGGCATCGGCCCGTGCGGACCCCTACGTGGTTGCTGACATCTCTTTGAGGCGCGCGTGGAACACGAACGCGCCGTCGCGCGTCGACACGGCCTGTCGTCATAAGACGGCCGGACGGCGAGCTAGCCCAAAACTCGCCGTCCACAGGCCCGCGCCTACGGTGGCCGGGGGCCACCACGTGACCCCCGACGCCCAGAGCGTCTCCTGCGGCGACTGGGACGTGAGGTTCTTTCCCTCTCACGTTCCGCCACCTCCTTCACTAACATGACTGCTTCGCAGAAGGAGGTGACGGCTTCCCATTCCCTCTCGCTCCGGACCATGGCTTGAACCAGGGCCGGGCGCGAGAGGTCGCCGCCACCGATCGCCTCTACGAGGACACGGCGCTGCTCCGCCCAAGCGGGGCAGGCCTCCATAGTGTGCTGCACCGTATCCTCCGGACGATCCTCACAATGGAAACACCCGGGCGTTTCCTCCCGCCCGATTCGGTGCAGGAACCTCCCGAAACAACCGTGTCCGGTGAGGACCTGCGTCAGGCGGAAGGTGAGGGCACCGTGGCGCCTCTCTAGCCACTCCTCAAAGACGGGACTTATCGCCACTATGGTGGCGTGCCCTGCACAGGGTTGCGACAGTCGCTCTCTCCATGTCACTATGAGATCGCGCCGGAGGTCTGTCCGCTGAGCGGCGATTTGCCGCGGCAGCGGAGTTTCCCCCCGACTTAGTGCCTCCGCGCGCCATTCGTGAAGGCGCGCGAGGACTATCGCCTCCAGATCCCATGGTGGCAATCCGGCAAGGAGGCTCGCCGCCTCACCGGAGATCGTGCGGTACCCCCGGACTAGCCTAGGGCTATCCCCTTTTGGGGCGCGTTCAGGTAGCGGGCGGCTTGCCGCCTCAGAGAACGCGCCCACACCGGGGCCCCGTAAAGGGCCATGGACCGTACGAAGGGG
Source organism: Noctua fimbriata (assembly GCA_905163415.1). Classification (NCBI taxonomy): domain Eukaryota; kingdom Metazoa; phylum Arthropoda; class Insecta; order Lepidoptera; family Noctuidae; genus Noctua; species Noctua fimbriata. The sequence goes on from LR990945.1 coordinate 5,279,656, forward strand.
CCCGGGTGCGGAGTTTGTCCCGCACCATCTTGTAAGGGCGCTCCCACGGATCTCCGTTCAGAGACTGACCAGCATCTCCTCGCGGGCCAGGACGCCAGGCCCGCCGGACAGCCTCTTGGAGGGCGGTCTTCGCCGCTCTGTACCCCTCGTAAAGCTCCGCCTCAATGGCTGCCGTATCCGGAGGGCGGATGCGGAACCTGCGATGCCTGGTGTACCGGTGCCGCGCGGCAACGCACGCCTCACGCAGAGACGTCAGCTCTCGCGACCACCAGTACACCTGACGTCGGGCGCTTCCTGACCGAACTCGGGGCATTGCCACGTCGCAAATCTCGGACATGGCCTCCTGGAACCAACCCGCCTCGTTGTTGATGTCGGCAGGCCTAACCGGTGATGACACCCAGGCCTGTACGATCGAGGCTTCCAGGAGGAGCTCCCGGTCCAGCTGCTTCAGCGCCCATCGCGGACCACTCGGGGCCTGTAGGACCGGCGCGCTTGAGGTCTGGGTGGAGACGTCGAACCGGATGTACCGGTGGTCGGAATAGGTCTCCACCCCCTCCATGACGCGCCAGTCAACGACACGCGGCGACAGAGCGGGGCTAGCGAACGATAAGTCCACCACCGACTCGCCCCGCATCCGCACGCACGTGGGGACAGAATCCCGATTTAGGACGACCAGGCCTGTCTCTAGAGCCCAGTCCTCCACCATTCTACCCCGCACATCCATGTAACGAGAACCCCAAGCCAAGTTCTTGGCATTGAAGTCCCCGAGCACAAGCACGGGGAGAGAATGGCTCCCGATGACGACACTCAACTCCCTGAGGGAGTTGTGGAACTCGGCGAGAGTTCGGTTCGGGGAGAAGTAGACTCCCACTACAACGATCTCCCCGAACCGTGCTGCTACGCACCCCTGACCCTTCCTGACACTCTCAAGGGTCGGGGTACCGGCGGCGGCCGACGCAATTATGGTCACTGAGCCACTAAGGTCCTCCACCCACTCATCCCTCGGCGGGACAAAGTACGGCCCAGCGACCACGGCGATGTTAATCGACCACTGCGCCATGCTCTGAATCAACAGATCCTGAGCGCAGGCGCAGTGGTTGATGTTCGCCTGGAGAAGGCGTAATGGGGCCGTTACTGATACTCCATTTCAGCCCCCTCCCGGTCCTCCTGCGAGGGCCCCGCTGCAGAAGTTGCAGTGGCGGCAGCGGCGGCGACAGTGGCGGCGGCTGCGGCGGTGGCGACGACGGTGGGGGTTTTGGAGGTGGTGACGGAGGGCCTTCCGTTGCCCTTGGCCCTGGTGGGTGTACCGCAGGCCTTGCTCCCTGCCCGGTGATCGGCCGGCTTGCCAGATGCCGCACATGCGGCGCAGTGCGGCGCGGCGGAGCAAGCCGCGGCCATGTGACCGGGCTGGCCGCAACGGAAGCAGAGGCCACTGCGGTCCACCTCCGAGGTGCACCGGACCGACACGTGGTGCCCCACATGGCAGCGGAAGCACCTCAAAGGTCTGGGTTCCAGCAGCTTAACCTGCGCCGACACCCAGCCCACCAAGAGCCTTCGGCCCTCCACAATGGCTTTCGCCGCCGTCACTGGGTAGCTTACCGTTACGGTTCGCATGCCCGACAAGTCCGGACGTAAGGTGCCTGTCTTGACCTGCTCGGCAGGGCACCCACCGGTCCTGGTGATGGCGGCCACCACCTCCTCCTCGGTTACAGAGTCGTCCAGGCACAGTATGCGCAGGTCTGCGCATTTGACGGGCCTGGACACTCGGGCCTCGTCCGCATTTAGGGATGCTCTAAGCTTTTCAGCCAGAGCGTCAGCGGACGAGCCACGGGTTTCACCAGGGATCTCCAACACTTGAGCCCCTGTTGCGGTGACAGTCTTTGACATACTAACGCAAGCAACTTGAGGCGATGTGATTTGCTTCGGCGACTTGCATCAATCGACACACGTGAGCGTGAAGAATTCCTTGGCGAGAGTGTCGTCGCGTCGCGATTACGCGTGGCACGCTCTTAGCAACTTCTTTCATTTATTTCCTCCGCAGTCACTACGTTATGGACTTTATTGAGTTTAATTTAGACTATAACCAAACCAAATTTTAATGACTCACAGTCGTTCACTTCGTCGATGTTTAACTCGATGAGTGCGATGCTGTTCAGGGTGAATAATTTATACTCAGGGTGAGTAACGTAGGAGGTCGGCTTGACGAACCACGGGGTGTCCCGAGCCGCGAGGAACATCGCCTTGCTGTCTGACCTGTTGAAAATGACAGAGATAGCATTGTATTAAGAAGAGGACATACATTTCGACGCGGAATCGACTAAAACCGGTCAGAAAGAACTTTAGGTCAATGCAATAAAAACTGATAATGTCGTCATTTGACGTGGCTTGACAGCGCGCGCAACTAAATGCTACAAAATAATATGTGATACGTGATAGTTTAAACTAACTCCGCATCGATAAGTGTAGTAATTCCCTGGTTCAATTCAACTCTATACCCTTGTTCACCATAGAAAAATGATTTGCCAGACCGTACGCCACTTGCTGTAGTATTCAAAGTGGCCGTATTCCAGTATCCCGCTGATCCGCCACGACTAACGAGGCTACATACAGGAGTGACTTAAAAGAAATTTATGTAACAACGTCTCGGTATGCTACTAGCCCTACCGATGAGGTTTTCGTTATGGCAGTTGGAGTTTGCGATAATAATAATAGTAAGGAAGAACTTGGCGTGTGCGAAAAAATGAGTTCATAGTGGTATTTTGCCAAAAGTGCATAAAACAAATTGCAAAGCGTTGATGAAGGCTGCCGTTAGATGCGGGCACGAGACCGGTTAATGTTGCAACACCTGAGAGAGACCTTTGTCCAGCGGTGAGCGTTTTGCAGTTGATATGGTGATGATTAGATTCAGCCACTACAGAAGAAGACTAACAGAAAAATTCAGCTGGGCTTGGCAGCATTGGGAAACTTCCTCGGAACTTCTCGTCGCGTATTCCACAGAGCCTGAAGACTAAGATCTTCAACCAGTGCGTCTTGCCTGATTTGACCTACGGAGCCAAAGGTGGACACTCACGGTACGACTGGTTCTTAAACTCAAGGTCGCTCAGCGACCGCTTGGTCTGCAATCTACATAAATAAAAAGAATAGTCCCCCAGAGTTGTCGATATAGCTCACAGAATAAGTAGGCTGAAGTGGCAATAAGCCGGCCATATTAGCCGTAGAACCGATGACTGTTTGATAGACGTGTTCTTGAGTAGATTCCGCGAATCAGGCAAGCGTAAGGTAGGACGTCAGGCTCGGTGGAGCGACGATCTTCGCAGGGTGGCTGGTAGCAATTGGATGAGAATTGCTGAGAATCGAGTTGAATGGCATACGTTTGAGGAGGCCTGTGACCAGCAGTGGACTGCTGTAGGCTGATGATGATGATGAAATTCAAAAAGGTCAGGTGCGTATAAATCGTAACCCGTGTGCGTGTAGGACCAGATGTAGGAACGTGGACGAGTCGAAAGGAGTCTCTAAGGATCGTAGCAGACGGCGTTCTGTAGTTTCTGTCTACCCCCACGGAAAAATGCGTGTATTAATGTATGTACGATGGTGGTGGTGCATAAGGTTAGGTAGAGAAGGCGATACTCACTCGAAGATATGTTGTGGTATCCTGACAATATCGTCAGCGTTAGCGAGCGCGTATCTCATTGTGATGAGAACGATCCCAGTCATGGCCATTCGAATCCTATTCTCGTCATCTGTGTATGCAATTAAAAATACAATTGTTATTTTCAAAACAAACTAATGGAGGCAGGTAAGACTAAAAGCACGATAAGGGTAAGACCAGCCTGTCTGGTCTTACCGTTATTATGTCTACGGCAGTCAGCAGTCGGCAGAGTTAGATGTGAAAGGATATCGAGTGCGAGCAGCAATATCAGATGAGTAGTTTAGGGGATTACCTCCTACATCCATACTTACAAACTTTGCCTTTTTGTAATATAAGTATGGATAGATGAAGATGTCGAAAAGTCTGACAATCAGTCTTAGCAAGGGGTATCGTATTACCCTATACTAACTGGGTTGTCGAGGTCAGATAGGCAGTCACTCCATGTAAAGTATTGGTATTCAGTTGCATCCGATTTGACTGGAAGCGGACCCCAACACAGTTGAGAAAAAGCTAGGCAGATGATGAGATAGGTGAAGATGTGCTTACTAACGCAGATGCACGGTAAGTACTCCGAGCCAGTTGAAGTCGCCACTCTGTCCGATGTTGCCCTCCCGCACCTGCGCCGTTGTCGAGCGGTCGCAGCGGTCCGTTGACGAGAAGCCTAGAAACAGTCAGTGTGGGAAACGCTATCGCGAAACGTTCATTTGGGCAGACGATGGGTTTCGTGCTATGAAAACACACTGGGTCCGATACACTTTTTCTAGCAAAACTAACGAATTACTTGAGATTACAACTTTACACAATAACACGGGGCACAATTAATCGGGTACAGACGTCTCAACTCCACCGCGATCAGACACTGACTGTCACCCTCGCCTCGAGCTGAACATCAGGGGTCTCTAGAAGCACGCTGGGGTGCGGGTAGACTGGTAAACAGGTTGCGTGATGTCACCACTAACGCGCTTGCGATCCATTTTATGTCCATACTAATGACCGGATCTGACACGGCCATCCTGCTTGCACACGTCCTCGTGTGATGGTAACCCTGCAAACAAATAGTCTACGACAGTATTTTGTTCCACTCGGTCACTCCTGACCAAACTCTACTTACATCGGGTCGGTGAAGGTAAAGAACTCTACTGTTTTAGTGCAACCAAATCCTAATCTAATAAAATCAAACACAGTTAAATTGGGAATAATCGAAAACACAACATCACTACCCGGGTCATGTACCATAGTCATTCGAATCAACCTTTAAAACTCTATTGCAACCAAAAACTGCCAAGCTTCGAGTAAAACCTTTCTCCAGCCGACCGGCAATCGCATTGCTCTCACACTCTACGGTCTTTCCAGACCCCGACCTCCGCTAGAGCTACGCACATCGGGCACTCACGGACTACATGAGCTTCCTCAAGATACCGATTTCTACCGGGCTACGACTACGTAATAACTACTGGTATGGTAACACAATACGGCCGATAAAATGCTGTACTCGACCTTCTACCACAACTTAGGCTGGCTTGATGAGCAATCATCAAAATCCTTATCAACATCGACTGGTACGTGACCTGCTGGCATCTTCCTTAGCCTACCGTGTGCATACAAGTAGGCAAACTTAGAATTCAAAGCTTTCAGTTTATAACGATCACCGTCCAAAATCTCAATCAAGCAACATTTACTCTCTTTCATTAAGGAACATTCAGCTCAATAATCTAAATCTGAAACACTCACCAAAGTGCTTTAATATTCCGGGTGGGCTCAACAATGCAAAGGTCGACTCAATTATCCACCGATACACAGGGCTGGACCTGCCTGCTGTGTATATGGCCCGGCGCGGCGTGCCGCACTTGAAGCACACCAGTGAGCCGCCGCTGGCCTAGTGTCGCCGCCCAACGCCTGCAGCAGCCGGCTTAGGGCAACGGCTTCTTGATGTCGGTCTTCTTCGTGCTACAATCCGCTTGGCTGTGTCCTGGTTTGTTTCACTTAACACTATAGCGCAACTAGGAACAACTCACGTGCCGCGAATCGATCACAAAACACGATAATCGTAATTATAATCAACCGAGCGCATGAGCGTCACACTAGCTTGCTATCCACTGGCTTTTGAGTACTTTTTTGTCACTCGGCTATTTCAAAAAGTAACCGTCACTGATTGTTATTGTCACGGTTCCCGCGTATCATTTTATTACCACGATTTGATCCCAATTCTGATGTTGGATATGTCAGGATTTACTCCGTTACACTCGTACAGTTGAACCACCTATTTGATTTACAGTTTATATTTGTGGGTGAAGTCATAGTTATGCACATAAACACTAAATAAAACGAGCAAGCTCGGTTTTTATTAGTGTGTGTGTGGCACATCAATTACCATATACCAATATTTATAGTCATCATTCACTTATGATACTGAAGGCGATATAATATTTTGCATAGTTTTACTATAGCAACCCTGGCACAATGGCTATCGTCTTTGGTCAGTGAACGAGAAGCCGTAAGTTCAAACCATGTATGCAAAACAATATGTACTTTTTTTCTTTTTGTATTCATTATTTTGTTAAAACATTAAATACTGTAGAATTTATAACGATTCGATCCCGTTCATGGTTGTGTAATGAAGTTTCCAAGATTTGAGACAAACACGGAACTCTCAGGCCATTTTATTTTGACTGTTTAGAAAATAACTACCGATAATTTAAAAATATTGTTATCAAACACCTTTATTTATAAAAATATGAGAGTTCTTAGTGGTCAATCTACGAGTATTTCCATTACTGAGTTTATTGATTACTACTCATGCGCATGTGTGCGGATTTATTTCTGTGGATCCAACCATGCAACATTTATCAATGTTCAAAAAGGTAGAAATCGTTGTTTTGGATGAGTTAAACGTATCTTTATGTGAAATTGTGAGTATAAATGTGGTGCTGCCCCACAAACGATGGGACTCTTTATATTGTGTCCTACCTGTCTTGTTGTTTGCTCCTGTGATGTGCATCACAGGACGCTACTGAAAGTGTCAAACTCGTCGCCAAATTTTGGGTTGACTCAATTTGAATTGACATCGATACGCTAAGAAGAAATGAAATTGCAAGGCGCTTAATGATATCGGTGAGTAACAGTTAGATATGACGTTGATATTATATCTACTTCACTTTAACTAACTCATCTCTCCTTTCAATGTTTACCTAGGAATAAATAATTAATGTAACTTAAGTGCAATACCTACGATACCATAGTTATATTAATATATTATCATAACTGAATCATAGTTTTTTTTAATCGTATGATGATTATGATAAAACTAACTTGGTCTAAAATTAGCTTGATCTTGCCCTTAGACAGAATAAGAAAAGCCTTTGAATCACGTAAATAAAAATAGATTATAATGTTTGCTAATTAATGTCAGTGTGTATTTTGTATTTACGTATTGTATATAGTAATATTAATTAGGTATTTTATTTTATTTTATACTATTCGGGAAACTTACAGCTAATATAAACAATGTTCTTAAACAATAAGAATTCGAAGGCCATTTACAAATTTCCACAGATAAAAAACACACACCACACACACACACACCTATAAGATACACACCACACCACACCACAGATGTATAAGTATATTGTATAAACATAGTGTATGTATAGTATCTAAATATAGTATTTATTTATTATAATAATAGCTATTATTAGAAGTATTACAAATACTGCTTTTATCCACAGAGTAGAACCGTGCAGTTATGGGTCCGCCGATATGCGGATTTTGGAGACGTAAAACATCTTAGGCCAAAAACAAAGGCAAATTTATCGGCTCGACACCACGACATCGTGGCAAGGCACAAGGCTGATCCCTTCTTGTAAACCCACGTAACAGCAACAGCACACAATGTGTGATTACAAACTGTGAGAAATCACTTACATTCTGCTGGATTACGTTGCAGCAAGCCAGCGCGCATCTTTGCTGTCCACTGCGTCCCGACAAAACCGACTACAGTATGCTAGGTGATACACCAATTTTGATTGGAAGAACAAAGTGCTGATTTTTAGCGACTAAAAAACGTCGGACAAGGATGGGCGTAAAGTAGTAACATATGCGCGAATATGGTTAACAGCCTGAACAAAAGGTTACAAGAAGTAATAGAAAACGATTTGCCGACTCATTATTAGTGGTATTTATTTTAATTAGTAGACGAATATGAATCTTATTTTTATGTGAATAATGTTCATATTTGTTAAGCGAATAATTAGGTATAAATGTTAATAATCTCCTCCTCTAATCCTCTTTTTAAAACCACAACTCGTAAAGTATTGAAAGTATGGTGAAGTGATGTTATTGTTGTGCGGTTATAAGTTGTCATAATTTCTTACTATTTAACATGTTGATTCACTTCACCTCTAATTTTACTTTTATTTAATTTATACACCTACCTACTTTGACAAATTATTTACGTCCATCCTTACCAAGAAAAATCTTTGTGTTTGTCAAAATAACTGGTAAACAACAGTGTTTTACTCATTCAAACGTCTAGTATGGATAGCTATATCCTATGTATGTTTAAAACCCGTTCGTTTTAAATCATTGTATCAGCCACACAAGTTTTTTTTTGCTAACATACAGCCCCCATAAAATTGAACCTTAAAACAACCAATGTAAACAAACATACCGGAAGAAACGAGACGGATCATTTTCTAATGACCCAAGCGATAAGCTCTTTCCAACCAATACCAATATCTAATAAAAAATCAAATTATTTTATTGGTTTTATTTAATTACTTTTTGCTTGAGTAATTTTATTGGTCTCAAAATTAATTTATTAAAGATAAAAAGTAAAAATCAACAAAAATAACTCCTCAGCTGGGATCGAACTCACGTCGTCGAGCTTATATCACGAACTGACGCAAGCGCTTACACCAATCAGCTATGGTAACCATGATACGTTTGTATAAAATATTGGGCCTTATTGTAAACCTGTTTAATTTATCTTTACCCGTGTAGGGTAGAATACGTATACGCACACAATAATAATGAGCGGCTGTATGAACATTACTGGCTTGTACAATGAAAGTTACCGATGTGTGCGATGTAAATGCGTGTGTATGCGTGATGTGTAATGATGAGCTTAGCCGATTGTACAATGTTTTCCATCACCATTTCAATTTGAATTTGAAAAATTTAGCTGTAAGATTTTACATAATTATTGCAAGTAAAAATATAGATTATTCTTATTCCTACTCGACCTCTAAGAAACGGAACTCCCTTAAATATTTCCCTTTAATATTACAACCGAACCAACCTTTATTATTATTATTTTTACCAATTACTCACAAGAAATTATAATTAGAATATTTGTACGCCGTTGAAGGCAAGACATAGCGCTCATTTTATTAATATTAACATCTGTACTTTTGTTTACCTATGTTCTACAAATAAAAATATTTGAATTTGAATTTGAACATCTCACATAATAAAAATATAGACAAAACTCACCAAAAAGCAAAATCAACAAATTGACGAAAAGAAGACTTTGTCGTTCCATTGCTTCAGAAATAATAGTTCCAGAAAAGTTTAACATTCACACATAAAAAGATGCCTAATTACTGATATAAACTAACCATGTAATTGCTACAAGCCACTCATTTCTAATTAATGGCTAATTACGAGTTACGACTAGCAAACTGTTGTTATTGGTTCTTTTATGTTTGTTTTGTTATTGAAATTTTGTGCCAAATAACAAGTCTTATGTTACTTGATCATCACTACATAGTTTAAAACAAAGTCGCTTCCCGCTGTCTGTCTGTCCCTATGTATGCTTAGATCTTTAAAACTACGCAACGGATTTTGATACGGTTTTCAGTAATAGATAGAGTGATTAGTATATATTAGTAATAGGAAGGTTTATATAAATATATATTGCACCCGTGCGAAGCCGGGACGGGTTGCTAGTGAATAAATAATAATAAAAACTTAACAATGTATACATACATACACACCAACGAGGCAGTCTTTACGATGTCAGTACGGATTAATAGCTATATTTACCCTCCTTTGTTTGTTATGACAATCTTAAGGACACATATTCAGCAGTATTCGTCTCCAGAATGATGAATATGTTGAGCCCTCAACAAAATTACGTGAGGTTGTCTCCAAACTTAATAAAACAAACTTGAGGCTAAAGATTAATTTATCCGCCGTCCTAAACTACAAACAATACCTGTGATAACAAGGTAAGTTTAGTCCCGCGAAATTCCCGCTAGGATGGCGTCGCAAACAAATCTTGTTGACAAACTATGAATCGCTTTATTAAACGGCTTAGACAAGAGCTTGAATTAACAGTTGGAAAGAGCCCCCACGATCAACCGAAGGTTTGGTACCTCTGATTTTAGGAATAGTGAGGAGTGTGCAAAAGACTTTAAATCTGAAGGATTTTAGCGATCAATGAACTCTACGTCGTAAAAGCAATGCGTTGTCACAGTAGCTGACAAACAAAGGGAATACACCCTCAACAGCCGCTCGTTTTGTTGTTCAGGTTAAGCCGCGCTTGCCTAGGTTGGTCCGCGGATGGGTGGCCGCCCATTACATACCATGTTTCCTCCGTGCCTCTCATAACACGTGAAATCGTTTTTCCGGCTGTCATTTGTAGATCTTTGATAGTCGTAACAGGTAGTCGGTAGGTAGCCCGAAAGTCTGACAACCAGTCTTACCACAGAGTATTGTAATACCTAGTGCTAACTGGGTTGTGGCGGTCTGATAGGCTGTTGCTCCATGTAAAATACTGGTATTGTGCTGAATCCAGTAAGACTGGAAGCCAACCCCAACATAGTTGGGAAAAGGCTAGGCCGATGATGACCCTCGTGATGGACGAAACGATTTATTCACAAAAACCATATTTTTATGAAAATATAAAGGATCTCTCAAGAATCTCCCTTGAAGGATCTATTAACTCGTAGAAGTGGACAATAATAGGAAGTTATGATAGTGGTAGTATCACAGTTCTTATAAAGAAAGAAAGAAAAAGTATTTATTAGACTCATACGGGACAAAACAAAAAAAAAATGGTCACAATAATACAAAAATTATATAAAAAAGTTAACATAAGAAATACATTAAATTGGCGAGGCCAAAAGGTATATCTCAGTATGGTGCTGCAACATTTAAAAAAAAAGTCACAGCGCTGGTATTCTGATCGGGCCCATAGTGATGCCACGGTCAAATACGAATATACATTATAATATAAAATAAAGTGTGCAACGAATAAACATTATATTCGTTGTGATCCACAGAGCACGGAGACATCTCCTCGATCGCTGCCGTGGACGGCAATATCAACATTTGCTATTAAACCAAGCGTGTTACCGAACTAGGAGACAAAACAGCACGGTTGATGTAGTGGCTGATCGACTGCTGCACAGCGTGTCGCGGGTTCGATTCCCGCACGAAACAAATATTCGTATAGCCTACAGGCAGGTGCTCCGGGTCTGGTTGTTAGTGTATGTGAGTTTAGTTGTTTGTAAACGCACCCCGATACAGGAGAAATTATCAGTGAGTGAAAACAGTTTTAAGGCGTTCTGTGACTAAAATTGTGAGCTCCACGCACTTTGAGCGCATTTTATTTGTACTTTCGCCTCGTTGTATCTCAGCGATTCCATGCTCTGTGTTACTATCAAAAGCACCACAAGCCCGCCACACTATTCCCAAACCACTGCAACTCCTGAAAGCCAGAATCAACAGTGGCGACCACCAGAAAAGCGCCGAGACAATGAAGCTTGATGAAGTCCCAGAGAAACAATTTAACTGTCGTGGATCCCACTACGAAATTAATCAGAAAATAGCAGCGGAGGAGTAGGAAAAACATAATTTCCACTTCCCTTCACATAAGCAGGAGACAGAACAAAACAAAGCCAATAGGCACAAAATGGCGCTTACAATGGGGATAAGCCCAGTTGCCTAGTACCACGGATAAATTTTATCATTAATATTAATGGGTCCTAAGTTGTGTGCCTTTTTTTTTAGTATGTGAAATCATCAAATGACCGCCCTCCGCTCTGGGCGGAGCGGAAGGGAGTGTCAGACTTGTAGTGACTAAAACCCATCCATGTTCCTTCTTTGCCCTTTGTGTTCCAGGGCCAAGGTATCTTCGAACAGTCCCACAGCCCTGGCAGAAGTTGTGAGCCTAAGTTGTTATATTTCGTTTCAATAATAGGTAGGTATGCAAAAACTCGAACGCACCGGTTGTTCTTGTTTCTACAAGGTCCGTGTGATAAATAACTCCGGAACTACCTAACCTGTACACTATGCAACATATCGTTACGTTCATTCCGCCAAAGACTACACTCCCATAAAATATGACGTGCAGACAAAAGCGACAGATGACATCCCTCAACGTTTCCTCCTGCTTCAAAGTTTGAGATTATAATTATTTACCACAAAACACGGGGGGAATTGGACGTGCTCCCAATAAATTATTCTGTCTAATTATCACAATAATAACCCTCTGGGAGGGCCTTCATAATAAGCCACATTTAAACTTTGTTTTTGGAGAGAACCCTTCCCTTCCCTTTAAAAATTAAGCCCCTGTTTTAAAATATGCAACGATTTAATTTTTGAATTTCTTTTCTTTTGACGATTATTGAGGCAAATGGGGTTGAACGCTTTGATCTGCTAATTTCAAGCCACATTGCTTTTGTCTGCGATTAGTTAATATTCAGCAAAGGAGGTGTTTTAGGCTGCGTTTCCACCAGAGATGAGAAAGGTTACGTAGCGAGGGATGTGTTAGAATAGCTCGAGCTATTCTAACTATGTGGTTGGTCAGATCCCCCGCTACTCATCCTCGCTCATCTCTGGTGCGAACGCAGCCTTAGCGTTCAAGAACCGAGTTTCAAAACTATTTGTGATGTGTCTCTGGTTTTTATTTATTGCATGCAAATCTTTTAGAAAGAACAAGTTTATCTAAGAATGCGGTAGTGGAGTATTCCAATTGATTTTCACTCTTTCTGTTGGTTCAAACAAGATTAGCGTTTGATATGGTGTATTCGGTATTTGCTGACTTTCGCTCTTTGCGGTTAAGGTCCTTTTTCGAGCAACTGCTGCTGTAACTTTAGTTTTTCATTCATCATCTTTCTGCCCCAGTCCCATGTTACTTGGGGTCGGCGCAACATGTTTTTTCTCCCATTCTCCAATGTCAATCGTCACGCTATCATTTACACCTTTTTATTTCATATCCTTCCTCACACAATCGATTCATCGTTTCCTTGGTCTTCCTTTCCCTCTCCATCCATCAACATACCATCCCGCACTGGGCCCGCGTGGTGGATTATAGCCCATTCCCTCTCATAGAGAGGAGGCCTGTGTCCCAGCAATGGGAACATTATAGGCTGATTATGCTTATGCTATGCCATCAACATTTATATTCATCACTCTTTTAGTCACAAGCGATTCGTTCCTCCTCATCACATCCCCCTCCCTTTCAATATTTTTGTAACTGGCGCAACTTTTAAACTTCCTCTAATATACTCGTTCCTGACCCTATCCATTCTTGTCACACCACACATCCACCTCAACATGCTCATCTCCGCTACATGCAATCTTTTTTCATCCATCTTCTTCACAGCCCAGGAACTTTTGTTTTTCATTATGACACCATAAAAAAATACTTTTGCTTTTCAGTGTAAATTGACCTATTAATGAGCGTTAAAAATAATGTTATTATATTGGTTTATGGCTGGCTCTACTCGCTTATCGCTGACGGTGGGCCGGGTGCCATACAGTGAGTTTGCGGTTCCTACACCAGGGAAATAAGTAGGTAGAACTAGTTACGGCACCGGTGTTAATAATATTTATGAAGTTAAGTTGAATTTATTCGAGAAGAATCAGCTGGTGGTTTTGTATAATTATAATGGTTTATAATACAGAAATGGTAAGTGTCATTCAATCAATTGCTATGTGCCTTATTACCAGTGATAGATTATGCTGCCTCTATTATTATGTAATCTGAGAAAAAAGAATAGAAAAAAAAATTGCGTTACATTTTTTGTTTAGTATGGTTTGTTTTCCGCAGATAGTTTATGATGGCTTAACAATAACAGCCACTCGGATCGATCTCCAGGTTAAGCCGAGGATGTGTGACCACCCATTACTGACCAAGTTTCATCCGTGCCTCGGAAAGCACGTTAAGCCGTTGGTCATTTGTAGATCTTTAACAGTCGTTACAGGTGGCCCAAGTCAGTGGCCCGAAAGTCTGACAGCCAGTCTTACTGAGTTGTGGAGATAAGATAGGCAGTCTCTCCATGTAAAATACTGGTATTCAGCTGATTCGGTTGAACTGGAGAGAGAGACTGAGGTAGATGATGCTCTCCTTTTGTTCTCGAGGGAAGTATCGTTTTATTTATTCCTTTTGAAAAGTTGAAGTTACTAGGAAGACACAGTTAGTACTGAATTCATCATCATTCATCACTTCAGCCAAAAGACGTCCACTGCTGGACATAGGCCTCCACCAAGTACTGAATTGCTCTCAGAAAACTGCCTCGTTGTTCGAGTGGTCGCAAGCCCGACTGCTGAGCATGAGGTCCTGGGTTCGATTCCCGGGTCGGGCAAAGTGTTATTGGGTTTTTCCATCAGGAATTTTTCAGTAGCAGCCACGGAGAACGTATTTGTACCTGGTTGATGGCAATAGGCTCGCCCCTATTACATGGGACTTAAAAACATAACTTGGGAAATGTGCATGTGCTATCAGGTACACCTCTGCCTAACCCTTCGGGGATAACAGGCGTGGTGTTATGTTGTCTTAGCTCTCAGAAAAAAAAACATTATCGATTTCCAAAATCCCCAAACCAAAAGAGTTTTAGTTAAAACAACTAAATGAAAAGTTCCACTAAAAAAACAGTTTTTGACAACAAAATAATTCTAAGTTTTTAAACTATCATGGTCACTAACATTATCATTAACACTAGAAACGAGATATTAAACATAGTAAAAATACCGTTTCTAGTGTTAATGATACAATAATTCTACACCAACAATCTTGACACCATAGTAAATTAAGGGCATTACATTGCTCGATGACCTTGATGATTTGATCCCTGTACTGGTTTTTGTTGACTTGCCCCGCACATTTCGCAAAATTTCGGTTTTTATTTATAATTTAAAAATATTAAGAGAAATAACAGAAAAAAAACAATACAGATTGTTAAGTATATCATTACGTATTTGTTGTTACAAAATTCATGCCGATATATTCAGCCGTTACAGAGATAATTTACAATTAAGGTTGAAAAAGGACCTATTTTCTACGATAAACCAAAAAAAATTTAGAAGGTTTATTAAAATTTTAAACAATACAATTTATTTGTGATGAACTTAACTATAACATACTTTTTTACACGGAAAACGCACGAAGGGATTCATCAACAAATTTCTTTGAACATACGCTGTTTTTGGGATTTGAGCCATGTAATGCCCTTAACACTTTTTAAAGCACTCCGCTACCAAAAGCAAACTAAGTAATATAAGTAAGCACTAAATTTCAAGTATTTTTAGCACAAACTTTAGTAAACAGTCTTCGCACCGAAATCTTAGGACCCTCAGTGGACGGCATATACTTTACTACAGGGACAGCCAACCTTTCATGTAGTGCTAACTTTCATAAAATGTTTTTGCCAAATATGTGTCAGTCATGTCTGATACAAGTTAAGGTAACAAATTATTACATTTAAATCCTAAATTATGGGTAGTTCACACTCACACGAAATCATAATAACAGCCTATTTTTTTTCGACAGCAGAGCAAAGGCCTCTTCCCACATTGAGAAAGCTATACAAGAGGCCTTTAATCTGCGATCGAATATAAAGGGTATAGCAAGACCCTTAACGAAGCCGAAAGGCACTTGTTCTCCCCGTCAGTGTGATCATTTTTTTAATTCTAGACCATACCTGGGAACCTTCTAGTTACGGATATATTGGGGGTCAAAAGTAACATTTTTACTTTAAACCCCTCCACGACCCCCTTACTATTCAATCAATCCATCAGCACAATGTTTTGAGTGCGTTACATTGAGTCCTACCGTAAAACGTAATTTTTCACTCCAAAAAAAGTCGTTTCCCAGCAATATTTTTTGCGTAAAGTTACTTAGTTTGATGTGCAGAATGCTTGGTTGACGGCTTCGTGAAGGGTTCATTTACACCCTGTATTATATTTTTAATTGTAAATTAAAAATGAATTAAGTCTGTTTATGTAACACTACATCACGCCTGTTATCCCCAAAGGATTAGGCAGAGGTGTACCTAATAGTATGCCCACATTTCGCTTATGTTTAAGTCCCATGAAATAGGCGAGCCTTTTGACATCAACCGGTTACATGTCCAGACTCCGTGGCTACTACTGAAAAAATGCTGATGAATAAACCTAATAACACTTTTGCCCGACCTAGGAATCGAACCCGGAACCTCGTGCTCAGCAATCGCGTTTGCGGCCACTAGCCCAACGAGCAGTTTTGTTCTAGTGGCAAATATGTTTTGTTATTTGTATTAATCAACAACAACATCATGCCCAGAATATTCTTTCACATGCCAAAGGTTCAGCATCCCTGCGTTAGTACTGAACCACTCGTAGTAAGTAAACCTCTGAATGCAAGTCTTTGTAAGAACTTTATAAAGCTAAGGTGGCAACAATGGCTAACTCCCACCGGCCGAGGAAAAGAAGCATGAATTGTTCCTTTAGTTCTAGTACGGTAATAATATCTACAGTAGTATATCTTTATACAAACGGTCGGAACGCGCGTCATACCTACACGCCTCGAGTTTGGTATACACTCGGTATGCAAGAGGTCACAAATGCGCCGCACTGACGAACGAACGTTATGATGGATTTGTAAGCAGTAAGCGTGCGATTTGTGAATTTTTGATTGAAATAAGAACAAGTATTTACTAAAAATAGCAAAGAGTTATAATAGACTATTTTGTGCTGTCTTTGGTTGCTTGAAAAAAAGTCTCAATTTATATTTTTTATTAAATTTACTAATCAATTAGTATTTTTTATTGAACATTTGCTATTTCATTCAAAACTCTCGTCTTAGCGTGAAGATTAAAAACTATTTTAATAATTTTTAATAAAAAATATAATATTTACAATCACGAAACTAGAAAGAAAGTCAACTAAGTAGATGAAATTAAAATCGGCACGCGGCAGCCCTATCGCTTGCAAAAGTACTGCCCGGCTGTAGGTAATTATTTCAAGGACAGGGCCGAGTCACAATACTGTATATACTTATACTGTGATTCTACGCTCTGAGATAAATAAGTTTTTTTGTATTACGTTGTTATAGTAACAAGACTTGAGAAGTTTGGGGGTCTTTGTTTTGTGAAGTGTGATGCTGATGTCTTACTAGGTGTTTTGTTTTTATACATTTTTTTTTCAGTCAAAGTCAAAATTAAGAACTAGTCCTTTTGCGAATTGGCCATTTTAAAAATTAGTCCTTTTGCTAATTGGCCATTTTAAGATTTAGTCCTACTGCGAATTGGTCATTTTAAGAATTAGTCCTTTTCCGAATTGGCCATTTTAAGAATTAGTCCTACTGCGAATTGGTCATTTTAAGAATTAGTCCTTTTCCGAATTGGCCATTTTAAGAATTAGTCCTTTTGCGAATTGATCATTTTAAGAATTAGTCCTTTGGTGAATTGGCCATTTTAAGAATTAGTCCTTTTGTGAATTGGCCATTTTAAGAATTAGTCCTTTTGCGAATTGATCATTTTAAGAATTAGTCCTTTTGAGAATTGGTCATTTTAAGAATTAGTCCTTTTACGAATTGGTAATTTTAAGAATTAAGTAGGCATTTGTAGAATGTTAGGCATTTTAAGAATTGGGCAATAATCGGCTAAGCCAATTAAAAATACATAAGGTGGTAAAAATAACACGTAGTGCGATGACATATTTCGCCATAAAAATAGCATGCAGATATTAATAAACACAAACATTAAATTACGTAGGTAACTAAAGAAAGTAGGATATTTCTAAGTTTAATTAACTCAACACAAAACAAAATTTTGCTGGTAAATACTACAAAGGACTTTTAACATAATAAAGTATTTTTAACATACAACAAATTGTTAGCATAATAAAATGTTGTTTAAATATCCAAACACAACATCATTTAATGTAGGTAATTGTCTACAATGCAATACGGTAGTGATATGATTGACAATTGTCATAGTTATTGCTTTACCAGCTACGGCGTAGTAAACAATACGCTAATTACTGCGTAGTTGAAAATGGCACCGGTGACTGAAAATTTGTGTGGTAATCGTGTGTGATGTTGAGAAATGAGGAACATTTTGGGTATGAGTGTGGATGGCTCTAAGAGTACAGGAAGACCAAAGAAACAATGGACGTACTGTGAGAAGGATAATATTGCTAGAAATGAGGTGACTACTGAGGTGACGAGTATTAGAGAAGTATGGAAGAAGAAGACATGCTACGCCGACCACAAATAAATTGGGAAGAGGGCAGGACAATGAGGATAGGTACGGCGTACTAACCGTTAAACCGACTACAATGAATGAGGATTTTGCTTCACCAGCTACGGCGTAGCACAGGTTACGAAAGCTACGGCGTAGCAAACATTACGCTACGCTATAGCTTAGCAGAAGGTTTGTTATCTACGGCGCGTCGCGCGGCATAACCAAAGATTATTCAATCACATAAAGGGTAAATAATTGCCACATCACGCAATGTCGTATTGTGTTCTGAAAAAAATTCGTTGAATGAACGTGTTAACAAAGTTGAAAGGTACTTGCTCTCCCCGATATTGCGTTATTTTTTTTGTTCTGGACCACACCTGGGTACCTTCTAGTTACGAAGATAATGATCAAAAGTCAAAGTTCTAGTTTTTAAGGTAAGTACTAGTTTTTAAGTTTATAACTTTACTTTAAATACCTGCACGACCCCCGTACTATTCAATGCAACCATCAGCACATCTCAAAGTTTCAATTAATAATTCAAGTGTACGTCTAAGTATCCTATTGTCGTCGTTGTTTAGATGTTTATATTTTCTTACTTTTAGTCTTATTTTTATCATTACTTTAGTTCTTTTTAGTCTGTAAATAAAAGTTGTAGATAATTCAAGAGAAAATCACTTTTGCATTTTTCTAAGTTTATACATATTAGTGGTCACGATTGTACACGCTGAAGGTAGGAGTCGAATAGATGTTAGTTACAGCTGCAAGATGCAATAGCATTCGTTGTGTTGCCTCGTGCGTGTTTGTAATGGAGGATTTAATTTATTCGAGTTGTTTTGTCTTTAAAGCTGCGTTGTAGTGAATTGTTGTACTATTACTTGGTATAACCAGCCGTACTGCCATTGCTAGGACACAAGCCTCCTCTCCGTGTCAGGGAGCGGTTCTTTTTGCTAAACATACCCAAAATCACGCCTGTAATTCCCCAAGGGTAAGGCAGAGGTGTACCTTATAGTCCATCCACATTTCGCTACTTATGTGTAAGTCCTATGTAACAAGGGGGTGAGCTATTACTGAAAAAATCTATTGATCTGAAAAAATCCTGATGGAAAAACCTAATAACACTTTTGCCCGACCTAGGAATCGAACCCGGAACCTCGTGCTCAGCAGTCGTGTTTGCGGCCACTAGACCAACGAGCAGTTTTGTTAACTTTGTGTTAAATTGTGTCTGGTGTATTAGAGCGTGATTGCTCAGCTTTGAGTCGCAGTTTCGATCCCAGGATCCCATAAAAAAGTGACATTGTATCACAACAATAGTGAAAAAGTCTAAAATGTATTAGGTCATGAGCTACCAAAACGATTTTGACAATCTTGTTGAAAGTCTTTGGATGAATATGAAACACTTGGAAAGCGAATAACACCTATCTGGGCCTTTAGTCATGTAACAAGTTCATCATCTGCCTAGCCTTTTCCCAACTATGTTGGGGTCGGCTTCCAGTCTAACCGGATGCCGCTTAATACCAGTATTTTACATGGAACGACTGCCTATCTGACCTCCACAACCCAATTAGTACTGGGTAATACGATGCCCCTTGGTAAGACTGAATGTCAGACTTTTTGGGTCACTGACTACCTAAAGACTGTCAAAGATCTACATATGACACCCGGGACCAACGGCTTAACGTGTTTTCCGAGGCACGGAGGAAACTCGGTATGTAATGGGCGGTTATCCATCCACAGACCAACCTAGGCATGCACGACTTAACCTAAAGATCGACCCGAGCGGTTGTTATTACTTAGCCACGAGTCATGCAACGAGTTATTGGGATTTATTATGTCAGTAGCTGACTGGAGCCTGGATTTGTGCTCGGTTGATGGCAAAAACACTGAAAAGGGTAAAATAAAAAATATTATGCAAAAAAAACGACTTCCAAAAATACACTAAAAAGTCTAAACATAACAGGCACAATGTGCACTTTCCACATCTACCTGTCTCTTCAAGGCGTACAAGCGTTACGTTACGTTAACATCTAAAAAACTTAGCCCATCTGCATCCTTCCGTATTTCACGTCTTCCTCATAGCAATTGAAAGTTTTAAGTCGCGCTAAGTTGTTAGAGTAATTCTGAAGTTCGGACAAGTTTTACTTGCGTTATGTTAGTATGCAAAGTTTAAGTTTTACTTAAGTAAGTCGCACGCGCTGCGGTCGCCGCGGGTCAAGCGGGTGGGGGAGGAGGGAGGGAAGCAGAGTTGTATTACTTTGAACAAGGAATGAGGCGGTATAAGGAATGGGTGTTTTGTATGCGTTTGTGGAACAGGAGAGCTGTGGGTCTAGCACGACCCCGCGGAATAAACGTAAAGTAAATTCGTTAAAGTTATGGGTTTTTTTTTCGGTTGGGAAATCATGAAATAACCCCCGTTCTGGGCGGAGCGGAAGGGAGTGTCAGACTTCTACTGACTAAAACCCATCCATGTTCCTTCATTGCCCTTTGTGTTCCAGGGCCGCGGTATTTCTTTCGAGTAGTCCCGCAGCCCTGACAGGCATCGGGCAATTTGGACCCCTACATTGTTGCTGACATCTCTTTGAAGCGTGGAACACGAACTCGCCATCGAAGTCGTGGGATTCATGTGCGTATTCTGTAATTATCACTTACTTCGGTGAAGAAAAACATCATGACGAAACCAGCATGCCTGAGAGATACTTTTTGAATTTTCTTAAGTCCGCCTTTGTACAGCGATTTTTACATTATGTGCATAAAGTCTAATAAAAATGTCGGATCCGATTATTAGTACGGACATAAAATGAATTGGAAAGTGCGCCAGTGTGCAGTGGTGACATCACGTGAGTTAATAACCAGTCTACCCACCACACGGTGTGCTTGTACGGAGCTCGACAGTGGAGGACGACAGTCAGTGTCTGATCGCGGCGGAGTTGAGACGTCTTGGAACTGTACCCGATTCATTGTGCTCCGTGTTATTGTGTTAAGTTGTAATCTCAAGACAAGTAATGCGTTAGTTTTGTTAGAAACAGTGTATCGCACCCAGTGTGTTTTCATAGCACAAAACCCATCGTCTGCCCACATGATGATGATCCCTCACGGAATAAATCCTGACATATCCGACAAATAAATATTTCTCTACGGCATGTTAAAGTCAGACGCCCATGGGCGACATAAAAACTCTGACACCAGGTTAGGTGCTAACCACACGATAAAGAAAGCAGAAGAAGAAAGAATAGAAAATATAACTATCCTTTAACATTTTAGTATTATTTTGTACAACATGCATATTTGGGGGGTATGAACAACAGGGTAAAGTTCTTCATCCCCCATAGAAAAGGGAGGATCCTCCGACCAGATGGGTGTTATGTCTGGTGTGCTACTGCCCGATAGTTGTTGTCAGGTTCTTCTAATAGTCTTAAGTCGTGGATAACTTTACTTGCACGATGTAGGATTTTAGATGTTTTTCGATGTTTAGTTCATCGTCTGTGTCATAGATGGCGCTGTAGTACTTTTTGTTATATGTTGCTGTAGTAATCTTTGTAGTGCCGCAATACATAATAAGTATCACCCATAGACATGCTTACCTGTGAAACGAGTATTTTCAATTTTATAATCGTTCGAATTCACAGCATTCATTGCGCGCGTTCGTGCTAGGCTCACGGGTGCGTTTTCGGATTGATTGTTATGCTAAACTATAGAGAAACTGTATAAAAACCTTAAAAATCTGAGAGAAGCTGCCTACTATCAACATTCATTGATTGATTACTTATTATGATTTGAATAATCCTGGGTCCTGGGTTTGATTCCTGGGTTGGGCAAAGTTTGATTGGGTTTTTTCATCAGGAATTTCTCAGTAACAGTCACGGAGTCTGAATTTGTGCCCGGTTGATGGCAATAGGCTCGCCCCCTATTACATGGGATTTAAACATAACTGACGAAATGTGGGTGTACTAGTAGGTCCACTTCTACTGTTGTGTTATGTTATGTTATTTGGATTATCAAAATTCTTAGTGTCTTCAAAAATTTACAACGTAATTTCACCCTTAAGTACAACTAATATTATCAAGTATAAAATATATAAAGCGAGGCACATAACTTCGTTACCCTAATCACATCAAATCTTTCCAGAATCTTCGCAATCGGCGTAAAATTATTTATTGGACGCATTTCGCGAGCAACTTCGTTCGAACTTATTCTTTGCTTCGATAACTTTGTTCAAGGTAAAATATATTTCTTGTAGTTCTTTCATTTACAGGTAGCGATACAATATTGAAAAGTTAAATTACTTGACTTGTTTGTACGTGATCCGAATAGTAGAAAAACACAAAATCTGAGACGGGTTTTTTGATCCTGTGCTCCATAATCCCATTTGATCTTATTACTTGTCCAATCGTAGATAGAAATACATTTTTATAAAGGGTGTAAATAGACTCTCAACGAAGCCGAAAGGCACTTGTTCTCCCCGTCTTTGCGATATTTTTTTTGTTCTAGAGCATACCTTCCCAGGTCCCACATTCTAGTTACAAAGATATTGGGGGTCAAAGTTCCAACTTTTTCACAAGTTTTTTTTTTATACTTGTTTTTATTGTAAGATTTTCAGCTTATACACCTCCACGATCCCCGTACTCTTCAATCCATCCATCAGCATAACGCTTGTAGTGCGTTCCATCGAGTTCTACCGTAAAACGTGACTTTTCACCCCACAAAAAATTGTGTAAAGTTACTTAGTTTGATGTACAGAATGCTTGGTTGACGGCTTCGTGAAGGGTCTGTTTACACCTTGTATAAAGAGTGGAAAGGATACCGGCCCACATACGAACACCACGTTTGTACGTCGACGTCATTCCATCCTTTATACATATTCAACTTTAGAGAGACTCCGTGTGCACGCATATTTCCTCTCTTATCTCTGTAAAAACTGGCTGATTAGACATCAAATAAAATAGACACAGAAACTTTAGTGAACAGTCTCGATCACCAATATGTATAAACTTTCTTAAATGTAAAAGCAATTTTCACGTGAAATAATTATTGTAACTTGGAGATAGGATATTTTTCATAAAAATATGAGTTCCAGAATACTATGTACGTTATAACATGAAATTTTAATCAAAACAGTAGGAGCAAAACACTTTTAAAAGTTGTAAATTGTTTACATATTGGTGCTCGTGACTGTACATTGTAAGCTACACCAACAGATGCACTTCTATTTTAAGCCATAAGATAAACAAACTATGCACTTGTTTACATGTTTCTCCCAGGATTCAGGACCAACAAACAACGTCGGAGCATCATACTGCTCCAGGTAAAGAACAACTTTGTAAAACATACGAAAACTGTGTGCTTACAACAACAGACTCTTCGCATAAGTACGATTCACACCAGCCGGAGCGCCTTGGCGCCTATTTTGCAATGTATTTTGTAATAACCAACACACTATGGGCCCTCGATGCCTGATTAAAAAAAAATTTAGTTTATTATTAGAAATTAATGAGACTTCATAAACGCTTCAACTTCAACACGTTTCACAGCTTGGAACCCGGTTGGCTTCACGAGGATGCCGCGGTAGCCGATGATATAGAATAAAAATAAAGAAGATAAGGATTCTGAATAAAGGAGATTTTACTTCACGACACTGTAAAATACCGGAGCAGACTTACACGCGCCGGCCGGTGTAAATCGTACTTTAGGCCGTGTTCTCAGTCGCGAGCGATGCGACTTGTGGTGCGACTTGCATGGCGACACGAGCGCGCCTCACTGGTTTTCGTCCTTCATCGTTTAGGAAATCGCGTCGCGGAGATTCGCGAAATACTCTGAAATACTTCTTTTATTTGTTTTCTCTGGTGCTTGTTGCTTGAGCGTGTAGCTGTCAAGACGTTGCACGAGTAATTTCTTCAGGAATTATTGCGAGTATAGGGATCCAGGAGAAAGGGGGGGGCGATCTTCAAATTTGAGCAACGCTTGCCGAGGTTGGCCATAAACATCTAGCCATAACTCACTGTGACACAAACAGTTATTTTATTGTTGTAGTTATTTTTTTGACAGCCTAGACTCCTAGAGGTCGCCTTTCATGCACGAGGTTGTGGGTTGAAATCCGGGCGAGTACCGGGTGAATTTTTAAATTAATTTGTGCTTTCTAAGTTTATCATGGACATCACAGACATCTGTGAAGGAAACATCGTGAGGTGACTTGCGCTTGTAACTAGTAAAAGTCTGAAAATATAAAATTAAACTAATATAATGTTTAAATGTGAAAGTTAGTAATGATCTATGTAAGTCATAATTATGAGATAAATAATAATAGATACTCCTCAATATTAGTTTTAAGTTATCTTGCTGCGCCCTAACAGGGTCATGTACTCACTAGTTTAAGCTTAGCGTGTAAAATTGGTTGTGTATATTGTGCATTAAAATAAAATAAATAAATAAAAATCGACAACCCGTCTTGAGCAAGCGTGGTGATCAATGCTCGTGCAGCAGTGGGACAGTAAACAGGCTGGAATTATTATATTATTTAAGAGATATTGAGCTTTACATAGTTTGCTCCACTACAACCTATGGAGATTTTGTAAGAATATTTTGATTTAAAAGAGTGTCCATGGAGTTTCTTGCCCATTCTTCTCTATAGAGATCTACGCTTTGGAATGTGCAACTACAGTACTTTCTCAAGTTATTATGCCTTGTGAATGTGACTGTAGCTTCGCTTTTTTTTGTTTTATTTGACATTCAAAAGTGCCTGTGATGGTCTAATTGAAATAAATGATTTTGAGTTTGAGTTTGTTCCAGTCCCCGGCAATTAAAAGCAAAAGATAAAAAAATGGCCCGTGTAAGCACAGCCTTACTCCTGTTTGTAGCAGACAGAACCCTTCGCTTTAATTAGGGACTAAAGGACCATTGTAACGCAATAACGTTGCCATAACATGATAACCCTTTAGCGCGTAGTTTGATTACGTTTTGTTCTTGTAGATGTATTGTGCTTGTATTCATTTGTGTAATGGTTGTATGTCTTTTGTTTTTCGTTCTTATTTACGCTTTTACCCGACTACGGCGAAGCCAAAAGGAAGGGTTATCATTTTAGCAGTCTATGTATGTTTGTATTTATCCATGTTCTTCTGTAGCGCCTAAACTATTCATCCGATTTTGATGAATAAGGTGTTAATGGATTTGTTATTATGGTCCGCGTAACATAGGCTACATTTTAACCGACTTCAACGATAGGAGGTGTCGATTTTACCTTGTAAACCCCGAATTTAATTAGAGCTTGATTTTTCAGTAGTCGAGTTGTTAGTGGTTGTATATCACACAAATTCTCGTTCGTGAAGATTTTTCTCAGCAGTAGGCCAGAGTGCTTCCACGTGACCCATTCTGTGGAAGCATTCACTGCCGTTTTCTCTGTTTCCCGATCATTAAACTCTAGATCTCTTGAAAGTTCGAGTGAATCGGTTTCTTCTAGGCAAGAGTATTCCTAGGCCACGTCATCGCCTATTAAGTATAAAAAAATACGAGAGATACAATGACGTCACTCTAAGGCGTGTTTCTTTTCAACTATGTATCATATTATAAGCTAGAATAAATACTCTATCTAAATGAAGGTGAAAACCTCATTCATAATCACGATAATCAGACAAATACGAAAAGCGATATTACTTATACTATTTATTTATAAATATAAAAGTAGAGTGTGATAAGCAATACGTATCTACATAGCATAGCATTTATTTCAGCTGTGTCCATGTACCGTACAGTACCTTTCTGTGTTCTGTTATGTTGCGCAGATCCTTGTGTTATCTTCGTAAGGTGGTAGTTAGTACCTCGTACCTATGTATGCAAAATGGGAATAATATGGTATACCTTTATTTTTGGTTTCTATGACTTTAGTCATTTTATGAAATAAATAAATAATTTTCCAGCACTCCTGTAATCCCCGAGGAGCTCGTGGCTAAATATTAAGAGCCGCTCGGGTCGATCTTTAGGTTAAGCCGTGCTTGCCTAGGTTGCTTTGTGGATGGGTGACCGCTAATTACATACCGAGTTTCCTCCGTGCCTCGGAGAGCATGTTAAGCCGTTGGTCGCGGCTGTCATTTGTTGATCTTTGACAGTCGTTAGGTAGTCAGTGGCAAAAAAAGTCTGACAACCAGTCTTACCAAGGGGTATCGTATTACCCAGTACTAACTGGGTTGTGGAGGTCAGATAGGCAGTCGCTCCATGTAAAATACTGGCATTCAGCTGCATCCAGTTAGACCGAAAGCCGACCCCAATATAGTTGGGAAAAGGCTAGGCAGAGGATGACTCCTGTAATCCCCGAAGTGTTAGTGATGGGTGTACCTGCCAGGCTCGAGGGTACCTAAAAAGCCGATTCATGCCGGCTTCGCTTCTGGAACAAGGCACTCTACTGTAGCATTTATACCCCCATTTCCCCAATTATGCTCAAGTCTAATGGTATAGGGGATAGGGGGCGAGCCTAGTGTCATCAACGGGGCGCAAATTCTGGCTCCGGACTGCTATACGATATTGGGTTGCAAAATTCCTAATGGTAAATCAGGAACTTTGCAGCCCACTTTGTACGCCGTGGGAGTTGAACCTAGGTGATCATGTTCAGCAGTACTGCTTAGAACCACTAGACCAAAGAGGCAGTGAAAATAAAAACTCAAACCCCGTTATCAATGAAAATACGGAACTCATATCTAACGATAAACTTCGCAAAAATCACTTTTCCTTACGAGAACGATTTGTATTTGAGGCTGGAGCAATGCAAATCCATTCACGAACCAATTTAGAACAAAAAAAAAATGCTCTACGAATATAAAATACTGAGAACGCGCTTGAACATAAAAGTAATAAATATATTTCGTGTCTATCCTTGGGCGCAGGAATTTGATTTCCTATATCAGCTCTTATACGTAAACGATTTGAATACGAAATGAAAAACGTGACGGCGATATTGAGAACTATGGTGTTCTTTATGTGAAGTCGTTGTTATATGAAGGTTTATATATAGGTCTAAACTATTCATACACGAAATATTTTCAGGGAATCATCTAACGGCTTTAACGAAGCCATTTCAAGGGATTATTTATTTTATCTGAGTCATCATCATCATTTCAGCCGAAAGAAGTCCACTGCTGGACATAGGCCTCCCCCAAGAAGGGGGGTTTTGCCATAATCGCCACGCTTGGCAGGCGGGTTGGCGATCGCAGTATGGTTGTTGTAGAATCAGAGAACGCTGCTGCCCATTCTCTGGTAAGTCCCTTAGTCGCCTCTTACGACACCCACGGGAAGATATGGGATGGTCCTATTCTTTACGTCCGGACACCATACAGAACATATTTTTTTATCTGAGTATATTTTTATAAAAAATTAATAATCTAAAATTACTTGACCCACAAAATAAATACTAGCTCCTTATTTTTGAACATCCATTACGTTAGTTTACTACGTCGTATTTTACGTAGTGTTATTGTTAGAATATGGGAGTAAAGATTTTATGCAAAAAGTCTCAAAATTTTTTAGAAATATAATAATTTCGTAAAAACGAAAACACTCAGTAATTTTTTTTTCGTTGCTATGGCGACGTTACGACTTATAGAAGTTACTCTTATAATATTTCGTGTATGAATAAATAGACCTTATATATATTCCACCATTTGTGAAACTAGATTATGTTTCTACAAGCTGTGATCTCGACAGGATTTCCGAACTTCAAAAATAGAAACTACTAGTACACAAACTTGTACATTTTTTGTAGTGTTTTTCCTAGAGGTAGTTGTTTTATATTATAAGTAGAACTCAAGTACTGTTTATTTTATTATCATATTTATGTAAAAATATTTATGCTGTCTTGGCTTCCGTACGTTTTTTCACGGGTGACCACTGAAAACCAGCGTTGTGTTGTGGGCCCCCCATAGCACAGCATCATGCTGAGTGGTAACCTGCTTGTCGCAGTCACGACGTGCAAGCTGTTAATTTTTTTCTTTTGTTGTTCCGTCCTGTTGAATTTATAGTTTATTGTTTTATTTGTGTTTTGTTATTTTTTTTTTGTAATTTTGTGTGATGTACGGCATGTCCCTGCGGCAAATCAAGATATTTTCTTTCTTCTTAATACGGTTTTTAAACTCTAAAAGGTACTTCATTTAACAATTAATCCAATTTCTATGGAACTAGGAAAAAAAAATAACTATAAGACTAAGTTACAAACAGAACAAAATGTGAGAAAAAACGGCAATTTCATAGTTAAAGACCTATTATTACCAACAAAAATCGGAATAACACTCTAAACGTCCACTTCCCATTCCTCACCCATTGACACCTTAAAAATTCAAACAAAGACCCCATCCATCTCTTTTTAATTTCATTAAAGACCGTTATCCTATCATCCCGTAATCCATAACGATTGCCCCTCACTAATCGTTTCGCCCCGATAAATCGTGCACTCGATAATCGACTGAACCGAGACCCCAACACTATCCATTACAACAGATTGCGTGCCCCATAAAACAATATGAGTGTCGTAGGTATAAAAGTGGTGATTTACTCGTTTCGTGTAATAGTTTTCTGCGATAGTGAACGTGTGGACACCAAAGAGGTAGGTGCAGAAGGTCAGTTATGAACGTTGGTTGAAAATTGACGCAAATCGTGCACACGACTTCATGCCATGTCACCATAAACCGTCAGTGGCACCCGTTCTGAAGTCGTGGGTGCCGCGCTGTTAGCTTATAATATACAGGGTGTAAACAGTCCCTTTAGATAGCTGTCAACCAAGCATTCTGTACATCAAACTAAGTAATTTTACGCAAAAATTATTGCTGGTAATCGACTTTTTTTTGGGGTGAAAAATCACGTTGTACAGTAGGATTCGAAGGAAACCACTCAAAGCATTGTGCTGATGGATGGATTGAATAGTAGGTCGTGGAGGTGTGTAAAGTAAAAATCTTTCATTAAAAACATGTATAAAAAAAAACTTGTGAAAAAATTGGAACTTTGACCCCCAATATCTCCGTAACTAGAAGGCTCCCAGGTATGGTCTAGAACAAAAAAAAAATATCGCAAAGACGGGGAGAACAAGTGCCTTTCAGCTATGTCAAGGGTCTATTTACACCCTTCAGAGGGTCAATTTTTCAAGTGGGTGTGGATAGCCAAATCCGAAACTATGAGGGATAGCGAAAAATACTCAAAGGAGTCTCGAGCCTGATTTTGATGAAAACTTAAATTGCATCATTAGATTTTTGATAAACCAATATTCCTGGCCCAAAATCGAACCACTTAATTAAAAAAAAAAACACTTGTACTACACCATTCGATGGCGTCGAACAAACCAACCCACCCCGGAATAGTTTTTGTTACTTTGCATAATCAGACTATAATGTTCCCACTGATGGACACACGGCCTCCTCTCTATGAGAGAATGGGCTATAATCCAACACGCTGGCCCAGTGCGGGTTGGTAGATATCACATGTCTTCGAATTTTTGGCTCTAGGATATGCCGGTTTCTACACGATGTTTTCCTTTACCGTTTTGAGAGCAGTGGTGATGTGTCCTGGGTTCGAACCGACGACTTACTGTTCGCAAATCGACGCCACCACCACTGGGCCACCGCTGCTCTCACTCTCTCTCTTTGTTACTTTATTATTCACTTATCATCCAAATGAAAATTAGCTGCCACACCCACGCTGATCACAAAAATAATCCCATTAAATTTCGACGCGATAAAAAAAAACATTTTTTTCCCAAGCTTTTTTACACCTTGAGAATACTGTAACTTGGGATTCCTACACTTTTAAAGCACCAGATACTCTGATCTCTACTGTGCTATGGTAAACTATTATTTGAAATGATTTTTAGCAGGGATCGAAATACTTGGTCAGAAGTAGCGAAGGGTCAATTTTTGTAAGAGGTTAGCCGGAGTACATATCTTTAATGTATTTATATTATTTGTCTATAGAATACTGACTGTGCCATTTTTCAAAGTGAAACCGGTAGGAATCGAGTTGTATGGAATCTTCGCTACTGTTGGTCAGAGTAACGATTTCTCGATTTGAGCAAGTAGGTCGTGGTCGAGGTGTAAAGTGTGTCTGTGTGAGAATTTTCAGTAATTATATGGAACCGACCTTCTGTATCTGACTTTGTGGTATAGTGTTTTGATCCTTGGTCTCGATTCGGGAGCGGATCAATTTTATGATGTAGACGTTGTAGGCTCTAGTTTATGTCATGTGTTGGTTACGTTTGTGAAGCTAGGAAGTCAGGGGTTGTCATATGTATGTAATTATGGTCTCGGCCTTATTGGTGATGTTCTTCAGGAAGGTCAGATACTTAGAACTCGCCACTGGTGTGCGAGTATGACCTGGTCCTGATGCATGAACGTGGATAGAGTAAAAGTAGTGTGTAAGGATCGCCGCTGATGCTGCAGATCGGCTGAGCGAACAGTAGAAAGCTGAAGTGCCAGCAGGGCAGCCATGATAGCCGTAGGACCAACGAGGGTAGACGTGTTCGTGAGCGAAGACCGTAAATCGGGAACGCTGATGGTGAAATCGCTCAGGTCGATTTTATCGGCCTTGGCCGCTTTCCACCTGTATCCTAGTTCAGACAACTGGTTTACATGGGGACATGGATTAGTCTGTTGGTGTCTCGTTCGTCAAAGTATTATATTATTTTTCAATAGTAGCCCGGATTTTTAATTTGCACACGGTTCAAGGCAATAGACTCGCTCCTATTACACGGGATATACTGACAAAATGCCTTGCTATCATTTGTAGATCTTTGACTGTCGGTACAGGAAGTCTGTGGCCCGAAACTCTGACAACCTGGCTTACCAAGGAGTATCGTATTACCCAGTACTAACTGAGTTGTGGAGGCCAGATAGGCAGTCGCTCCATGTAAAATACTGGTATTCAGCTGCATCCGATTAGACTGGAAGCTGACCCTAACAAAGTTGGGAAAAGGCTGGGCTGATGATACTGACAAAATGTCCTATAGGTGCTTCATGTCTACCCGTTCAGGGAAACTGGTGCCATGTCTTGTTATCTTTGCTCCCTTTCTATGGCCATACCTCGTTGACTAATGACCGATACTTACTAAGATGTGCTGGTTTACGACTTCAATCTTCGGTAGGCATTGAGTAATCGCTCATGTAACTGGATCTCTCCTCATCAAGCTAAAATACTGCCTATGTTCCTAGGCGTAGAGTTGATTTTTACGCAGAGATGCTTTTAATTCCTTGATTGAATCCAATCTTTAATATGATGGACGCTCGTAAACGGTTCATAACGTGTCGGAAAACTGTTTTGTTTTATGTTACTAGTTTTTGGTGATTTCTCATTGACTTGCGAGAGAAAAACGCTCCATGTAAAATACTGGTATTGATAGCTGCATCCGGTGAGACTGGAAGCTGCCCCTAAAATAGTTGGGAAAAGGCTAGGCAGATGGTGAAAACAACTTGCTTACATAGTATATATAATACAAAGTCGCTTCCCGCTGTCTGTCTGTCCCTATGTATGCTAGATCTTTAAAACTACGCAACGGATTTTAATGCGGTTTTTTTTAATAGATAGAGTGATTCAAGAGGAAGGTTTATATGTATATATTGCACCCGTGCGAAGCCGGTCAGGTCGCTAGTCATGTATAAATCAAGTCTCTGAATCAGTTTTAAGAATAGAAGGTAAGAATTCTTAAAACAGATAACGAGACTGCCCACTAACGGGGCTGCGACCCGAACTCGACAATGTGGTGCGCAAAACCTGTGAGCTGGACAAGTCGATATTAACAGGATTGATGTAAGATTTTCAGTAACTTCTTTCTCCTTTATCGTGTGTGCCTAACCTCTGTCAGAGTTTTTATGCTGCCCATGGGCCTCTGACTTGGCTTTACATGCCGTCGAGAAATATCTCTCAGGTATGCTGGTTTCCTCACGATGTTTTCCTTCACCGAAGCAAGTGATACAATACAGACATGAATCCGAAAATCAGAGATGTGTGTCTTGAACGAAGAGACCTATGACTTCGCAGTTCGACGGTCACTTACTCAATTCTTTTTTTAGTAACTAATGTCAATTCAATAGACCACTTATCCTTTTGTCTGTCCATCATCATTATCGCTAATAGATAGTCGCCTAGGCTAGGCCTTCTGTTCTTGAAACCGGTTCAGTTAATTGGGTCGCTCTATATCAGTAGAAGCATTAACTTCTCAATATGAAATATTATGGCAATGATTTTCATAAGTCACCGCATCGTAATGCCATGCAAACTTCATGAACTATGATCGTGATCTGTCGTTCGTCGTTAAATTGAACATTAAATTCCTCATTGTTATAGTTGAATACTTAAATTTTGAGGGCCCTTTCAGACCGTCTTCGTGTTAGGATGATAAGTCATTCGATTTATAATATGACCAGTTTAAGTGTGCAGTTCAAGATGGCGTTGCTTGTCAAGATAATTTTCATCAGTACGTCAAATTCGGTACATTTATTTTTGTTCTGTGTTTTCCCGCCTGTACAATTAAGTTTGTAGAAGTGTATATCGGTGTTTAACGGCTTTGATAGCTCTTTAAAGTGCACTTCCTACTCACTTCATCATTTCAGCCGAAAAGTCCACTGCTGGACATAGGCCTCCCCCAAGAAGGGGGGTTTTGCCATAATCGCCACGCTTGGCAGGCGGGTTGGCGATCGCAGTATGGTTGTTGTAGAATCAGAGAACGCTGCTGCCCATTCTCTGGTAAGTCCCTTAGTCGCCTCTTACGACACCCACGGGAAGATATGGGATGGTGCTATTCTTTCCGTCCGGACACCATACAGGACACCTACTCACTTACTTCCTGTTAAATTATTATTATTTCTTTATTTCAATCAACTTTGGATCATACAATTAAACTAAATTAAAAACAAAATAAAATTAAAAACAAAATCAAAATAAAATTATAAACAAAATTAAAATTAGTTAAAGACCCGACGTCAAAGCTATGACGGTAGCAGCATTTTTCTTCTTCAGTTTCGTGAAAGCCACTTTCAAACAAATAAATACGTTGACTGCTAGTTGGTCGCAAGCGCAACTGCTGATCATAAGATCCTGGGTTCGACTCCCAGGTCGGGCAAATCGTTATTGAGATTTTCCATCAGGAATTTCTCAGTAGCAGCCACGGAGTCTGGATTTGTGCGCCGGTTGATGGCAATTGGCTCGTCTAATATTACATGGCATAACTGGCGAAATGTGGGTGTACTATTAGGTGCACCTCTATATTATGCTGTCAATAATTCATTGCGATTACACAATATTTTCACAATCACCATAGTCGGTTTAATATTTTTTTTCTTTTTTAATTTTATTTTACGTATTGATAGCATTTATTTTATAAACCTGCCTGCCAGTGCCAATAGGAAATATCTGTTTTCTGAGACACGGGGTTGCTACACGGGGTTGTATACGAGATTTCCAAAAAAATCTTGACAGAAAAACTTATTTTACTCCGACATGGAATTTTAAGTGAGTGAAAGGCGACAAACTTAAGGTATTTCCAAGGCAGATGTGAGTGGCAACGCCAGGAGGTCTCCATCCATCAGCATTTATATTCATCACTCTGTTAGTCACATGCGATTCGTCCCTAAACATTACCACTGTTATGAAGTATTATATTGTCTCTGCCACTGCCATGTTTTGGTATTGGTTGCAGAAATATTTGCCGATGTCTGTTGGAATGTTCATCTAACTAATTATGAGCTCTGTGCTAATTTTCAGCACGCCGGGGACAAGTGCCGACGGTACGAATAGCTGATTAATGTACGTATAGCAATTTTGGTTGTCAGAAAGTGGCACCGGTGACTGAAAAGCTGTGTCATCATTTACAGAACATTTAGAAGTATTCTCTGATACTTCAAAGTCGATTAAAACTTGAAACTGCCTTTTACAAGACATAGAATCGACAAATAGTACAAGTAAAGCACTTGGCATCATATTTGACTACAGATTGTCACGATAGCTTCTCGGTTTTTTTAGCTACAGTTAATTTTGTAGCTAAACTAGCGACCCACTCCGGCTTCGCATGAGTGCAATATGTACATTGCACCCATGCGAAGCCGGAGTGTAATAGACGAATAACGAAGCCGAAAGGCACTTGTTTTCCCCGTCTTTGCGACCATTTTCTTGTTCTAGACTGGTTATACCTGGGAACCTTCTAGTTACGGAGATATTATGGGTCAAAGTTCCAACTTTTTCACAAGTTTTTTTTTAAATACATGTTATTAATGTAAGATTTTTACTTTAAACAACTCCACGACCCCCGTACTATTCAACTCATCCATCAGCACAAAGCTTTGAGTGCGTTCCATCGAGTCCTACTGTAAAATTTGATTTTTCACCCCAAAAAAAAAGTCGTTTCCTAACAATAATTTTTGCTAGGACACGACGAATAAAGTTACTTGGTTTGATGTACAGAATGCTTGTTCGACGGCTTCGTGAGGGGTTTTTTTACACCCTGTATAAACCTTCCTCTTGAATCACTCTATCTATTGCTGAAAACGGCATTAAAATCCTTTGCGTAGTTTAAAAGATCTAGGCTTACAGACAGCGGGAGCGACTTTGTTTTATACTATATAAAGATGTAAGGTAAGGTCATAACTTCGATTAAAAAGGCCAGACAAAATAACTGTTCGATTTAGGGATCGATATAAACTCAATTATTTTCAGAGATTGGATTGTAACACTGTTAATAGGCTTGCTCTCAATTATATTCAAATTGAATCATCTACAACAAGCAATGAGGTACCTACACCTTTATCGAACCCTCTAGAAATTGCAGCAATGACATCCTTCATTTAAACTTTTGAACTGATTTCCAGCCTCCTATTCCTCAAAGCATTACATTTACATTACATTGACCTATGGGATAGCACCATTACCATAGAAAAAACTATACTTTAGGACACTTTCTGGAACAATACCGATTCAAGCACAACAGACACGTTTATTTAAATCAATTCAGTAATTAAGGCTATATGACGAAAAAAAAGCATGCCTAGATAACCTTGACAAACATACATTGCCAGTGAGATTCATAACCCTTTATATCTGCTGTAGTCTGTTAAAATACTCCATTATCATCCCAAACTTTCTCCAGAACATTAAACACCTGAAAAAACAAACAAGAGCGAGCCACGTCCAGCCCACGTTAATTAACTCCCCAGATATCGTTTCGCCGAATCCCAAACGACAGCGCTCATTTGTGACTCAGTTCCGCCATTTTGACGACTTTCGGAACAGTTCGGAACTTCTCGGGGCACTTCGGCAGTTAACTCAGCTGACCTAAAGATGTTTGATGCTTCCTCCAAATGTTCGAAAGCTTGACTTTATAGCTTTTGAACTTCGAATTAGGGGGCTCAATTTTGCACCTATTTAAATGCAATAAAATCTCGAGGATACGCCCTTAGTTTTATTGGATCAAGTGTCAGTTCAAGACGAGGAAATAAAAGTACAATAAAAAAGTTAGGTGTCCCTTGAGTGACTTGAAATACTAATTTATTACCGCCCCAAAGGAAATAAGATCTTTTCAAATG
This sequence comes from Noctua fimbriata, assembly GCA_905163415.1. Taxonomy (NCBI): domain Eukaryota; kingdom Metazoa; phylum Arthropoda; class Insecta; order Lepidoptera; family Noctuidae; genus Noctua; species Noctua fimbriata. The sequence continues at coordinate 5,315,283 of LR990945.1, forward strand.
AGTCTTAAACCCTATTTGCAACAGTGCATCAAAATGGTTAAGAACAAAAAAGAACTGGAGAAATAATCTTGTAACGGCCAAGACAATGTCAGCAATGTGACGAGTTCGTGGCTAAATAATAACAGCCGCTCGGGTGGATCTTTAGGTTAAGCCGTGCTTGCCTAGGTTGGTCTGTGGATGGGTGACCACCCGCTACATACCGAGTTCCTTCCGTGCCTCGGAAAGCACGTTAAGCCGGGTGTCATTTGCTTTGCCAGTAGGTCTGGATCAGTGGGCCAGAAAGTCTGAGAACCAGTCCTACCAAGGGGTATCGTATTATACAGTACTTACTAGGTTGTGGAGGTCAGATCGGCAGTCGCTCCATGTCAAATACTGGTATTCAGCTGCATCGGGTTAGACTGGAAGCCGACCCCAATATAGTTGGGAAAAGGCTAGGCAGATAATGACGATGGCCAAGATAATATCATCATTTGCTACGTTGATTGGATTAATCACGGATGGCTAAACAACTAAGTCAACTGCGTCCTTTATGGCGCTGACAACTTGTCAAACAAACTTGTCAAGTACATACCCGCAATCTCCAGCAAGTTGTATATGAAGTACGGTATTCCAGCAGGAGGGACATTGGTGCAAGTAATAGGGAATTTGCAAGAAATACAAAACTTTTTTATTTCTTAAAAATGCCTCGTATTGGCCAGACTCGGAAGTACACCGTATTCCCCCGGGGTCTTCATACAGACATTGTAATCGTGGTTTGGACATTGTCTGAATTTGTTTAGTAGTGCATTGGATTGTGTGATAGCCTTTATTCCCTTCAAGAGTTGCTGCTTTGACAGCTTTTATTTACACCTGAATACAATCGAGTAACGGGTGTTAAGAGACGCTTAACAAAGCCGAAAGACGAAAGGCACTAGTTCTTCTAGCAATTTTAGTTTTTTTTCTGTTCCTAAGAATTTTCTGCTTACGGAGGTATTACAGGTTAAACTTCAACTTTTTTTCGCTAATTGTGTTTGGGTCCTATGTAATAGGGGCGGGCCTAATGTCATCAACTTCTTTACACAGGTGAAGCTAATAAAAGCGTGTTAAAAACAAGCAAACTTCAATGTATACTATTAAATTAGCAATATTTTGTAAACACATTCTCGAAAACGGCTCTTATTAACTATGTAATTCGATGAAAGTTGCAATATGGGCGTTTACGGGGCGAAAAATCGATCAAGCTAGGTCTCATTTCAGTGAAAATTCGTTTTCTCTATTATTACCTGAGCAGAAAGGGTATCATCGACCCGTCCCTAATACAATGTCATTGTGGAGCCCCACCTCCTTTCTTGCCCATCCTGCGCAGCCACCTGCACCTTCCAGGATTTAAATGAAGCTAACGATAGAGCTGTGCAGGTGGCAACATACTCATCATCATCATCATTTCAGCCGAAAGACATCCACTGCTGGACATAGGGATCCCCCCAATGTCGCCACATTGACCGGTCCCGTGCGACTCGCATCCAGCGGATCCCTGCAACCTTCACCAGGTCATCGGTCCACCTAGTGGGAGGCCTTCCAATGCAACGTCTTCCGGCAATATACTGGTTGGGTATTATTTGAGTCTATCGGCACCCAAAGAAGACCTGAGCAGACCTCGGTCGCCCAGGTACAGAATGTGTCCTAAAAAAGTTATTCATCAGATTATTCTCCATACTTCAGTATTCATCGTTCGTAGAATCGGCTTATATACAGAAGTTAAATTCATTTTCTTTTACGAGTTTACCATTTCGTTTTTATGAGTTCTTGCTGAAGTTTTTGATCTCTATAAGCGATGCTTTACTCTTGGATTTGGACGAATCCTTAGATCATAAATACCAGTTGTTTGTTGATGTTATTGCTGTAGGAGCTTTGAAATAAGTAGTATTTGTGAGCAAAGCTTTTAATATAAGTATTAGGAATTTGTGATTTATGAAATAATTCGACATGATTTATTGTCTCGTTGGTCGAGTGGTCGCAAGCGCGACTGCTGAGCACGAGGTCTTTGGGTTCGATTTCGGGTTGGGGCAAAGTGTTCTTGGGTTATTTCATCAGGGAGTGCTCAGTAGCAGCCTGTCTGGATCTGTGCCCGGTTGATGGCAATAGGCTCTCCCCCTATTACATGGGATTTAAAATGGAAAAAGCGAAATTTTCGTGTATCTACTATGAGGTACACGTCTGCATAATCCTTCGAGGATTACAGGTACTACAGGATTAGGGTGTTGGTAAAAATAAACCAATAACAATTTGCACGACCCGGGAATCGAACCCAGGACTTCATGCTCAGTAGTCACGATTGCAGCCACTGGACCAACGAGGCAATCACCTACATTAATTACATAATAAAATAAAGAAATATCTATGATTTGTCAAGTCAAAAAACTATGTGAAACAGGAGCGAGTCGCTGGCTTAACATAATCACTACATAGTATAAAACAAAGTCGCTTCCCGCTGTCTGTCCCTATGTATGCTTAGATCTTTAAAACTCCGCAACGGATTTTGATGCGATTTTCAGTTATAGATAGATTCAAGAGGAAGGTTTTTATACATATATTGCACCCGTGCGAAGCCAGAGCGGGTCGCTAGTTTGGTTATTATACAGAGTGTAACAAAATAAAAGCAAGACCTCTCGTGTGGTCTCTCAGACCATGAATCTAAACAGCTTTTGTTCTATGACTTTTGGAAATTCATAACTTTGTTTTTAGCTTTACCATACATGTTGATCAGCGGATTGCGTCAATTCCTATAGAAAATCCAATTTTATTTTTGCAAATTTCTAGAACTCTGTAGAATAAAAGTTGTTCAGTTTCATGGTCCGAAAGACCACACGGGAGGTTTTGCATTTATTATATTACACCTTGTATTTTGTTTTGATTGGCTTTGTGACGATCAACTTGCGTCGAGCAACTTGTTACCTTCGCGTAAGTATCGTCGCGTCGCCGTTACTCGTGGCATGCGCCAAGCAATTTCTCTCATTTATCGTGTCGCTTGAGCGCTCAGCTTGAAGCTCTGACCAAGTACTAAGTCTTCTAGATGAAATACAACTTATTCTAAACGCCTGCGACATATTATTAGGTTTAAGAACAACTTTATTTCTCATAAGAATTACATAGATAATTCACTTACTGAGAAACACACTAAAATTAAAATTTGTAATTAGAGCGCACAGTGTTTCATTATGTGGGTACACAGATAAATAAAAATAAAGAATCGATCATAATTTCAACAAAACACAACATGGATGTAGTTTAATTTTATTGGGTGTGGCATCGATGGCATAGTCTGTTATGAGCAGGTTTGTTTTTGTTTGACCTAAGAATGTTCTGAGCCAATTTATAAGGCGTCGTACATCACAATTGGTGTACTCTGAGATGTTATTAAAAGAGTTTTGGCCTACGATATGGCTAGGACTAGAAGTAAGGCCAGTTATATTATACGCCATTACGCTCAGCAGAATTTATGATAAGCGTTTAATAACTTTAGTTTTATTGCCTTTTAGTAGTTATTGCTGTGCTGTCCTCGAAATATTACATTTCTCTAGAGTTGTAGACGATTAAGAAATGTGATTTTGTTTTATTGCGAGTATTATCTACTTATATATAATAATAGAAAGAAAGATAAAAATATTTCTGTGCACAACACATGGCGCATATAAAAAATAAAGTGCACAAAATACAAAAAAAACCATTTAGTGAAACATATAGGGTGACTGGTAATTAGTGACCGATACTTAAACACGTGATTGTACTCATGATCTTTCCCAAAGAATTTTTCTTTTATACCTACTCGTTCACTTGTATCCGAATAAAACAACAGCCGTATGAAATTCGCGCGCGCGTTCCTGTGACTATATCAGCTGTTAGCCACGTGACGCCGTTCTCTCTCATTATTGTATCTTGCAACAGTGGGTAGGCAGAGCACAGTGGGAGACAGGACGGCATCACGTGGCTAACAGCTGATTGTGTTATTGTGATAAAAGTGAACGAGTAGTGGTTGTTAAGTATTGGTCACTAATTACCAGTCACCCTATATACGTCACTTTGACGCAAAACGGGCATCGCTTAGCAGTTCATCATATAACTAACCATTTACCAACTATGTTTAGGTTGGGTTCCAGTTTAGCCGGCATACTATTCAATGCATCCATCAGCACAATGTTTTGAGTTCGTTACATTTAGTCCTAGCGTATATCGGGATTTTTCCCCCAAAAAAAGTCGACGTTTCCCAGCAATAATTTTTGCGTAAAGTTACTTAGTTTGATGTAGAGAATGCTTGGTTGGCGGTTTCGTGAAGGGTCTGTTTACACCTTGTATATAATGTGTCCGGTCTACTAGTGATATTCTAGGTATTTATAAAACAAATTTTAATACACAAATACACACTTGGATCCCTTCCCTGCTATTTGGCAGCTATTTTGTTTTTTCACACCAATAAATCATATCTCTCAAAGTTTTGGTCTTACTGAGATAAAAGTAGGCTTATACAGAGGGCAAAGATGTTGTCTATCGCTTACATTATGAAATAATGGGTTCACATTGTCTTAAATATAAGAAAAAAGAAATGAAACTCCAGAAAAATATTTAAAAAAATTATGGAAATCAACATTTTTTTGTCAACAAATTCTTTGCAAATCAACCAATTCGTATAATAGAATAGTTGTTATATAAGTACCTAAAGTATAGCTAGTCCAAGACCTGACACATTATATACTATAACTATGTATAACAAAAAAATAAAATCTACACACAAAAACTTCGTCAGTCAATCCTGGCATAACACACTCTGCTACATTCAGCAAACCAAAAGAAAACGCGCACCTCTACTGAAAGTTACAATTTATTGTAAAAGAAAACACTTACTACGATACAAGCATGCACTCTCCTTTAAAATGGCACATAACACTACAATCTAGTGCCACTAACATAAGTGAGATAGCGTGTTTGCGTGCCAAGCCGCGGTTAGATCAGGTGCAGCACGTAAACTTTGCGTAATCGCGCCGTGATCGCTGCGAGATCGCAGCGCAATCGCTGCGTGATCGCGACCGTATCACACTCTCTTACCAAGTTAACCGACTCGATTTAATTTATCTATCGATCTTAATTTATTGGTTTCTTTAATTGAATTCTTTATCTTTTTGAGGAGACAATTGGCTGTTCGCCTTTCAGACGGAGAATTGATTAGTTTTTTTTGGTGGATAAATCGATAATTCTGTTATGGGAGACCCTTTAGCAGTGACACGAAGTTACAGTGTAAGCTGAATAATCAGCTTAACTAGAAGCTGAAGTGGTCATGTACCTACTACATCAAGCCTGTAATCCCCGAAGGGTTAGGCAGAGGTGTACCTAATAGTACACTAACATTTCGTCAGTTATGTTTAAGTCCCATGTAATATGGGGCGAGCTTATTGCCATCAACTTACTCCTCTACCTAACCCTTCGGAGACTAAAGGAGTGGCGTTATATATGTTCATGATTTGTTTGGTATTTCCGACTTTTAGAATCTTCATAATGACATAAATATATCAAAGATTTTCGCTTACTCCTTCACTTAAAAAAATATGAGGTTATTACTTGCGAAAACTATTTCTTTCCCTGCCATAAGTTCCTATAATAATTCAAAGCTGGCACGCGCTGGGTCAATTTTTCTTTTAGCCCCGTGTCAGCCGAGAAACATGGCTCGGAGTATATCAAATAGATGTGTTATATAAAGTACCTAAGATAGGTATCATTATGTCATTTCTTATAGTACATACATACATAAACTCACGCGTTTATCCAATGGGGGTAGTCAGAAACTATAGGACCTTCTGAAACGCAAATATTATTATACAGGGTGTAAGGGACAGCCTTCCACAAACTGACAGGATGAATTCAGCTCCTTATTTTGAATCATATTCCATCGGAATTTGTCTCCGATATTTTTTTCAGTTACTATTCCATTATTTCAAGGTAAAATAACATTCCCTGTATGCAGCACTCCATTTATGTACTTAAATAATACAGTTAAAATAAAAAAACCGCGTAAAATCAGCTGTTCGCTACGTGGGTTTGGCCACGGTAACGATACATTGCGTATTAGCAAATAAAACAAATCAAGTTTATTGGATTCCCATAACATTCCTGAAATAATTTCTTGTACCGGTCATCTTAGTATGATATACTGAATTCACTCCATCAGTTTGTGGAGGGCTGACGCTTACACTCTGTATATCCCTTGCATACTCTTTCTGCTTCATAAGCGTTCATCATTCCGTTCATACACGTACACTGGTAGCGAGTACCACGCAACTCACCTTTTTGAAGAACATCGCCAATCTAGTCACTGTATTCCCTTCCGGCCTCTCCCGGCGTTTCAATGTGGTTTTAAGCAGTGATAGCCTAGTGATGGGACCGTTAGACTGCTAAGTAATAGGTCTCGAGTTTGAACCCAAGTCACGCACCTCCGAAATTCGGATTCATATGCGTATTGTATCACTTACTCCGGTGAAGGAAAACATCGTAAGGAAACCAACATGCCTGACAGATACTTCACGGCGGCATGTAAAGCCAAGACAGAGGCCCATGGGCGGCATAAAAACTCTGACATCAGGTTAGGCACTAACCACACGATAAAGGAAAGGATTTTTTTTTCAAATTGGGTAAAATATTGAATCTGGAACCTGTGAGCTAAAGCGATCGGTGCGGTTATCTGATTATGTAATCATCGCGCTCATTATTTTTTTGAAACACCGGAAGACTAATCCAAATTGATCACCAGTCATCGTCGTCGGATTCGTCGTCGCATGTCCAGGAGCCGATTTTTACCAACACTAAATATCAACTAAAAATAATGGCTAAATTAAAAGCGCTGTATTGGATTTTCAACGGTCAGTTCAGTGCTGAAAGACGAAATTCAAACCGTGCATCAATATTAAGGTATTCATGAGCATAAGACATTAGTCTTGCTTCTATAACAAACATTAAAGTATGTTGATGTTGTTCCTCCAATATTTCGGTTCCCCGCGGGCGGTGCTCGCTGACGAATATTAATTTCCCGAATTGTTTGTTTTGACGTTACCTACTTTTTTTCTTTATGTTTCATAATGTTTGATGGGAATATTAAGTAGACTTTCTTTATAAAGTGAACGAGGATTATGTTTGCCAATAAATCGATGTGAGGGGCAGACAGAGATCGAGTAACTTATTTTTTTATTTTAAAAGCGAACTTAGAATTATTTGAGTGCCTCGTTGGTCTTGTGATCGCTACCGCAAGAGCTAATGCTAAGAATGAAGTCCTGGATTCGATTTTCATGTAGGGTAACCTGCTCGGAGTCTGGATTTGTTCCCAGTTCACAGCAATAGGCTCACTCCCTCCCCATTACATGGGATTTAAACAAAACTGGCGAAATGAGGGTAATTATAAGTATCTACAGCTCTGCCCAATTCTTCGGGGAACAACAGATGGGATGTTATGTTTATTATGATGGAATGTTATGTTAAAAATATTTTTCATGTCATGAGGGAAATGTAAAGAAAGTTTTGGGTATGAATGTGAAGGGCTATTAAAGTAATTGACGACAATGGAATGTGTGAAAGATTATATAGCTCGATAGGAAGTAACTCATGAGATAACAACTATTAAAGAAGTAGAAGAAGACAAGCTGCGCCGACCCCAAATAAAATAGGATAAGGGCAAGAGAATGATGATGCTGTGTACGAGTATGTACACAGGCCATGGAAATAGCCATGACTGACGAATTTATAATCTGAGACGTTGTACTGTCCTTTCTAGATGTTGACAACAGCGTCACCTAAAGGATCTAAGTTTCCTCTAAAGTTAAGAATCATCCAGGTGAGCTCATATGTACAAAAATCAAATAAAGAAAGACGAAGAAGAAAAGAGAAGAATTTGAGGAGAAGAAGTACTAACACACACATACCGGAATTTTAAATACAAAGACTATGAAGAAATTAAGTTTCTAAGTTGGAATGTTCGGTTGTCTTCAGAATTACTCGTCCGATTATAAAAATTATTTCAGAGATATAAAGCTGCACTATTACCAAGGGCCATAAAATATAATTCTTCGACGCGGACGAAGTAACGAGCAGATCCTAAGGCATTAATAAACACGTCTTTTCCCAACTTGCGCCACAACATCCAGTTTTCAACACATGTGCATTGTGCATATGTTGGCAATTTATTTGACAATTTCGAAACCGCGTTAGCATCGTGGCGATAGGTCGAGAGGTATATAACAGGCTTTATGCCTCAGAAACTAGTTAGACTTAGACCGACCACTTAGTACACAGACTGCGGTCGTCCCACTGACCTTGTTTAGGCGGTGACGACCAGATGTTAGTGACACTTGGAGCTTATAGTTGGATATGGATATTTTAACGCGTGGTCATAGTTGAAACTAACACTGCTATTTTATTTTATCAATACAATTATTTCACCAAAGTTTAACAACATAGCTCTTTTGACAATGTCATTCAAGCACCAAAAATCTTTGCAGGAGAGTCCTGCAAAGATTTTCAATCAATTACATGCATACAGGGTGTAAACGGAGTGTTCACGAAGCCGTCAACCAAGCATTCTGCACAACAAACTAAGTAACTCTACGCAAAAAATATTGCTGGGAAACGACTTTTATTTTTGGGGTGAAAAATCACGTCTTACGGTAGGACTCAATGTAACGCACTCAAATTATTGTGCTGATGGATGCATTGAATAGTACGGAGGTCATAAAAGTAAAGTTAAGTTATAACATTTAAAACTTGTAAATAAAAAACAACTTAAAAAGTTGGAACTTTGACCCCAATAACTAGAAGGTTCACAGGTATGGTCTAGAACAAAAAAAATATCGCAATGACGGGGAGAATAAGTGCCTTTCGGGTTACTTTCACACCCATTAGTTGTCGTTTCTTAAATCATCATCATCAAATATCCATACGTATCACACCCATTTAAGGACTAATCACACTTATTCAGCTCTGTTCAGCTTTTGTCCATAGAAAACAACGATTTTGTATGGGAGATGCGTATGCATCTGAATAGACGCGGAAAGCTGAACGGAACTGAATAAGTGTGGTTAGTCCCTTACTTTTACTCAACCTACATTCCTGGTGACCAATTAAAACAACGTAGTTTCACTACGCTCCCCGCAGTTGCAGCCGGGTTCAAAGCTCAGCTCTTCATCACAGGATATTCGCGCCACCTTGCCTGTGTGTGTACCGCTGCTTAATCAATTTGGACCAAACGATAAGCGGTAGCGATTTAATACTTCCTTTGTCACTTCTATTTTCAGGAAGTCCGCCGCATTGTATATTATCTTCTTCTTAATATACAGGTTGTAGCAGAAAGGGTATAGTCATATGAAAGGATATGTTGCAGACTATCAAACTGAAAAACTTCCTCCGTGGGTCCAATCTCGTAAATGCGAAAAAATTATCAGCTGTCCCATACATTTGGGTCGAGTTAGTATTGAAATTTAGTATGGGACAGCTGATAATTTTTTCGCATTTACGATATTGGAGTTTGATGGTCTGCAGCATATCCTTTCATATGACTATACCCTTTCTGTTACATCCTGTATTAAAATCAGATAGGTGGCGCCGCCGTGTGAACCAGAGGCGGGTCGTTAGTTATTCTATAAAATGTAGTTTTGAGTATGATATACAGCTTAGTTTAGTTTTTTCTTTTTGTGATGGTATTGTAGCGGTACTACAAAAAGCGCTACAGAAACATAGTACAAAAAGTACTTCAGCAACATAGTACAAAAAGTACTACAGAAACATAGTGCAAAAAGTACTACAGCAACATAGTACAAAAAATACTACAGCAACATAGTACAAAAAGTACTACAGAAAGATAGTACAAAAAGTACAACAGCAACATAGTACAAAAAGTACTACAGCAACACAGTACAAAAAGTACTACAGAAACATAGGACAAAAAGTACTACAGCCTCATAGTACAAAAAGTACTACAGCAACATAGTACAAAAAGTACTACAGCAACATAGTACAAAAAGTACTAGAGAAAGATAGTACAAAAAGTACTACAGCAACACAGTACAAAAAGTACTACAGAAACATAGGACAAAAAGTACTACAGCCACATAGTACAAAAAGTACTACAGCAACATAGTACTACAGCAACATAGTACAAAAAGTACTACAGCGCCATCTATGACATAAAGGAAGAACTAACATCAAATTCCTAAATCACGCAGTTAAAGATATCCGCGACCTAACACTAAATAGAAAAACACGACAACAACTGTCGGGCAGAAGCCCACCAGACACAACACCCATCTGGACAGAGGATCCTTCCTTTTCCATGAACTTCACCCTTTTCTAGATACCCCCAAGCAAAACAGGCGGATCTTGCTTAAAAGTTAACAAAAACACTGTAATGTTCGTTTATTTACCCGGAGCAATCTAATTTTCCGCTAAATGCCATTAGCTTAGGTACCCATTAAGAAAAGTTATTGTGCAACTTTCATATTAAATATTAAAAAAAATACTTTGTTGGACGACATAAATATTATTTTCTGTCACATTGGTTTGTTTACAGGTTGTTATTTTTCCACTTTTTGTTCATTTTTTGGCCAGACGTTTCACTTCGTGTGAAAGATGCTGGTTGATAGGCAAATATTAATAATCGATTCCAATATTTTTTAAACCAAGTTATATTTTTTTCCAAAATTATAAAAAAAAAGTTAAAAGTTGGACACCGAGCGATTTTGAGTACCTATCGCAATAATTCAGGTACCTACTGCCAAATTATTATTATCAATGAGCTTAAGACGACGCTGGAGGTGCGCGCTGCGTGGTGACCACGATTTTGTGCGAACAACTAAGTAACAGAACAAGCTTATAACTTTGTGATTTTTCATGATAAAGTTTTGATATTTTGTACGTAAATCTATGTACAAAATATCAAAACTTTACATAAAAATACTAGACACGTGTTTCAGGTTTCGCATATACTAAACTTATGTTGTATATATATTGCACCCGTGCGAAGCCAAGGCGGGTCGCTAGTTATTAATAAAGTGCCGTATACCTATCGGTTTCAGATCGCGAGGTGACTGTATCACCCAACTGTTTCCCTCCTTATCAAAAAATCCTAAATGCAAACCCATAATAAAATAATACGATAGGTACTTTAACAAAACGTCCTATTACCAAATCGTCCTATGAGCAAAATGTCCTATTAAACAGGGTGGAAGGGACGCCGACGCACAAAGGGTAACCACGTATTTTTATTTTATTTATTTAGGTAACCAACAGCGATCCATAAAAATATTTTACAAAATATGCGTGACACAGTTAATATGGCCAATTATAGGTTTCTCTGTATAACTGGGATATTTTTATAAATGCGAACGGACTAATGCCAGATATTTCCAATTAAACAAAAAAAAAAAATAGCAATACAATACAAAATTAAATTACATAAGGTTAAATTTAGATCACAATTTTGAAAAATATAAAACAAAAATGGTGGAATAACAAAAGAAGAAAAATATTCGTTGCTAGTAGAAGAAGAAAAAGATTGGTATTCAGGACATCATCATCTTGTACCCACATAGAAATATAGCTAATTAAAAAAAAATGTATTTCCTACTTTACTAAAAGCTTTGCGCTTTTCCATACATTTTGACACACGTCAAAATGTATGGAAAAGCTGATTTTTTGTTGTAATTATCGATGAAAAATTTCTATTCGTTCGCATTCGTCTGTGCGTCGGCATCCATTCGACCCTGCATAGGAAACGTGATATTTGCAAAGTAAGTACCATATTGCGTAAAACCTATCGGTTCATCGCCATGGTATCCTCATTCACCTCTGACCGCTTGTGTTCTAAGCCGCTTCGTTAAGACGCAGTATAAAATCTAATCCAGGGGAACACGTCCTGAGGCAATCTGACTTGAGAGGAACTTAATTCCGTACTAATTTCTAGTCAGTTTTGCTGGGAATTGAATCGAAATGCCTACGTGAGTGGCTGCCGTACGATGATCACATCGATCCTGTGCGCCTTTTGCTTACTAAGTAAGCAAAGCGGATCTTGTAGTCACTACAATAGAATATGAAATTGTTTAGATTACGTAATGTCTTGTCGAAATAGAATGCTGATTCGTCAAGAAATTATAAAACACTAGCTGTTGCCCGCGACCTTCATCCGCGTGAAATTTTATAGCCTTATAACCTTCCTCGATAAATGGGCTATCCAACACTAAAAGAATTTTTCAAATCGAAATAGTAATTCCTGAGATTAGCGCGTTCAACCAAACAAACAAACACTTCAGCTTTATAATATTATATATAGTATAGTATAGATTACATAACGCTTAGCATTAAGCTTAATTCCTAACACGCTACGCTCTATCGCCCTTTGGCAAACCTTGAGTTTGGACTTTTACGATTCGATCGGAGACCAAGTTTGAGCACTGTAGGTTAGGATGGGTAGAATGCACATGTCAATGAGTTTGCGCGTCATGGATAAAGGTAAGTCATGGGTAAGTCACATTATTATTTGTTATCAGTTTCAATAAAATTGCGACATCTACAACGCCACATACGAATTACATGATGACCATGGTATAATAATATACTTCGATTGGTATTCTCTTCCCACGATGGCCTAAGACTACGTCACGATAAGTGTTACCATTGATTGTCCTTTTCAGTAAATTTAATGACTTTCTCATTTAGAGAATGAAAATAAAATAAATTACTAACTAGCTTAACTATTTAGTAACTCGTGTGATTCATCTATTTAGTTTTATATTGAATTATTAGTTCATAATTGCTTTGTGAAGTTAAAAAATGCATTTTGCTCGGGTAATTCAATCACACACCGTGGCAACACATCGAACGCATCGCAACTGACGCCGTATTTTTTGGCCAACCACGTGACCCAGCTGTCACGGGAAGAGAATACCTGGCGAAGTATATTATTATACCATAATGATGATTGTATCATAGCAGAGTAATTAATTTATTAAATCGGACGGTACATTAAGATACAACAATCGTAGGACAGTTGCCCATCAGACAAAACACGTCTAGTCAGACGGTCGTCACTTTTCAATGGAGTATGAGAAATAAAAGAGAATAGGAATTATTGTTTGTTTCTGCTTAATCTAGACATTTACATATGTAACATACATAAATGCAACAATTTGAATGGATGGATGCTTGTTACTCAATCACCCCAGAACGGCTAAACACATCTGAATAAAATAGTAAACATGGTAAATATCCCGTTTCCTCTCTAAGTAATAATGTTAGTGACCATGATAGTTTAAAATCTTAGATCTGAATAAAATTTGACACAGAGATAGAGTATAGCTTTTTTTCACACTTACACATCAACATTTTCAGTTGAACGAAGTCGCGGGCAACAGCTAGTTTCTAATAAGCTTAAGTAACGTAAACACTTATGCGTTACTTATACTGTCCATCAGCTGTTATACTGAACCCATTGAAAGGGCATACCTAGAAATTTTTCATCGGTTATTCAAATAAAAATCAGCTGTTCCCTACATTTTTACCGTGTAGGTATTGCACTTTTGTAGAAGACAGCAGTTATTTTTAATAACCGATGAAAAATTTCTATGTGGGGGGGAGGGGGTCAGAATGATATACTGAATACGTGATAACCAGTGATAGGAATAGGTAGTGCCTATTTGCCTAAACTTCGAAGAACAGAGACAAGAAACGGAGACTTCCTTAGGACTAAATTATTTCCAGCACATCTGTCTCGAAATTTCGAGACAACATTTAAATACATTTAAAAAAAATGTTATTTGGAATAAGTACTTTGGAATAAGTACTTTGATTTGAGTAAAAATTGCATCCCTCAACGTCAGTAAAATAAATATGACATAGACATTTAAAGATAGATAAACATAAATTTGTTTCTTAAATTTTTCCTTCTGTACATTTTGTTTCATGGTTTCCAATTACGTCATATTTTAAAATAATATAAATATACATATATTTGTTACAACAATATTCTATGTGTTTTATTTTTCCTTTAGAGCCCATTAATTATTTAATTAACCTAGAGCGATATCGACCGGCGATTTTTGAGCATTTTTTCTTTCGTTTTTTTTTTTGCATAGAAATCTTCTAAAAATCGCCAGACAATAACGGTGGTGTGAAAGGACTCTTACGTTTTTTTTTTAACTAGTTAATGCCCGCGGCTTTTCCCGCGTGTACTATTGTTTTTGTATCCCATGGGAACTATACTTTTTTTTTTAATAGGAAGTAGCATATGTGCTATTCCACACCTTAATCTATATCACTACCAAAATCAGCATTTTCAGTGGAATTGAGTAATGGACATCCATACAAACTATCACATTTATAGACAAACTTTAGATAAATATAGACGAATTACTTATTTCAAATAACACATTTTTTTAAATGTATTTAAATGTTGTCTCGAAATTTCGAGACAGATGTGCCGGAAATAATTTAGTCCTAAGGAAGTCTCCGTTTCTTGTCTCTGTTCTTCGAAGTTTAGGCTAATAGGCACTACCTATTCCTATCACTGGTGATAACCGATTTCGCCTCGGTGTCCTTCCACCCCGTATGTTATTTTTTTTAAAGAGTGTCTAATTAAACATTTTAGGAGCTTATAGTTTCAGTTTTGCAGAACCATTGTTTCGTTATTGACCTAAATCTTATTTTCCTGTTAACACCTCGAACTTTCTACACTGTTTACTCCAGAAAGTTAAAAAGCGTAATGATATTACAGACAGGCGGCTTGCGGTTCCCTTCGCCGTCCTATTTAGATAGCGTCGATCAAACGTTCCTTTTTCAGAAGATTTACAAACGCTCTACAGCTGGAAATGTACTTAATATGTTTATAAGATGTAGTGGATTTTATCAGAAAAGAATGACTCAAAATCGAAGTAAAATTACTTCGAAGCATTTTCGAAGTTATCATGTCGCTCATAGAAACTCTCCATCTGCATAGCCTTTTCCCAACTTTGTTAAAATCGGGTTTCAGTCTAACCGGATGCAGCTGAATACCAGTACTTTACACGGAGCGACTGGCTATCTGATCTCCACAACCTACTCATCATCATCATCATTTCAGCCGAAAGACGTCCACTGCTGGACATAGGCCTCCCCCAAGAAGGGGGGTTTTGCCATAATCGCCACGCTTGGCAGGCGGGTTGGCGATCGCAGTATGGTTGTTATAAAACACAGAGAACGCTGCTGCCCATTCTCTGGTAAGTCCCTTAGTCGCCACAACCTACTATAAAAATATTATTAGTAAACCCGTCGCACGCGCACGCACCTTTTAGCGCTGCTCATACTATTTTTACCCGACTACGGCGAAGCCAAAAGCAAAGGTTATGATTTTAGAAGTCTATGTATGTTTGTATTTATCCATGTTCTTCTGTAGCGTCTAAACTACCTAGATACCTTATTATGGCCCGGGTAAAATAGGCTACATTTTAACCGACTTCAACAATAGGAGGATGTCTCCTCCTTGTACCTAAACCCCCAATTTATATAGAGCGTGATTCTTCAGTAGTCGGGGTTTTTAGTTGTAGTGTACCACATAAATTCTTGTTCAATACAGATACGTGAGCATGCAACCGCAGTCGCACCCACGTGTGTTTTAGCGGACGTCCTTTTTTTTGACCTCCCCTAAATATGACCCCGCCGCTCTGGGCGGAGCGGAAGGGAGTGTCAGACTTCTACTGACTAAAACCCATCCATGTTCCTTCTTTGCCCTTTGTGCCCCAGGGCCACGGTATCTCTTTCGAACAGTCCCTCAGCCCTGGCAGGCATCGGCCCATGCGGACCCCTACATGGTTGCTGACATCTCTTTGAGGCGCGCGTGGAACACGAACGCACCGTCGACACGGCCTGTCGTCATAAGACGGCCGGACGGCGAGCTAGTCCATTACTCGCCGTCCACAGGCCCGCGCCTACGGTGGCCGGGAGCCACCACGTGACCGTGAGCGGACACCCTTAGGGTGGCTTTGAGCCTCATAATGAGGTCCAATGTGAGTAACTTTTTAGAGAGATTATTGTATGTAATAGTCATAAAGTACACCAAACACTTCTCAAATTGATAAAATAATATATGGCACAAACGGAAATCCCATCTTACTGGGATATCCCACATAATCCCAACGAAAACATTCCTCTTCGGCGACACTTTAATATCCGCGTCCCAATAAATACTGCTTGGTTGGTAGTAGCGACTTAGCAAAGATTACCAGACGATTGATTAATGTACTTACACTTTTACATCGTCTAGGAGTGTTAGAGAAATGGAATATTTTGTTACTTTTACACGACCAAAAGCAGATAATCATCTGTACTGTTTTAGGCTTTCACGGTTTACACTAAACTTAGATTCTCACTTACGGGGTATCTTCCGTGATTGTTCATTATTTTGAGCTCCCGATATTTCGACGTTGTTGCAAGCACCATGATCGCGGGTTATTTGTATCGGGAGCTCAAAATAATAAACAATCCCGTAAGTGATAGTATAAGTTTAGTTAATCTGTAGTCTATTGATGCCTGTGTTACCAGAAGATGTTATTTTCATTTGAACGAATATCATAGAATAATAGTAGAACTTAGACCCGTATTCTTTCATTTGATACCCATATCATAGGCATACATTAAAAATAACTAGTCCACCATCTTTGGAAGTCTTTGGATTTAGAATGATGACACTCATCTAACCATGCATTGTTATCCCAACAAAAGAATTTAATTCTTGCTTACCGTAATGACTCTAACGAAGGGATGGTCTTATGACATTGGTTGACTGATGCCGCTGAGTATAGTGACTTTGATTGATCCATTGTCATAGTCTTAGTTTTACAATAACCTAGTTTTGTCTTAGTTTTATACTAGTTAGTCTAGTTTTTAAGATTCCGCGAGAACATACTGTCGACAAATTGCTTTGCAGTTTGGCAGATGTTGTATTTAAGTAAAACTATGTGTAGTATGGATTAAATAAAAAATAAATAAAAATGTTTTATTTTTATTTATTTATGTTTGCAAAATTTCAGCTCAATCGGAAACCGGGAAGTGGGTCAAACATAACTTCTATTTTTTTTTTACCATAGTTACAGATAAAGCTAATAAAAGCGTTTTAAAATACAAACTATTGGATTTTCCATAAATACGTCCAGGACATACTTCATCATCATCATCGTCATCATTTCAGCCGAAAGACGTCCACTGTTGGACATAGGCCTCCCCCCAGTGTCGCCACATTGACGGAACTGGAAGACGTTGCGTTGGAAGGCCTCCCACTAGGTGGACCGATGACCTGGTGAAGGTTGCAGGGATCCGCTGGATGCGAGTCGCAAGGGACCGGTCAATGTGGACATACTTCAGATTGAAACAAATTTAAAGACAGAGACTATACGTAGGAGCAGACTTACACACATTTACACATTGCCAGTGAGATTCATAACCCATCCTCTGCCGCAGTTGGGTAATGGATAGCCTGCAATCTCATTCCATTTCCACTCGCAGTTTTATATGAAATACGAACGTAAATATTTAAATACTTACAAGACTCTAGTGAGGTGCAAGCTGCGTACATTTTATTTATTTCGGTTCAGCACCGCGCCTCGGTGTTCAGACACTCATTTGAGATAGCGCCATTCACACGTCTGCTGAGTTTACCGGTGAGCATGTGGGGCCATTACACTGAAATCAGATGCTTCACTCCGTGCTTCGGAAAGCACGTTAAGCCGTTGGCTGTCACTTGCTCGTCACAGGTACTTATTTAAAAGCTGTAAAATGTAACAACCAGTCTTACCAAAGGGTATCGTATTAATCTCGACTAGATTAATAGGAAACGGTGAAATGCCTGACGCATACCGCAGCGTCCGGAGAGACGGCTTGGTAGTGTGGGTCTTACAAACACTAAAAAAGTGAGCCTACTGTCGCCTTCGTGGTTGAGCCGCGAGAACTGTTACGCATGACGTTCGCGACCCATCCAGCGCAACCCGCCTCCGGGCGCCAAACTCCTTTGGCGATGTCCGGGCTCACCTGACACATCGCCAGCACTCATGAAGACCTTGCAATGCGACGACGATAGGGTCCCCGGTCCATCACCCGCTGGCACCTTCTAGGGGCATCAGGTCGATATGGCGCCTCATGCGCCGCCCTGTCCTCTTGAATCGCGTCAGCGAGGGAGTCTTCCTCCCTGAAGCAATCCGCGCGCTCCTTCTGCGAGATGACGTCCTCGCAGAAGGATCCTACTGCCTCCTCTGTTCCCCTGCTGTCGACCATGAGGTCTGGGTCTGCCCCGATTGCTGCTGCGAGAGCAGGGCGCTACACCACCCAAGCATGATCATGCTCGAGGGTATGAAGGGCTGCAGTCTCGCTTACCTCCACGCCACACACCACAAAGAAATACAACACCGTGAGGAAAACGTCAGGTAAAAAAATAACAAACATGTTTCGCCAACACTTATATTGCGAACCAGATTGTGCCGGTGAGTCTATGGAATAAGTAAAGTAGGGAAAAAAACAGCATTACTGCTAGAACTATACAGAGCCACATCACGATCATCATGTGGTATTCCATTATTAGGAACACGTCCACTGATTTTATGTTTAAATCTAGAAACATTAATACAGATTTATTTACAAAAGTCAACACATTGAAATTCGTTGAGTATTTGACGTGAAATTGTCGTGTAATATACAGTTCTGCATGCTTCATTTCACGCTTCAGCAAACAGTAAAACACTTATACCCAGGCCATGGTATAATAATATACTTCGCCTGGTATTCTCTTCCCGTGACAGCTGGGTCACGTGATTGGCCCAAGGATACGTCATCTGTATTTAGTGGCACTGACAGGACTCTATTGATAAATATTTTTAAAATTGTCTTTGGAAAAAAAACAAAGGTTTTGCCTTCAGCAGCCCAGTGGCAGGCAATAAGCTCGCTCCTCATTCCATAAGACTTAACTGGCGAAATGTGGGTATCCTATAGGTACTGCCCTACCTACCTTTTAGGGATTAGAAGCGTGATGTTATGTTATAACCGTCACAACCCCCTCCGGGTCCAAATTACTGGCCTGCACGGAAGGAAATGTTACACAACCGGAAGTGTATTATAGGAAAATATTAATTTAAAGTAAATTCCACTTTTATGGGGTACCGAAACACACCGCTTCCCACACTAGACCCAACCAATTTGCAAGAAAGACATTACACATTTTCCGTTTCCGACTTCTCTTGGTAATACCATCTACCTTTGTAATGAAACCACCTGAAAAAGGTCGCCAGCCACTATTCCGGTAATACACTTCAGTACTAAGGCTTAACTGAAAAAGAAGGTCTAACGGCACTGAGGTCCGTTTGCGCAAAACGTGTCTATTATAACTACGGAACCCGACCTTCGGGGAATCATGAGTCCCCTTTTAATTTGAAAGAGAAATCGAAAGCTGTATGTGTCGGCGGCCTTCGATTCACCAAAATACTTTTACCGCCAACTCGAAATTTGGCAACGTTTATCGTGAAGCAATAAGAGTCATTTTTGGCAGTATATTGGTTCAAGGGATCGTTGGATAAGTTTGTTTGTGGTCACTCAATGGGAATACGTGATATAATTCGCGTTTTGCATGGAAATTTCGTTCGAGACATGTGTGTTATCTAGATTTTTTTTGTTATTGTTTTTTCTTGTATGCTATTCTAATACTAAAAGATAAACATATTAGCTCCATGAATAGGAAAAATCTTCAAAACGGTCAGCAGCGTAGCAAATACTATATCTAAAGAATACCATAAATGAAACGGAATAAAATGTTTTTTTTTATTTGCTAGAATTGTACATTATAGATGGTCGAGTTTGTTGTTAAAGTTACTCAAACAATTCACTAAAACTAGCCTGCAAAATCCTATCCTATCCTAACTAATATTATAAATATGAAAGTAAGTTTGTTACCTTTTCACGCCAAAAACACTGAACGGATCATCCTATAATTTTGCATATACATTGTCAGGTGTACAGAAACGGACATAGGGTACCTTTCAGCCCTAAAAAAAGTACAGTTCCCGAGGAAAACAACAATAATTTGCTTATGATAAAAGATGGCGCCACGTGTCTTTCGATTCATGATTGAATTTTATTATAACAAGCAGAGTACAGCCAGAATTGATTGTCAAATTCTAAATTAACGCAAGCAATGCCGCTGGCAGAAGCTATTTAATAAAATAAGTGTAACTAATAGCATAACAAAAAGCTATTTCTTAAACAACATTCTTTTTCAGCACAGCAATTTTATGAAAAACATCAATGCCATAAATTGCTCTCGCCAGGCTGAATGATTGATAGAGGGTCGGCTGGCTCCACTCAATGGGCCAGAAGAGCCCTTAATTGCTAATCACCTGGTCTGAACCAACACTTGTGACTCCTCCGCTAAATTACATTAATTCGTCAAATTATTTGTATCTAGGAGACGTTTTTGTGGAGTAAATGTTGATGGGTAACTCAAATTCCAATTCAAATTCAAAATAATTTATTATTTCTTCACAAACATTACTTCATCATCTGCCTAGCCTTTTTCCTACTATGTTGGGGTCGGCGTCCAGTCTAACCGGATGCAGCTGAATACCAGTATTTTACATGGAGCGACTGCCTATCTGACCTCCACAACCCAGTTAGTACTGGGTAATACGAGACCCCTTGGTAAGACTGGTTGTCAGACTTTTTGGGCCTCTGACTACCTAACGACTGTTAAAGATCTACAAATGACACTTGGGTCCAACGGCTTCACGTGCTTTCCGAGGCACGGAGGAAACTCGGTATGTATTGGGTGGTCACCCATCCACAGACTAACCTAGGCTAGCACGGCTTAACCTAAGATCGACCCGAGCGGCTGAAATTATTTAGCCACGAGCTCCTTCACAAACATTACTTATTAAGTATAAAGAGCTTAAAATTACGGTCACTGGATAAGTTCGTGAGAGACTGGTGTCTGCACTCGGAAAACCTGTTTATCAGATCACCAGGGTCCCACCACACGGTATTTGGATTACATAATATAAGGTCTAACTATTCATAGAAATATTTTAAGACTAACTTCTATAAGTCGTAAAGTCGCCATAGCAACGAAAAAATTTGACTATTTTTTTATTACGAAATTATTATAATTCTAAAATTTTTTGAGACTTTTTGCATAAAATCTTTACTCCCATATTCTAACAATGTCAGTAGGTAAATACGACGTAGTAAACTAGCGCAATGGATGTTCAAAAATAAGGAGCTAGTATTTATTTTGTGGGTCAAGTAATTTAAAATTATTTATTTTTTATAAAAAGATACTCAGATAAAAAAAAAATGCCTTGAAATGGCTTCGTTATAGCCGTTAGATGATTCCATGAAAATATTTCGTGAATGAAAAAAAAAAAAAAAAAAATCATTTACGTGTCGTTTACGTTTGTATGAATAGTTAGACCTTATATATTTTTAACATATTTAAATAATTTATTTAAAATGTGAAGGGAAAGTGAAAAAGAAAGAGACAAAGAAAGAGAGAGAGTGTGTCTGGAAGTGTGAAATGGTATTTTTCTTATTTATTTTTTTGTACTCAATCGCAATGCGGTCCTATTTGACCTAAAGGTTAACTGGTAGAGAATGCCTTGTGGCATTAAGTCCGCCTATATACCACTCTTGTACATGAAGTTTAAATAAATAAATAAAGTGCATTAACATGAAAATATGATAAAATAAAAAAGATAAGATAAAAAAATACGCCAAATTAAAATAAAAGAAAAAATAATACGTGAGCAAATAGAAAAATGCGCGATAAATGTGGGGAAGGTGGCAGGTTGGAATTATTTAGGACAGGAAAGTAATTCCTAACTTGAATCATAATCTAATTTAAGAAGCCATTCCACCAGAGCATTCTTACAAGCTTTCTTTGGCAGGCGATTTGGTAACTAGTAGTAGCATTAAAAAAAATATATTACACAAAATGCTATTATTGTTGTGTTACACAGGTCGTCGCTGCATCTGTTTGTAATTGGTCACCATGGAAGTAATAAGTACGTCTGTACTCTTCTTGGTACTCTTCTTGTCTAAATAATAACAGTCGCTCGCATCGATCTTTAGGTTAAGCCGTGGTTGCATAGGTTGGTCTGCGGATGGGTGACCACCCATTACATACCGAGTTTCCTCCGTGCCTCGGAAAGCGTGTTAAGCCGATAGTCTCGGCTGTCAATTGTAGATCTTTGACAGTTTTTAAAGGTAGTCAGTGGCCTGAAAGTCTGACAACGAGTCTTAGCAAGGGGTATCGTATTACCCAGTATTGACTGGGTTGTGGAGGTCAGATAGGCAGTCGCTCCATGTAAAATACTGGTATTCAGCTGAATCCGGTTAGAGTGGAAGCCAACTGCAACATAGTAGAGAAAAGGCTAGGCAGATGATGATGGTACCTAATTATAAGCATAATAAGCAATTAGTATTCCCACTGTTGGGACACAGGCCTCCTCTCTGTGGGAGGGAGTAGGCTTCACTACGCGGGGGAATTAGTCTACTCCGTACAGTTTGGTGGATGTCACCATTTATTTCTTTATCACTTTTTTTTTCACACTGCACTTATGCAATCGAGCTACTACTGTTACTGTTAGCCTGTGTCATCCCACTGCTGGGCAAAGGCCCTCCCCATGACCTCCAAATTCGATCCAGGGCCAATGTGGACCAATGGTCGTTCGAGCTACTACTCGATTAAGAATTTCGGAAAACTTTCAAAGCAAAAGAATATGTCACAAAAAATATTTACGACAAGCTTCTAAAATAATATCACTACAGCTAAGTAAATAAAATACACGTAACAAAGGTCCCCTCGGAGTCACAGTGGTTTATATACATCTGCCAAGAGTGGGCTGGACTAAGCGCCAAGGTTCCGTAGTCTGCGTCGTTAAAAAATCTTGCAATATTTGCAACTAGCGACCCACCCCGGCTTCGCACGGGTGCAATATATACATAAACCTTTCTCTTGAATCACTCTATCTATTTCTGAAAACCGAATCAAAATCCGTTTCGTAGTTTTAAAGATCTAAGCATACATAGGGACAGACAGACAGCAGGAAGCGACTTTGTTTTATACTATGTAGTGATAACCATCCGACAACCTCGTTGATCAAGAGAACGCAAGTGTAATTGCTGAGCGTTGGGTCTAATGTCGACCCATACTACAATAAGAATATCCTAAAACATTTTTTTTTAATTATTTACTATTGACCCGCCCCGGCTTTGGACGTGTAGTAGAGCATATTTTGCCTACATGTATTATCTGTCGTAGGATGTCATCAGCTAGGGCGACAGCATGGAGCGCGGCTCCGATCGCATTAACTGAGATCCGTCATCGGCCATTTTTTTGTATGATAGAGTTGGTATTGTAAGCTCTTCTTAAAAGATAGATATATGCCATCGCGGACTTTTTGTAGATTTATAAAAGAGGAGTATTCGACAACGCATTGTTTTATTATATATATATATATTCTTTTTTTTTTTTTTTTAAACTTTGCCCCACACTAGGAATTTCTCCTGTATCGTGGGTGCGTTTACAAACATTTAATTTCACATACACAAACAGCCATATTATAACTATGCGTGGTCGAATATTCCTCTTTTCTTATCGAAAACGATGTTTAATCCCTTTGAGATATATCTCAAATTAAACATCTCTCGGATTAAACAGCGTTTTCGATGAAAACTCCCAGGCGGCTTGAGTTTTTCCGATACTTCCAACAATTATTACATTTCAACCACATTATTATGTCATATTTCAATCAATTTACTCAAAAACCTTGACACATTATGTACCTAATATCTACTGGTGAAAACCGTATGCAAATCCGTTCAGTAGTTTTTGAGTTTATAGCGAACTGACAGATAGACAGACAGACGCGGTGGAGGACTTCACTACATAGTATAAAACAAAGTCGCTTCCCGCTGTCTGTCTGTGCCTATGTATGCATGTATCTTTAAAACTACGCAACGGATTTTGATGTGGTTTTCAGTAATAGATATAGTGATTCAAGAGGAAGGTTTATATATATATATATTGCACCCGTGCAAAGCCGGGGCGGGTCGCTAGTTGTTTTATAATATGTAGTGATTTATCATGAAAGTTGCATATAGGTATGCGATCCATCGGGCTTTAGAAAACTTCTGCCACACAAGTATGAGACTGCATTGGAAGAAGAACATGTTTTAGACTCGATGCTGTACCCATATCGTTTAAGCTAGCGAGCAGTCACACAGCGTAATAAAATTATATGAATTTTATCATCTTACTGCAGAACCCCAAAAAGTTGCCTCATGAAAATAATATAGGGGCTCCGTCGTTGCTGGGACTTCAACTAAGTCGAAGAAATGGTTCATGCTCTGCAGGATTTTCTACTGCATTAATACACGAACGGTCTCATGTATGAGTATGATTTTCTGTTCCTTTTGAGTTCCAGCACAGAAGAAATAATAAAGGCGTTCATACTAATATTATAAATGCTAAACTAACTCTGTCTGTTAAATATTTAGCAGTTGGATGGACAATGAGCTGGGTAGCCTAGTTGGCTGACTTTGGAAATATGGGTACACAATAATGATACATTTAGAGCGTTTACGACTTACGGTATTTCATAAAAACTGAACCGAACCGATGTTAATGAAACTTCATACGCATAAGCAGGATACGTAAGTCTAAAAAGTTATCAGAGAACACAAAAAAAAAACAAACACAAAAACAAACAAACACAACAAATCTAGATTCCGTGGCTGCTACTGAGATATTCCTGATGGAAAATCCCAATAACACTTTGCCCAACCTGGAATCGAACCCAAGACCTCATGCTCAGCAGTCGCGCTTGCTTGCTATGTAATTTGTTTTATAATTTCATTGTTATGTATTTTTTTATGCCATCAAGAGCATCTCTCGTCCAAATAACTAATTATCTGCTTAGCCTTTTCCCAAGTATGTTGGGGTCGGTTTCAGTCTAACCGGATGCAGCTGAATATTAGTATTTTACATGGAGCGACTGCCTATCTGACCTCCAGAACCCAGTTAGTTCTGGGTAATACGATACCCCTTAATAAGACTGGTTGTCAGAGTTTCGAGCCAATTACTACAAAAAACTATTAAAATAAAATACCTCAGTTTTAATTTCTCAACTCAAAAGGACTGTATACATATTTTTGAATTAATTTAAAATGACCGGCAAGCGACAGCTGTTGCAAATGTTCAGGTGAACGTTTAAGTAAGCATTAGACGGACGTTTAAACATTGTTTAGAGCTGTAACGAGCCATTAGGACGCAAACACATTAGGGCACCGGACTTAATGTGATGATGGTACGTTTTCACGATTACAAACTTATTTGTTTACTAGCTTGTTGCCTGCGACCATCGTCCGCGTGAAATGAATATAAAAAAAAAAATCCCTATTTGAATCGGTTTTAAAATTTTTGCACAGAACCCTAAATTTTTTTTCTAAAATAAATATCGTAGTCTAAGTTACCTTGTAACATCAGCTATATGCCAGTAAAAGTGCAGACAAAATCGGTCCAGCCGTTTCGGAGATTAGCCGGAACAAATAGAGAGACAATTAAAAAAATGTTGTAAGAACCGTATACTTTTATATGCTGTTATTTTGAAATTACAAAGAGACACTTCAATTTTATTTACATGTAGCGTGTAGCATATAAGAATTGATAACTGAAAACTATTTACTTTATTTGAGTGTTAGTTTTAATAATTAATATTAGGGACACTTTTGGCCCAAAAGTCTGAAAACCCTATTACCCAGTACTAACTGGGTTGTGGAGGCCAAATAGGCAATATTTGACCTCCATAACCCAGTTATTTCCGTTCCTTATAATTTAAAATGACATGAAGCAGCCAAGCTCACAATTATACAAAAGCACAGATGCTAGATCATTTCTCAAGAGTTTAACTAATAACTCGCGATGCATAACGAGCATTATTTCTTTCACGTCTAGAGCAGTATTTAGCGGAAAATTACAGAATAATCTGCTCTGCAATAAATCTGAGGACAAGTAACTTAGTGCTTAGTTAGACATAAGTTTAACTAACATAAAACGTGGTTAGTTAACCTGCGTTTATCTATGTTTAGAAGAGTTATAAGCACATTAAGTTGATTCATGTTTTGGTTTTATAGAAATATGGAAGTGATTAATTTTAACTTGTACGAGGTTTTTTTGCAAAACAAAGCAAAGTTTTTAACATAACAACAATCAACGAAGGGCTAAGCAGACGTGTACCATTATAGTACATAATTATACATTTCACCAGTTATGTTTAAGTCCCATGTAATAGGGAGCGAACTTATTGACATCAACCGGGCGCAAAACCAGCATCCGTGGCTGCTACAAAAAAAAAACCGGATGGAAAAACCCCATAACATTTTGCTCGGCCCGGGTATCGAACCCGGGACCTCATGCTCAGCAGTCGCGATTGCGATCACTAGACCAACGAAGCAGTCTCAGCTAAGTCAGTTTTTATTTTCGGGTAAATCTTGCAAGAATTAAAATGCATTCGTGTTGAACCCACAGTCCTTCATTTAAAATTTGATGCCGTAACTATTGATCCGCACCTCCGTTTAGTGAAATTATAGCATCGAAACTGAAGACAAGACCTTTTAAATTAAACTCGAACATTTTTTAACTTACCTTTGATCGCTTGAATTCTGTCAAAAATTTACAATTCCATCTTGAAGCTTTCATCTATACAAATAAACAAAATTTAAGTGTCTGTTTGTTATTTCACAATAACAGCTTTATACTGAATGTCTGTGTGCTTGTTCCGGTTAATCTCCAAAACGGCTGGAGCGATTTTAACGGGACTATAGCCATAGACGCCGGCAGAATTATTTCCAGAGGGGTGCATCTTCAGTTCCATGAAATCAGCTCGACAATTTTTGCACTCCACCCCGGATATGTAATTTTTTTTGTTTGTCAATTCATACTCTTCTACGAATTGAAAAACGAACGTTGATTAAAAGGCGCCACGTGTCTTTCGAATCATGATCGAATTATAATTAATACAAGCAGAGTACAACCCGAATTGATTGTCAAATTCAAAATTAACGCCGATTACAGACGCAAATCCCAGCGCTCGAACTTAAACTTAGGTTTACACTCAAGAAGCAAATATGTGGACATTTCTCAGTGTTCTAACTGACTGTTACCTGATCACATGTTTGTTGAGCAGCAAGTTCGGGACGCTTAGTATTGATGACGTCACATTCATCCGGGACGTGTTTCACTGTGCTAGGAGCGATATGCAATTTAGTATTTGGACCACTTAGAGTTTAGGCTAGAAGATAATGTACTGGTCATTTTAGCCACCTTAAATTCTAAAAATGATATACCTAATTATTATACAATACGTATATTGGGTGTAAAAGTACCCTTAACGAAGCCACAGACACACATGCCACAAATTGTTATTTTATTTCATACCAAACTATTTTTTTTTTTTTTTTTTTCTGTCTTGTAATAATTATATTTATGTATGAATGCTAAGGGGAATGTGTGGTGTTACGCGAATGGATAAAATAAGAAATGAGTATATAAGAGGAAGTCTGAAAGTGGCGCCGGTGACTGAAAAGTTGTGTGGTAATCGGTTGTCGTGGTATGGGCATGTGATGCGGAGGAATGAGGAAAATGTTGTGAGGAAAGTTTTGAGTATGAATGTGGATGGGTATATGAGTAGAGGAAGACCAAAGAAACGATGGATGGACTGTATAAAGAATGATATGGCAAGAAAGGAGGTGTCGGATGAGATGACGAGTAATAGAGAAGTATGGAAGAAGAAGACATGCTGCGCCGACCCCAAATGAATTGGGATAAGGGCAAGAGAATGATGATGATGTACCAAATATTTGCACACCATGTGGCAGAATGTCATGAGAACACTGATAAACGTGAGACCATTTATTGTACCACATTCTAACAAATAAATGTATTTGAATTTGAATTTGAACGATGCTGAAAGGCACTTGTTCTCCCCGTTATCACGATATTTTTTTTGTTCTGGACCATTCCCACGTATGGAAATATTCGAGGTCGAAGTTCCAAC
Source organism: Noctua fimbriata (assembly GCA_905163415.1). Classification (NCBI taxonomy): domain Eukaryota; kingdom Metazoa; phylum Arthropoda; class Insecta; order Lepidoptera; family Noctuidae; genus Noctua; species Noctua fimbriata. Next base: position 5,343,404 of record LR990945.1, read on the forward strand.
ATTTTCACAAGATTTTTAAAATAAAAGTTTTAATGACGTAACTTTACTTTAAATACCTCCACGGCCCCCGTACTATTCAATGCATCCATCAGAACAATATTTTGAGTGCGTTGCATTGAGTAAAAACAGATTTTACACCCAAAAAAAAAATTGTTTTCCCAGCAATAATTTTTGCGTACTACTTAGTTTGATGTACAGAATGCTTGGTTGACGGCTTCGTGAAGGGTCCGTTTACACCTTGTATGAAATTGCCGACCGATTTAAATGTAGACGACCCACTGATCGAAATTTTACATAAGGTGAAACAATGGAGCTAGTCAAGAGGATAAAGGTCTCACAATAACTAGGCGTCGTTAAGAGATCCTCAACATAGACCAAGCAGACTATATGGGACTACTGCACGGGCTTCTACCAAATGAAAAGATCACGAAGAAATCGGTGTACAGTCGCTAGTACATCAAGTTACCACAAATTGACAAATTTCCCCAAATTTATTTATTTATTTATTTACACACTGTTTTAAGCTTTCACGGTTTACTTATACTGTCACTTACGGGATATCTTCCGTGATTGTTCATTATTTTGAGCTCCCGATATTTCGACGCTGTTGCAAGCGCCATGATTGCGGGTTAACTGGAGAATGCAGGTGGCTGGAAAATAAATTGTTAAGAGCAGACCCCGAAAGAGAGATATCCCGTAAGTGACAGTATAAGTTTATTTATAAAGGCTGTGTATACAACCAATTACAGTAACTAAAATTATAAAAATAAAAGAGACAATTATAACAGAAATTAAAATATACAAAATAACAAAGTACAGCAAAATTTGAAGTGAAAATAAAAGAAGGTTAACATCTCTTTCATAAATTCCTCTCATAGTACTTCTGACATACCAATATAATCTTCGTCCATCCATCAGCAAATAGATCATCTGTTGTAACCAAGAGATCAAATGATTTTAAATATTAAAATGTTGATGGATAACTTTAAAATTGAATGAGAAAATTTGACAGTTACTGGTAACTTGATGTGCTGGCGACTGTACATAAATTTAGAAAAAGATACGCGCCGAATACCTACGTCCTACATAACATCGTCCTATTTATAAGTCGATTTTAAAGACCATTTGGATAGTTTTGGAAATAAAATACGGGAACATTAAAAATAAAATCACTTTATATAAACAGCACCATACAGGACTATCAAAAAATTTGGGGAATATACAGAGCCGTTCTCCTTTTCGAACCATTCTTCCGCAATTTCAATTCCGTCCATTGGTTAGGCTCAATAACGTTATGTCGAACGCTACAAGTTTGTTTCTACTCTCTCGAGCAATCGACCGACAAGAAAATCGACCCGACCTTTAATTAATTATTTATACAAACAAACATGGTATTTAGTGTAAAAGCTAAATACCTCAGCTTGTAAAACGATAAGCAACTATTATCCAGTACTTTTAAATGAATGCTAACTGAATGAAAATGAAATGAAGAGCGCTAGCTGGTGGCTTGTAGTAAATTAATGGTCTGTGGAAAGCCGGTTTGGAGTTAAATTGGCTTCCTTTAAGTTCTTGTAACTGTCTCCTCGCTGATGAACACGCCTTAACTCCTGCTGCACATTAGCGTACGTCAGGTGATGATTCCCAGCGAATTTGAGACTTTAAAACGGTCATCTCTCTTACTGATATTTGTATGTTAATCGTGTTAAGTTACTTGAAAAAATAATCTTGGTTTTCGGTCATAGGGTGAGCCGATTTGGCTGCTTGAAACTTCATTTATTCTTGTCCAATGAGTCCCAATATAGCCAGCAATTTTACGAACAGATTCACTATCGATGTGTAGAGAAGATATGCTCCTAAGGCCCACTCATCTTCATGAAGCTCTATTGCTTTACCGCCAAGTATCATTTGAAGTTCCGCTACAAGTATCTGAAAATAAATATAGTGTCTTCACTAAAACAGCTAGCTTTTGCTGAACGTTTCGACTGTCAGTAGGTGAACCTCTGCTGCATGGTTCACGTGCTTACTAATTTTAAGATATTGTTTTAATTTTGAATTTTGATTTTATTCTTAATTTAATTTTGATTTTGTTTTTACTTTTATTTTCATTGTGTTTTTAATATTAATTTGGATTATGTTTTTAATTTTAATTTGGATTTAGTTTTTAATTTTATTTTGATTATGTTTTAATTTTAATTATGTTTTTAATTTTAATTTGGATTTTGTTTTTAATTTTATTTTTAATTTGGAATTGATTTTAATGTAATTTATTTGTACCGATGATTCAAAGGTGATTGAAATTTGGTGTGGACAAATGTGCAGTCATGTATGTAAAGCAAGGGGAGATTATGGAATCCGTGGGAATTCAGCTCTCGGATTCCATACACCTGAGAACCCTTTCCGCAACCGAAAGCTATAAGTATTTGGGTATGTCGGAAGCGTTAGGCATTAACGTAACTGACATGAAGCAATCGTTGAAGGAGCGCTTCTTTGGACGCCTGAACAAGGTATTACATAGCCTTCTTTCAGGCGGAAACAAGGTGCGCGCCTTCAACGGTTGGGTCATGCCGGTTTTAATGTACTCTTTCGGCGTACTCAAATGGACTCAGACCGAACTCGATGCCCTGGATAGGAGAGTTCGTACACTGCTTACCGCAAACCGGATGCATCACCCACGATCATCGGTGATGAGGCTGTACATACCGCGGAAGTGCGGGGGTCGAGGGTTTTTAAACGCGAAGTCCCTTCACAACCGCGAGATGTGCAGTCTCAGAGAATATTTTTTAAAAGTCGAGGTGGGTATGCACCGAGATGTGGTCGCAGTGGACAAGGGACTCACCCCGCTGTCCATGGCTAAAGAGAACTGGCGCAAACCTGAAGTACTTACTACCGATAACCGCAAGGAAGTATGGCAAGGCAAGGAGTTTCACGGGCGCTTCTACCGAGCTCTTCATGGGCCCGATGTAGATTTTCTAGCGTCCGTGTCCTGGTTACGTTTCGGCGATCTCTTTGGAGAAACTGAAGGTTTTGTCTGTGCGATTATGGACGAAGTTATGTTGACGAACAACTACCGGAAATATATTATGAAGGACGGGACAGTTGACGTGTGTCGGGCATGCCACCGTCCGGGTGAGTCCATCAGACATATTATTTCTGGTTGTTCTCGTCTGGCTAACGGCGAGTACTTGCACAGGCACAACCAAGTAGCCAGGATTATTCACCAGCAACTTGCCTTGAAATATAAACTTGTGAAATCTGGGGTACCGTACTACAAGTATGTGCCCGACCCAGTTCTCGAGAAAGACCATGTCACGCTGTACTGGGATCAGTCTATCATTACTGACAGGACTATTGTCGCCAATTAGCCTGACATAGTAGTGATAGACCGATCAGCGCGCCGCGTAATGGTAGTCGATGTTACCATCCCGCATGACGAGAACCTCGTGAAAGCTGAGAAAGAGAAACAAATAAAATATCTCGACTTGGCACACGAGGTTGTCGACATGTGGAATGTGAACTCGGCTATCATTGTGCCGATCGTCGTGACGGCCAATGGCCTTATAGCCAAGAGCCTCGACGACCATCTTTCGAAGCTCTCCTTAGGCGGTTGGATCAAGGGCCTGATTCAGAAGGCAGTACTCCTCGATACGGCTCGTATTGTGAGGAGGTTCCTGTCTCTGGAGGCCTAACCACCGGTAGCTTGGACCCTGCTCCCGCTACCGGCGGACCACTATTTTTTATATTTTTAAATGTTTTTTTTATATGGTTTTTGTTAAAAAATATTTAAAAATGTAATTAGTATGTAAGGAAATAAATAAAGGACATAATAATAATAAAACCTTGCAGGATTTCTTGTTTTCAGAGGTAGTACAGACAATGTAAACGTTAGTACTTAGAACTACAGACTGTACTTAGAACTTCAGAGTCTCCTGCCTTTGAAGACTAAAATTTCTTTGGCTCAAACACTTATTCAGCCGATAATAGATTATGCCGATGCCTGCTACCTGGATGCTACTGAGGAGCTATTAAATAAGCTTAAGCGCTTGCAAAATTTATGTATTCGCTTTATTTTTGGTCTCCGTAAATATGACCACGTTTCTCACCTTCGCAAAGAACTCAAGTGGCTCCCAATCCGCCTTCGCAGGAACACTAGGATCCTATGTCTCCTCTTCAATATCCTACACAACCCGTCCTATCCTTCTTACCTGCGCGAGCGTTTTTCTTATGCTCGCCCTACGGACGCACCATGTAGATCGCACCTTAGATCCCTACTTAAATCCCATCCTCATAAATCCAGCTATTACTCCTACTCCTTCTCCGTACATGCTGTAAGGTTGTGGAACTCACTTCCGCCTAGCATTCGTGATTTAAAGAGCATATCATTGTTTAAAACCAGAGTGAAAGAGCATTACCTTTCCTCTCAATTATGATTTATAATATACATATATATTTTTATTAGTTTATATATCTCAGCATTATGTATTTATATAAGTATTTATTAATATTTACTTTTATGTATATTTATACAGTATTATAGGTTAAATTATTTAAGGCACATATATACACACTCTTCTCTTCCTTTTTACACACTATCGTCTACATTTATTTCTCATCTCTCCTTTTTGCGGGTCTGCTGGAAGAAATTTCATATGAAATAAGTTGTACCCTTGTACTCATTTATTATAATGTTATTTTCCTGTGTTGTCTTCTGTGTGTACATAAATAGTTAAATAAATAAATAACTACTAAATTACAACTATCACACCAAGATTACTATAACATAACATAACAAATCATGACACCTGTTATCCCCGAAAGGTGAGGTTAGGTTAGGTTAGGCATAGACGTCATTTCGCAGAAGGAGGCGGCGGAGCGCCTGAGAGAGCAGGACTCAGACGCGATTCGTTGCAGGAGGACGGCGGAGAATGCGCCATGGCGACCTGATGCCATCCTAGGAGGTACCAGCGGGCGATAGATCGGGGCGTCTATCCTCATCGCATTGAACGGCCCTAACGAGTGGTGGGGATGCCTCAGGTGAGCCCGGACATCGCCAAAGGAGTTTGGTGCCCGGAAGCGGGTTGGGCTGGATGGGCTGCGAACGTCATGCGTAGCGGTCCTCGCGGCTCATCCACCAAGGTGACATTAGGCTCACGGCGGTGTTTTTTAGTGGGTGCAAACCCCACATAAAAAACCGTCTCCCAATGGATTTAAATGATTGTGAATAATTCTTTACTGTACACAATTCCTTAATAAATAGTATTCGTAAAGAAATTGAGAAATGGTATGTACAAAGGCGAACTTTAGTGATAGAGAGAGATAAAAATAGAGTAGAATTCAGTTTCTTTTTGTAAACACTAGAACTTAAATTGATTATATAATGTGTTTCAATCGAATATTTACGTGTAGAGACGGGTGCCGCACTTGGCCGCGTCTTTGAATCGATTTGGTTTTCCCATCACTAAATAGTGCTTGTGACAGTTGTGACGTCATAGGAGGTAGTCAAAAATGGCACGCTTGGTTTTCATTCAGATCGTGATACTTGCGTTATCTAAGTCTATCTATATCTATGGACACAGCCTAATTTGGGGACCTCTGTTTACTAATTACTTTGTTAAAATTTAACTTGTTACGATTATAATTATCACAGCTCTAAGTTAGATGAAGAAAATGTTTGTAACAATGGCTTAGTAAATTTATTCCTATTCTTATTAAATTAATAAAAACAATTAAAGTTACACTCACCACAGCTTGTAATAAAGTAGATAGAAGCAGTATTATCAAATGAAACACCGTCATCTTCCTTCCAGTGATTAGTCTTACGCCAAAAAAAATCGTGGTGACCACCAAAAGCACAAGTCCGCCCATAAGTATGTATAGCATGTAACTTGTGAAGTCGAACTGAAATTTAAAACAAGCTTTAAATTTAACTATTTTTTTTAAATTTCGGTACGAGGTCAAGCGTAAACTTTTTAAAACAGATGTCTTTTGTTTCGCAAATCGATATAGCATGAATCGATATAGAGGGAATGATTCAATTTGAACATCGATATTATGACTCTCGAAATTAATATTTTACCATTCAAACATAAAAAAATATTTATTTTTCATGTTTCATCGCTGCCCCCCAAAACCAGTTTTATTTTCAATAAGAAATTAGTTATAAAACTAAAAAAAACAGACTATGAAAACATGGATTGGGTTCCGTCCGCCTGCTTCCTAATGCGCTTGGTTTTTGCGTCCAAGTCGGGTTTTTTAGTTTTATGATTGCTTTTTATATTTCCAGCTTTTCAGTTTAATAATGTGAAAGATATATTATACTTAACACAATTAATCGACTTTCATTTTTCACAAAAATCAATATGGCGTCTGCTTGTCGCCATATTGAATTTTGATTACTTGCCATGTAGCCTGAAGCCCCCATAGAAATTTTTCATCGGTTATTAAAAAAATAACAGCTGTTCCATACATTTTGACCGTGTAGGTATTGCAGTTTTGGAGTAAACAGCTGTTTTTTTTTAATAATCATCAAAAAGTTTCTATGTTGAGGTATTCAGAATGATGTACTGAATACGTGGTAACTGTTTTAGCGCCGGTGTCCTTTCCTCCCTGTATAGGCTAATAAACACATTACCCTCCTCAGTCGGGTAAAAAGGCGGATGGTAGGACTGCCAAGGTTCATAAGAAATATTCGAATTATTTTTTCGAATGACTACGTTGAGAGATTTTCTTGCAGAAAAACTTTAATTTGCTAATAAAGCTGAACATTCTCTCAACAACCATAAATCATAAATCATCATAAATCATATTTATTTCTGTAAATTGGTTTACAAAACTCTTTTACATGTCACAACATGTTGTTTTAAAACTAGATGGGGCCGGTGTTTCGTACCTGAATACTCTGAGAAGAAACATCCGAAACAAACTCAGTGTCTTTTAAAGTCCAGACATTGCTCAAGTCATATTATGAGGAACATGTAGATTAATGTCCGAGATGGTATTTTGAAGAAATAACCACACAGATTTGAGTGGACCTTTCCAGACAGCATTTGCGTTTTTTTGCAACGAATAGCATTTGCATTTTTTTTAATGTTGGTGCAATGAGCAACTGCTCGATACTGGTAAGATTTATCAGCGTCTGTAGACAGTGGTCAGTCGAAGCATTAGAAAGGAAGGACTCACTTACTTTCGTAAAGGCAAGCATAGTGCAAATACCCACTATTATCGCTGTAGCGAAAACTGCTTGCAGAATAATCTCCGTATTATAAAACGCTGAAAACGTGGCAGCCATAGCACCCATACCGACCACCTGAAAAATTTACTATCATCATCATCATTCATCATTATTATTTCAGCCGAAAGACGTCCACTGCTGGACATAGGCAAAATTTAAAAGTCGTTGAGTAATTGATTTTAACTTAGTAAGCATAACATAACATCACGCCTGTAATCCCCGAAGGGTTAGACAGAGGTGTGCCTAATAGTACAGCCACGTTTCGTTAGTTATGTTTAAGTCCCATGTAATAGAAGGCGAGCCTATAGCCTTCAACCGGGCACAAATGTAGACTCCGTGCCTGCTATTGAGAAATTCTTGATGGAAAAACCCAATGAGACTACCCGACCCGATAATCGGACCCAAGACCATGCTCAGGAGTCGCAAGCGCGACTGCTGAGCATGAGGCTGACTCATTTGGGAAATACACCTCCATAATCTCACGTCTTTGTTTCATGGGGGTAGAGAGTCTAGAGAGAAACTACAAAACGGGGCAGATCCAGACTCCGTGGCTGCTACTGAGAAATTCTTGATGGAAAAACCCAATAACACTTTGCCCGACCCGGGAATCGAACCCAGGGCCTCTTGCTCAGCAGTCGCGCTCGCGACCACTAGACCACCGAGGCAGTAACTTAGTAAACTTACCGTAAATTCGAACGATTTTAAAACAGAAAATATTCGTCAATTATATTGACCTACGTACGAGTAGTTTTAAGATTTCAAATTCATAACTATCAAAGAACTCAGCCAATGGAGTTATACAACATTATTTTTAGTATATGCGAAACCTGAATATAGTTTGTTCAGAATAAGTAACTGAATCGATTCCAATCATTTTTAAACCATGTTATATTTTTTCCCAAAAATATTTAAAAATGTTAAAAGTTGGATACCGAGCAACTTTGAGTACCTATTGCAATTATTTTAGGTACCTACTGCCAAATTATTCTCAACAATGAGCTCAAGACGAAGCTGAAGGCGCGCGCTGCGTGATGACCGCGTTTTTGTGCGGACAACTAGGTAACAGAACAAGGTTATAACTTTGTGATTTTTCATGATACAGTTTTGAAAGTTTGTACATAGATTCTTTACATAAAAATACTAGACACGTGTATCAGGTTTCGCATATACTAAAACTAATGTTGTGTTTCGAACCATGGGCTCCGCCAGCGGAAAACAAAATGTTGAAACTATGACCATCATTTCAGCCGAAAGACGTCCACTGCTGGACATAGGCCTCCCCGAAGTGTCGCCACATTGACCGGTCCCGTGCGACTATGACTAGTATCTTGGTAACTAGAAGATTCCCAGGTATGGTCCAGAACAAAAAAAATATCGAAAATATGGAGAACAAGTGACTTTCGTCTTCGTAAAGGGCTCGGCTTTTTACACCTTTTAGGTAATTAGTGCTTGACGTAAAAAAATCGACTAAAACGCTATAGTATCGTATTATTATCGACTTAGATAGCGTTAGTTTAAATTTCATTTACGGCGTTCGTTTTTGCTACCTCACTTTGTCTTGCCGTCATTTTGGGCTCACTTTGTCTTACCGTCAAAATTAAAAGTAAGATAGAGGCCGGGGGTCTGCGAGCACAAGCACAGCACATGAAGGCGTAGTTTACTGCAATTACGAGTATCCTGCAAATTAATATAGGACATTAGCAATTTTGCAGACGTACTTTAGTTTTTTTATAGTTTAGTCATTTTTCGGAAATTCAGCGACTGACAGATTTGCCAATCGCTAATGCTGAGGGTCAAAATCGTAATACGTCATACGTATTAAGATGTGCTGGCGCGCTTCTTTTTTCCAGACAATAGGGTAGTTGACAAACCAATCAATTGACATACTTTTTAAGAGCTGTCAAAACGTGATTCCCTTTTATATTTTGAATGGAAATAGCACGCAATGACGTCATTATTTAATCAACTCAAAGACTCAACTATTTATTGATTTCAAGGCAACTAAAATCTAATTTTGCAATTAATTGAAAATTAATCGGGTCTTCAGGTCTAAAATAAAGTAATTTTTTAGAGAAGTTGTGTCTTGGAATTATTGTTTAATGGTGTCAACTACCCAAATACTGCCGGGGCAGAGCGCACAGGCTGTTTGCCGTGCCTCCATGTCAAACTGTTGCACGTGCTAAATCGCCAATTCCTTGCACTCTGGCCGCGCTTAATGATCTCTTGGATTCTAATCCAACAGACGATCTGTTTGCTGATGGATGGACGAAGATTTGTCAGAAGTACTGTGAGAAGAATTTATGAAAGAGATGTTAACCTTCTTTTATTTTCGCTTCAAATTTTGCTGTACTTTGTTATTTTGTAGATTTTAATTTGTGTTATAATTGTTTTTTTTTATTTTTATAATTTTAGTTAGTGTAATTGATTGTTTACACAGCCGTTGTAATTAAATAATTAAGTAAATAATAAAGCATTACGATATCGTAAAAGACAATATCAAATCCTGCCCAACATTTTCATTTAATCCTACTAACTTATACACGTGAAAGTCTGTGAGGATTAATGGATGGCTTGTTCCTCTTTCACGCAAAAACTACTGAATGGATTTGGATGAAATTTGGCACACAGATAGTTTTTACCTCACATGGGATACTTTTTATCCCGGTAGTATGTTGCCGTGGGACAATTAACGAACTCCAAGCGGGCGAAGTCGCGGGCATAAGCTAGTTTACAAGAAAATAAATATTTTCTTAATTAATGAAATATAATCGGATGAAAATAGGACCTTTTGAAAATAAACTGTTGTTCTGTAAAACTAGCGGGTTAGAAATGATTGAAAAGAAGTTTTTGACCCCTTTAAATATTTGCTGGATTGCCTCTTTTTCTCGCGACCATCTGCTTTACTTTGTACGCATACTTACAGGTATGAAAATATATTTGTAAATATAAGCAATTGAGTATTATAATCGCTTAATCATTTATAAATACATGACTATACCATAATTGTAATGGTTGAAATCAGGTCTCTGTCATATCATATTTTGACTCGTTCCTTCCTTTCATAGACGAACCCTCCCTGGCATGTCAGTTTAATAGCACGTATTGATTTTATTTTCTCAATTAAAACTGCACCTAAACTACCGCTATTTTAATAAGCTCTACATTAAATTAAAAACTTAAAAACCCCCATCGCGAGAAAAGCGAACAAATATTTGAAAAGTCAATAAAATGGCTACACCGATTTTGATAAAATATGTCTAATTGCGATATACACATCATGCACTTTCATTTGATACCCCACTTGGGTATATTTGAAAATATTCTATTTTTCATACCCACTTTAATCGTTGCAGCCATTTACTAGATATGGGGTTGCCATATCTAGTAAATGGCTGCAACGATTTTGATAAAACGTATCTAAGAACCATCGGCAAGAAACTAGCTTTCAAATAAAAGAAACTGCATCCAAATTGGTTCACTCGTTTAAGAGCTACGGTGCCAGAGACAGACACACACACACATTGCTATGCTAATATGACTTTTAAATCAACTTACATTGCGGGTATAGCCAGCAGAAGTCCAATTCGTCTAAACAATTCTTTCAATTTGGGGCTGAAATAAAAACATTTAAAAGTTAAATGATCATACTGTTAAGTCACAAAGAGAGCGTCAGAGTCTAGGAGTACTTATTTATTTATTTATTTTATGCACAATGTACACAACCAATTTTACACGCTAAGCTTAAACTAGTGAGTACATGACCCTGTTAGGGCGCAGCAAGATAACTTAAAACTAATATTGCAGAGAATGTATTATCTAATAATTATGACTTACAGAGATCATTAGGAACTTTCAAATTTAAACATTATGTTAATTAAACTATAAGTTTGAAAGTTCCAATAGTAGTAGTTACTTACGTTAGCACAACAACGGCTATGAAAATAGCGGTGGTTACTAACATGATACATGTTACTCCCATGACTAGAGCGACAAATGGGTTTCGATCTTTAGGATTATAGTCTATCATTGCCCCTGTTTGATATTGTTGAGGTGGAGGATATCCTTGTTCTTGGGAGTATCCTTGGTATTGAGGGTATCCAGGGCCTTGAGCATATCCAGGGCCTTGAGCGTATCCTGGGTTTTGAGGGTATGGTGGAGGTTGTTGTTGACCCCATCCTTGAGGGGACTGTACTTGACCAGGACCGTACCATCCTTGAGCTTGAAAATATTTTGGAGCGGGAGGAGGGACTTGGGTCTCAAGTGAGGCTAGACTTTGAGTGCGATCTAAAACAAGAAAATAAAATTATTTATTTTTGGACTAACTTTACCGCTGTTTTTCTTTAAGGCTTAGGGCTCACGGTGATGCTACTGCTTATGCCGACGTGTTAGGGTCTAGTCTACACGATCGCAACTTACTAAAGCAGGTTTCCCAACTCAACTTTCTTTAATAGAATGCTTTAGCATTCAATTTGAATTTCGTATGGATCACCTTAAACACGAAATTCATCCAGCCGTTTGGCAGAGGGAATATAGAAATTTACAAACATACATACAAGATACGCGCAAAAAACATAACACTTCCGTGGCAGTCGGGTAAAATCAAAGAAGTCTTTGACACTATAAAAACTATGACTACACAACCATTCAAGCAATTTATTTTAAAATAATCTCATATTTAGCGTCTTGAGATTATGTTTATGCCAGCAAGCTGTTGTGGCAGCAATTATGAACTCAATCCTGAAGAATTTAAAGAAACGCAATATACTCACCGTCATGCGTCATAACTGTTTGCTCTGGTGGTGTAGGAGCCTGTTCTTGGCGCCAAGTCAGTCTCGGTAACCGTTGCTTCCCAAAATCAATCACACTATCGTATAATTCATTAAATGTAGGCTTTTGCCTAGTAACCATTGGAATTATTATATGCAGTTTCAACTGAGAATTGTTTGCAGTTATCCCTGCATCTACTTCTTCAATTGTATTAGTGCGATTTTCTATACTATTTTCTTTGACATCAATGCATACGATATCGCTGCTTTTAGCAAAAGTTAACGGACCCGGTGTAACAGTTTCATTTTTGGATCCTTCCGATTCCATGGCATTATAAGATATTTTTTGTGTAATAGGTAAACTGTGTGCACTCTCATTGTGTGGATTTCTTGTTTTATTGAGCTCTGAAATATTCATAAGCAATAAATTAAATAAAAAAATAAATACAAATAAACAATCAAGGAATGTCCTTGTCTTCAAAATATTTTCGTTGTAGTTGTCAACTCTGTGATTGTCAATGGCATGATCATTTCAATTAGCAGAGTTAGTCATGAAAGAGTTTTTAAACAATTTCAATAAGTATACTTCCTTTTGTAGTAAATATAAGGCGGGTCGTAGATGCTCGCGTCGATATCTACGCATCCCGTTCACCTCGCTCTATCCCTCTGTGGATCATTTTGGCGTATATCATCAAAAGAGGATGTGGTCAATCACAAGTAATTGAAGAACTTTGTCACTTCAAAGTTCACCCAAACTGGTGCGCGCACTTGCTTACAGCACTGGCGCAAGCACTTGCTTCAAGCATTGTGGCAAGCATTGGCGTGAGCAATAGCACGAGCACTGTATAGGCACTCCAAAGTCCGATACCGAGCGAACGAAGTGGTTTTGTGAGCTTCGCAAAGCTGCCGCGGCATGCTTAGTGAACGATGCCAACCCCGCGAGCACCTCTACACCAATGGGTATTTCGAGTAAAGCCACCCATACATCAACCCTCATGAATTTCCACCGCCCTGGGGTGGACGAAGGGGTCTGCCAGATTCTTACAAACTAAAATCTCACGGTGTCCTTCGACAACCTTCGAACGGGATGCTAGAGTACTTGCGCAGTTCGTCACGCTCCTTTTGCGAGGTATAGACTCGCGTGAACATGCAGGCGCCATCATCCTCTGTGTCAGTATACTTCGCAGTGTCTGTTCCTCAAATCTGTCACCCGCCGGCCTCACTCCATGGCAGCTGGAGATCAATTTATTTTTAGGTCACGTACAAATGCGAGCTTAACCCAGAATTGGGTTCTTTTCCAGCAAAATTCATTGTGATATTGAAGTTGGAGGCCCAAGGAAACAGCAGGGCTCAGATTTTTGCAATGCCACCTGGAGTCCCAAAACGCAAACGGATCTTAGCTACGATTTGCGAAATCCCAGCTGTGGCCAAGGTAATAGCTTCCCGGTACGTCTTCCCCCGTGTCGTCGGCAAAAGAGGTGACACCGACATCATGGAGAAATGCACCGCTACTCTAGCACCTAGTTGGACCCAATGTTCCACAGGACTACATCTGTTAAAGCTGTCACGACTATCTATCTTAATAAACGTGAGCGAGCATCTCTACCAATATATCTATAAACGTGAGCGAGCACCTCTACCAATGTTTAACAAAATCGTTGTCGAATATTTTATCTGTGGTGGACTTGTAATAATACTATTTTAGGTCCTGATACTGATAGCCTGCGTCATCCCACTAATGTGCAAAGGACCCATGACTTGCATTTGTTTCGATCCAGGGCCAATGCGGACCATTGGTCGTTGGTTTTGTCCAGCTCGTCCAGGTGGCTGTGTCAGGGCATACGGCAGACGTGGCTAGCCCAGTCCCACTTCAATCCAGCGGCTTTTTGAGCATTGTCAGTAATTTGTGTTGCATACACCGTCGGTTAGTTTGACACCTAGAATGCGTAGGTTCGTGCGTCTTTTAGGGACTTTACATGGTTTTTGTTTTACAAATAATTAACAACCCGCCCCTGCTTTTCAAAGACACAACAGTGACAAGTGCAATCATCAAGATTTCTGTGATATTAATAATAAACCAGCTGGAAGATAAGTAAATCAAGTATCTTAACTTGGCTCACAAGGTTGTTGACATGTGGGATTTGGACTCAGCGAGCATTGTGCTGATAATCGTAACAGCTCATGGCTTAATTGCCAAGAGCCTCGATCGATACCTGAGGAGGCTCTCGTTAGGCAGCTGGATCAAGGGCTTGATTCAGAAAGCGGTACTTCTGGACACAGCTTGTATTGTTAGGAGGTTCCTCTCTCTGGAGCCCTGACCGCCGGTAGCTTGGACCCTGTTCCCGATACCGGTGGGCTACATTTTTTTTATATTTTCAATTTTTTTTTTATATCTAACCTATCTTAGGTTAGGTTTTCTCAAAAATCATCTCAGTGCCCCAAATCAACCTCACCTATACTTTAGTTGCATCCTACTGAAGAATAAACGAGGCTCTGAGAACCGACGTATGGTTGTATAACCATTTCTCATGGAACTAATAAGTACTAACTAAGCCATTTCTAGCCAAAATATGATCTTTATTCCATTCTATTTTTCTTTATGGCAATACGTGCCGATGTCGACAATTCTGACAATGTTAGATGCGACAAAACACTAATATGAAGGCTATTCCTTGAGCTTTATTATTTATATAAGTTTTTGAAAAAATTATTGCTTAATGAGTATTTCAGAGCTGAATAAAACCAAAAACCTACACAATGAGAGTGCGGTCAGTATTCCTATTACACAGGAAAATCCTTACCACGCCATGGATGTGGAATTGGTCAAGAAAGAAACAGAAACACCGGGATCGTTATCTATAGCAAAAAGAAAAGATTATGTGTGCATTTATATGATAGAAAATAGTACAGAACATCGAACTGATACAGAAGTAAACGCAGGAATATTGGCAAACAATTCAGACTTGAAAAAGCATGTAATACCTCCAGCGGATACGAGAGAAAAGTCTATATTTAAGAAATTGTACGATTGTCTTATGGATTTTGGGGCACAGCAACGGTTGGAGAGAAAGATTCGGCGTCAAAAACGGTCTCCACAACTTCCAGTCACGACTCATGATGGTCAGTACGTCCTTCCGTTTCCTTAAGTTCTCCATAATTATATTCATAATCACTTGATTAAAAGAGTATCTGAAGAATTTCTTGACAATTCCTTCTCTTAAAAGCCACGCTTCAAGTTCAAGGATAGATCATCATCCAAATACTTACCAGTTTCTTGTTTATTTTGTGCTTTAACCCACTCATTGCCGTGTTGTTGTTAAAAAAAAAATAAAGATTTTTCTTGTCTCAGATCTGACTAAGAGTCAAGACCCATTTCAGGCCCAGGTGTATCCTCCTGGTCCAGGATATCTTCATTCTCAAGGATACTCTCAAGAAGAAGATCAAGAAAGCGTAACAAGATTAAGAGGAGGGTCAGGTCGAAGCTTATTTGTCCTGCTAGTATTAGGAATAACATCTATAATGTTAACGATCACTGCTGCGTTCGTAGGGGCTGTTATAGCGTCGTAAGTAGTCTCTCTCTCTTTTTCTCTATTCGTTTTTTTAGGTTCCGTAAATGGCGAAAACGGGACCCTTATTTGATTCGTCGTGTCCGTCTGTCTATCTGTATTTCGCAGCCGTTTTACTCCGAGTCTGTTTTCACCACACAGTTGAAATTTGGAGAGTAGGTGTCTTCTATGAACCGCTTTACAAAAGTGATATAAAATAAAAATAAAGTGGGTCTATACCATGTAACTAAGGGTTGAAAAAAAAATTCAATGTATAGAACTGTGAGGGGTATCTATAGACACCTCTTGAAAAATGATATCGAGGTTTTTAAACACTCTTTTTCTTAAGTCAATGGTTGATGAAATACTTATTTACTTCTAGAACCGTAAAAATGGTCCCCCCTCCCCTTCTATTTTCTAAAGTAAGATGAGGAAAATTCTGAAAAAAATTAGGTTTGTATAACGTAAAGAAACTTTAAACCAAAATGGTTTGAATAAAATTTGATATTTAATTTTTGAGATATGGGAGTTTTTCGTCAAACTGCAGAAGTAAATTTGTTTTTCAATAACATTCACAGTATGAAAAAAAAACAAATTTATTTTTCTGTTGAGTGTATATTTACATACAACATTAGTTTTAGTATGTGTGAAACCTGAAACACGTGTCTAGCATTTTTATGTAAAGAATATATGTACAAAATTTCAAAACTGTATCATGAAAAATCACTAAGTTATAAGCTTGTTCTGTTACCTGGTTGTTGGCACAAAAATGTAGTCACCACACGGCGCCACCGCGCGCGCCCCTCAAGCGTCGACTTGAGCTCATTTTTAAAATAATTTGTCAGTAGGTACCCAAATGATTGCGAAAGGTTCTTAGTGTCGCTCGGTGTCCAACTTGTAACTTTTTTAAAATATTTTTGGGACAATATAACATAATTTAAAAATATTGGAATCGATTCTGTTACTTATTCTGAATAAACTATAATGAGGTTTCGTTTCGTTTATAATTATACCAAAAATAATGTTGTATAAATGAATGTTAGACATATTGTGATTATATTATTTAGTCCTACGGAACCCTGTGTGTCAGATTCGTACTAGACCGGTTTTTTCTTGCATATTTTTCGTGCATATTAGCAGTCCGTAACAGTATGATAATTGGCTACTTTCCAATTCACCTCTAAAAAAAATCCCGTAACTAAATTAGGATCCAGTCTCGCTTCGAGAACTTTATTTAGTGTAACCATTTTTGTACGGCCAGGCAATTAATTGTAGACCCATGGTGTAATTTATTTTCGGTATGTTTTTGAAATATAATGCTTAAAAACAATTAAAATGAAACTATTAATATAATATTTTCAAACTTAAATACTAGCGGAAAGGTTAAAGCAAAAAGATTATATTCCCGAAAGGAAAATAGTTGTTTTTTCTGATTTTAATTTTTGTTTAAGAAACGAACCGATGTCCTTTAGTGTACTTACTATTTGTTTCAGGCCCGCATTGAGAAGATTTTTCCAAGGATTTGGATTATTCATATTTATTCCGGCAACGTAAGTTACTTTTATTGAAATGCTTCCCCTTAAGGCGAATAAACAATACACACGATACGATGCCGCATAGTAACACGTTGTTATGTTGTGTGAGATACCACTTCGTAACGTGGAAGTCTACGACATGCCGACAAGCCACGATGCACGGGTTACCACAGAAACAACCTACTAGATCCTTCCATTTCTTTTCATCATTGGCTCAGGACTGCATCGTATGTTTTCGCGACACGATACATCCGATGTGACGTTGCATCGTGTGTATGTGTTTGGACCCTGATCGTAAGCGATTGGCGAGTCAGTCTCTGCAAGTTTCCGAAAAACGACAAAATTGCTGACCACCGATGCCAAACAAATCGAGTCTGCTAATGCCCTATATTGATTTGCAGATTTGTCTTGCTTGCAATAAACTGCGTCTTCGCGTACTCCGAGTGTGGACGCAAGCCGCCCTGCAATATCATATGTTTAATAATAACGGTACGCTCATTCAATCTATAATAAAAATAAATAAAATTGAAGTGTCCTTTTGTAATTTCAAATAAAAGCTTTTTACTGAATGCAAATGAAATCATATACGGTACTTATAACAAAAAACATTTTTAAATTACTGTTTTTTGGTGTTCTGTCCGTCTGTTTGTTCCGGCTCATCTCCGAAACGGCTGGACTGATTTTGACGCGACTGTTACTGGCAGATAGCTGATGTTATAGGGAGTACGCTTATGATTACTTTTATTTTAGAAAAAGGATAAGTGTTGAGCAAAAAAAAAAACGAAAATCCTTGAAATTGTTAACAAAATCCTAGAAATTGTTAAAAAAATCCATGAAATTGTTAACAAAATCCTTAAAATTGTTAACAAAATCCAATTTAATAATAATAATTTCACGTGGACGCAGGTCGAGGGCAACAGCTAGTTTAATATGAATACAGCGCATAAGAACGCGGTCCACGTGAAGAAATTCGTTGTTAAAATATAAAGGCACCTTAAATCAATTACTTAACAATTTGGTGTCTTTTCAGGTGGTCGCAATGACCTCCATAGCTGCAGCTGTGTCCAGTGTATATAAAACTGATATTATATTTCAAGCTATCTTGGCTACTACGATTATAGTTATTATTTGCACTATTATCGCTTGTACGAGCGTAAGTCGATCCTTCCTTCTAATTTAATTATTTATTTATTTATTGGAAACTCAACAGCTTATTATTAATATGACATTTTAAGTGAAATTTCACCCCACTATCAATGAACAGCTCAATACAGTTGCAACAAAGTAACTAGCATCTTAAAGTCTGTATATACTGAAAATTGACAGCGAGATGATAACAATTATCTCTTAAGCCATTAACAGAATTTCACGGCATTTACAAAGCTAGGTTAACTAGAAAGTGGCTAAAAAAAAAAGAAAGAAATTAATACTGTGCAAAGTAATGTGGGATTGTTGACACATTGTTTACAAATCTTAGTCAATATATTTAAGTGATAACATGATCGACTAAACATTGCGAAAAAGCACAGTATCGTAAAGTCCGATATATAATGCTTCTACTTAACCTTAACATAGATAATCTTAATTTTCATTACCGTATGCCGTGGGTCTATGTCTGTCTGTCAGTCTATCACAGCCAATTTGCTTCGAATCTACTGGACCAATTTAGTTGAAAGTGTTTTGAATTATTTGGCTTGCCTGACTTCTGCCATTTAATTGTATATTCGAAAAAGCAGCCACGCATTAAACCTATACAGGGTGTAAGGGACAGCCCTCCTCAAACTAACAGGGTGTATTCAGCTCCTTATTTTGAATCATATTCTATAGGAATTTTTCTCCAGTTTTTTTTTTTTTTTTTTTTTTTTTTTTTTTCAGTTACTGTTCCTTTATTTTAATTTAAAATTACATTCCCTGTACGCAGCACTCCATTTATGTAATTAATACGGCTAAAATAAAAAATCCAACAATGGATGTTGAAATACTCTAACGAACGACTCGTGAAATCAGGTGTTAATTTCCTAGGGCCGTCATCTACCCCGGTCGGGACGGAGAATGGAACCGGCGAGAGATGTCGTGCGGTGTTCCACAGGGATCGGTTCTGGGGCCGGCCTTGTGGAATATCGGTTACGACTGGGTGCTGCGCGCCGACTTTCCTAGCGGTGTCAGCGTAGTCTGCTACGCTGACGACACGCTGGTACTGGCACAAGGGAGGTCGCACGAGGCGGCGGCCGAAAACATGACACGCGGGGTTGCGATAGTCGTGGAGAGGATCCGGCAATTGGGTCTCGAGGTGGCATTGCACAAGTCCGAGGCCATGTGTTTTCATGGGCCTCGGAATGCGCCACCGTCGGGATCCCTACTGACGGCGGGAGGGGTTTCCATCGGCGTCGGGTCGACGCTGAAGTACCTGGGACTCGTCCTCGACAGCCGGTGGAACTTCGTGGAGCATTTCCGACGTTTGGCCCCCAAACTGGAACGGACCGGGGCTGCCTTCAAGCGGCTCCTGCCCAACCTGGGGGGTCCAAACGCCTCCTGCCGGAGGCTCTACGCGGGGGTCGTGCGGTCCATGGCCCTTTACGGGGCCCCGGTGTGGGCGCGTTCTCTGAGGCGGCAAGCCGCCCGCTACCTGAAAGCACCCCAAAAGGGGATAGCCCTAAGGCTAGTCCGGGGGTACCGCACGATCTCCGGTGAGGCGGCGAGCCTCCTTGCCGGATTGCCGCCATGGGATCTGGAGGCTATAGTCCTCGCGCGCCTTCACGAATGGCGCGCGGCGGCACTACGTCGGGGGGAAACTCCGCTGCCGCGGCAAATCGCCGCTCAGCGGACAGACCTCCGGCTCGATCTCATGGTGACATGGAGAGAGCGACTGTCGCAACCCTGTGCAGGGCACGCCACCATAGTGGCGATAAGTCCCCTCTTTGAGGAGTGGCTAGGGAGGCGCCACGGCGCCCTCACCTTCCGCCTGACGCAGGTCCTCACCGGACACGGTTGTTTCGGGAGGTTCCTGCACCGAATCGGGCGGGCGGAAACGCCCGGGTGTTTCCATTGTGAGGATCGTCCGGAGGACACGGTGCAGCACACTGTGGAGGTCTGCCCCGCTTGGGCGGAGCAGCGCCGTGTCCTCGTAGAGGCGATTGGCGGCGGCGATCTCTCGCGCCTGGCCCTGGTTCAAGCCATGGTCCGGAGCGAGAGGGAATGGGAAGCCGTCACCTCCTTCTGCGAAGCAGTCATGCTAGTGAAGGAGGTGGCGGAACGTGAGAGGGAAAGAGCCTCACGTCCCAGCCGCCGCGGGAGACGCCCTGGGCGTCGGGGGTCACGTGGTGGCCCCCGGCCACCGTAGGCGCGGGCCTGTGGACGGCGAGTTATGGGCTAGCTCACCGTCCGGCCGTCTTATGACGACAGGCCGTGTCGACGGCGCGTTCGTGTTCCACGCGCGCCTCAAAGAGATGTCAGCAACCACGTAGGGGTCCGCACGGGCCGATGCCTGCCAGGGCTGCGGGACTGTTCGAAAGAGATACCGCGGCCCTGGAACATAAAGGGCAAAGAAGGAACATGGATGGGTTTTAGTCAGTACAAGTCTGACACTCCCTTCCGCTCCGCCCCGAGCGGGGGGGTCATTTGATGATTTCCCATCCTAAAAAAAAAAAAAAAAAAAAAAGGTGTTAATTTCCTCACGGTTGTTTCGGGAGGTTCCTGCACCGAATCGGGCGGGTGGAAACGCCCGGGTGTTTCCATTGTGAGGATCGTCCGGAGGACACGGTGCAGCACACTGTGGAGGTCTGCCCCGCTTGGGCGGAGCAGCGCCGTGTCCTCGTAGAGGCGATTGGCGGCGGCGATCTCTCGCGCCTGGCCCTGGTTCAAGCCATGGTCCGGAGCGAGAGGGAATGGGAAGCCGTCACCTCCTTCTGCGAA
This sequence comes from Noctua fimbriata, assembly GCA_905163415.1. Lineage (NCBI taxonomy): Eukaryota > Metazoa > Arthropoda > Insecta > Lepidoptera > Noctuidae > Noctua > Noctua fimbriata. Next base: position 5,364,390 of record LR990945.1, read on the forward strand.
GCAGTCATGCTAGTGAAGGAGGTGGCGGAACGTGAGAGGGAAAGAGCCTCACGTCCCAGCCGCCGCGGGAGACGCCCTGGGCGTCGGGGGTCACGTGGTGGCCCCCGGCCACCGTAGGCGCGGGCCTGTGGACGGCGAGTTATGGGCTAGCTCACCGTCCGACCGTCTTATGACGACAGGCCGTGTCGACGGCGCGTTCGTGTTCCACGCGCGCCTCAAAGAGATGTCAGCAACCACGTAGGGGTCCGCACGGGCCGATGCCTGCCAGGGCTGCGGGACTGTTCGAAAGAGATACCGCGGCCCTGGAACATAAAGGGCAAAGAAGGAACATGGATGGGTTTTAGTCAGTACAAGTCTGACACTCCCTTCCGCTCCGCCCCGAGCGGGGGGGTCATTTGATGATTTCCCATCCTAAAAAAAAAAAAAAAAAAAAAAGGTGTTAATTTCCTCACGGTTGTTTCGGGAGGTTCCTGCACCGAATCGGGCGGGTGGAAACGCCCGGGTGTTTCCATTGTGAGGATCGTCCGGAGGACACGGTGCAGCACACTGTGGAGGTCTGCCCCGCTTGGGCGGAGCAGCGCCGTGTCCTCGTAGAGGCGATTGGCGGCGGCGATCTCTCGCGCCTGGCCCTGGTTCAAGCCATGGTCCGGAGCGAGAGGGAATGGGAAGCCGTCACCTCCTTCTGCGAAGCAGTCATGCTAGTGAAGGAGGTGGCGGAACGTGAGAGGGAAAGAGCCTCACGTCCCAGCCGCCGCGGGAGACGCCCTGGGCGTCGGGGGTCACGTGGTGGCCCCCGGCCACCGTAGGCGCGGGCCTGTGGACGGCGAGTTATGGGCTAGCTCACCGTCCGACCGTCTTATGACGACAGGCCGTGTCGACGGCGCGTTCGTGTTCCACGCGCGCCTCAAAGAGATGTCAGCAACCACGTAGGGGTCCGCACGGGCCGATGCCTGCCAGGGCTGCGGGACTGTTCGAAAGAGATACCGCGGCCCTGGAACATAAAGGGCAAAGAAGGAACATGGATGGGTTTTAGTCAGTACAAGTCTGACACTCCCTTCCGCTCCGCCCCGAGCGGGGGGGTCATTTGATGATTTCCCATCCTAAAAAAAAAAAAAAAAAAAAAGGTGTTAATTTCCTGCCTAGTTAAAGAGTTCATCGAACTCGTCGTCGCGTCTGCCGTTCGCTACGTGCTTTTTGCCATGGCATACATCGTGTATGAGGAAATAAAACAACTCAAATTTATTGGATTACCATAACATTCCTGAAATAATTTCTTGTACCGGTCATCTTAGTATGATATACTGAATTCACCCCATCAGTTTGTGGAGGGCTGTCCCTTACACCCTGTATTAATCAATAGTTGGCATCAATACAAACAAGTTTTCTATGAGAGAGAATCTTCTAAAGCCTCAAGTTTCCAAGATATAAGTCATCAAAGTTACAATCTTCACCATCAACACAACTTTGATAGCCTATATTTCGGAAATGTGACGCCATAGAAGATTTTGTCAAACATAATACTTATTTTTATTGATGCAAACTACTGATTGATACAGGTTTTACTCGTGTCTAATCAAAGTTGTACTGATGATGCCATGAGTGAAAAGATTCTAACTTTGATAGGTTTTATCTCGAAAACGTGACGCTACAGAAGACTTTGTCGCATACAAACCTTATTTGCATTAATATCAGCTATTGATAAATACAATTTATAAGCGTGGCCGTTATTTTGAAAATAAAATCAAATAAAACGTTATGCAGGCCAAGCATCCTAAAAATCCAAATCCAAATCTTCCAAGCTCTTTGTACATGTGACTTTCTGCGACCCAAACACGGACGTGTATCGTACCTCTTAGGGAAGAAACTGGCTTATATTTATAATAGGTAATTTAAAAATAAGTTGATTTAAGAAAACGATGAAAATTTCCCATTATTTTCTACCCTTATCTCCGAAACTACTAAGCCAAAATTGTTGAAAAAACACAGAAAATTGTTCTTTACTTATAGATTACAGAAAAATTTGCAAAAAGTCCCTAATCAAAAGTAACATGATCCATGATTTAATCATTCGGAACCCTTCACCCGGGTTTTTTCATTACTGTCCAACTTGATAATTGGCAGATTTTTACAGTTTTTAATAAAACTTGCCATGGGTACGTAACCAATTTATGTTTTATATTTCAGTTCGATTTCACAAGTTACATAATATATATAATCGTTATTGCACTCGCGGTTTTTGTGGTCAGCCTTGTGTTCTTTGCTGTAAGGATGGTGATGGGAATGGAGATGATAATCTTACATTTGGTACTGATACTTGTTTCTACCTTGATACAATCTTTGGTGAGTTGTACGTTCATTGTTTAATTTACTTATTTAGTACGGGTTGTCTTAGGTTCCCAAACTAATTGATTTATCAGTGGTTCCTTTTTAGACCAAAATCTTATTAATGTGTCGCAGGATTTCTAGTTTTTTCTTTTTACGATACCTTTTGACCTCCCACTAGGTGGACCGATGACTTGGTGAAGGTTGCAGGGATCCGTTGCAAGACGCACGGGACTGGACGAATGTGGCGACACTTGGGGGAGGCCTATGTCCAGCAGTAGACATCTTTTGGCTGAAATGATGATGATGTTTCTTCAGATTAAACCGGATGATTGAATCACATGCTGTGTGTAGAACTTTTATTTGGTCTGTTTTACCGAAAACATCCAACACTAATATTATATGTATTGCTTCGTGGGTCTAGTATAATTATTAGCAAGCGCTATTACTGAGTACGAGGTCCTGAGTTCGAGTTCCAGGTAGGCTTTTAGTAGCAGACCGGACTCAGGACTTTTGCCAGATTGATGGCAGTAGGGTCGCCCTTTATTACATGGGACATAAGCATAACTAGTGAAATATGGATGGAAGGTGAACTATTGCTACTAACATCTGCATAGCCCTTCGACGATTACAGGCGTGGTTGTTGGAATTTAGTAGTCATAACTACTAAAATTTACTTAAAGAGCTCGTGGCTAAATAATAACAGCCGCTTGGGTCGATCTTTAGGTTAAGCCGTGCTTGCCTAGGTTGGTCTGAGGATGGGTGACCGCCCATTACATACCGAGTTTCCTCCATACCTCGGAAAGCACGTTAAGCCATTGGTCCCGGCTGTCATTTATAGATCTTTGACAGTCGTTACAGGTAGTCAGTTCCCCAAAAAGTCTGACAACCAGTTCTACCAAGGGGTATCGTATTACCCAGTACTAACAGGGTTGTGAAGGTCAGATAGGCAGTCGCTCCATGTAAAATACTGGTATTCAGCTGCATCCGGTTAGACTGGCAGCCGACCCCAATATGGTTGGGAAAAGGCTAGGCAGATGATGATGAACTACTAAAATTTACATTGTGTCTCGTCTAAAAACAAGAATTCCTGCAATGTTTGAGTGCAGACTAAAAGCATAAACTTATTTTCAGATACTCATAGTGGAGCTTCAAATGATACTGGGTGGAAGAGCATTAGAGCTTGATGAAAGCGAATACGCCTTAGGAGCATATTATCTCTACACATCGATAGTCAACATTTTTTTAAAAATGCTATTTTTATTTGGAACAATGTCAGAAGACTAAATAAATTCGCAGTGATAATTTGTTTAGCCTAATCAATGGACGTGTGAAAGAATGGTTTTGACAAGGAGGACGGTGGGCTACTATTTTATGATCCGTCTCTGATGATGGCTATCAGGTATACCTCTGCCAAACGGGTTTAAAGGCGTGATGTTTTGTTATTCATGGTGTTTTTTTTTCGAAAACTATACAATTGTATGTTACTGTATATTTTTTTTCATGAAACATGATGTTTATAAAAGCAATAAAATATTTTACAAAATAAATAAGTTCAGTGTTTCTTATCCGGGGATCTTGCCGTTTTGCCTAAATGATTTTGACAAAATTTCATTATCGTAACAAATTTTAGCAATTTTTTTATACCAATGACTTTGGAATGATTTTAGTCCGCATATTTTCATTTGGTCAATTTTTTTATCGGCAGAATATTACCAAGGATAATTTCATTATGGCATTTGGTCTTTAATCAAAAGATTTATTTCAAACAATCTTTAGACAATAAACATTTAGTCAAATGAATTGTTAACAAAAAATATAAAGATAAAAATAAGATTTTTAGGAATTATAAAAAATGCACTTATATTTTAATATAATATTATAATATAATATAATATATGAAGGACGCGACGGTTGACGTATGTCGGGCATGCCACCGTCCGGGTGAGTCCATCAGACATATTATTTCTGGTTGTTCTCGTCTAGCTAACGGCGAGGCTACTTGGTTGTGCCTGTGCAAGTAGCACAGGCACAACCAAGTAGCCAGGATTATTCACCAGCAACTTGCCTTGAAATATAAACTTGTGGAATCTGAGGTACCGTACTACAAATATGTGCTCGACCCAGTTCTCGAGAAAGACCATGTCACATTGTACTGGGGTCGGTCTATCATTACTGACAGGACTATTGACTATTAAAACGATGATTCGACTTGTCACTGTTGTGCCTTGCGAAGCAGGTGCAGGACGTTAGATATTTGTAAAAAAAAATGAAGTAGGTACCTAAAACAATTTTATTACAAGTCCACCACATTTCGAACGGACAAATTTCACAGGCCACAATTAAGTGGAAGCGCTCCGGAAAACATCAGTCAACCGGTCTCGCAGCGGACACGGCACGGATAACCGGGGACTACGCCGGATAACACGGCGAGAACGAATAATTTACCGGCCCGGTTTTACCTCGACTTGTCTTTTGAGTTACAACCTCACCTTGTATTGTATTCTCCTGTTATATGAGTTAGGTTTTCATAATTAAAAGTGTCTATGAAGCTTCACTGTGTAAAGACATGACCCTTTCTTTACTGTCTCGGAGTCGGGTAAAAGGTCGCTTTACGAAGCCGAGAGTCTCCTTGTTCTTGCCATCATTGTGTTTTTTTGCTTTGTAACATACCTGGAAACCTTCGCGGTTACTTCCGTCCAGAAGCTTTCATATTTTGAAGTCAAAAGTTCCGCAGCACGGGAGGTGGCTTTGGTTTGAAAAAGTTATTTCATATTAACCGAAGATCACAACAAACATTATCAGTACACTTTCTCGAAAACTGGTTCTTATCGCACTACGATTAGGTTCAACATGCAATGTATTTCACACGCGTGAATTTTTAATATATTTCTGCACACGTGCGGAAATAAAAATTTCCAATTTTATAATTTTTTATCATCATCATCATCATCCACAGCCCGAACTCACCCGCTGCTGGGTATAGGCCTCTCTTTTCTCGTGCCAATCCCCACGGTCCTGTGCCAGCCTCATCCAGGTTTTTCCCCCGATGGCAACTATGTCGTCTGCCCATCTCGCCGCCGGACGACCCACGTTTCTTTTGCCAGTTCTTGGACGCCATTCGGTGACAGCCTTAGTCCAATAATTAATACTAAGTTTAAATGGATACAATGACTATAGTCGGCGGTGTTTGTTTTTTCTATAAATCTTGGCAAAGAGATTTGCGTCTTTACGGCGTAAATATATTTTGAGTATTTAAATTGTCTTTAAAAATAGAATATCAAAAAAACAAATATTTACTTTTATTAACAAATTAACATTTATTTTTGTTCTAAATTCAAAAATATCTGAATTATATATTTTTCATATTAGGCTGTTTAGCGGCATCATACCTTTGCTTCTTCTTCAACCTGGCGAAAGCGAAGCGCGGAAAAAAAGCAAATTAAATCATAGTTTCCTAATAATTCCTGACAAAAATATTTTCTGTTCTAATATTTTATTTCTTCGAAAGTGTATTGAAAAACGTCGTTTGATACGCGTGGGGATTTGTTACTGCAGTTCTCGGCTCCATAACAACCTCGCCTGCGGCTCCGTTGTGTCAATTCCGCCTCGAATGCAATTACAAAATTTCCTCACTTATATCAAAATGTACTATTTTTTCCCATAGTACAAAATGACGATCTCAGACGCTTCATCTAAGTAAACGGTTTACACCAGTGACTGTTCATTTTGGTATCGTTCGATATACTCACGACACCAATGAAGTAAAATTAATCTAACAATTCGAGAAGTAAGCATATTCTTGCGGGAGCAAGGGCCGTGCTGCATCTTGCATCTAAGCCTGAACCTGTTTGGGGAATTAAAACAAAACATTTTGTTTGCATAATAATTTTTAATGCCATGGATTTCTGCAAAATAATGCCGGATTCTATAACTTCACTTTTCGAGTCCTTGTCTTGTCGCCGTCGCTCAGAACGTAGACTATGTCCTTTGTTTTATATTATTCACAGCTTATTTCGTTCGGGACAATAAAAACAAACTTTTCAGTATACCTACTTGCAAGGAGACCAACTTTTCTACTTCAGTTCCGTACCTCTGGCGTTCTCTTCATAATATAAGCATTTGCATATGAAAAGATGAGGTGTATTTGGAGGTGAAAATGTTCTTATTCTTAACATCATGCGACAAGTAATATTTCTACCGCTATCAAGGATATCATAAATACATATTCTCAGGTATTTAAATGTCGAATATAAATGACTAATGAGAGTAATAGTATGCACTCATTGTTAAATAAATAGTCATTGAACAGACTCATTGCTTAGTAAAGAGTTTTATGAACAGACTCATTGTTGAGTCAATAGTTTTATAAACATAGTAAATAATTTTATGAACACACTCACTGTCGAATCGATGGTTTTATGAACACACTCATTGTTCATTTAATAGTTTTACGAACATACTAATCGTTCAGTGAATAGTTTTATAAACACACTCACTGTCGAATTAATGATTTCATGAACACACTCACTGTTCAGTCAATAGTTTTACGAACACACTAACCGATCAGTAAATAATTTTATAAACACACTCACTGTCCAATTAATGCTTTCATTAACACACTAATTGTTGAGTCAATAGTTTTATGGACACATTCTTAATTGACTCAATAGTATTATGAACCTCATTGGTGATTAAAAAAACTGGTAGCAAAAAGCCAGCTGCGTGAAATCGAACGTTGCCAAAATAGTGGTCTCTATAATGATATTCCATTTTAGTTCGCCCAGAGTGTTTTGTATAATATTAGAATAATTCATTAACATTATTACAATAACATCTACAAAGACTTTACGACTATTGTTGACTAAATAATAGAAGGTAAGTTTTGTTTCCAGTTAACATCTGTTGACTGTTAAAAACACCAAGTTTGCTGAAATTAATAGAGTTTTGTGCGAAAAGTTATTAGAAATAAGGGATGAGCACCATTCGGCCTCTCCGCTTCGTCGCATGCACGGCTAAATTATTACCTTTTTGATATAGTTTAAAAAATAACTGTGTTTTTAACTATTTAAATAAAATTTACCCATTTGCTACAGCAGTTTGAAATCTTTTACTGTATTAGCCAGATCCAAACCAGACGATCCAATTATGGATCACCGATCCTGCGATCCAATCTGAAGGCTTGAATTTTTTTACGATCCTGCCGCGCCGCTCCAACACGCTCCAGCCGATTCACACTGATGACTACTTTCAAAATTTTCCGTATCATTTGATCACATACCATGCGTTTGACCGCGCGCTCCGCACAGAATCGTCCATGGCACACGCGCCAGAAGACTGATGCACCTTTGTGCTTAATTCAAGAAGTCGGTTCTAAACACTAAACAACGGACGCAGTATGGATCGCGCGAGGCATGTCCACACTAAACGCTCCTGTGGAACACGCTCCTGCCGCGCGCGATCGGAGGTGGTTGGATCGTCTGGTGTGGATCCAGCTAATGAAAACGCACAGTGAATGCAAAGTCCATTACGATTATCGTTTCGATTAACACAGGCGAGAAAGCTCCAATATTTATCAAGCAAGTACAAGCTTTTTGCTGCAAATTCTAGCGTAAAATATTGTGAAAGGAATTGTTTCTTGGCGAATGTTAATAAATTTTCCTCCCAATCGTAACATTTTGAGTTGCCGAAACCGTGTAATGAGTTTCCAAACTCGTTCGTTGCTGAGATTTATTGCACGAAATTACTTCGAACCTCAAAATATATCTTTACAAACTCTTCGATAGCAGAAAGTCTGGGACGTAAACTTTTCAGTTCAAATAATGATATCTGGGGGTCTACCTCTTAAAGTAGTACACCCTTAACGAAGCCGTAAGCACGTGTTTTTCCCACCATTACGTTTTTTTTTTTTACAATGGACCATACCTGGGAGTCTTCTAGTTACGGATATATTGGAGGTCTTTTCACACGTTTTTTTTTTAATGTAAATATTTCCTTTAAATAGCTCCAGGATCCCAAGGCATCCATGAGAAGTGAGTCCTACCGCAAACCGTGATTTTTCACCGCTAAAAATAGTCGCTACCCAGCAATATTTTTTGCGCAGTGTTTCTTAGTTGTATGTACAGAATGCTTGGTTGACAGCTTTGTGATGGGTCATTTTACACCTTGTATGTTATATTTTTATTGATAATTATTTTCTTCTATTATTTCGTAACTACTAAAATGAAAAAGCGTTTATTCGTGGTGACCTCCATTACAAAAAATGTTATTTCTGCCAAACTCTAAAGCGGTTATGTTGCTGTGTTAGCTGTTATGTCTCTGCTTCACTCTAAGATAGACTGGTAGAAAAAGACTCCTGTATACAGCATGTAAACGGACCCTTCACGAAGCCGTCAACCAAGCATTCGGTACATCAAACTAAGTAACTATGCAAAAATTGTTGCTGGGAAACCACTTATTTTTTTAGATGAAATATCACGTTTAACGGTAAAACTCAATGTAAAGCAATCAAAACATTGTACTGATGGATGGCAAACCAGTATTTAAAAAAAACTTTTGAAAAAGTTGGAACTTTGACCTCCAATATCTCCGTAACTAGAAGGATCCCGTTAGGTATGTTCCAGAACAAAAACGTGATCGCAATGACGGTGAGAATAAGTGCCTTTCGGCTTCGTTAAGGATCTATTTACCCCCTTTATAGTGCAGTACTAGTATGACCACTTTAATATGCAGTTAGAGGTGGTGATGCTGTGTCATCGTTTATGAAAAATTAAAAAATGCCATAAGCCCAAAGAATACTTTACTTACATCTACACGCATTTAGTACTAAATGTCACGACGATTTCCGAACGTCCCGGTCTAAGGTCGGCTAATAAATCTCTGTCAGGCCAACAATGCTTACCGGAACTGTGTGACACTGGAACCGTCACTCAGTAATGTGTATTTGCTTGAAATGGTACTCTATGAACAAGGCCATTTATCAAGCGTTTACGTATGAATTATAATGAAGCTCTAAGACCTATTTTACATTTAGCACTATTTTTTCGGCGTGAAATTGGTTTAGAAGTAAAAGGACAGTATCCTAAGACCATCTCCCTGGAGCTGCATCGGTTAAGGCACCTGCTCTTGCTATCACATCTCAAAATTCTTGATTATAGTGGTATAAGAATCTCCTAGTTCTCAAACGACGTTGATAAGGGTGTCAGCAACCAAGTAGGGGTTTGCATGGGCCGATGCCTGCCAGGGCTGCAGGACTGTTCGAAAGAGATACCGCGGCCCTGGAACACAAACGGCAAAGGAGGAACATGGATGGGTTTTAGTCAGTACAAGTCTGACACTCCCTTCCGCTCCGCTCCCCTGCGGGGGGGGGGGGTCATTTAATGATTTCCCATACGAAAAATAAACAAAATAAAGGGTGTGATATGAAAAAATAAAATATATTTTATGTGTGTTGAATATAATATATAAATATGTTTGCATGCCAATTTTTGTGGCGAAATGTGTCATTGCACTAGATATTATTTTTACCATCTTTTGTATGTACCACATTTACTTCAAGTAAATAATTTTAACTTTGACTTTAAAAACTGAAAAAAAGATGGCGGAGTAAGATCTGGCTTTGACCATGGGTCAAAAGATCCATTCTCCATGTTACAGCTCGTTGCTTCTTTCTAGCATCCTATTTATTAATTATCTGTGTTAAAATTCTGTCATCAACTGATGTGTCAACTGACATAATAAGTCAAAATATAAAATAGGTACATTAAAGTAAAAATCTTACATTAAAAACATGTATTTAAAAACAAACTTTTGGAAAACTTGGAACTTTGACCCCCAATATCTCCGTAACTTTCTAATTATTTTTACCATACTAAACCAGAAGGTTCCCAGGTATGGTCTGGAACAAAAAGAAATATCGCAAAGACGGGGAGAACAAGTGTATTTCGGCTTCATTAAGGGTCTATTAACACCCTTTATAAAGTAGAGTCGGTGACGCTTCGCCTTATCTCTGCTCTTCCTATGATAGAATGAGGATGGGGGAATTATAATATGTAAATCCAAGGCACACTCGCCGAAATGAAACCGACAGGTTGACAACAGGTTTAACTTTTTTTTTTGACGGCACAGTTGTCGCAATGGCTGTGCGTTTGGCTGCTGCGCTGCGTGTCGCGGGCTCGAATCCCCCACGGAACAATATTTGTATGGCCTACATGTAGTTATGTCGGGTTTGGACGTTTATGTATGTGAGTTTAAATGTTTGTAAACCTACCCACGATATTGGAGAAATTTCTAGTGTGGGGCAACGTTTGAAAAAAATAAAATTTAAATTCGATATTATATTTTGCTAGTGAGGTCTGTGGCAGCAGGTCTGCCTGCGGGTCCGGTTATCTGGTAGTACAATACAAGTAGGCACACATTATATTGCCTAATCCAAGTTATTCTGTCGTCTCCTTCTCTGCCTTGTTCGTGCACTCAACGCAATTGCTTTTAAATGGATCCGATTTTTTAAATGTAAATTAGGCTTCATTTGATTAAGAATATTGATAAAGTTGGAATTACGGGAGGTTACTTAAAAATACATTAGCAATCTTATTTCCATTCGTTCAGTGAATGTATTGAATCCTCAATTTATTGTACGTAAGGTTTCCTTTTTAAGTAACAAGATAAATATTGGACATTTTCTTAAGATAAATATTTATCTTCTAGTTGAAAAGCGTAGTCTTTTTAACCTACTTCAAACAGGAGGTGGTTATGTATTCGTCCTGCTTTTTTTTAGTCAACCTCGTATTGGCTTTACCACTTTTGACAACATTATTTATTATTTTCAACTTGTATTTTCCCACTGTAGGACAAAGGTCTCTATGGGACACAGGTACTCTCCACGAGATCATCATCAACACCAAGGCGTTGGTGGCCTTTTTCGGGGAGTTGAGGTGAATGGAATTATTTTTCAACCCGTACGAAAATTGCTTTACTTTATTTTCAATACGCGCTTTGGACGTGGAAATGCGGACACCAGCTCGTTATACAATAGAATACAATGCAATGTATACCTAAATATGACTATTAATACCATTTTTGCACTACACAGAAATCTGTTCTATAAATTAAACATGTAGCGTACAGATGTCTTCCATTCTTACACAGGAATAAAGATAATTGTGTATTAAAAACATGCATCGTGCCGGCGATCGCCCTTTCAAGTGGATGGTCTCGTGAATTATTCATGCTCTCTCAAGGAATCTTTTTGCGATTTATATTTATGTACACACTGTCTAAGAATAATGAATGCAAGGTGGATTAAAAATTTATGGAGGATTTTTGTTTTAATTGTCGAGGACATGGCTTGGGGGATTACCATGAACGTCCTAGAGTAGTATTGAATCGTTTTCGAGAGTGGTGAAGAGATGGTGCTAGACGTCCTGTATACAACCCATATCATCATCTGCCTCGCTCTTCCCAACTATGTTGTGATCTTCTTCCAGTCTGGATACAGCTGAATACTAGTATTTTACATGGAGCGACTGCCTATCTGACGGGATGGGTGACCATCCATAACATACCGACTTCCCACCGTGCCTCGGAAAGTACGTTAAGCCGTTGGTCCCGGTTGTCATTTGTAGATCTTTGACAGTCGTTACAGGTAGTCAGTGGCCCGAAACTCTCACAACCAGTGTTACCAAGGGGTATCGTGTTACCCAGTACTAACTGGGTTGTGGAGGTCAGATAAGCAGTCGCTCCATGTAAAACACTGGTATTCGGCAGCATGTGGTTAGACTGGAAGCCGGCCTCAACATGGGAAAAGGCTAGGCAGATAATGAATAACGCCGGGCATTCGGAGACGCACTACGGTTTAGATTAAAGCTGCTCGGGAAGGATCCCGAAGAAACAGACGTTAGCAGAACTATCGAACAGTGTGTCACAACCGTTAGACATGCTAATGTGATTACGCATTAATGACGCACCCACGTTTATCTGAAACTTATGAATCTTCGGTGTAAGGACCATTGTGACACTAACTTTGACATCAAAATACATAATTGAAAGATTAAAAAAAACATATAATCTGCCATTGAATATCATAATGATTATTATGTTCCCGATGCCGGTGGGCTACTATTTTTTATATTTTTAAATGTTTTTGTTAATATTACTTTGTAAAGAAATATTTAAAAATGTAAATTATATCTATACTAATATTATAATTCTGTATGGTGTCCGGACGTAAAGAATAGCACCATCCCATATCTTCCCGTGGGTGTCGTAAGAGGCGACTAAGGGACTTACCAGAGAATGGGCAGCAGCGTTTATCTGATTCTACAACAACCATACTGCGATCGCCAACCCGCCTGCCAAGCGTGGCGATTATGGCAAAACCCCCCTTCTTGGGGGAGGCCTATGTCCAGCAGTGGACTTTTCGGCTAAAATGATGATGATGATGATAATATTATAAAGCTGAAGAGTTTGTTTGTTTGTTTGTTTGAACGCGCTAATCTCAGGAACTACTGGTTCGATTTGAAAATCTATTTTAGTGTTAGATAGCCCATTTATCGAGGAAGGCTATAGGCTACATAACATCACGCTACGACCAATAGGAGCGAAGCATTTATGAAAAAGATTGCAAAAACGGCTAAAATCCAAACGCAGACGAAGTTGCGCTGGTCAGCTAGTGTGTAAATACGAATAAAGGAAATAATAATTATGATTATTTTACCAATAGTTCAGTCGAGTTGCAATATCAGCGTAGGTCCTAGAAAAATGGGCAATGTCCTTTACATTAGACGAAAGAAGCCGGCATAGTTCTATGAAGCTAGGTTTCTTAAAAATTGTAAGGAAAACTACTTTACCTGATATTTTTCTTCTCACACATGAAATATGAGGATACAAATAATAGCAAGTATTCCATCAATCTATCTATCCATACACATTAAAGAGTGGAACTTCATAAAAAAAAACACTTGTACTCCAATAAGTAGTAGATAGATACTAAATAAAAATTATTTTATTTATTTTGTACCAAAAGTTCTGAAATATGAAAGATCATCATTTCCCTGTCATGTCTTTTTCTTTTCTTCTCTATTATTCGTTATCTCATGAGTCATCCTTTTAAGACATATCATCTTTCACACAGTCCATCCATCATTTCTTTGGTCTTCCCCTACTCGTATAGCCATCCACAGTCATACTCAAAACTTTCATCACTACATTTTCCTCATTCCTCGTCGCACGGGACCGGGACCGGTCAATGTGGCGACACTTGGGGGAGGCCTATGTCCAGCAGTGGACGTCTTTCGGCTGAAATGATGATGCTGATGATGGCATGCCCATACACCGACAACCGATTACCACATAACTTTTCGGTCAATAATTCCACTTTCAGACTTCTTCAAGCTTACTAAAATAGGAAATATATTCTTCTTAATTTAGATAAAAGGTCACGTAAAGTTTTTATGTAAAATAAACGCCGAAACAATACCGTAAATCTATCTTAAAGTCCTCGGATCGAGGCTGTGTTATTGCATTTAAAATGAGGCCTATACATTGTTTACGCAGGGTCTTGTTCACTAAAATTAGTATCGGTGTTTCGGCTTGAAAGTCGGAGTTGGGAAATAACTTGTCGTTGGTAAATTGCGCTGTTAGGCTGCCAAAGTTTGGTTATTGGTTTTTTTATGTAGATGGTTTAATTTTGACTAAAACATGGCGGACTTTGTTTATTTTTAATTCTCATAACGGAATATGATACCTACCTGTATTCTTTGGCGAGTTAGGGGAAAGTGTTTGTTACATTTACATTTTGCCAGAGTCCTATGTAGTTAATAACATAACATAACATCACGCCTATAATCCCCGGAGGTTTAGGCAGAGGTGTACATAACAAGTACACCTATATTTCGCCAGTTATGATTAAGTTCTATGTGATAGGAGGTGAGCCTATTACCATAGCCGTGGCTGCGACTTAATGATAAGATTCCTGATGGAAAAATCCAATATCACTTTGCCCGACCCGGGAATTGAACCCAGGACCTCATGGTCCGCAGTCGCGCTTGCGACCACTAGACCAACGCTTTTAAGAACTCTTAATAACAATCATGGTGCAGACCATCTTCTGTTGGCAAAATCAAGAGCAAAAAATAATCTAACATACACACAACAAATTACTGGAACACGGATCACGTGACCGTAATGATATGACAGCAAAAATGGCCGTTCACTAATGCGTGGCATCGTTAGTATGGGGGTAAACACGTGAGTCGAATCCTTATGTGTGGGCTCACGGCCTAGACAGGGATGATAGCGGGGAATGAGGCCTGGAAATATTACTGAAGCTTAATCACTCGTTTGTGATATGATTGTAATATTAAAACTAACATTATCTTAAATATTAAGTTAGTATAATTATTTACTTAACAGAATTAATTTGTCGACTATGTCAGGATTTATTCCGTTAGGCTCGTACATCATGTGGGCAGACCGATGGGTTTCGTGCTATGAAAACACAATAGGTGCGACACACCGTTTATAGCAAAACTAACGAATTACTTGAGATTACAACTTAACACAATAACACGGGGGACAATGAATCGGCTACAGTTTCAAGATGTCTCAACACCGCCGCGATCAGACATTGACTGTCGCCCTTGCCTCGAGTTGAACATCAGGGGTTGTAAAAGCACGCTGTGTTGTGGGTAGACTGGTAAGGTGGTCGCGTGATGTCACCACTACACACAGGCACGCTTTCCAATTCATTTTATGTCCGTAATAAACGACCGGATCCGACATATATATTATAAATAATATGATGCCTGAAGGGTTAGGCAGAATTGTACTTAGTAGTGTACCTAACCAAAACCCACATTTCGCCAGATATATGTTTAAGTCTCATGTAATAAGGGGAGAGCCGCAACACAAATGTAGAAGCCGTGGCTAAAATTGATTGATGAAAAAATTCAATACATTTTGCCCGACCTGGAAATGCGTTCAACAGACCAACAAAACCTTTTTCGAAGTCGGTGGCAAAAAAAGTCTATAAAAACAAAGTCAACGACTTTCGAAAGTAAAGTTATTTTCCAGTTTTTTGTTTTTTTTGGAAGTCAGTTATTTTTTTTTTTTTTGCAAAAAAGGTTTTTTTTATTTTATTTTAGCCTCTGTGGATTTACGCTAGCTTTTTTTGCAAAAAAGGTTTTTATTTTATTTTATTTTAGCCTCTCTGGATTTACGCTAGCTAATTTGAATTGTATCTATGTACGCACGACGGCCAATCAAGCTATACAGAAGAAGTTTATGCGGATCTCTCATTGTATAGGAAATTCATACAAAGCGAGGCCAAGTTATACTGGAAATGTACAGCTTCATGTACCGCCGTGTGAACCATTTTTATACTTACTAAAAGTTCATAAATTACACCAACACCATGTTAAGCTAGTAGTATTAGTATTTGTAAGGGATACAGTCTTACGAAGATATCATTCAAGCTTAACATTTTATTCAAGCTTAAGCAACATTTTATTTCGTCTAGCGATTTATTTGAGCCAACCTTGTGTGACCTTACTTTTGTTTGTCTAATCCTGTTCTCACTCACATTGGGCGGGACTTATACAGGGTGTAACATAAAAGAGTGTCCATGGAGTTTCTTACCCATTCTTCTCCATAGACATCTACGCTTTGGAATGTACAACTACAGTAATTTCTCAAGTTATTATGCCTTGTGACTGTGACTGTAGCTTCGCTTTTTTTGTTTTTTTGACATTCAAAAGTGCCTGTGATGGTCTAATTGAAATAAATGCTTTGAGGTGAATAAATAATTTAAAATAAATCAATAAAAATAAACGCAAGACCTCTCTTATGGTGTCTCAGACCATGAAATTGAACAGTTTTGTTTTATAACTAGGGATCAGATATTCTGATGCTTATTTACCTAAAGTAATTTTTTTCCTGACAAAGGGTGCAAAAGTGTGGAAGCGGCTTCTTATAATATTTTTTTTCCCGATTTCGCGGAATTTCATAAAAAAATTGAAAGTGCATAAATTGTAGTATTACTAAGAGAAATAAATATTTATATTCTGTTTTAAAGTGGGCAAGAAATTCGTGGAAACTCGTGTTCAAAGTTTAGGTAAATAATTATGCGTCCGAATATCTGATCTCTATTTATGACTATTTGGAATTCATAACTTTTTTTTTAGTTTTACCATAAATATTGATCAGCTGATCGCGTCAGTTCCAATACAAAATCCAATTTTTTTGCGATATTCAAGTACACGTAGAACAAAAGTTGTTATGTTGTCTGGTCCGAGAGACCACACGGGAGGTCTTGCGTTTATTATTTTACACCTTGTATAAATGCCTAAATGAAATTGAGTTGTCGAATTTTCAACTCTCTAATCAGCTTCAAAAGCTGAAAACCTAATAATACGGTATTCTTTAGGCATTCATTTTGATATCAAAATCAAAATATTTTATTTCACACAGGCCTAGATGGGCACTTATAAAATGTCGACAAAAAGGTGCACGGTTCGGGTTGGTCGTTTCCTATGGAGAAGAACCGGCAAGAAACTCCATGGTTACTCTTTTCAAATCATTTGGTATTACAATATTATCATGGATACAGTATTTGTATTTAAATATGGGGGGACAGCGTAGGCCCGACAATAAGTCGTTGCTTACTACACAAAAAATGTAGAACAAAATAAAAAGTTAACAAAAGTTAACAAGCAGCTGGGAATCTACAAAGCCTACAATGTTCACACATTCACAAACAATCGATAGAAAAGAATCTATACAAACGAAAAAAAAATAATGTAAAATACTAAATTAAACAAGTGACACAAATATTGTTATCAGTGCTGTAACTATTCTAAGCAAAAGATGTATAAATGTTTTGAAAACTATTGTAAAAATCTGATTCGATATCCTCCAGTCTTTATGAAAATGGACATAAGCCTGGTTTATGTTAGGAGGGGATCGGTTAGTTAAGATTTTAATGAGTCAAGTCTGAACCAGAAATAAACAAGAATGGCTGAGAGTCTTAATTTAGATTTTTATCCGACTTATCTCACGAGATTCAGTAAATAGAAATGTTTTAGACATAGTGTCACTAAGGCTGGGAATTAAGGTTTATTTTTATTTTTTTGGGAGCTTTGTTTATGTAATAGAGAGGTATGGAAGAAGAAGACATGCTGCGCCGATCCCGAATGAATTAGGACAAGGGCAAGAGATAATTCTATTGCCCTTGTCCCAATTCATTTCATTCATCATCATCATCAGATGATAATGATGATGAATGAAATGAATTGAGACAAAACAAAAAATAATGAAAAAAAATGAATGATAATTCATTCATTTTTTTTTGTTTATCATCATTGATGATGGGAGCTTTGTATAGGTATGTATGTTTGGCAAGGGGTGGCAGAAGGATAGGCATTTGAAGCAAAATTAAAATTCAACACATAATTATTTCTGACCAGTCCATCAAAATCAAGTGTCAATATTCAAATTAGGCTGAAGATCAGCACTTTTCGAACTTCAAGTGCATAAGAGAGCAAATATAGTATTTTGGAAGCCATATCTTTACGACATATGTAGGTCTTATCTCAAAGTCATCATCATCATCATCATTTCAGCCGAAAGACGTCCACTGCTGGACATAGGCCTCCCCCAAGTGTCGCCACATTGACCGGTCCCGTGCGACTCGCATCCAGCGGATCCCTGCAACCTTCATCAGGTCATCGGTCCACCTAGTAGGAGGCCTTCCAACGCAGCGTCTTCCGGTTCGCGGTCGCCACTCCAGAACTTTTCGGCCCCATCGGCCATCCGTTCTGCGAGCAATGTGCCCTGCCCACTGCCACTTAAGTTTGGCTATTCTTCGGGCTACGTCGGTTACCTTGGTTCTCTTGCGGATGTGCGAGCATAGCCCTCTCCATTGCCCTTTGGGTGACTTTAAGCCTTCTGATAAGGCACATTGTGAGCGACCACGTTTCGGTCCCGTATGTAATCACTGGCAACACACACTGGTCATAGACTTTCGTCTTGAGACACTGCGGTAAGTATCTCAAAGTAGAAACATTTATTTCACAAGATTTTTTCTTTCGCTTTTGAATCTTCTTAAGTATATTACGTTACGGCTTATAGTCGAACTACAGTTACATATAGTTCTAGCCGGCTACACCTAGGTGCCACGGGTAGCACTTGGTTAAATTTTGGTGTTTCCTTTTTATTCACGGCTAATACTAGCTATAACCGGTTTCATTCGGGTAAAAGTGGATCTAGACTTCTTTTTACTGGAGATTTGATGCGAGCAATTTGGATGCAGTGGCCACAGTTCTAACCTCACGTAACCCATTTGGTCGGTGTGTCCTAGCAATAAAAATTATACACATAAGTTCAACCGACTGCTACCAGCCGAGTCTAGATATAGCCGGCTAGAACTAGGTGTAACCGTAAGTCGGCTTTTAGACGTAACAAAAACATGAAACTGCTTTGTGACTATCCCTTCGGGGATTACAGGCGTGATGTTATGTTCATCATCATCTTCCTGCCCTTGTCCCATGTTATTTGGGGTCGACGCAACACGTTTTTTTCTTTCATTCTCCTACGCTTTCATTGTCACGCTATCATTTACTCCCTTTTCCTTCATACCATTCCTCACACAATCCATCCATCTTTTCTTTGGTCTTCATCTCCGTCTCCATCCATCACTCTTTTAGTCACATGCAATTCTTCCCTCCTCACCACATGCCCATAGCAAGACAGTCGATTCCTCATGTTATGCCTTCAAAACAATCAACATTCGTCGAAATGTAGTAATTTCAATAACATCTTAATGAGCACTAAACACGAGCAACTTATTTAACTGGCGCCTCGTTACTTCAAGCCGTAGATTTTAATTAACTTAATAATCCCGCTGTTAGTTTATTGTATTCACGGGTTTGTGCGGTTACAAACATAGATTAAAATTATTATAGAAACTTGTAACAGGCAAATTATTATGGAGTCTGGATTTGTGTTTCTGTTTTTTCACTAATAAAAACATTTCTTACTATTGATTCATTTTGTGTTCAAACGTTTACATTAAATCGAAAAAAGGTAAAGAAAGTGGAGCGTCCAACTCATATCAGTTTAAGTGAAGTAACGCTTCTATAGATTTGTATTCTATGCCACAGACTAGAAAACGACTGTGGCACTGAAATAATGGAATTGTGAGGCCACAAGCTACCGGCGCGTTTTACAAAGTATTCATTCAGTTCGATGTTTATTTGTTTTATATTCTGTTTATTTTCTTTTCTAAGCCCTGGACTGGACGCTGTGAAAATACTTTGTGCTTGTTTGTTTTATTTTTGTGGTATTATGTTATAATCATACTTTGTTGAATAACGTTGTTGATGTATCTATACACTCAGAGCAAGCACGCCTCGACTGTAATGACAAACTTTGCACACTTGCATCAAAATTTACTTTAAATTTTTAAAAAAGTTCAGTAATTATCATTAGTTTTTAAGAAACCACCGCCATTCATAAATTACTAAATTTAATTATTATCTAACAAAATCAATGCCCTTAAAACGGATTTTAGATTCAAAATGGTTTAGGCAAAAACCTTCATTTAAATCGCTCCTTGTTAAAATGAAGTGCCCACTTGGCAGGAAATATAGGTATCGTCTAGATGGGCAATTTATAAAGGTAACCGAATTATTTCTCCGTTCGGAACATTATTTGCGTAACCAATTTACCTTTTAATTTGAAAATAAGGTCGCTTCAATTAATCTTTAAAAAGAAGTACGTGGCAAAATTAATTGAAAATCATCATCACTGACCCCTATCAATCTAGATTGTTACACATGGTGTGAAAAGTAAGCGGGCCTTGAAGGGGAAGTAATATTGGTGCTACACATTTTTATACAACATTAGTTTTAGTATATACGAAACCTGATACACGTGTCTAGTATTTTTATGTAAAGAATCTATGTACAAAATTTCCAAACTGTATCATGAAAATTCAAATAGACCCTTAACATAGCCAAAAGGCTAGTTCTCCTTGTCTTTGCAATCATTTTTTTGTTCTAGACCATACCTGGAAACCTTCTAGTTACGGAGATATTGGGGATCAAAGTTCCAACTTTTTCACAAGTTTTTTTATAATACATGTTTTTAATGTAAGATTTTTACTTTACACACCTCCACGACCCCCGTACTATTCAATCCATCCATCAGCACAATGCTTTGAGTGCTTTCCATCGAGTCCTCCCGTAAAACGTGATGTTTCACCCCAAAAAAAAAGTCAATTCTCAGCAATAGATTTAGCTTAAAGTTACTTAGTTTGATGTACATAATGCTTGGTTGACGGCTATGTGAAGGGTCTGTTTACACCTTGTATTGGCTTCTAGGTCAAAAGGACAGGTTGGCTTGGCAACAGTGACCAACCCCCGTATTCACAAACGATCGGTCTAAGATTTAAAGGGCTTGGTAAATTTTTGTATGAAGCCTGGTCGGCCTAACTACCGCCATTTTTTTTTAAGTTGCGGCTTCTCATACAACCTATATTAATCGATAGCTGGTATCAATATTAACAAGTTTTGTATGAGACAAAATGTTCTAAAGTGTCACGTTTACGAAAAATAAGCTATAAAAGTTGTGCTGAAGATGCCATCAGAAAATGGACTTTAAGTTAATATATGTTTTATGCGTGGCCGCAACTTTGAAAAAAAAAAAAAGAAAATGGCGGAACTTAGGCCGGCCATTGAATTCTCTTTTGGAAATTCTTTTTTTTCAACAAGTATATGGAAATAAAACTCAAATTGCTGATGCAGGTCACACGGCTGCCAAACTAAAATGGAACTGAGCTGGTCATATCTGTCACATGCCGGAAGAACATATAGGGCTAAAGTAGCCACACAATGGGTCCCAAACAGCAGCACACGGCAACGCGGCAGGCCCAGAAGGAGATAGCGGGACGAACTCGACTCTTTTTTTTTTGACTCCCTGGGCGGAGCGGAAGGGAGTGTCAGACTTCTACTGGCTAAAACCCATCCATGTTCCTTCTTTGCCTTTTGTATTCCAGGGCCGCGGTATCTCATTCCAACAGTCCCGCAGCCCCGGCAGACATCGGCCCTTGCTTCTTTGTTGCTGACATCTCTTTGACGCGCGCGTGGAACACGAACACACCGTTCCGCAAGGATTGGGATAAGTGCAAGGAGGGAAGGGAAGCCCTTGCCCTACAACGGGACACAAATGGCTGATAATAATGATGTTTCTGACTTCTTTTACATTAGCATCCACTTTCTCTATCTAAATTTCACCTTACATCCTTGGTTCTGACCCGCGTGTTAGGTTTCTTAATATCTCTTAAATAAGAAGAAACAAAGAACTAAAAATAATAAAAATATGGATAACTTAACCGGTACGAACACGAAATTCAATTTTTCGAATTCCTACTAAAAATCATGATAACTGCACATGGCCTGCTTTTGCTCGGAAGCGACGGAAAATTGAACTGTCACGGACATGCAGCACTTTTGGACCAACTCCAACTAGCCAGTGGTGATTAGATGTCCTCTTTTCATGCATTATTAATAGAATTTTATATTTTATTCGAACATTCTGTAAGTAGATAGGATTTTGGTTATTACTACGGTTTGGGTATTGGTTTTTGTAGTGGATGCAGCCAGGGACTTCTTCAATGAAATCTTTTTTTTTCTGCCCCCCCCCCCCCCCTCCTCGCTCGGGGCGGAGCGGAAGGTAGTGTTAGACTTCTACTGACTAAAACCCATCCATGTTCCTTCTTTGCCCTTTGTGTTCCAGGGCCACGGCATCCCTTTAATTACTGATTAAACAACGTATATATTTAAATAAAAAGAAAACGAATATTTTACAATTTGCCTGCCTAACGTGTCAGACCCAGGGGTAACGAGTATGAATGTGTCTGAAGTTGGCGCGCTCCCACCCGATGCTGTGCCCGTCACTGCGTCGGCTTGCGCGCAACACTTCACGTCGCTCGCAAAATGCTCGGGAGAAACGCTAACGCTCGTCACCAATGAGCCAAGAGCTCATTGGTGACGATAAGCTGGTTGGTACCAGGCTTCATAGCCTGGCCCATCGGCGCAAAGTTGCATGTTTGTCGGTCTTTTACAGATTGTACTTCGGTGAGTGTGCTCAAGAGCTCCACGAACTCATTCCACCATCTCCTTTCTTCCATCGGGAGTCCAGACGTACTGCAGGTTATCACCCATACCTTGTCGATATTCCACACATTCACACGAAGCGCTTTGCTACATCATTTATTATGCGCACAGCCAAGGAGTGGAATTCCCTGCCTGCGTCGGTGTTTCCAAGTTCATATGACCCCAATCTATTTAAATCGCGAGTTAATAGGCTTCTTTTGGGTTAGCTCGTTCCATCGTCGACCTCATCTCTGTCCTCAGGACTAGATTGAGGTCAAGAGTAAGCCCATACAGAATAAAAAAAAAAAAAAAAAAAACAGGCCCGAAGGCACCTGAGAAGCCGATTTCTACCGGTTTACCTTCACGAACAAGCCAGTTTACATAGTGTCTACTGTTAGGTGTCTACACTTAGTGTAATTTATTTCATTCATCATCTGCCTAGCCTTTTCCCAACTATGTTAGGGTCGGCTTCCAGTCTAACCGGATGCAGCTAAATACCAGTATTTTACATGGAGTGACTGTCTATCTGATCTCCACAACCCAGTTAGTACTAGGTAATACGATACCCCTTGGTAAAACTGGTTGTCAGACTTTTTGGGCCACTGACTTCCTGTAACAACTGTCAAAGATATACAAAAGACAGCCGGGACCAACGGCTTAACGTGCTTTCCGAGGCACGGAGGAAACTCGGTAAGTAATGGGTGGTCACCCATCCACTGACTAACCTAGGCAAGCACGGCTTAACCTAAAGATCGATCCGAGCGGCTGTTATTATTTAGCCACGAGCTTCTCAATTGTGTAATTTATTTCATTATCATGCTCTAATAGCCTAGTCTCTGATAGCCTAGTGGTGTGACCATCGGACTGCTAAGTCATAGGTCTCGAGTGTGTACCCAAAACATCTCATTTCTCGGATTCATGCGCGTATTGTTTAATTATCACTTGCTTCAGTGGAGGAAAACATTGTGAGGAAACCAAATCGGCATGTAAAGCCAAGTCAGAGGCCCACGGGCAACATAAAAACTCTGACACCTGGTTAGGTACTAACCACAAGTTGTTACGAGGATGATTATAGACTTATTTGTATCAAATCAATGAAAACCCTTTCGATTACAAGCAAAATTTTCTCAGAAGTAGACCGAAGTAAAAGTTAATTCAACGGACAATTAGTAAAACCCTTTTGGGCTAAAACAAACCAACGTTTTGATTAATCGCTGTTTACCTGCTAACGATGTTCGGGCCATGATTCTAGAGTTCAGACGAAGTTAATCGTCGGTTAACTTTAAATCATAATTAAAAGGCAATTAGGGCAGCGTTCAGCGCGATATTATTTATCCTAACCTTTGCACCCTTTGTCTAATCGAGCATAGATCGCTTAGATTACCGGACAGCGTTTTAAAATTATTCTTCTGGTTTTTTTTTTCAGGAAGACTGAGCCATTATATTTTGTTTTTTTTTTCTGGCCGCCATTTTGTAGGGAATAGACAGACAGAGCTACTTTCGAATTTATAATATTAGTAGTATGGATGTGACGTACTTCTCGATATAATATATTTTCCTTTTTCAATATGTAACGTAAACTACAGTACTTTCACAGTTTTTATGCCTTATAACTGGGACTGTAGCTACTTTTCATTGTTGTGTTTGTTTCGACAATTCAAAAGTGCCTGTAACTGGCCTATTTGAAATAAATGCTTTGATTTTGATTTTGTAAATATCTTCATAACGTCACACCTGTAATCCCTGAAGGGTTGGGCACAGCTGTACCTAATAGTACATATCTGTCACTGTCATGGCATCGTAGTGGAAAGTACCACAATTCTTTTTCGTGATTTGTAGCAAAATCTGTGGCTGTAAGCATAGCTGTACTCTGTCTCCTAACCAAAGCGATAGGTCGCGCGAATCCACGGTCGTCACGTTCATATGTCACTAAATTGTCTGGAAAACCAACGACGCATTCAGGCTCGCCGAAAATAAATTGAACGTAACCATCCCTTTAGTTAAGACTTGACCTTGGACACAGCTATTTACTACAACCACAGAAAAATGTAAGAGCGAGGCCACACGATGCGGTGCGGCACCGCAGTAGAACGCTGTTTAACGCGGTGCTGCGCGGCGCCGTTACGTCAATGACTCAGTGTGTAGGGTCACTTCAGTCTCTCAACAAATATGGATCGAAAGAAACGTGTTCTATACTACTCATCGTAAGAAAAATAAATTTTAATAAATTGTAGCACACAACATGAATAAACACGTTCGATACAATATTGCGGTGGCGGCTCGGTGCACTCCGGCGCCGCAGTGCATCACCATCGCCTCGTCTCGCAGGTCACAACCGCGGCGCACCTACGATGAGACGCACGGGCCCGTGCAACGTGGCATACTGATTTAATTTTGTATGTAGGATGACGTTGCGGCACTGCTCCGGCGCGGCGCCACACCGCACTGTTAACGCATCGTGTGGCCTCACCCTAAGTGATTTTACTTTCATGTCGCTAATGAACAATCTCCGTGCTAATTATGCAACACTATTAGTTAGTTATTAATTAACTTTTGACGTACTTTAATTGCTTGTTGAGTCGAAAAGCAAAAAAATGCCAAGAAAACTTGAGCGTAAATAATTTTAAGTAAATGCAGTTTTCTTACAAGGAAAGGCGACTAACAAAAGGTGATGGGTGGCAACGCTGGGAGGGGACGCCCTAGAGGTACATACACTGACCTTATTGGTGAGGTTCTTCAGAAAGGCCAGGTGCATAGTACTCGCATGTATGACCAGATGAGTATGTAAGGAGCGTAGCAGGTGACGTTTTGTGGTTTCTGCCTACTCCTGTTGAAATACTCTAACGAACGACGTGTGAAATCGGCTGCTCACTTCCTGCCTGACTGAATTCATCGAATTCGTCGTCTCACTTGCCGTTTGTTAAGTGCATTTTGCCACGGTAACGATACATTGCGTGTGAGGAAATAAAACAAATCAAATTTATTGGATTCCCATAACTTTCCTGAAATAATTTCTTGAACCGGTTATATTAGTATGATATACTGAATTCACCCCACCATTGCACCAGTCTGCTGAGGGCTGTCCCTTACACCCTGTATATGTATGTATGTCTTCTTAATACCTTTTTTGTAATGTGACTTACATCAAGGGACGCGTGCGCACACGCGGTTACTCGTAGCATGCTTGATCAATTTATTTCATTAGTTTCTCTTAATTTTCTCCACAATTGTGCGACATTTTAATCTTTAAAATACAAAGTGACTGTTATACTTGGTGGATATGTCAGGATTTATTCTGTTAGGCTCGTACATCATGTGGGCAGACGATGGGTTTCGTGCTATGAAAACACACTGGGTGCGATACACTTTTTCTAACAAACTAACAAATTACATGAGATAACAACTTAACACAATAACACGGGCCACAATGAATCGGGTATAATTCCAAAACGTCTCAACTCCGCTGCCATCAGACATTGAAAGTCGTTCTCTCTCGAGTTGAACATCAGGGCTTTGTAGAAACACGCTGTGGTGTGGGTAGACTAAAACGTAAGTAGGTCGCGTGATGTCACCACTGCACACAGGCGCGCTTTCCAATTAATTTTATTTCCACACTAACGACCGGATCCGACATACTTATAACACTGCTGTGTAACACATAATAAAATTGTTTTCCCAATAACCTTGAAGTTTCAACCATATTTTTATTAACATACATATGGATAGTTCGCGGAACAAAGTTGCTGGTGTCCCAGGGCATATTAGAAAAGTCACAAACTTTCTCTTAGTAGAAATCTGCGGAAAATTGTCGGCGAAAAACTTGAAGCTGGCGAGTGTGGCATACGAATTGAGTTCAAAATGTAATACTGTCCATGTGCGCACGGCCAAGTTGTTAATTAGAAGAAAATAATAAATACTTGCCTTCTTGATCTAGTGGTCAGCGCGACTGCTGTGCATGAGGACCTGGATTCGATTTCCAGGTTGGGCAAAGTGTTATTGGGTTTTTCCATCATGAATTTCTTAGTAGTCAGCCACGGAGTCTGGATTTGTGCCCAGTTTATGGCAACTCGACTTTGGGTGTAGTTTTAGGTACACCTCTGTCTAACCCTTCGAGCATTATAGAAGAGATAAAGAAGAAAATAGAAGACAGGATATAGAAGAGTTTCTAGAAATCAAGGTATTACGTTCACCAGGTGGCCTACCATGGCGTCTTAAAGCAGGAGTGTGGGAAAGAGATGTCGCTAGACGACCTGGATAGATCTATGCTCTTATAGTTTCTAAATTGAGACTAGTTTAGATTCCAAATTCTGGTACAGTTTGACAAGTTTTCGACAAAAAAGCTAAATTCAGAATCCGGGGGTACAAGCAAGTCGAGCTTTAATAAAAGTTTGCTCGTTCTATGTATGACAGAGCCGACGTTGTATTTTTTTTCTTTGGCTCATGGGTAATATTATGGCCAGAATATGTACAGACCTACCTTATATTATAATGGGTGTAAAAATACCCTTAATGAAACCAAACGACATTTGTACTCCCCGTCATTGCGATTTTTTTTTGTTCTGGACTATGTATGGTCAACTTTTTCACGTATTTTTTTTAAATATTTGTTTGTATTTATGTTTGTTTGTATGTGAACCTTACTTTAAATACCTCCACGACCCCCGTACTATTCAATGCTTCCATCAGCACCATGTTTGAATGCGTTACATTAAGTCCTACCGTAAAACATTATTATTCACACCAAAAAAAAGTCGTTTCACTAAATAATTGTTGCGTACTTAGTTTGATGTACAGAATGCTTGGTTGACAGATTCGTGAAGAGTCCCTTTACATCTTGTGTATACTTTTTTTTATTTTAACACGAATATCCTAAAAAAGGCAAAATTCGTTAATATTATGAGTACTAAAACGTCTCGAAAAAAAATTGTTAGCACTAAAAACCCGTGGCCTAAATAAAATTAA
Organism: Noctua fimbriata; assembly: GCA_905163415.1. NCBI lineage: Eukaryota > Metazoa > Arthropoda > Insecta > Lepidoptera > Noctuidae > Noctua > Noctua fimbriata. The sequence goes on from LR990945.1 coordinate 5,391,824, forward strand.
ATGGCACAGCTGCTGCAAATCATCGAATTTCAAACTTTTCTTGTATTCAGTTCAAACTGCGCTGTTTTTATTAAGCAAGCGAACTTGGCCGGCCCCTCTGCAAACACCCCCGTTAATAACTTTGATTTTATCAGACTCCAGAGGAAGTCTGGAAAGTGGATCGGTGTTAACTGGCTAAATTGGCCCGATACCAGGCTATACAACAATAAAAAGTTGATGGAAGTTCAGACGACTGGGTCATGAGGTAAAGGTGGACGCGTGTTGTAAGAGCTACTGCGGAAAAAAACAAATGAAAGACCGTCCACAACTCACTGCGACACGACTTGCGACGCAACGGTACTTACACGAAGGAAACAAGTAACACATGAACGTGTCGCAAATGGCATCGCCTGAGGACGTGACCGAGGCATTAGAGGTTGTGGTGAAAAATTTATTTTAATATTATTTTTTGCTTTAGAGCAGATGATTTTACATAAATCCGCCGTTTTCATAGCAAATGTGAATAAAATTAAAAGTAAAAACCTGTTATAGGCATACACGAGAAACTCAAGTTTATACAATAGGAACTTCTTAGTGTCCCACTGCTGAGCAAAGGCTTCTTCACACCCAAAGAAGATCGTAGGCAATTGCTTTATTGTTTTTTAACCCCCGACGCAAAAAGAGATATGTTATAAGTTTGACCGCAATGTGTTTGTGTGTCTGTCTCTGGTACCGTAGCTCTTAAACGAGTGAACCGATTTGGATGCAGTTTTTTTATACAAGCTAGTTCCTTGACAATCGTTCTTACATACGTTTTATCAAAATAGGTGCAGCCATTTACTAGATATGGGGTATGAAAGTGGTGATGAAAAATCGAAGATTTTCAAATATACCCAAGTGGATATCAAATGAAAGGACATGATGTGTACATTACAATTACACATGTTTTATCAAAACCGGCTCAGCTATTTTCTGTCCATAACTAGAAGGTTCCCAGGTATGATATAGAATAAAAAAAAATTGCAATGATGGGGAGAACGAGTGCCTTTCAGCTCGTTAAGGGTCTTCTTACACCCTTTATTATACAAATGTTCGGATAACCGATTGGCACCATCTGTCAGTAGGACCAATTGTTTGGCTTCCCCAATCAGTACAAAGCGATCGCTTTGGTTATTCACTTAAAACATTGAAACTTTAAAAAATCTTCACACAAATACGAATGATGAATATTTTTGACATTTTTTTTGTGTTTTCGTTACAAAAACAAGAAAAAGTTACATTATGTACAGTCAATTAGAAGTTGGTTAATTAAGTTTCATGGGCGTTGTAAAATACATTAATTACTCTTTAACTTTTTGTTTTAATTGTTTAATTAGCGAAACGTGATCTTTTAGGTATTTAGATGGTATAAGGCGCTGTCCAGACGATGGACTTTTGGTTTTGTAACAACCATCATCATCATTCTTTTGTCCTTATCCCTATTCATTTGGGGTCGGCGCAGCATGTCTTCTTCTTCCATACTTCTCTATTACTCGTCATCTCATCAGACACCTCCTTTCTTCCCATATCATTCTTCACACAGTCCATCCATCGTTTCTTTGGTCTTCCTCTATCATACTCAAAACTTTCCTCAGGACATTTTCGTCATTCCTCTGTATCACATGCGCATACCACGACAACCGCTTACCACACAACTGTTCAGTCACCGGCGCATCTTTTGAAACAACCAATGAATGAAAAAACAACGCGGCAACCAATTTAACAGAATAAGCATCATCAGCATTATTATCTTTCCATTTCTGGCACTGACAGGCATCCTCTCCTTGAGAGGGAATGCAACCCGCACTGGCCCAGTGCCCCAGAGCTCTTAGTTTATCACATAATCATCTGCCTAGCCTTTTCCCAACTATATTGGGGTCGGCTTTCAGTCTAACCGGATGCAACAGAATACCAGTATTTTACATGGAGCGACTGCCTATCTGACCTCCACAACCCAGTTAGTACTAGATAATACGATACCCCTTGGTAAGACTGGTAGTCAGACTTTTTGGGCCTCTGACTACCTGTAACGACTGTCAAAGATCTACAAATGACTGCCGGGAGCAACGGCTTAACGTGCTTTCCGAGGCACGGAGGAAACTCGGTATGTAATGGGCGGTCACCCATCCACAGACCAACCTAGGCAAGCTCTGCTTAATCTAAAGATTGACCCGAGCGGCTGTTATTATTTAGCTCCTCTCTTAGTTTACAACATTGGCTGTAATATAAACTTTGCTTACACCTCAATATTGAGTATGTTTCTCGAATTCCGATGGCTGAGAACGTTCTATAATTATATTGCTCTATTACGGGACGTGCTGTCATGAGGACCTGGTACTACCAGCGGGAGATGCTTCTAATTTCTTTGGTATAAGGTATAGACGGCATCCTGGTAAGAACATTGTGGAAACCTGTGAAAAGTTAAGAGTTTTTTTTGTCTATGATTAAACGGGTTTATGGTAATTATAGGCAGGTCAGTTATATTGTGCGCGCAAGCAGAAATTTCAATGACATATGCAAAGAACATGATTTACATCCATTCACAATTAGTGTGAATTCGGCCAGAAGGTGCTTAAGCCTCAAATTTTTCAAGTAGCGATAGGTTATATTATTTGTTTTTATTATTTTACTATTTTCTCTATTATTTTAGTCATAATATTGCAAGCCAAGTATTATATTCTTCTTACTTTGATTAAAGCGGTGTTTTCTGTTTTTGTGCTCACACATATTTTTTTTATTCTAAGTCGTGAGGATTTCTGGTGACTATGGTTTCCTTTTTTGTTTGTTTTTATTTGCTGTAAGTCCTCCATGTACTAAAATAAATAAATAAACTGGCGAAATAATAACCGTCATACAAGTCGATCCTCAAGGTTAAGCAACGGTGGCAGCCGTCAGCCCGTGGAAGGACCTTTCCTAATATTCTAACCATAAATGCAAAAGTAACTCTGTCTTTCTGTCCGTTACATTTTCACGTCATAACAGTTAAACAGATTTGGATGAAATTTTGAACCTGATACAGATAATGACCATGACTTGAGTTTCTACGTAAGATTATCTCAGTAGTCCGTTTCTGTGGGAAAATATTCGACCTCCACACAGAATACCTAAACAAACGGAATACCTACGGAAGACAGAAGACGGTGCTGTGGCGCTTGGATGAGGGTTACGTCCAGCAGTAGCCTGCGAAAGCTTGCATTGAATTGATGCGTGGGAATCCGGGACGGTTCGCTAGTCTTATTACTATTAGAATACTTTTTGTCCCGGTAGTGGGACAATTACCGAACTCCACTCGACTGCAACTTATAAACAAAGAGTACTTCGCGTGCGATACAAGATTGCTACTATCAGCGAACGTATAAATATTATACGCCAACGAAGTACGTAATTGAATTATATGGTACTTAATTGCTTTACGATAAGAGTCAAAAGTTAATGAGTTTTTGGAATTGAGTATTTTTTAACCTTTTCAAAAACATCACGCCTGTAATCTACTAAGGGTTAGGCAGAGGTATACCCACATTTTGCTAATTATGTTTAAGTCCCATGTAATAAGGAACATGCCTATTGCCATCAACTGGGCACAAATCCAGACTCTGTGGCTGCTGCTGAAAAATCCTGAAGCAAATATAGACCGGTCGCTTTAATGAGTCCTCCGCCTTGCCCCATCAAAGGCACACTAAGCGTCCACAAAGTCCTAACAATATCCCACAGGTTATTTGCTTTGCGGGCCGATGCCTGCCAGGGCTGCGGGACTGTTCGAAAGAGATACCGCGGACCTGGAACACAAAGGGCAAAGAAGGAACATGGATGGGTTTTAGTTAGTACAAATCTGACACTCCCTTCCGCTCCTCCCAGAGCGGGGGGGGGGGGGGGGGCATTTAATGATTTCCCATCCTAAAAATAAAAAGGTTATTTGCTTTAAAATAACTATAATCGACGTAGGTATTACGATACTAATTGAACCAAAACGTGATCAACCTTCAGAATATTCCATTTAAATTGATATCTACGAGAGGACTCATTGAAGCGGTCGGTCTATACCCAGTAATACTTTGACTAAGATGAGAATCGAGCCTAGGACCACATGCTCAGTAGAAGCGTTTACGACCCAACGAGACAGTATGTAGGTACCCCTTTTCTTTTTTTTTCGGTATCTTTCAAAAGGCGACCGGTCTTTGGGGATAAGACCGGAGAGTGTGGGATTTTTACCGCACTAAAACCACCCCGGTGGTCCATCCGCACGTGAGAGGAGGCACCGTTTCCTTTTAAAAGACCTGTCCGGAGTACCCTCTGTGCAACGCCTGTTAAGGCACATCCCTGGGGCGACTATACAGAGATCTCCCCTGAGCCTCGCTGTGCAAGTGTGCACGGCAGCACGTGACCACTGTACTGCCGGTCGTCTCCGAGGTCACTCTGAGCGCACAGAGTCCCCACTCTGAACGCCCGTGACCCCAATGTCCCACCTGGTAATGCAGACGGGGTTTCGGCGTGTTAAGCGTCGAGACGGTTGCCTCCCCGACGACTTCTTCGCTTACTGGGATCGGCTCTCTCACGATCCCGCTCGGCAGCCTCCTTTTTGACCATCACGGTCTCACAGAACGAGGTCACCTCCCTCCAGTTGTCAGACATCGGAGTAGGTACACCCCTAGGTAAACATGTCATATAGGTATACCTCTGATAACTATCCCACTCAGTGCCCAGTAGTGTAAACAGTGTGTCCAGAGCCTCTGATTGGCAACTGCGGTTAATATTAGCGTCCTGAGACAACTGTGTTTTGTGCACATTGTGCTAATCAATGTTACGTCTTGGCCACGAACTACGCGCTCAAACGACACTCGTCTCGCGACAATTACTGAACAAATGTGTAAAGTACTTTTGAAGTAGTGGGCTGGACGAAATTGGCGCATTTACTAGCCTGGCCGAAATGACGAGCGATTTTGCGTGTAAGTGAATCCAGCTGTCGGCTTTAGAGTGGGTGCGAGGCGACCGCGGTTTGACCAATCACTGTCGCCAATTACGGGTCGTGGCAATATCAGTGCAAAATCAAGGCAATATTAGTTGTCAATTAGTGAGCTCGTGCCGCTTTACGCAAATAGCGTCGCAACAAGCGTCGCCCGAGGGTGCCCTGCCGTTTGATACGTCGCAAGAGTGCCAACTTAGCAGGTTTGAAAGAAAGAAAGAAAAAGTATTTATTAGACTCACACAGCAAAAAACAAAAAAAAATGGATGATGGTTTCTACTAGGCGTATCAGTTTCTCTGAGATCATTTGAAATTAAATTGACACGTAAGAGACGCGTCAAATTAATTTTAAATGACCTCTCTTCTATCTCTTCTCTTCCGCAGTTCACTGCTGCACATAGGCCTCCTCAATCGCACGCCACTAAACTCGATTCTCAATCGGTGGCTGGTAGCAACTCTCATCCAGTTGCTACCAGCCACCCTGCGAAGATGGCCACTCCACCGAGCCTGAGGGCGTCCCACTTTACACTTGCCGTTTTGCTCCAATCAATAACACGTCTACCCCAACGGTCATGCGTTCTACGGCTAAAATGACCGGGTCATTGCCACTTCAGCTTACTGTGTTTATTCTGTGAGCTATGGCAACAACTCTGGTTCTCTGTCGGATCACCTCGTTCCAGATGCGATCCTTCAGAGAGACTCCAAGCAGAGCCCGTTCCATAGCTCGTCTGGCGACCTTGAATTTATGGACCAGCCGCACCGTGAGTGACCACGTTTCGGCTCCGTAAGTCATAACAGGCAAGACGTACTGATTGAAGACCTTAGTCTTTATTCTTTAGACTTTAGTCTTTAGACTTTAGTCTTTAGACTTTAGTCTTTAGACTTTAGTCTTTAGACTTTAGTCTTTAGACTTTAGTCTTTAGACTTTAGTCTTTAGACTTTATTCTTTAGTCTTTATACTTTAGTCTTTATACTTTAGTCTTTAGACTTTAGTCATTAGACTTTAGTCTTTAGACTTTAGTCTTTAGACTTTAGTCTCTAGTCTTTTTTAGTCTATCGCAGTAATGTAAATAAAACTTAAACTTAGATGTACATAGAAAATAAAATAGTTAAGCGCTGCTCCACTGACGCTAACGGCTAAGCTACGAATGTGTACTTAGCTTCACATCGTATGAAAATGTGGTTTTGACCGCCAGAGCATAACGGAGAAACGGAGAAATATTAAGCAATAGGATTGCATGAAATTTCCGCTCCGCTCCAGCATGCAATCCTATTGGTTAATATTTCTCCGTTTCTCCGCTCCGCAGCCTCGCTCCGCTCCGGTGGACAGGCAGCCTAAAGACACGCGCGTGCCCTCCACGCCAAGCCACAATTTCACGTATCATTTTGTCACATATTTGTGTCGTATGGCGTACAGGGCACGCGCTTGCTATTGACACGTACATGAGACAATGTTCACATTTGGATTTTCTAAAACAATATAACATCACGCCTGTTTTTCTCGAAGAGTTTGTCAGAGAAGTACACAAAAAAATAAAAAAAATATCCCTTTTCTAGTCTAAATAATAGAGGTGTACATTTTAGTACACCCACATTTCGCCAGTTATGTTTAAGTAACACTACCCGTTAGAGGAAACATACATGATGTTATGTCATTAATATCGTATAAAACCTCAATTAGCGTTTCCCTAAACGATTACACAGACATCTTGCAAGCAGAAAGTAATCAAAAGTTTTACACGCGTATTGTTACAAAGTTACAGACATAAAGACTAACATACACGGCGCATTGCTCAAAATTGCCTAAGTTTGTGGGTAAGACTGCGTTTACATGGACAACTGCGAGTTTGCAATTGTTGGCGATATAATCTAGAGATTGGACCGAATGTAGATTTTGCAAAATGTCGAGTTCGGCCGAACATTCGGTTAAACTTAAAGCATGTGCCGAAGCTGAAGATCGGCCGAACTTCTGTTGAATTTTGCTCGCCTATGTACGGCGAAGACGATCAATCACATAATTTGTTACTTTAGAGAGTATTAAATCATAATGTTCAGGTTATGTTGCTCTTTTATAATGATCCTTCTTTTTAACAAAACTAAAATGCAAATAACTATAGCTGCCCTGTCAGATGTTGAACACGGCGTCATGTACCATCATCATCATCGTCATCATCATTTCAGCTGAAAGACGTCCACTGCTGGACCTAGCCCCCCCCCATGTACCAGGTACCATTAAATTGTAAATATAACCTTCTAAACCTTTTGATGAAATTTTGTATCTGTGTTAGAGTGGGTACTCACTACTCTACAAAAAATTTCAATCAATATTGGTCCAGCGTTTAGGAGCAGTCACATTCACACCAACCTAACACTGACCGGCAAATTGCAAAAAAACGTAAGAGAATTTGCATTTCGCGGGCTACCCTGTTGCTTCCACCTTAATCTTGTAGTGAGTGGGGCTATATTGACCAGAATTGAATAATTTATATTTTAAAAAAACATTGAATAAAACATTTTTCATTTTTTCATAAAATTCATTTTTTAAGGTAATTTACACCCATTGTCAATTAACACAATACAGTCAGACTACAATCACACTACAAACACAAAAAAAAACAAAAACATCACAATTTAGCAAAAAATATATATATAGCATTAACAAAAATTACAATATAAATGGTTCATGGGGACCGAGTGCGCGTCTCCTTTTTAAGGAAATCTCTCGCCGACTGGTCGACACTTCGCGTGACCAGAGGGCTGGCTCTTTCTTTGGCCAAAGAATTAGCATTGCTATTCAGCGTGGCAATGCTGCCAGTCTTCTGGGCACGTTTCCAGATGACAGCGATGCGGAGGAATACTTTGACGCCTAAGTGTCCTATTGTCGTCGTTGTTTAGATGTTTATATTTTCTTACTTTTAGTCTTATTTTTATCATTACTTTAGTTCTTTTTAGTTTGTATATAATGTACATAATAGATAGAAATAAATAAGAACGTTCATAATTAAATACTTATAATGAAATTACAATATAAATAGAATTGATTTAAATACAATTAAAATTTTAAAAATTTAACTCAACTTAACTTAATTAAAATTCAATCAAAATTAAAATGCAATATACAATTAAATAAAACTTATCCATTAACAATACATTATGGGTCATAAAAAAAACAATAATTACAATTTTCTAACCGGCACTGGCACAGCAACATGCCATATTACATACATATTGCCCATGTGAACGCAGCTTTAGTAACATGAGAAAAGCTCACGTTTAATAGGCCAGGATATGTGGAATAGGCGAAACGTTTCTGGTTGAGAAATGTTTTATGAACGCATTTCTGTTTGTTTTCGTCTCCATTTTAACTGTAAAAATATCTATTTTCCCAGTAGCCGCCACGGAATCTGAATTTGTGCCCGGTTGATGGCAATGGGCTCGCCCCCTATTACATGGGACTTAAGGGCATTACATGGCTCAAATCCCAAAAACAGCGTATGTTCAAAGAAATTTTTTGATGAATCCCTTCGTGCGTTTTCCGTGTAAAAAAAGTATGTTATAGTTAAGTTCATCACAAATAAATTGTATTGTTTAAAATTTTAATAAGCCTTCTCATTTTTTTTTGTTTAATCGTAGAAAATAGGTCTTTTTCAACCTTAATTGTAAATTATCTCTGTAACGGCTGAATAGATCGGCATGAATTTTGTAACAACAAATACGTAATGATATACTTAACAATCTGTATTGTTTTTTTTTCTGTTATTTCTTTTAATATTTTTAAATAATAAATAAAAACCGAAATTTTGCGAAATGTGCGGGGCAAGTCAACAAAAACCAGTACAGGGATCAAATCATCAAGGTCATCGAGCAATGTAATGCCCTTAAACATAACTGGCGAAGTGTGGGTGTACTATTAGGTATACCTCTGCCCAACCCTTCGGGGATTAGATGTGTGATATGATGTTACTACTTGGCAGCTGCTGAGAAATTCCAGGAAGAAAAACCGAATATCACTTTACCCTGGAATTGAACCAAGAACCTCATGCTCAGCAGTGAAGCTTCCGACCACTAGACTAACGGGGCAGGAATTAATTTAAGTCTCGACGCAATTTAAAACGGAATTGGAGCTATCAACCCGACAATAAGTACTATGAAAAATTAAGTAAAATACCGGAAAATGACACGCCATTTCAAGCTTTTACTTCATTTTAATAAAGATAAAATTCTCTTTATTACATTGAAGCTAATCGGGCGGCTATAATCTTACATTGTTTCAATAAACAGCCGAAATTAGGTAACGTCTTGGACGGCCTAGTGAACTGAAAGTAGGTCGTTTCCTACCATAGACTAAATAAAGGTAGAGGTGCCAGGCATTCATGGTTGACATAACGCGGGGGTATGGGGAACAGGGTGTAAAGTTCTTCATCCCCCATAGAAATGGGAGGATCCTCCGACCAGACGGGTGTTATGTCTGGTGGGCTACTGCCCGATAGTTGTTTTCGTGTGCTTCTATGTAGTCTTAAGTCGCGGATAACTTTGCTTGCACGATGTAGGAATTTAGATGTATTTCTATGTTTAGTTCATCATCTGTGTCATAGATGGCGTTGTTTTACATTTTGTTCCTCATTGCTTAGTAGTCTTTGTAGTACCGTTATAACCTCTTAGTACACCCACATTTTGCTAGTTTTGTTTCAGTCCCTTGTAATAGTGGGGTGAGCTTATTATTTATCAGAAGCCTGGTCCACATTCAGCATCCCGATTGGTTAATATATGCTTATAAACATTCCGTAGGATTATGAAGGAAATTAGTAATTAATGCTGAATTGTGCCTTGACGTAATAAATTGGTATTTTTAAAAACCATATCAAACCATCCAATAACTAAAAGGGCTGAAATAAATAAACTTAAATCTTGTCTTACATTTTTTGTGTAGGAAGTAACGACTTATTGTCGTGCCTATGCTGTCCCCCCCATACTTAAGTACAAATGCTATATTGTAATACAAAAGATTTGAAAAGAGTAACCATGGAGTTTATTGCCGGTTCTTCTCCATAGGAAACGACCAACCCGAACCGTGCACCTTTTTTGTCGACGTTTTTTAAGTGCCCATCTACGCCTATGTGAAACAAAATATTTTAATTTTGAAGCTTTTTTGCAAAAGACTGACTTCCAAAAAAACACAAAAAAATGGTAAATAACTTTAATTTCGGAAGTCGGTGGCAAAAAACTCAATGAAACAAACAAAATTCACCGACTTTTTTGTGTGCACAAAGTTTTGAGTGCGTTACATACATAATGCACATACAATAGCACCACCCCATGCAGTGATGCAATATAGGGTATTGCATCACTGCATGGGGTGGTGCTATTAAAACGAACTTCCTGAGGGCAGAGCGAGCTCAAGGAGCCGTACTAAAAGTTATGTCTAAGAAACCGTACTTATATCCAACCAAACAACTTTATGATGAATGTAAGGTATTAACAGTTAGACAGCTTTTCATCTTGCAGACTAACCTCAGAACTCATAGACTCATGCCCAGATCCAACCCAAAAAAACGCACAAACATACCATCAGGTGTAACACATAAAACTACATTTGCCGCACGCCAATATTACGTCATAGGCACTTATATATATAAGAAACTACACAAAACACTAAACATACTTGATTTAAACAGACACACGCTAAAACACATAATTACTCAATGGCTACTACAGCAAGACTACCTCACAACGGAGAATCTTCTAGCATACATCTCATAAAAATAAAAATTCAATCGCAAAATCCTCGCACATATACCATTACACACACCTGCACGCACACACACACACACGCATGCACACGCACTCACACCAACACGCACATACACAAACTCTCACTCACATACACAACACACTAAGTAACCCACCTACACTTATTTCATAGAATAACTTTAGCTTATGTAACATCGACACTGTTTCACTTGTTATTGAATGTTAATTATCTACTGTACCCATATATGGCTGAATCCTATCTCTTAAGATACAGGCTAGACCTAGTTTAAGGGATAGAGTTTATATAATTGTGCTTATAGTTGTGATAAACGTTATAATCAACAATGTATACAGTGCAATGTGCTCTTGTTTTATGAAATAAATATTTTATTATTTTTTATTATTTTTTCCTTTATTTAAATTTTTACAAATTAGTTTACATTTTTAAATATTCCTTAAAAAAAAAATATTATTTTTATTATTAATGACCTTACGTGAAACGTGGCTTTTGACCCCAAAAAAAAGTCGTTTCCCAGCAATATTTTTTACGTAGAGTTACTTAGTTTGATGTAGACTTGGTTGACGGCTTCGTAAAGGGTCAGTTTACACCTTGTACCTATACAACATTAGTTTTAGTATTATGCGAAACCTGAAACACGAGTCTAGTATTTTTACGTAAAGAATCTGTGTACAAAATTTCAAAACTGTATCATGAAAAATCACAAAGTTATAAGCTTGTTCTGTTACCTGGTTGTCCGCACAAAAATGTGCGCCTCCAGCTTTGTCTTGAGCTCATTTATAATAATAATTTGGCTGTAGGTACGTAAATGATTGCGATAGGTACTCAGTGTCGCGCAGTGTCCAACTTGTAGCCTTTTTTAAACATTTTTGCGACAAAATATAACATGGGTTAAAAAATATTGGAATCGATTCAGTTACTTATTCTGAACAAACTATATTCAGGTTTCGCATATACTAAAAATAATGTTGTATGGCGAAAACTATGTACCAACTGTTTAATATTCCTCTGTTTGTCGTAGAACCTCTATTTTTACATACTCTGTGTCCGGATAATTGTAAGACTGGGGGTACATAGTCTAAGCTCAATGTAAACTAGTTAAATAATCTCATTAAAATGTGCCGAGGGCAGCAAGGGTCTCACAAACGTGTCTCGTTTTTTAATTTCATTCATTAGTGCGTTTTGTCGTGTTGAGGTACTAAGGGGCAATGTATTCTTAGCTCGTAAACTCGACCGTCCATTGCTTCGTAGGATTTACAGTCATGAGCAATGAAACTTATATACACACACACACACACACACATTTAACACAGGCGATTTTTCTTGCGGAAAAACGCTTTCTACTTTAGGACCTATTATATAAAAGTATGGCTTCAAAAACACCATGTTCGTGAAAACGTACAACGTTAATATTAATATATAACATAACATCACGCCTGTAATCCACGAAGGGTTAGGCAGAGGGGTACCTAAAAATTCATCCACATTTCGCCAATTATGTTTAAATCCCATGCAATAGGGGGCGGGACTATTGCCAGCAACCGGGCACAAATAAAGACCCCAAAAATGCTACTGAGAAATTCGAGATGGAAAAACCCAATAATACTTTGCCCGCACCGGGAATCGTAACCAGCACACGGAGCGCCCACGCGCGCGCCTCCAGCGTCATCTTGAGCTCATTGATAATAATAATTTGGCAGTAGGTACCTAAATGACTGCGATAGGTACTTAGTGTAGCTTGGTGTCCAACTTGTAACCTTTTTTAAATATTTTTGGGACAAAATATAACATGGTTTAAAAATTATTGGAATCGATTCAGTTACTTATTCTGAACAAACTATCAGATTAAATATTCAGTTTTCGTGTCATATACTAAAAATAATGTCCCTAAAGTAATAACGGTAACGGTAGTAGTAGTGGTGTGTGTAATGGTCCTAAAGTAGAAAACGTTATTCCGCAAGAAAATTCGCTTGTGTATTTTGTTAAATGTGTGTGTGTGTTTTTGGGATCATCTAAATACCTGCCAGTACTGATATCCCGTCACAATCTACACGCACACTGGCAGGTTACAGTGTAATTGTGCATCTGCTACTACTCGCGTTCCATTGTTCGTTCGGCAATAACGGGGCGCGATATATCTCGTGCACCTCGCCTCACACTGATGTCACTGCTGTTATGGCTAGTTCAGTTGATCTCGTCTAGTTTGTGCTCGGAGTTGCTTTTTAAACCATAACACCATGCCTGTAATCGCCAAAGCATTGGGCTATGTGTACCTTATAGTACCTACACTCAGATTTTGCCAGTTATGTTTAAATCCCATGTTTTAGGAGGGGGGGGGAGCCTATTGATTAACTAATTATCATCTACCTAGCCTTTTCAGTTGAATTCGGCTTCTAGTCCAACTGAATGCAGATGAATTGATTAACTGAACATGCATCCTGATTACCTGAGAATCGAACATAAGACCTTATGCCACTACACCAACGAGACAGTTTCTTTAATAATATTTAAATGGACAGTCCATCCGCAACAATCCGCAACAATCTAGGACTGTGAAAGATCTGAAAATGACAGCCGGGACCAAAGGCTTTACGTGCTTTCTGAGGCACGGATGGGTTTGAATGTGTACTAGATGATCACGAAGTTATAAATCCAGTTTTCCTCACGACGTTTTCCTGCACTGAAGTCAGTAATTACCAAGATAAACTTAGAAAGTATACGCCACAACTCAAATATCCAAAACTCAAAAAAACCCAGCATTTTAATACATCAAACCACTTTTACCGTCAGCCACTCCAATCTCAGAGCGTTGAATGCAGAATTCAGAACTAGAGTATCTCCCAATGCGGTTGCCCCGCGCGCAATATTTCCACTGTTTCACACAGATTGCATTTCACGACATTTCATATATCATTTTCGTTTGAGTGACGTCCCTGGTATTTTATAATTTGTTACTCAAGAATTGTGAGGAAGCAAGGAGCTTAGGGAGACGCAAGATGTTTTAATACTTTTTTGATGGTTGAAAAGTTTGAGGAAATATTTTTGAGTGGCTTTTGTCCGCGGCTTCGCGTTTGTGGGTCATGGTCTATCTGTGTCTATACAGGGTGTAAGGGACAGCCTCCCGTAGACTGATGGGGTGAATTTTGTAGGTATATTATATTAAGATGACCGTTACAAGAAATTATTTCAGGAACATTATGGGAATCCAATAAATTTGATTCGTTTCATTTCCTCATATGCAACGTATCGTTACCGTGGCAAACAGCAAGCGCGACGACGAGTTCGATGAACTCTGTAGCTAGGTTGGGAGTGAATAGTTGATTTCACGCGTCGTTCGTTAGAGTATTTCAACATCCATTGTTGATTTATTTTTATTTTAGTAGTATTATTTACAAAAATGGAGTGCTGCGTACAGAGAATGTAATTTTACATTGAAATAAAGGAATAATAACAGAAAAAAAAAAGTTTTCTCAGAAAAATTCTGACAAGAATAGGAATATGATTCAAAATAAGGAGCTGAATGCACCCTGTCATTTTGCGGAGGGTTGTTCCTTACACTCAGTAAATTACATAAAAATCCGTTGTCCCTTTAAAAATATAGCAGTCAGGTAGACAGACTTACTTACACATTTTAATTATTTGTAAGGAGTAATCGAGTAATCGGCGGCGAGATGAGCAGACGACATAGTTGCCATCGGGGGAAAAACCTGGATGAGGCTGGCACAGGACCGTGGAGATTGTCACAACAAAAGAGAGGCCTTTAATCAGCAGTGGGTGAGTTCAGGGTGTGGATGATGATGAAGGAGTTATCAGAACTCCATAACATTTGGATTTGAATGTTCAGTAAAGAAGCTTGAATGTTGTGCAAATCGAATAGACGAACAGGTGTCGTTACTTGAGTCTCGCCTAGTGGTTGCTTCTTCTTCTTCTTATTGCTGGTTTTTTTTATATTTTGTTGGCCAAAAGTTAGAACTGACGTTCCAGTGGTTCCTGAAATGTTTATTGCGCTGAGTAACTTTCCTCTACAAAAAATAAAACCGGCTTCAAAAACACAAAAAAGTGAAAAATAACTTTAGCTTCAGAAGTCGGTGACTTTTGTTGGTTTGAATCAGTTTTTTTTTGCCATCGACTTCTGAACCTAAAGTTATTTTTCACTTTTTGTGTTTTTCAACTCGTTTTTATTAAAATAGTTAAAATATTCAATACACTAAAATTTAAATGGGACCTCCTGGGAAGTATACCCTTTGAAACAAAAAAAGAATTTTCCAAATCGGTTCAGACGTCTTCGAGTAATCGGTGAACATACATAAAAAAAAAAGATTCCGACGAATTGAGAACCTCCTCCTCTTTGAAGTCGGTTAATTAACAGCATAAGGACTGCCTCGTTGGTCTAGTGGTCGCAAGCGCGACTGCTGAGCATGAGGTCCAGGGTTCAAATTCCAGGTCGGGCATATTGTTATTGAGTTTTCCACTAGGAGTTTCATTATTAAGTAGCAGCCACGGAGTCTGAATTTGTGGCCGGTTTATTTCTATAGGCTCGTCCCCTATTACATGGGACTTAAACATAACTGGTGAAATGTGGGTGTACTATTAGGTACACCTCTGCCTAACCCTTCGGGGATTACAAGGCGTGATGTTATGTTATGTTAACTGCGTAAGCAGTTACTTTAGATTCCGTCTAGTGTCAGTCAACACACATGATCTTGACCTTTCACGGCATCAAAAAACAACAAAATCAGAACTTACAACTTCGTTTCAAACAAATATCTCCGTAATATTACATACGTAAAATAAGCCCATTGCATATGCATAGAATGTCATGGGAATATGTGCAAACGTCGATCGGTATCACACAGAACGTGTTGATGACATATTCGATCTGACAACTTTATGTATTATGTTTGCAAATCTGAGCGAATATTAATGTTTGTGGAATCTGTCGTTGGTAGTCCAAAAGACTTCAGAACTGGGCTGTCGGGTGAAGCTTTTATAGATCAACTAGCTGTGGCCCGCGACTTTCGTCCGCGTAAAATGGTTATAAAATATTGCTTTCCCTATTTGAATCGGATTTTCTTAACAATTTCATGGGTTTTATTTTATTTTTTGCAAAAAAAGTCGAAAAATAGTGTTACAGCTAAATTAGACCGATTTTAGATTTTCCATAGAAACATAAATTACCAATTATCTTTTATTTTAAAAAGACATTTCAAAAAGTTCTCTGTCAAGTTTTTAGACTTATGTATCCTGCTTATGCGTACGAAGTTTTATTAAAATCGGTTCAAGCATTTCGAAAAAAAATCACTTGAAAGTTTGTATGAAATGCCGTAATACGTTAACGCTCTTAATCCTATTTCTAAAATAAAAGCATCAGCTATCGATAATTAATTATCCATTGTTACTAAAAGTTATTAGCAGATCATCACCGTGTAATCTTCTTCTATTAAATGAAAAATTAATCACGTAAATCGAAGCAGTAATCACAGAGTTACTAGGTGACAATCATTCAGCTGAACTGAGAACTTCTCCTTTTTAGAAGTCGGTTATTTATTTGTAGTAGTAAATAATTATATACATTAATAAATTAAAATAACCTATATTAATTACTAAAACTAACTTAAAAATAAACTTAAAAAATGGCGTCAAAAAACTCCTCCTCAACGCTGTCAACTGGTAATGTACAGAAAAGACTGGCGGCGTTGCCACGTTGTATGGCAACGCTAAGCCTTTGGCCAAGATAAAAGCCAGCCCTTGGGTCACGGGAAGAGTCAACTAAACGTTAAGAAATATCGGTTAGAAAAAAAAAGAAACGGCGCGGGTGAAACCGCGAGGCGTAGAATCTTTTCACCGGTTATTAAAAATAGTCTATGGGGATCTACAATCACATACTGAATTCATGGTTCCTTGTCTCTTACTGCATACTTTCTAAACTAATACTTCTACAATCCCTCCAGGTTGACCGTCAGCTGCAATGCAGTAGGCAACGTGTACTCTTTAAATAATTGATGCGAGTTAGGTAGTGTCCCTGTCCGGTGCGGCTCGCAAGGAAACGTCGTCTTCATTGTTAATGAAACTGACACATATGCTGCAGGTAGTTGAGGTTTAAATAAAAATAGCTAAGAAAGTTGGAGCATATTGTGTGGAAGATACGGCATATGAAGTATTAATAAGGAAAAGAGATAGACAAAATGGATGGATGGTTGTCTTCGCTAGGAAGAATGTGAACGCTAATGGTAGGACCAATAACATAATATTACGCCTGTAATCCCCGAAGAAAAAAAAACCTCACTCATATTTCACCAGTTATGTTTAAAGTTCCATGTAATAGGGGGAGAGCCTATTGCCATTAACCGGGCACAAATCCAGACTCCGTGGCTGCTACTGCGAAATTCCTAATGGAGAAACTCAATAGCATTTTGCCCCACCTCGAATCGAACCCAGGACCTCATGCTTAGCAATCGCGCTTGCGACCACTCGACCGTATGGTAGGACCAAAAGTGTGTAAGTAAAAACTCGCTACAATATAAAATAATAATTACTACAGAATTTATAATAATAAATTGTGGAATGGCTCCTCGACCCAGATTTTCGAGATTCAATGTTATGCTTCCAATTAAATCAGACGCCGCTAAATGGTACGACGGTCGCATAAACTCCGCGACCCAATTTGATGAACGCAACCCAGTGTTACAAAATCACAAATTGGCCGACAGCTACAATAAGAGTTGTATTTTAAATTCAATTAAGATTCAATACACCAATGTCGCTCCAATTTTTGTCATTGTGTTATCACACGTCGGACAAATTCAGTAAATCTGGTCATTTTCTTTTTTTTAGTTAAAAGAGTAATTTTATTGTGACAATAATAACATCATTTTCTATTTTTTTCTTGTTTTATTTTCAAGTTAAATTTAATTTATTTCTAATTTCTATCTATTATGTACATTATATACAGACTAAAAAGAACTAAAGTAATGATAAAAATAAGACTAAAAGTAAGAAAATATAAACATCTAAACAACGAGGACAATTCAGGCGTCAAAGTATTCCTCATTGAGTCCCTAGTAAGTATTTTGTCATTTTCTTGAATTCCTGGATTACACTTTTGTCTGTATTGTATAATTAAAAAAAAAAACAAAAAAAAAAATGCCTATAATGTTTCCACTGCTGGGACACAGGCCTCCTCTCTATAAGAGGGAATGGGCTATAATCCACCACGCGGGACCAGTGCGGGTTAGTAGATGTTACACGTCTTCGAGTTTTTGGTTCTAGGACATGCTGGTTTCCTCACGGTGTTTTCCTTCACCGTCTTGAGAGCAACTTCTATTTTTTATAGAGATCTGTATCGAAAGGCTAACAATGGGATCCTATCACTAAGGATCAGCTGTCTGTTCGTCATATGCCTGCATTTTTTGAACCATTTAAAATTTTGACAGGTTATTTATTACTATGGCCGCTATGACAAAATATAAACTTAAAATTAAAGTGAGTACCCAATTACCCACTCTAGAAGCGTGTTTTTTCGGCTAAGTAGTAAAAAATATTGTACAGTGGTACGGAACCCTTCCAGTGTAAGTCCGACTAGCTCTCGGCCTATTTTTTCATATAAAATGCACGGATATGCTGTGATAAATGTACGCGCCCGCAATCCCGGTCGGCGGACATTTTTTCTACGTCCGCCAGTCGGAAATATAACGCGGAGAAATTACACCGACGCTCCTCAGCCCAAGTAATTTATTGTAGAGAGTAGAGAATAGAGACGCTTCTAAAATGTATTTATTCTACATTAAAAATATTCATTGTTAACTCGAGACTGTTTGTCAGACTTTTACACCCGTGTTTATATACAAATCAAAGAGTTAGCTACGATTTTTGTTCTATAGTTTCAATGATTATTATAGAGAAAGATACGCTACTTTCATACTGAGCGGCGTTCAAATATCGTTGCGATTCTACGACTGCGATAGGTAAATACGGAACGTATGATACAGAAAGAGATAGCTATTGCGCTTGAAGCACTTAAATTACGACAATTGTCTGAATTTGGCTGAAACACTCTTTTTATCTATACATATAATAAAATCGTAGACTTTCCGTGTCTGTACATTACAGATTTTTGCAAAAAAGTCACTGGAAGGTGCGAGAAATAAATAATAGAAAGTAAAAATATCTTTTTTTCAATTTTTGTCTGTTTGTCGGTTTGTCGGTTTGTCGGTTTGTCGGTTTGTCGGTTTGTCTGTTCGTTTGTGCGCGCATCACGTAAAAACCCCTCATTGTATTCAAAATCTAAATATTACAAAATAAGAAGCATTGTTGTGGGTATTATTTAGCGTTTATTTCATCAAAATCGACCAATAGACGCAAAAGATATTAACTTTTAAAATTTTGTTAGTAACCTCATACGCGATTTCTATGATAAAAATAATTTACGTAAATAGGTTTTAGTCGTAGTGTAGTCACTCGGAATGGCTGAAAACTAATTTTGTTTTATTTTTCCTTTTGTCTTTACTCTTTGCACGGAAGTAATAAGTACTACGTACGCACGCGACGGCCAGTCAAGCTTTACAAAACCAGTTTATGCGGATCTCTCATTGTATAGGAAATCTATACAAAGCGAGGACAATTTATACTGGAAGTTTACAGCTTCATGTGCCGCCGTGTGTACAACTGCAATTCTTGCTTGCATTAAAAAATTGCCACCAAAAGAGAGGTTAACGCTAATTTAGTCTCTTTCTAATAAGGTGACCATTCATTTTATGTAAAAAGTAGGACATGATGGAAAGGCTGAGAATATAACATTAATAAATTAAATTAAAAAAATATTTTCAATTTTCGTTTCAGAGGCAATTAAATAAAAATAAAAAAATAGTAATACGAGAAAGCTATTATTATATATTAGGCGCCGGTAGATAGGTATTAAAAAATTAATCATAATCATAAATCTTTATTTTATTCAACATCAGAAGTAACAGGCACTGGTATATGCACAATCTTAAATAGAGAAAGGTGTCTGAAGTAGGAAGGTCCTGTCGTACAGATCACCTCTTCGGCTTAGATATACCATTTTATTTACAGCAACTAAACCTGAAGTTTATTTAATAAAATTACTATTATTTGCATTTTACTATATTTAATGGTGACCAGTGAAATGATGTATTAAATAAGATTAATTCTTAGATAATAGGTAGATAAACAATATCCCACAAAATAAAAACTTTACGGGGACAATACCAAAATAAGACAATGACCAGACCACCTTTTTCCAATGTTGCCCGCACACAAACTCAATAAAATACTTTCGTTTGAATATTAAAACTGGACTTTCAGGATTTCGTATTTTTATATGTGCCTACCGAAATGACTTCGAATACTAATAATTTAGTAGATTAATGATCATGTCCACTTTGTGCGAGTGGGAAAAGGCTAAAATCCGGCAGAGACAAGCCTCAGAACGGCTATTTAAAACTTACGTTAACGGAGTAAAATACTTATATGAACAAACTAATATTGCATATGGGTTGCCTGATAAAGTTAAGTCAAGGCTACCCTTTATTAAAACTAACGGAACTAATCTTTTTTTCAAACCAAACGAAATCAAAATGGAATTAGAGTAAATATCTACAAAGCAATCAAGCCAAGAATCTGTTGGGTTGTCATCTTTTTGTCCCTACTACAGAGTTGTAAGGTATAAATAGATAAATTGATACAATATGTCCATTCATCTATTTTCTTATTAAAATATGTATTTAAAAGAACAGATAGGTAATTTTATTACAAACACGATGGCATAACGTTCGGTTGTCTAAGTAAAATCGGTCAAGCCCCACGGTTGTCGCAATTTTAAATAGTCTTCACTTAATGATATCAGGCAACCCATTTGTTATGCTTTTTTTCATGTATTAAACATATTTTTGACTCAGTAAACATAGGATTTGTTTTGATACTAGACAGGCTTATTTATAATGGTAGGTACCCCAGAGTGAAGAGGAGTTATATCCGTTAAATTTGTAAGGATGTTAACCGTTGGAGCCTAGGATAGATCATGGGTTGCATCTATATTTTGCTTTCGTTCATAAGCTTTGACAATGACAAAATAATGTGCGCTCCCGTGAGCGAAGCCGCGGGCACAGCTAGTTTATAATATAATTGTGTATTTTAGTAATTGCTTGAAATTAGAACTGTCAAAAGTTAGAATTTTTAGCTTTGCTAGCTTTGACGGTTCTTTTTCTTAGGTCGTCTTGCATATATATTATCGTATTGCATAAAAGTGGTTGAATAAGTAATTACTTAAACTAAAGTAATTGCTTTAACTTGACTATAGATACGGGTGTTAGCTTTGCTTTCTTTGACGGTTCTTTCTTTGTTTATATTCTTGTCTATTGCTTAAAAATGTTTGCATTGTTTGCATAAGTATCTCAAGTAGTTACTTTAACTTGAGTATACGAGTCTTTTGACTACTTGTAACGACTAGACTGACACAGATATTGACAGCCTCTAAAAAGCGGTTATATGTTAATATCACGACTGTATAAACACTTGTTTTCGTTTCATTATAGTCGAATCATGGTTGACACAGTAATATATGTCAGATTGTCAGGATTTATTCCGTTAGGTTTGTTCATCATGTGGGCAGAAGACGGGTTTCGTGCAAATGATAATACACTGGGTGCGATACACTGTTTCTATTAAGTAACAAATTACTTGAAATTACAATGTAATACATTAACACGGGGCACAATGAAGCAAGCTGTAAAATCACGATTTTGCAGAAGCACGCTGTGGTGTGGGTAGACTGGTAAGTAGGTCGCTTGATGTCAACACTGGCGCGCTTGCGATTCATTTTATCTCCGTATCAATGACCGGATCCAACATTTAAATAAAATTGAGCATAAAAATATCTTAATCTCAATTTTATAAATAGTTGGTAATATAAGAGCCTAACATTGGAAAATGTCAGGAGCATGTAATCAAATTAACTATAAAGATATGTTATTAAATATGCCAAACTAAAGAATGTTAATAAAAAAGATCTTCAATCTATAGATCCTATATTAGATAACTTTGAAGGTTTGATTAATATGTCAGAAACCAGCTAATAAGGAGCCACTCCACTACAGTGGACAGCTACTCTGCATATGTGTACCTACTTAGTTCGCTTTTTATGAACATGTAAGTGGGGATCGTCCACTGCGAACCATTGTCAAGACCCGAGACACGGATGTCATCATCTGCTTAGCCTTTTCCCAATATGTTGGGGTCGGCTTCCAGTTTAATCGGATGCAGCTGAATATTTTACATGGAGCGACTGCCTATCTGACCTCCAGATACCGCTTAGTACTGAGTAATACGATACCCCTTGGTAAGACTGTCGTGTTGTCAGACTTTCGGGCCACTGACTACTTTTAACGACTGCCAAAGAGGTCATCATATAATCAAGTTTTTCATAACAAATCATTTTCGTATAATAACTAGTTATTTAAATTTCAAATTCATCCATTACAAGTTAGTTACTTCGCTGCAAAACTTTGTTTATAATCCATCTAAAATTCTCGCATAATTTAAATGTTTACATGTGAGATAGCTAGCGTACAAACTTTTGCTAATAAACTTACTCAGATCGCTGACGTTCCAAGTGTTTAAATTAGAACGCTTATTTCTCGTCTGTCACGTTTAATTTGTGTTTATTTGACAAGTTACCTGGTTCATTAGCTAGTTTGGTAATTTGCTTTTGATTTCATTCAGTTTAAGAGATTTTTTTTTTCATTTCACAATATTCAATATTCCAAGACTACTTTATCTAATATACAGGGTGTAAATAGACCCTTCACGAAGCCGTCAACCAAGCATTCTGTACATCAAACTAAGTAACTTTTGGGGGAAAAATCACGTTTTACGGTAGAACTCGATGGAACGCACTCAAAGTATGGTGCTGATGGATGGATTGAATAGTACGGGGGTCGTGGAGGTGTTTAAAGCAAAAAACTTACATTAAAAATATGTATTTAAAAAAAAAACTTGTGAACTTTAACCACCTATATCTCCATAACTAGAAGTTCCCAGGTATGATGTATGGTTAGTTTCTATTTCGTAGGTACCGTTGTACGAGAACTTGCTAAATAAAATTAATAAATTAATGTAAGTGAAATACTGTATTCATTATTTTGTTCCATAACGGACGATTGGATTGGCAATATTAATTTAATCATTATTATTAACACTGGAAACGGGATATTTACAATGTTTACTGTTTTCTTTGAGTTCCCGATATTTCTGCGCTGTTGCAAGCACCATGATCACGGGTAAACTGAAGTTATTGCCGGTGGGTGTTTATGAGCAGACAAATCGGTCTACCCTCTTTCTTGTTCGTTTTATGCACTCAGTACCGCTACCACTGTCACTCGCAACTCGATTCTGTTCCCTACACACGAAACTCACTGTGTCCGCTCGCGATCTTTTTTTGGTGCTTTTCCGCTTTTTACACAGCTGGATCACTGGATTTCAGGCTCTCGACAGTTGAAACCCATCCTCCCGGTTGAAGTTCCTATATTTGGTAATCTCAATAGCTTCTCTATCCAGTCTAAGAATATAGTGGCGTTCTGTCGAGACACCCACCCGCAATAACTTCAGTTTATCCGTGATCATCGTACTTGCAACAGCGCCGAAATATCGGGAACTCAAAGAAAACAGTAAACATGGTAAATATTCCGTTTCTAGTGTTATAATGTTAGTGACCATGATAGTTTAAAATATTAATTTTATCGTCTTAATATAATGTAATACAAAGATTTTTAAGTCTTTTGTCTCAGTCATCTTTCAACAGTTGTAATAAAATATGAAAACAGAAATTAAGCTTGACTTTTATCATCAAAATTAACTTCACCTAACCTATAAAACCGTAAGCACTAATAACAAAAATTTAAATTAAAAAAAAAAACCCTATCACAACAAAGAAAAGCGAACAAACATTTGATAGTCAATAAAATGGCTAAGCCAGTTTTGATAAAACATGTCTAATTGTAATATGCCCTTTTATTTGATAACCCACTTGGGTATATTTGAAAATATTCGATTATTCATCACCACTTTCATCCCCCATATCTAGTAAATGGCTGCACCGATTTTGATAAAACGTATCTAAGAACCATCACCAAGAAACTAACTTTCAAATAAAAAAACTGCATCCAAATCGGTTCACTCGTTTAAGAGCTACGGTGCCAGAGACAGACACACACACACATTGCGGTCAAACTTATAACACCCCTCTTTTTGCGTCGGGGGTTAAAAATACTTGTGGTATACTCCAGACCAGACAAGTATAATCAAGTCTAGGTACATGAAGCTCACAAACATGTCCCAGCAAATAATGTCGTTCGGATGTTATTATTTTTTCCATTTTATTTTCTGAGATGGAATAGGAAAGCTTCCCAAGGGGTCTTAGTACTGTCTGTCTAGTGTTAGTGACCTGACTTAGCTTCTGAGTAATGGAATAGTTATCGAGTCGACTTGTTTTCTTTATGGTACAGTCTGCCTAGCCTTTTCCGAACTATGTTGGGGCCGGCTTACAGTCTAACTGGATGCTGAATACCAGTGTTTTACATGGAGCGACTGCCTATCCAACTTCGACAACCCGGTTAGTACTAGGTAATACGATACCCCTTGGTAAGACTGGTTGTCAGACTTTCAGGCCACTGAGTACCTACCTGTACCAACTGTCAAAGATCTACAAATGACAGCCGAAACCAACGGCTTCACGTGCTTTTCGGGGAACGGAGGAAACTCGGTATGTTATGTGTGGTCATCCATCATCTTGAGAGCTCCTCTTTATGGTATTCATTATGGTACAGAATAAGGGTGATATTAAGGTACAAGGAATAGGTCTGTCAGTAGCATTACATGACATAATAAGTCTTCTTGTTGTTGTTTGTTGTTGTATAATATAATAATTTTCCCACTGCTGGAGCATACGCTGCCTCTCAGCACTCTATTGCTGGATGTCACAACATGTCAGCGGTATGAGTAATAATTTAACCCAGAAAATATCTACAAAACCTGAATTGCATATAAAAAAAAAAAAAACATTTTTATTTACCCACATTTTATATAGCTCATTATCTGATAATCCTCATAATATAAATAACATTGATAGCCTCTCATTGCAGTAAGAATATACGTAATAGCCCCTAAATCGGTTCGCGCCTTGATTGGCCAATAAACACTCTTCGGGGCTCATCAATAAGTTTTAAGTGTGCTCTTAACCGTATCTCGTAATCCATATAATTTCGTATTTTGGATTAAATCGTAAAACCTCTGATACACTGTCTTAGAGAGTGGACAGTCGATAGGCGTAATATTTGTTAGTTGGCCAAGAAAACGATGGATGGATTGTGTGAGGAATGATATGAAGGAAAAAGGTGTAAATTATTGCGTGAAGGTTGACAGAGGATAATGGAAGAAAAAAACGTGTTGCGCCGACCCCAAGTAACATGGGACAAGGGCAGAAAAATGATGAATCAAATAGAGTTATTGGGTATTTCCATCAGGTATTTTTCAGTAGCAGCCATGAAATCTGGATGTACCCGGTTAATGGCAACGGCTCGCCCCCTTTCACATGGAGCTTAAAACATAACTGGCGAAATGTACTATTGCATAACCCTTCGGGGATTACAGGTGATGTGTTACATCTTAATTAAATTGTATTTGGGTATGAAGGACAGCAGTGGAACAATGGAAATGGCCGTAGATTTGAATTCAGACAGGCACTTTTATTTGTCGGATATGTCAGGATTTATTCCATTAGGCTTGTACATCATGTGGGCAGACGATGGCTTTCGTGCTATGAAAACACACTGGGTATGATACACTGTTTCTAGTAAACTAACGAATTACTTGAGATTACAACTTACCACAATAACACGGGGCACAATGAATCGGATACAGTTCCAAGACGTCTCAACTCCGCTGCGATCAGACATTGACTGTCGCCCTCGCCTCGATCTGGACATCAGGGGCTTTGTAGAAGCCCACTGTTTTGTGAATGGTAAGTAAGTCGCGTGATATGACCACTGCACACTGGCGCGCCTTCCAATTCATTTTAAGTCCGTTCTAACGACTGGATCCGACATATTTATGTAAATTATTCATTGACCACTGCTCTCAAAACGGTGAAAAACATCGTAAATTCGTGAGGAAACCAGTAGTAATGTCAGTGGCTGATTATTTATAAGAACTTAGGCAGTTTCAGAACTTCAAAATTACCTACTTAACACTTATTGGGCGCGCCTATAAAGTTACGTAAACGGTCACGTGGGGTGCGTGACACCCCGATCACATAAATCAAATGCGAAATACATCATACACATGATGACGTAATACTTTCTGTTACCTATAAAAGATATCGAAACTATGAATGCGCTGGGTGTGTGGTGTGTGGGTGTGTACCCCACGCGAACAATTAAGGGTCAACCTTTAATTGTTTGCTTGTTTGTTATCTTAAGATAGTCGCTATATACTTCTGTCCTTAGGTGAAGAAGTGGCGGCATTCTCATTTATTTAACGATTTCTCATCATCATCTGCCTAGCCTTTTCCTAACTACGTTGGGTCGGGTTTTAGTCTAACCGAATGCAGCGGAATACCAGTATTTTACGACGGAGCGACTGCCTATCTGACCTCCTCACCCTAGTTAGTACCTACTAGTTAATACGATACTCTTGATAATACTGGTTGTTAGACTCAGGCCTTTGAGTACTCAGAGGCCTGAAAGTCTATCGACTGTCAAAGATCTAGAAATGATAGCCGGAATCAACGGCTTAACGTGCTTTCTGAGACACGGAGGAAACTCGGTATTTAATGGGTGGTTATCTATCCACGGACCAACCTAGGCAAGCGCGGCTTAACCTGAAGATCGACCCGAACGGCTGTAATTATTTAGCCACGAGCTCCTATTTAACGCCTACTAAGGCGCCTAATGATGCTCACTTTCGGTTTATAACAAACTCTTAATGCTTCTTGATCCATTGGTTTAGGCAGAGCGTTTTCTCATTGTCTATCGGTAAATTAATTAATCTTCTTCTTCTTTATCGTGTGGTTAGTGCCTAACCTGGCGTCAGAGTTTTTATGCCGCACTGGGCCTCTGATTTGGCTTTATATGCCGTCTCTCTCTTAGGCATGCTGGTTTCCTCACGATGTTTTTCTTCACCGCAGCAAGTGATAATTATACAATACGCACATGAATCCGAAGAAACAGATATTGGATTCGAACTCCAGGCCTACGACTTAGCAGTCCGACGATCACACCACTAAACTATCACTGCTAATGAATTGAAAATTTTCAACAATTTGATCGTTCGCCAAACTCCAGGACAGTGTGTCCCGTGCGACAAGCACATCACATTAACCCGCACACAATACATTGTGCAGCGCAAATTGATTGATCAATCGAATTCATTCCGTGTACAGGCAGCGGATCCATTCAACGATTCTTTAATCGCTAGATAATTGCCGACGGTTCACGGAAACGGGTGAAGCAAGGTTAATTGATTGATGTTGTTCAAAAATTCAATGATTTTTTATTTGAGCTGGATGAAAAACATCATATTTCCGACGAAAAATGGCGTATATCAGTATCAGTGGAAATGTTGCTAGGAATTTCTCCTGTATCGTGGGTGCGTTTACAAACATTTAAACTCACATACACAAACAGCCAGACCCGCAACAACTACCTGTAGATCATACAAATATCTGTTCCGTGCGGGGATCGAACCCGCAACACGTAGCGCAGAAGACTCAGCCACTGCGCCAACTAAACGGTCGTTAGATTCAGTGGAAATTATATCATCACCCCTGATTTCAAAACTGTAAATGAAAACACGCGAGGAAACAAACTGACATAGTACTAGAACTAAAAAATAACGATGAAGATATGCGACATGACATTTACCAGCCTGCACTGGTCCCGCGAAGTGGATTACGGTCCTCACGGTTGTGCAGAAAGCAGGCCAGTGTCCCAGCATCCGGAACAATATAATTGGAACAAAAATACCTTTAACGAAGCCGAAAGGTACTTGTTCTCCCTGTCATTGTGATCTTTTTTGTGCTAGACCATACCTGGATACCTTCTAGTTCCGGACACATTGGGGGTCAAAGTTCCAACTTTACATTGAGTCCTACCGAAAAACGTCACTGATCACCCCAAAAAATAAAGTCGTTTCCCAGCAATATTTTTTGCGTAGAGTTATTTAGTTTGATGATCAGAATGCTTGGTTGCCAGCTTCGTGAAGGGTCCGTGTATACCTTGAGCCACTGCATGTGAAGGTAAGGTTTATAGGAGAAACAAATCTAACTACTACTACTTTATAATAATATACTTAAAACTAACACCGACACCCAATATACACCTATTACAATATTTTTAATCCAAGAGATTTTCTCCTATCTTCAAATCGGTATTTAATAAAAAGAACTTGAAGAATAATGCAAGTATTTAAGCTCAGAAAATCCTTAAGGTGTTAGAGAGGTGCTTATGATGAAAGTGCACTAGAAGAAGTTTTCTTTGAAAGTGTTCCAGTTAACACGTTCGGACTCGATATATATTTAAGAATGTAGAGGATTTAGTTCTATTTGATCATTGAGAAAGATATTAGTGAAGTTGTGAAATAAGCAATGCGACTTTGGACTTGAATGCCGAATGTGAAAACTTTGTTGAAAATTCATCAACGTAGTAGAATTTTCAAATGAATAAACACTGGGACCCCTATACCCCTACCATAAACAGCTGTTTGCCTCAACTGCCTAGCTTTTTCCCAACTACTTAGGAGTCGGCTTCCAGTCTAACCATTCGTTTAGACTGGAAGTCGACTACCGGTATTACATAGCATTGTATAGCATGGAGCGACTGCCTATCTGACCTCTAAAACCTAGCTTCGTGGATAACGTGATAATACTGCAGCTATCTGCCTAAAGTATGGAATTCCATCACTTAATAATGTCTATCGTCATCAGAAATGCAAGTCGTACAAGCTGTACATGTAGGCGCATGCGATACGCGGTCATGTCGGAATATTGCTCGCGAATTGAATTTCCTTGTAATAGTATCGACGCGGTCTGTTTCTGTGCTGCTGCATAGCTATACAATTATTACATAACATCACGCCTGTAGTCCCCGAAGGTTTAGGCAGAGGTATACCTTAGAGTATCTTCAAATTTTCCCATGTGCGACAGGCAGACGCTCTATGTAAACTACTGGTATTCAGCTGGATCTGGTCAGACTGGAAGCCGACCCCAACATAGTTGGCAAAAGGCTAGGCAGATGATGATGGATGGATATGGAATTGGCATTCAGTTACGCGAGAATTAATTTCAAACACCGAATCGCACAACAAACTGGCCACTAAAGTACGCAGGATGCCAAGAAAATATTTCATCCAAATAGATGGGATTGCGACAAAGATCAGCGAATGCAGAACTTCAAGACAGGCCAGTGACGAGTATACAGGGTGACTGGATCCGGACCCTCCATAGCATATAGAGGAGGTCATTTACTAATTATTGTACCTTGCTTTCCCTACCTAAAGTTTTATAGTTTAGAAGATAATTATGTCAATTTTTATAATTTATTGAAATTTTTCCAAATTTTTTTTAACCCTCTTTTGAGGGAAGTTCCGACGTATTTTGTTTATGACCAATAAATAATAATAAAAATAAAAAAAAAATTATGAAAAAAAACTGAAGATCAATGTTTGAATGTCAAATTTTGGAGAAATCTCAATAAAATATTAGATCGGCTATTAGAGCATGGTAATGAAATAAATTACACAATTGAGGAGCTCGTGGCTAAATAATATCAGCCGCTCGGATCAATCTTTAGGTTAAGCCGTGCTTGCTTAGGTTGGTCTGTGGATGGATATCCAACCATTACATATCGAGTTTCCTCCGTGCCTCGTAAAGCACGTTAAGCCGTTGGTCCCGTCTGTCATTTGTAGATCTTTGACAGTCGTTACAGGTAGTCAGTGGCTCAAAAAGTCTGACAACCAGTTTTACCAAGTGGTATCGTATTACCCAGAACTAACTGGATTGTGGAGGTCAGATAGGCAGTCGCTCCATGTAAAATACTGGTATTCAGCTGTATTCGGTTAGACTGGAAGCCGACCCCAACATAGTTGGGAAAAGGCTAGGCAGATGATGATGATGAACGGTTACGGGTATCGTTTTACCCAGTACTAACTGGATAGCCATGACAGAAAACAGCCAAAATTGGAGAGATTTGGAAAAGACCTACACTCAGCATTGGGTGGCTAAAGGTTGAAGAAGAGAAGATTACCCAGTAGTTGGGTTGTGGAGATCAGATAGGCAGTCGCTCCATGTAAAATTTCACATTCAGCTGCATCCGGTTGAACTAGGAGGCCGACTGGGGTCAGCCTGGTATCTGCCTGGCTTCTATGTATCTATAGAGCTATAGCTAGGCAGATAATGATGCATATGACCGGTAAGGTTCATTTGTTTGTGGGTTGGGCAAAGTGTTATTGGGGTTTCTCACTAGAAACTTATATATAATTTTAGTAATACGTATGCCTGTACTTCTAAGAAGATAAGTGTGACGTTATGTTAAGTAGAAAAGCATGCAGAATATTTGGGAAACAGATTTGGAAAATCATTAATCGGGAGAATAAAAATTTTATTGGCGACCAATATACTGAATGAGCGACTATTGTACCAAGTAAGTAATTATTTATCCGGTCATTGCGGCAAGGAGAATATATGAAGCAAGAGCGAGCGAAGGCTGAGTTTAGGTTCGAAGGGGATGGCGGGGTCTACTGAGCGAGTGAAGTGAGCGAATTAAGACCCCGGAATCCCCTTCGTGTTCAATACAAACTAGTGGTTAATAACCTTGTTTTAGGTTTTTTTCAGAGTCCTTGAATTATCACATGGATCGTAATGAACAACTAGTAACTCAAATTTGTATTTTCAAGTCGTTGTTTTAAACATTTGTATTCGCCCACTGTTTGTCGCTCACAGTATTTCAGTAGCCCATTTTCAATATTTTTGAAACCTATTTTCGCTCGTTTAAATACTACCCTTAAGATTTTAACGGCCCCATTGTACGATCTATAATGCTAAAACACAAACACACAATGTCACATCTGCAAAAAAATCTTACTCTATGCTCTCGAAATTCACTAAGCGCCGACCTTGGGGAAGTGCCTCGCATCCCGTTTCCTCACACAGGAAATGAGCTGAGCTTTGACGGCCAGGCACCGACCGAAGTATGGAGGCACACCACTGCTGTGGATAGAGTTTGTCGTACATATTTGGTGACGATATGTTGGTAGTGAGTTTGTGACGAAATGTATAGGTTTTGGGTAGACATTGAGTGAAATTGAATGAAGAAGTCTAAAATCACACATACGCAAGAGAAAGCGTGGTACTCAATGCCATCTCTGCATAAAGTGCAGTGTCCGCATGAACACACAGTGACATAGTGTACAAGTGAAGAGTTATAAACATAGTATAAGGGACTAAAGACACTTAATCGTACGCATCTGAATAGACGCGGAAAGCTGAACGGATGCGTACGCATCTCCGTATAGTAATCATTGTTTTCTATGGACAAAAGCTGAACAGAGCTGAATGAGTGTCTCTTAAAGTTCTGTTTACTAACACAATTTGTATTTATTTCATATGTATGTTAGTCAGTAAGATATATGTATGTCTATCGGCCAAAGTTGCCTGAAATTCATCATCATCATCATCCACAGCCTAAAGTCACCCACTCAAGAGTATAGGCTTCTCTATTTTGTGACCATCTCAAAATTCCTATACTCCTTGTCCAGGTTTTTCCCGACGATTGCAACAATGTCGTCTGCCCATTTTGCGAGCGCATGACATTTCTTTTCACTGTGCTTGGACGACAGTCGGTCACATCTTTACTCCACCACTCATGACCATTTATTTTTTATTTTTTAATCTGTTGTTTTGTGTTTTTATGATATATAGTAATGTAAATAATATGGAGAAACTCTGAAATAAATAAATAATAATATATACCGCGCCAAACTAGGCCGAGGCGCTTGGAAAAATTAAAGGTTGATTTTCTCGTTATGTTATGGCAATTCTCTAAAACACAGTTCTAATACCAAAAGGCAACAGCTCTACGTTTTTATCCTAAAGATAAACCTGAATGAAATGTCTGTGTTCTGTGATCAGACGGCTTACCTTTTGAACTAGACTCTGAAGCTATATGTATGCCGTTAGTTAGTACTACCGACATACTTATGTCTGGACGAATTCTTTCACAAAGGGCTAAATTTTTCCGAAAGGTTATGCCAAGGTTGTACCTACGTAAAGTGTACCTGTGAAGTGAATATAACAGAGAACTATGTAACAGAGGGCGAAAATAATGCCATCCACTGGGAATAAATCTAGACTGTGATACTGAGCTTATGGAGAAGTCCTAAAACATATTGTCTTACCTGGAAATCGAACGCGTCCTGCTCAGCTTCACTAGCGACCACTAGTCTAATAAGGCAGTCAAAATACCATAGTTTCAAAAAGAAAAAGTAGGCTACTACAAGTGAACATAGCAAGGCTGCTTGGCAACAAAAATAGATATGGTGGTATTACATACTGGCCAAATTCCTTTACAAAGGGCTCGCGCTTTTTTTTTTGTTAGCCAAGACTGTTCCACTCCTGGGCAAAGGCCTCCCCCGATTCCTTCCACTATTCTCGAAGTTGCGCCTCTTCTCGCCAATTACTGAGAAAACCATCCAAGGCGTCCCACCATCATCTACTACTATTAGGTAAATTAAAACATAATCTATAATACTGTAAACCAAGTGTACCCCACACCTAATAGTTGTAACAAACGCACACAGCTCGTAAATAACCGAAGGTTTAACGTACGAATTGTTTTCTATTAAATTTGCAACAACTAATAACTGTTCGTTTCAATGTTGTACAGTTTTGGACGCTCCGTCTTAGTTTTGAATAATGGCCGACACCAAGTGAAATACAGTAATGTGTTGGGATTGGGTCTGGAGTGTATTTGCTACTGTATTTGTTTTTGGGTAGTATTTAAACGAGTGAAGATAAATTCAAATTAAAGGTGTCAAAAATATTGAAAATGGGCTACTGGGTGAGCGACAAACAGTGGGCGAATACAAATGTTTAAAACAGCGACTTGAAAATACAAATTTGAATTACTAGTTGTTCAATACGGTCCGTGTTATAATTCAAGGACTCTGAAAAAAACCTAAAACATTAGATTTTAGATAAACCGTAGTCGACGTAGCCCCGCTGCGCGGGTCTCCTATTTCTGTTTGCAGGGTTTAAAGTAACCTAATACAAAGGGGATTCCGGGGTCTTAGTTCGCTCACTTCGCTCGCTCACTGGACCCCGCCATCCCCTTCGAACCTAACCTGTCTGAGTCGGGGTGCCACAAGTCTCTCTCAGCCTTCGCTCGCTCTTGCTTCCTAAATTCTCCTTGCCGCAATGACCGGATAAATAGTTACTTACTTGGTACAATAGTCGCCCATTCAGTATATTGGTCGCCAATTAAATTTTTATTCGCCTGATTAATAATTTCCCTGAGTTTTTTGACATAATTTACGATACATACATAAAGTCACGTCATTTGCATGTGGCGGAAATGAGAATGCTAAGGAGTATGTGTGGTGTTACGCGAATGGATAAAATAAGAAATGAGTATATAAGAGGAAGTCTGAAAGTGGCGTCGGTGACTGAAAAGTTGGGTGGTAATCGGTTGTCGTGGTGGCATGCGAAGAATGATATGGCAAGAAATGAGGTGTCTGATGAGATGACGAGTAATAGAGAAGTATGGAAGAAGATGTCATGCTGCGCCGACCCCAAATGAATTGGGATAAAAGTAAGAGAATGATGATGATGATACATAAAGTCACGTTTTTTTACATTGGAATAGGCAGAAAGTATAGAACGCTACCAGCTTCGATCCTTAGATCCTTTTGCTTCGTCCAAGTTCATACATCTGAATTCCTTTTAGAAACAGAACTGCGCAGGTCATGTCTGCTACATGCCGACAATTAATAAAATGATAAAATGTGAGCTGAAATAGCACGGAACTGATGCCCTAAGACAGAGAGGCCGGGTAAGCCACGAAGGAGCTGGCGGGATGATCTGAATAAGTTCTGTCAGAACTAAAAAATGGGGCCGAAAAGTTCTGGAGTCGCTACCGCGAACCAGAAGACGTTGCGTGGGAAGGCCTACGACTAGGTGGACCGATGACCTGGTGAAAGTTGCAGGGATCCGCTGGATGCGAGTCGCACGGACCGGTTGATGTGGCGACACTTGGGGGCGGCCTATGTCCAGTAGTGGACGTCTATCGGCTGAAATGATGATGAACTATAAAGAGGACACACGGGTTCGCCCCAGATAGAAGAAATGAAAGACGAATAAAATCTCCTTGCGAAGGTCTAATCTGGGAAATAATAAACACCATATACCATATCTTTGCATACGGTTGGGTACTTACCCTCAGCTAATTGAAACGATTCGCAGTATTCATTGGCTAGACATTAAATTGAACAGTCGACCAGCAAACATATTAAATTATTTTGTAGTGATAGACATTTTCAATATACTTTAAACTAAAACTTGAACATTCTGGGAAAACGAAATTGGTATCTGATTTGTATATCTGTTAGTTCGACGAATATTCGTGACCTTTGTCAAATAATCTTACCCAATTACTACAAGGGCATTCAAATGTCAAAACCGAAAACTAGATGTTGCCACACGGATTGGTCTATTGTATTATATATCGGGCTGGTGTCCGCAACTCCACGGCAAAGCACGTACTTTGCGTGCGGGTGGGAAATTTATTCGATCCACCCTAACTCCCCGAAAACGGCCAGCAGCGCCTTGATGTTGCTGAAAATCTCGCGTAGAGTACTTGGGTTACCGAAGTACTTTGCCCTATATGTTGCAACCATTGGGAAATGCAGAAGCACGTGAGCTGCTGTCTCATCTTCCTCCATGCGGGCTCGGCACAGGGGGTTGTCTGTGACTCCTATGACAAAGAAGCGAAGCAGCCATCGATAGTAGGAAGTGCTTCCTTGGCCTGCCTGCACTCGCCATGGTCCAGCCACAGCTTGAGGTGTTGTTCACTAGTTCGGATTGGTCTTATTGTCGTGTGATAAGCTAAGTGCTCAGGATAAGCTGGACTGCTCATTGGAACGCGTCATTACTCAAAGAACTCAATATTAAACAAAGACTATCGTCGCTTGGGTACTTACGAATCCTCAGATTCTTTAAACACATTATCCGCAAATATATACAATGATTCCATGGCGCGTTTGGTGATTCAGGGTAGTGTCGAAAGCACGAGAGCACGTGATCGATTACCAACCCGATGGACAGACTCCTGTGGCAGAATGTGTTCGCCATGCGGCCAATAGAGAACGGTGGAAATGGATCGCGAAGGCAGCTACCGCAGTTGTGGGCGACCTCCCATGACCTCGATCACTCTGTCAAGAGTGAATGAAAAATAAGAGACGGGAATCAAGCTGATCGTCGCGCGGAAAAACAACGCGTGACTGTTGAGCATGACATCCTTGGTTCGATTCCCGGGTCGGGCAGAGTGTTATAGGATTTTCCATCAGGAAGTTATAACTAGCAATCACGGAGTCTGAATTTGCCCGGTTGCTGGCAAAAAGGCTTGCCCCTATTACATGGGACTTAAACAAAACTGTCGAAATGTGGCTGTACTATTAGGAACACCTCTGCCGATACCTTCAGGGATTACAGGCGTTATGTAGTACTTAGTAGTGTAGGCTTAAACATAAGTGACGTTAATGTGGGTGCATTATTAGGTGTATTTCTGCTTACCCCTTTGGGGGTCATCCCCAGGTGTTATATTGTTATTTCAAAAGAAAAAAAATAGAAGTACTAGGGTCCCAGAAACGTTCAGAGCAACGATTTACACCAACCCAAAGAGGTCCTAATTAAGTTCCAAGAGAACTGTTTAACTTGTATTAAATACCTATGTACCGTATTACATAACACAAGTTTGAGTCATAAGTAAGTTTTAAGTACTGTCAAAGTAGTTTGCTTTGAGTTCGTGTAAGTTAGCTGGAGTAAATACTTGGGCTTTGACTTAGTGGAACTCGTGTAATGGTACCTACTATTTAGTAGTTGATGTTGGCAGTTGGTGCTCGTGGCTAATAATAACAGCCGCTCGGTTCGATCTTCAGGTTAAGCTGTGCTTGCTTATGTTGTTCCGCGGATGGGTGACTAAGTATTACATACCGAGTCTCTTCCGTGCCTCGGAAAGCACGTAAAGCCGTTGGTCCCGGCTGCCATTTGTAGATCTTTGACAGTTGTTACAGGTACTCTTTGACACGAAAGTCTGACAGCCAGTCTTACCAAGGGGGGTCTTACCAATATTACCCAGTACTGAGTTGTGGAGGTCAGATAGATGATCAGTCGCTCCATGTAAAATACTGGTATTCAGCTGCATCCGGTTAGACTGGAAGCCGACTCCAACATAGGTGGGAAAAGGCTAGGCAGATGTTGATGCTGACAGGTAATGGCATAGATTTTGGTAACGATTCATTTTTCCTTTGAATCGAAACTCAAAATCGTTTTTTTTTTCTGTGATTCTTTATCGCGTGGTATTAAAAAAAAAACTGTGGGAACTGTGCACTCAATTTTTGCCAGAAAACAACGGGTTACTGCAAGAAATAGTCCTCAATGGCAATGGCTTTCTTTTTGACAGTTTAACATATTTTTTTTACGTTACGTTGTTGAGCTGACGAATTTTTTGGAACTGAAGTATTGCTTTAGAAATATTTATTTGCTGCATTGTTATTAAAAACGTGTTACGCAATAGGGTAGTTGACAAACCAATCAATTGACATACTTTTTAAGAGCTGTCAAACGTGATTCCCTCTTATATTTTGAATGGAAATAGCACGCTATGACGTCACTATTTAATCAACTCAAAGACTCGACTGTTTATTGATTTCAAAGCAACTAAAAATCTAATTTTGCAATTAATTGAAAATTAATCTGGTTTTCCGGTCTAAAATGAAGTAATTTTTTAGAAAAGTTGTGTCTTGGAATTATTGTTTAATGGTGTCAACTACCCAATTGCGGTGCAGGTATACGACAAAAAAGTGATTTTGAATTATGGGCAACTCTACATATGAAATACCCCTGCAAATGATTATGACCAACAAAACTGTAATAGAATAAAATAATCTTTATTTGCGACAAATATGGTACATTGAGGTATTAAAGATAAATAGGTAATAATAATAATAATCGACATTCGGGAATACCAGGAATTCATCATTAGTTCATTACCTACATACCTATATCTAAAGCACTGTCCCACAAATCTAATGAACCGTTAACATGAGTACCAGGCTCACATAAACACATAGTGATGTACCGAACATATAGCAGCTTTCCGACAGCCTGTCGGAGCGTATGACACGGTCGAGCGCACAAGAACACACCCGCACCTGATGTGTCACGTCACTCTCGCTAGATGTCGCTGTCCGCGCGTTATACGAATGTGTACTGAACTAGGATTTGATTAGTTCTATAGACAGATGGGTTTTCGATCTCGCTTTTGTTTTGTTTCTGAGATGCTGTTTTTTTAGTCGCTGACGAATGACTGAGGTTTTAAAAAACCTTAGTCAAATATTTTTTTTAAAACCAGCCTTTAAATATAGGTGTGACGTCAATTCTATTTTCGTAATCTTCTCATGGGATTGCATAAAAATATTTAGTCCGCCATCTTTCGGAGTCCCATAAATTTCATTTAGAATGACGTCACTTAGAGTACCATGCATTGTCGTTCAAACTAAACGTGTAGGTATGCAAAATTTCAGCTCATTTGTTATTGGGGATAATTGTTTTAAAGTTTTTTGTCGGGAGTTAGGGGTGGATTGAATAAATTTCCCACCGCACGCAAAATACGCGCTTTGCATGGAATTGCGGACACCAGCTTGTTATAAAAAAGACAACTGTTTTAAAATTAAGTTCGAAGATTTGACCTTAACCAACATACAAACATTGTAAGTACAAAAATAAAACCGACTTCAAAAACACAAAAAAGTGAAAAA
The DNA here is from genome assembly GCA_905163415.1 of Noctua fimbriata. Classification (NCBI taxonomy): domain Eukaryota; kingdom Metazoa; phylum Arthropoda; class Insecta; order Lepidoptera; family Noctuidae; genus Noctua; species Noctua fimbriata. Next base: position 5,429,671 of record LR990945.1, read on the forward strand.
TTACTTTAGTTTAAGAAGTCGGTGACTTTTGTTTGTTTGATTCAGTTTTTTTGTGTTTTTGAAGTCGATTTTATTTTTTGAAAAAAGTTTTTTTAACTTTTCATTGTTAGCCGAGACAGCGAGGTTTCGGAGTAAACGAAAATATCATCGAAGTATAAAATTTTTAGATTTTTGTTGATTTTTCAAAAACAGCTCTACCGATTTCGATAAAATTTAAATGGGACCTCCTGGTAAGTATACCCTTTGAAACAAAAGAAGAATTTTTGAAATCGGTTCAGGCGTTTTTGAGTAATCGGTGAACATACATAAGAAAAAAGATTCCAACGAACTGAGAACCTTCTTGAACCGCCATGCGTCAGGAAAACTTATTGAGCTAATTGACACCCTACGTCAATTTGTCGTGTCTTTCATTCAATCTCAAGTCATTCTTCTGCCAAAGAATGACAGTTGAGATGTGAATTTACGAAGCAACATGTATTACACTAGGTTTTGCCCGCGGCTTCGCCGGCGTGGATGTCGGAAAATATCCGAGGAGAACATACCGAACAAACATAGTTACTTACCTTCATCCCCCTTTTTAACCCTTCGGGGGTAGAATTATCAATAACGCTGAGACACGTATAAATTAATTTTCAATCGTCAGCCTAAACACAAAATTTGAAGATCCTAACTTCAAAATTGATGGACTTTCATATAAACTTCCATCTCCTATTTTACCACTTTGGGGGTGGCATTCCCAAAAATCCTTTCTTAATCGATGCTTACTCTTCACAAAGAATACACCCTCCAAGTTTCGTGTCTCTAGGACCAGCGGTTTGGGCTGTGTGTTGATTATATAGATAGATAAGTTGGTATTCGAATTGCGGAACATTTAATTTCCTTGGCTTGAACAAAACAAAAAACAAAAACAAACAAAATCTAACAGATATTATTTTGCCGTGCGTTCTTCATGCCGTTTTATCACGCCTACGTCATTTCCCGGGAATTTTTGTAAATACGTTATGACTATGGTTTACAATTGACATAATTAAATAATATAGAAAAAAAATTGCAGAATATAATTTCTCTATTTCGGAAAAACCTCCAAAATACAAGTAAAATTATATATAGTTAATCGTTCCATTCGTTAACACCTTTCACTACACACTATTCAATAACCAAAAGCTGTTCAAATTAAAACAAACTAAATTCTCGTATGTTTCGCGCTAATAAACGCCATGTTGGGCTGGCCTGGACTGGACGCCCAGGGGACAGCCTAACATGCGGCTGCAGTGCGGCTAAACGAAAGGATTCGATGATACTGTTCTATGTGATGAGTTAGGCTCATGGAATGGGGAATTATGTTTTTGTGAATGACGGTTTTCGTATTCATACTTACACACTGATATTTTAAATCTGAACGTAAGTGATATTCTTCAAAACGCAACTATTTTTAAGCGCAACTAAATTACTCCTCGAAGCGCGACCATTAGTTGCGCTCTCAAATTCAGATTTAAAATATTATATGTTTATTGCTCAAAGCGCAACCATGATGAAAAATAGAGAGGGGTATGATGGATTCATTATTTTTTTTTTAATCATGGTTGCGCTTGGAGGTATAATTTAGTTGTGCTTAGTTGGTTGCGCTTAAAAATAGTTGCGCTTTTAGGAATACCTCGAAAGTAACTCTGCCTGTTACTTTTTCATTGTTAATGGCTGAACAGATTCCGATGAACATGTTGAACCATGCTTGCTCAAGCTGGATTAGCCGACTTCAGACTTATTGTGATTTATAAAGCCCAAGTTTTCTCACGATATTTATCCTCACCGATGTCCAAGATAAAATTAGTATGAATATTTCCATTTATAAAACCGTAGGTATTGGTACTTGCCCGGATTTGAACCAACAACCTGATGCATTAGATAGGCTTTAACTACAGGGCCTTCACGACAATACAAAACCTACGTAATTTATAGCCTTAAAAACTATATACTCTACTACACACTACACTTATATGCCAATATAATTACCAGCCGAAATCTAGCCCAGTTTTCTCCTAATAAAGCATTTTGCCAAAGAGCAATGGAACGCAGCATTCTGGGTGTAAAGAGAGCTGATAAAATACGGAACACTACGCTGCGCTCAAAAACAGGGATCACAGATGTAGGCAAAAAGGCTGCCAGGCTGAAATGAGATTGGGTGGGTCACGTGAGCCGCATGGATAACGACCGCTGGGCAAGGGTCAACATGATGGGTGCCTGAGGATGGACAGCGCCGCCGAAGCCGGCCTAGCAAACGGTGGCGAGATGATTTAGACGCGCATTACGAATGCTGGTTCGAGGCGGTGCAGGAGAAGATTACCTGGAAGGATATGGGGGAAGACTTTGCTTAGCAGTGGAACATACAAGGCTATAAAAATAGCACTTTTCCATGCTCCTAACCTTTTCAGTTGCGCGCTACCGATCGCATCATCATTCCCGCTCTGTTCCTCGTTCTAGCAAATGACTGTTCTGAGCGACAGAAAAGGGGAAGGGTCGAAATGCTCGATTCCTTGCTACCAGGTGAGGTTCGACCCCTACAAAGCCTGACAGTTCCCTGTGCAGAGCGTGCATGGAGGCGGAGGAAACGGTAGCGCATGTGCTCCTTAAGTGCACCAGGGTCCCCCAGATCCGCGACACTCTTGGAACAAGAAACGGGATATTTACCATGTTTACTGATAGATTTGAGTTCCCGATATTTCGGCGCTGTTGCAAGCATCATGATCAAGGATAAACTGAAGTTATTGCGGGTGGTGTTTATGAGCAGACAAATCGGTCTACGCTCTTTCTTGTTTATCTCTTGGAACACGAAGATCCCTTGCGGATGTCCTGAGAAGACCTGGAGGTTTGATCTGCTTCTGGAGGGAGATAGGCTGGTTGGAGTAACAGACTCTATGGCTCACGCACCATGGTCCCCTTTAAGGACTAAGTGCGGAAACCAAAACCCTTAACATAGAACATAGAAGCCTTCAAATATCCAACAGATCTCAAAGCAATAATCTCGTCATTCCATCGAGCTAGTAAATCAGTCGTCATTTCAATCCCGACTCCAGTTGGACCAGGTCCAAAGTGAGGCTGTTAATTGATTAGAGGATTAGATTAGCCCAATTGTATCGGTCAATGGTGCAAAGTTTCCGAAACGAGATAGATTTATTTGGGTCACGGTCGACTTGGAGTTTACAGGCAAGAGGTGAAGCAATATTATTGTTGACACATTTCAGCATATCAAGTACTAACACTTCGCCCACGACTTCGTCTGCAAAAATTGTGATAGCTCGGCTAATATGCATGATATGAATATAATTTATAGCCTATAGCATCCACTAATAATGTAGTTTTCTGCCAGTGAAAGAATTTTTAGAATTGGATCATTAGTTCCGGAGATTACCACCTGTATACAAACTTCCAAAGTTAAGCAGCCACGGAGTCAGGAATTGAGCCCGGTTGATGGCAATAGGCTCGCCCCGTATTACACATAACAGGCGAAATGTTGGTGTACTATTAGGTGCATCTCTGCCTAAGCCTTCGGGGATTACAGGCGTGATGTTATGCTTATTGTTTTGGTCAAATGACTTCTAGTGTTTTCACTCATGATTTGGGTCTCTTGTTTACATTAATTGGAGTATTATGGAGCGTTGTTAGATTGTTTAATTACTTGACTACAAGTAACCCTAAGCAAAGTTTTGCCTTATTGGTTTATAAGATTCGATAACTTGATGTCACTTGTTTAACGAATATCAGCTTAACAGTATAAGTTAAGCTGATATTCGTTCGATATTTCGTCACTTACGGGATATCTTCCGTGATTGTTCATTATTTTGAGCTCCCGATATGTCGAAACCGTTGCTCGTGTATGTTTAGTTTTAAACTGTGAAAGCTTAAAACAGTGTTTGAATATCAGCTTGTTAAACGTTATTAATAGTAAATTTATACTGTAACTTACGGGATATCTTCCGTGATCGACGTTGTCGCAAGCGCCATGATCGTGGGTTGACTGAAACTGAAATATCGAGAGCTCAAAATAATGAACAATCACGGAAGATATCCCGTAAGTGACAGTATAAGTTTAGTTGTAAACCGTGAAAGCTTTTAAGCTTGTGTTTATTAATAGTAAACCTAAAAACGCAAAAATCATTTGCTGGATTACTAGTTTTTATCAGAAATAATTTCAAATGATATTTTTAACATTATTTTGCTATGATTTTGTTTCGTATTTCACCTCCAGGGCATTCGTTCGTATACAAGCTAGACATTCTTAAATATTCATCGAACTTCTGACAAAACTAGGTTACACCGCCAGCTGTATTAAAATGGCACTAACTTTGCTCATTTTATTTTTATCACTGTACTCGTATGTATATATTTTTTGGCTTACGACAAGACGTAACTTCTGATGATAACTGATAGGCGCCATCTCATTTCGTCTACACTAGAAGCCGAATCGTATCTGCTTTACCATTCTAGACAATTTCACTGCCCCGTTGCTAGAGAGATCGCAAGAGTTACTGCTGAGCATGAGGTCCTGGGTTCTTTTCCCAAGTGGAGCAATGTGTTATTGCCTTTTTCCATCAGGAATTTCCCACTAACAACCCGGAGTCTGCATTTATGGCCCGTTGATGGCAATAGTTCCTTGTAATAGGAGACAACCCTATTACAACTAATTTAAACAGATTTGACGGCACGATTGGCGCAGTGGCTGAGCGATTGACTGCTGCGCTACGTGTCGCGGGTTCGATTCCCGCACAGAAAAAATATTTGTATGGCCTACAGATTGTTGCTTTTTGTGTATGTGAGTTTAAATGTTTGTAAACGCAACCACGATACAGGAGAAATGCCTAGTGTGGGACTACGTTTAAAAAAAGTATTTAAATATTCCTTGCAATAAAAATATGAGTGTACTATAGCTACACCTCTGCTTAACCCTTCTTAGAAAACAGGCGTTATGTTATGTGTAACATTTACGCCCTTCAAACCGAAACATACGAACCTAAGTACTCCACAAACTGTTAGTCAAACAACTTGAAAGTTTTGCCCCAAAAATAACTCGACTCAAAGACATCGTTATTCAAATAAAACTTCAGGACAGAGTCTATTGTGTATCTACGTGAGCAACGGAGTTATTTTCGGATTTCCGAACAAAAATTTCTTGATTGACAGTATTGAGTAGATTCGGATATTTTCTCGGGATACGAAACTTGTCAGATGATTCTAAGTTGGATTGATTGTTGTTAGCGTTTTGGTAATGAATGTATGATTAAATGAATGATATATTTATTTGCAAGAATAAAAAGAAACGAAAAATACGAATAATAAAATTTAATAAATGAATAAAATATGAATAAATAATATAAAATAAAAATATATTCAAAAAATAAACAAAATATATTTTTATATATGAATTATAGCTTTTATTATTAGCTTTTGACTGGGGCTTCGCTCACGTTATTTTAGAATTTGACAATCAATTCGGTTTGTACTCTGCTTGTAATAATGTAATTCAATCATGATTCGAAAGACACTTAGCGCCATCTATAAGAGGGTTATTTTTGTTTTCCTCGGGAACAGTACTTTTTTTCGGGATGAAAGGTACCCTATGTCCGTTTCTGTACACCTAACCACTGAACCGATCATTCTGAAATTTTGCATATACGTTATATGCAAAATTTCAGGATGATCGGTTCAGTGATTTAGGCGTTAAAGGTAACAAACAAACAAACTTACTTTCGCATTTGTTTGTTTTTTTTTTTTTTAAGTTTTGTTTTATTTATTTTTTTAGTTAGGATTGATGACGTAACGTATAACGTGGTATTTTGTAGTTAATTTAAAACAAAAGCGAAAAATTTATTAAAACAATTTGTCAGTATTTATCCTCAGAAAAATATTATTGTGATGAATGCTCGCCAATAAATAAATAAAAATATTAAAAAAATATTTTACTTGAAAAGTAACTGGTGACGAGCATTGGATTGACTAATATTATGCCACATAAAAAACCATACGAAACCAAAAGTTGGTAGCGTAAGGTTCATTACTAAAATCAACAACAACAAAAAGCTTAACAGCATCTAATTAAATTAAACACAACCCATAAACCAAACTAAAAGGCACTTCTTCTATCCATTTATTTAACTAGCCCCCATACATATAGTTAATCCTACAATCCCCGCTTCCCGAGTGAAAAGAATCATACAATTACACACAACATTAGCCATAGTTTGTAATTTGTGATTCAAATGTGTGGGGGCGATTGTGCGGGGGCGACAATGCAAGGGGCCGACAGATGTGTTCGTTACTTCGTGTAAATCTGGGCCGGGTTTATTAATAGGGGGCCGTGGTTCCGTGTCCTCTCGCTTGCGGTTTCTTGTGGGGAGGAAATGCTAAGTAGTTACGCGGCGATGTTGCTACTTAGATCCTTAGGTATCTGCCCCACCGTCGACGAGGAATCGACTGAATATATCGTTAAAAAAGAAATCTGAAACCCAAAACTAGGAATTTCTCCTGTATCTTGGGTACAAATATTTAAACTCACATACACAAAGAGCCAGACCCGGAACAACTATCTGTAGGTCATGCAAATATTTGTTCATGGCGGGAATCAAGCTCGCGACATACAGCGCATCAACCAATCGCTAAGCCACTGCACCACACGTCCCGACGATGATTTAGGTCCCGTGTAACTATAAATACATTCTTCTTTCGCATCGACGGTACCTTCGACTTGTCAAATTTCTTGGGCCCGGTAGCTTCCCAAGGTAATAGCGGTGTCATTAGCAGTTTTTAAATCCTCCAATGTGGGTATGGGGAGGATATTCCAGCAAGTGGGCCATGGTAAGGTCGGGAGCACCGCACCGCATTCACACTGAGTCTTTAATCCTCCATTTTGCGAAATACATTCATATCAGTTAATAGTTCTCAGGTATAGTTCTGTTCAAACTTTATGACGGCTCGGAAGTTAGCTGCGAGTGACGGTCTACGCAGGTATTTAAACGGTTCAAATTGTATGGGGCGGCTCGGAACATCTAACGCAAAAGCTGCGCAGAACACGATTTTAGGTATCAGCGGGGCGCAGAGCACGCATCTTCTTGACTGTATAATGCGCAGACCGTCACTCACAGCTAACTTCCGAGCGTTCATAAATTTTGAACAGAACTATAGAAGCTCGCTGACTACTCACACTGCACGCGAGATCTCTTTCAGTGTTAATGCTACATACAAAGTACTTTCTAGTTGTTAGCTCTGCTCGTTATACGCCAATCGTCAGCGGAGGGACATGTGCCTTATGGAGCGTAAGTATGTGGAAAATATTTAGTTTAGCGACACACGTCTTGCTGAAACGTATGCTTCGATATTTCTATGACATAATAATAATGTCAGAACACTACTCGTACTAGAAGCTTACTTTACTCTCGTTAGACAGCTAGATCAAGGACTTGATTCAGAAAGCAGTACTTCCGGACACGGCACGTATTGTTAGGAGGTTTCTCTCTCTGGAGCCCTGACCACCGGTAGCTTGGACCCTGTTCCCGATACCGGTGGGCTACTATTTTTTTATATTTTTAAATGTTTTATAATTTTTGTTGATAAAAATATTTAAAAATGTAATTAGTAAGTAAGAATAATGAATAAACTAAATAATATCAGAACACTGTTGACTTAAGAAATCTTCTTACATAAGGGGGTATATGTCCAGCAGTGGACGTCTTTCGGCTGAAATGAAGATGATGATGATGATGATGAAGGATTGAAGCATTGATTATATTGATCGCTTGCTTACTTATTACGACTTAAATTTATTAATAAGCCCCAGTTTCTTTACGATGCTTCGTTCAGCGGTGGCAGCTGTGATGTCCAAACGGTCTTAGAAAGTACAAATAATTCCTACAGAAAACTTTGACCCGACCGATTTTTACGCTTACGGTTTCATTTATTTCTTTGCGATAATAATCTTTAATACTTCCGCAATAAAACTTAAGTTAAATTGCATATATGAGCGAAAACCATTTGATTTATGACCTTTCAGAATCGACCGACCAACAGCACATTCCACTCGGTCCCCACGTTGCAACGTCGTGAAAAATGTCGCCCCTACTCTGATTAACGATTAGTTCTGCCCTGTGCGGTGAACATAACATCACGCTTGAAATCCCTGAGGGGTTATGCAGGAGGTGTGTAGTACGCCCGCATGTCTCCAGTTATGTAATAAAAGACGAGCCCCAGAAGCATCCCAGTTTATGTCAATAAATTAAAATTAACTGGGCTTCTACTGAGACATTCCTGATACACTTCAACCAATTTATCTATGCAGGCGGGGAAAACACAGAACTAAAATAAATGTACCAAGTTTGACATGTTTGTGCTAGTTTTCTTGACAAGCAACGCCACCTTGAAATAATAAAATAATAATAAATTGTGAACTAACGCCGCCATTCTTTTTTCAATAGCTACATTTTTTTACAAAGCTCGTGGCTACATAATAACAGCCGCTCGGGTCGATCTTTAGGTTAAGCCGCGTTTGCCAAGGTCGGTCTGTGGTATGGTGACCACCTATTACATACCGAGTTACCTCCATTGGTCCCGTGTGTCATTTGTAGATCTTTGACAGTCGTTGGGTAGTCAGTGGCCCAAAAAGTCTTACCAAGGGGTATCGTATTACCCAGTACTAACTGGGTTATGGAAGTCAGATAGGCAGTCGCTCTATGTAAAATACTAGTATTCAGCTGCAAGCAGCTAGACTGGAAGCCGACCCCAACATAGTTGAGAAAAGGCTAGGCAGATGTTGATGACATTTTTTTACCAACAGCGCTCAAACGTCATCCGAGCACCAAAATATCTGTGTAGTTCTCTGTAGGCTCGTTTGTCTAGTGGTAGCATTAGTGACGTTCAAGTGTAGGTATAGTATGGCCACATAAGGTGAACGAAAAGAAATGAAAGATCCTTCTTCAGGCTCCTATGCTCTTTAGTACGTGGCGACCAAAACCTTTTTTTTATAAAACCGACTTCTCAAATCACAAAAAAATTGCGAATAACTAAACTTACAGAAGTCGATGACTTGGTTAGTTACATTGCCGGTGAAAAACATAACCTCCTCTTTTTTCAGAAGTCGATTAAAAATTAAATATGCCAGTAAGAGTTGACTTAGGCTCGGTGGGTCAGTCTAATACTGGGTAATGACATGAATTAGTTGGTTTGTCGTAATATTAATGAATGGGCTCAGTTGTTCGCAAGCCACCACAATTAACTCGGTTTGTTGTGGTATTTAGCTCACTAACGCCACATTTCGCTGAATTTACTAGCGCTTTGCAAGGGGCGTTGCATACAGTTATACAACATTATTTTTAGTATATGCGGAACCTGAATATAGTTTGTTCAGAATAAGTAACTGAGTCGATTCCAATAATATTTAATCAATGTTATATTTGTCCCAAAAACATTTAAAAAAAGTTACAAGTTGGACACCGAGCGACATTAAGTACCTATCGCAATAATTTAGGGACCTACTGCCAAATTATGTTTATCAATGAGCTCAAGACGACGCGCGACGCGTTGCGTGGTGACCACGCTTTCGTGCGGACAACCAGGTAACAGAATAAGCTTATAACTTTGTGATTTTACATGATACAGTTTTGAGATTTTGTACGTAGATTCTTTACATAAAAATACTTGACACGTGTTTCAGGTTTCGCATATACTAAAACTAATGTTGTATATTTCATGTACAAAAGTCGAACTTCTGCAGTGAACCTGAACGCGATTAACACATTTAAATTGTGTTTAGTGTTCTCAGTATCATCATTGTTATTGTTTATTTTTCTTTAGTTATAGCTCTTGAAAGCGTTTTAGATGTTGGTGGTGCGGATCATGTTCATATTCATTGATTAAATTCGCTCTTAATTAAAATGTTCTTATTAATTTACGACTTACGGCATTTCAAGTCCTTTTTTTTCGAAATGAATGAACAGATTTTAATGAAACTTCACACATAAGCAGGACACATACCTCTAAAAAGTTATCAGAGAACATTTTCGAAAAATAGTGTTACAGCTAAATTAGACCGATTTAAAATTTTTCATAGAAACTGAAATTCCCAATTATCTTTTTTTTTAAAAGATATTTTTACTACACCATTAAAATCCCAGCCTATGTGTACGGAACCTAACACAGAATCTCTGGAGCCTGTTATCGGTGTTCACACTTCACGTCACTCTCTCGCTGACTTAGCTCGCCTTACATTGTCGTTGTTATTTTGTTGCAAGTGCAACTTCTGGCTACAGAAATATTGGAGGATTCTTCACCAGTCCTTTGACTTTATTGTTATTTGTTTTGGGGGAAGTATAGCGTAATTTCTGTGTCAATTAAACGACCAAAAAGGCGAGAAGGTGTACAAGTCCACGCGTTTTTGTGATCTGTTATGAATTAGTTATTGAAATGGTTTCATTTTTCTCGTGAAAGGTTCCTCGAAGTTCCATTAGCAGCTCGAAATGGTCATAACCGACATCCAAAAAAAAAAAAAAAAGGGGAAAAAAATATTAGTTTACTTTCAGACGTCGCGTCGTTGTCTTTTGTCGGTTTTTCATTTATGAAATCAACTGTGACCGGATTCTTGAAACTCTGTACACATGATATGTAGTTCAGATGACACTACAGCATAAAGAGACCTTGGAGTTGATTTGGTGATGAAGATGATAAACATTCGATTTTCTCTCTGTTCAATTTCCTTGAAAATAAAAACAGATAACTGAACTCAGTATTACATAACATAAGATAACATCACGCCTGTAATCTCGAAGGGTTAGGCAGGTGTATCTCATAGTACACCCACATTTCGCCAGTTATGTTTAAGTCTCATGTAATAGGAGGCGAGCCTATTACCATCAACCGGGCAAATATCCAGGCTCCATTTCTGCTACTGAGAAATTCCTGATCGAAAAACCCAATAACACTTTGCTCAACCTGGGAATCGAACCTAGCACCTCATGCTCAGCAGTCGCGCTAGCGACTACTAGACCACAGATAATATAATCTAGACCAACGAGGCACTATAATAACAAAAAACTCAGTATTAAGAACAAAAACTCGAATCCCCAGTATTTTCAAGATTAATAAACTTGTCCTTTCGATAAGCCTGCCATCGTTTCATACGTCTACAGTTATGGAAGTTACAAATGTTGACCCAAAGTGCTTCGTATAGCAATCTATATCTCACATTATGACCGGCCTACTTCAGTCTCAAATAAAAAAATATATTTTACTGAACATCATAATACTTTTCATGACTTTTATGGTGTCATCAAATCTTTATATCTGCGGTATGCGTTTATGAACCTCTCAAGTGATAAAAAACTGTAGACCTTCCACTTCCAAGTCGTATTTATTAATGAAGAAATGCATTATTGGAACGATTTTAATTCTCTTGGCCATTTCGGTTGTTAAATTTATTTCTGGATGGCTTGCTGTCTGCGCAGTTTGGAGGTAAATTTTGAAGTGGTAATAAAATTATTATATTAATACTACACCTCGCCTGCGACTTCATCTGCAAAAATTGTGTTAGCTCGGGTAATATGCGTGATGCGTATGAACAATTATTTGAATGGGATCATTCCGGAAATTACCCCCTACATACAAGCTAATAAACAAATTTTACCTCTTTGTAAAATGATTCCGACCGAGATCGAGAGTTTTCGTTGATGATACCTAAATAAGAATAGAAAATTCTTTATTACATACAGTGTATATCGTACACGTAACATTTACAATATTAGTATAGATAGATGGAGATTCTTATGAGAGAAAATTAAATAGAATAGGTCACGAACATTAAGTATTATTTACGAGAGTAAATAATACTTAATGTTCGGCGTTGGGCGTTAAATCTGACTGTGGTGTGGTAGCGGATAAATGGAAGACGATCATGTCTGTAGATCTAGAGGTTTGTGAGATGAGTCTATGCATTTTTTCTATTATAAACCAAATATCTACAAAATCTACAACAGCAGTATTCATATTGTTGAGTTATTTATATCAGTAGTTTTAAAAATACACGCTAATGATAATGTCCTGCAGGTAGGATTTCAATTTATACCAAGACAGTTTAAAATCAAGGATAAGAACCCTACCCAAATAAAATCAACAATCATACAAATTCCATAAAACATCGCATAACTTATGAAAGTACTAAAACTGAAGCTTACTAAGACGGTTCATGCGCTCTAGTGATTTAGATTCATTCACAACGTTAAGTCGCAGATTTAGCACCGATTTTGGCTCAGCGTTACTCCTGTTATACGAGATTCTTTTATATAAAATGTGTGGCTTCCAAGTTTTTGGCGGACTATAAATGTTGGTTTAACCCTTACGGCATGGCCACGGGCTATACGATAAGCGACACACATCTTGCGACAGCAACTGCAGAGGAAGAATTTTTTTAAATCATGCCACGACTCGCCGCCATCCACAGATATACCTATATAACGCCAGTATTGGTATCAGTGTCAGTATGAAAACCAAGCGTACCATTTTTTGACTACCTAATATGACATCATAAGCACTATTTCGTTACTAAACAAACAATACTATATACTATACTGTTACTATACAAAATAGACTCCGTTTTTGTTCTTTAAATGTCTAAAATTACGTTCTTGAGTTGTAACGTTGTTCATCATCATTCTCTTGCCCTTATCCCAATTCATTTGGGGTCGGCGCAGCATGTCTTTTTCTTCCATACTTCTCTATTACTCGTCATCTCATTAGACACCTCCTTTCTTGCCATATCATTCTTTATACAGTCCATCCATCGTTTCTTTGGTCTTCCTCTACTCATATACCCATCCACATTCATACTCAAAACTTTCCTCACAACATTTTCCTCATTCCTCCGCATCACATGCCCATACCACGACAACCGATTGTAACGGTGTTGTCTTAAACAAATAAGCTTGCTGAGACGGTAGCCACGTTAAGCATAAAATGCTTAAGCCGGGCTCGCGAAGTAGGTGCTCTTGCGTTATCTAGGTACCTATTTCTATATTGGTGCCGCCAACCGACATGTGGAGTGACGTTGCTCACGCAAATGAAACCAATGACACACGCGTGTTACTTGACGCTAGTCGTGTCGCGAGTCGCATCGCCCAAGGCAGTGATCGAGGTGTTATAGAATGTTGCTTTCTTGTAGTTTGGGCAGGAATCCAAGTCATCTTTGTAGCTTGGAAAAATGAGGCCGTTAATGGAAATATTATTCCACTGAATTTTAAAAGTAGGATCAAATCTTGTTGTGTTGTTAGGTTGTAATGTAGTACTTACTGTTTTATTTACTCCTATGGCTGTTGACAAATTTAATAGACATGATTCAAATCACGTGGTGTCTTTAATCCTGTACAGGAAACTCCAAAAAGAATTGAAAAATGCATTAATAGTTTTATCTCATCATCATCATTTCAGCCGAAAAGTCCACTGCTGGACATAGGCCTCCCCCAAGAAGGGGGGTTTTGCCATAATCGCCACGCTTGGCAGGCGGGTTGGCGATCGCAGTATGGTTGTTGTAGAATCAGAGAACGCTGCTGCCCATTCTCTGGTAAGTCCCTTAGTCGCCTCTTACGACACCCACGGGAAGATATGGGATGGTGCTATTCTTTACGTCCGGACACCATACAGAACCATAGTTTTATCTGCTTAGACATAATTCTCAACTATATTGGAGTCGGCTTCCAGTCTAACCAGATATAGCTCAATATGTTTGACCTTCACAACCCATATGCCCGGTATAAAATACCTTGGTAAGACTGATAGTCAATCTTTCGGTTTTTTTTTATTATTCAATTCTATAAATACAGGGTGTAAGGGACAGCCCTCCACAAACTGATGGAGTGAATTCAGTATATCATTCTAAGATGACTAAATTATTTTAGGAATGTTATGGGAATCCAATAAATTTGATTTGTTTTATTTCCTCACGCAATGTATCGTTACCGTGGCAAAACACACGTAGCGAACGGCAAGCGCAACGACGAAGTTGATAAACTCTGTAGCTAGGCAGGAAGTGAACAGCTGATTTCACGTGCCGTTCGTTAGAGTATTTCAACATCCATTTTTGGATTTTTGATTTTAGCCGTATTATTTACATAAATCGATTGCTCCTTACAGGGAATGTAATTTTACATTGAAATAAAGGAACAGAAACTGAAAAAAAAAAATTAAAAAAAAATCCAGAGAAAAATTCCAGCGGAGTATTTCAGTTTGTGGAGGGCCGTCCCTTACACCCTGTATACCCACTAGACTACATAAAAATAACGACTAAACCTTTAAGTACCACCAATAATACAAAGAAAAATTGTAAAGAACTGGCCCAACCCAATTTTATGTTCATAATAATTCCTTCACGTAAACTTTTATGCGATGGTACTCATACGGGTTTCCGTTGACACGACATACTGACATGGTTCCCATGTTTATACTCTTAATAAAAAATATTTTAGTGACCTGCCCCCAATTTGTTTTATTTTTATTGGCGCTGGAGAGATGGAGGATCTTCTCGTATTTATTGTCATTGGAAGTGTACTGCAGGGGACGGTTCTTGGGCCAATGTGGTTATTGGTTTTTTTGTGGTCTGAATCGGCATTTTTTTACAAGCTTTTATTTTACTTGCATTGTTCGTATATATGTGAGTTGCCCGCTTCAAAATTTGCAAACTATTTTTCGACCACTTGTTGGTATTCGATTGAGCTGACATTTTGCACAAACCTTTAGTTCTGGTGACAATACATTTTTTAGACCCTGCAGCCAGCCTCCTCACGAGAGAACTCCTCAACGGTTAATAGCACGGACATGAAACTTTGTATACGCGTTCAATGTTGATAGATAAACCTATTTTTTTTTTCTTTTCATTTTAATAAAAGCTTGTTTTTATATAACTCCGATAATCAGCCTGTAACGTGCGCGATACTGGGATACACACCTCCTCTCTCAGAGGAAGTTAGCCCTAATCCAACATGCGTCTGTAAGATGTCTCATGTTCTCGATTTTTTGATTCCAAGACGTGCCGATTTCCTCGTCATGTTTTCTATAAACGTTTTGAGAGTAATGATGAAAAAAGAGAAAAAAGAGCAATGGTGAAAAAATAATTTAATCAAAAGTAAATTGGCTGCCTGTGCACTTTTCAATCGTATTACTCAGGGCATAAAGGTGAAAAGTGGTCGACCATCAGTGAGCGCGGTAACGGTAGTACAAAAGACGTGCTCCTAAGTCTGAGAATTCGATTCATTCAGATCCGGCCTGGCCCTTTGCTGTCCTCTTCCAGGAATACCCTAAGACTTTAAAGTTACGAGACAAGATTACTTTAAACAATCTAATAAATAATCTGAAAGATATTATAAAACAAATAAACCAAAGTATTACGCAGCGAGAATATTCATAATTATCTTTATAGCTAAGATCAGCAATTAAAGAATTTTATGACGTTTAAAACATTTATTACAGGTATTAAAATTATTGTAACACCTTTCGAATAAGAAGATACCGAGGAGTAGATAATAGTATAAATGGCCTTTTTATTAGGCAATTATTACAAAGTATCTACAAACTAATGTTCATGTTCTTCTTCTTTTTTATCGTGTGGTTCATGCCTAACCTGGTGTCAGAGTTTTTATGCTCCCCATAGGCCTCTTGGCTTTACAGGCCGTCGAGAAATATCTCTCAGGCATGTTGGTTTTCTCACGATGTTTTCCTTCACCGAAATAAGTGATAATTATACAATACGCACATGGATTCAAAAAAAAAGATTTGTCTTGGGTTCGAATTTGAGAGCTATGACTTGGCAGTCCGACGGTCACACCACCAGGCTATCGTTGCTTGTTAAACAATCCAACCTAACCTAATATTACTACCGGGTGATTTCAAAACATATATATATAATCCACATCGTCCCACAGCTGGGCAAAGGCCTCCCTCCACTCCTTCCAAAGGTCACGCTTCTGTGCTACTTCTTTCCAATTCTCAAGGAAGATATCCAGTTCGTCCAGCCATCTGTTTCGTGGTCTGCCGCGTCCCCGTGTCACTATGTCCGTGTCGTGTCATTTCAAAACATAATTTTCTTGATTATTGACTTGATTAAACACACTTTTTTTTTTTTTGCTTGTCGTCCAGCAGCAACTGAGCATTTTTAACACGCCTTTATTAGCTTCAACTGTAACTATGTAAACAAATCTTAGAAGTTAAATTAGACCCACTTCCCGGTTTCCGATTGAGCTGAAATTTTGAATACATGTTTAGTTTGGATGACAATGCATGGTAAGCTGAGTGACGTCACTCTAAATCTAATATGGCGGACTCCCAAAGATGGCGGACTAGTTATTTGGATGCATTCCCATGATATGGGTATCAAATGAAAGGGTTTACTGAGAAGCATACGAGAAAGCGTGTTTATTTATTTTTCGACTTCCTGAATGCCTCAAACAGATTTTAATAACAGTGATACACCATA
This sequence comes from Noctua fimbriata, assembly GCA_905163415.1. NCBI lineage: Eukaryota > Metazoa > Arthropoda > Insecta > Lepidoptera > Noctuidae > Noctua > Noctua fimbriata. The sequence goes on from LR990945.1 coordinate 5,446,163, forward strand.
ATTGCCGTTGTAGCAGTTTTCAGGAAGTAAACTAGATTTGGCCTCATCAGAAAGCTTTAAGTCACCCAAAAGTCAATGGAGAGGGTTATGCTGTTGAAGTTTCCTTGCGTGATCAAATCAGAAATGAGGACATCCGCAAGAGAACCAAAGTTACCGACGTAGCCCGAAGAATAGCCAAACTTAAGTGGCAGTGGGCAGAGCAAATTGCTCGCAGAACGGATGGCCGATAGGGCCGAAAAGTTCTAGGCCCAAGTCCCAGAAGGCCTCCCACTAGGTGAACCGATGACCTGGTGAAGGTTGCAGGGATCCGCTGGATGCGAATGGCACGGGACCGGCCAATGTGGCGACACTTGTGGGAGGCCTATGTCCAGCAGTGGACGTCTTTCAGCTGAAATGATGGTGATGAAACTAGATTACCACAATATGTCCTACAAACAATATTGACGACAAAATTGTCCGTGTAAGCGAAGTTCTACATACATAAATACATAAACTCACGCTTTTTTCCCATGGGGGTGGGCAGAAACCACAGAACGCCACCTGCTGCGAATCTTACATACTTCTTTTGCCTCCTCCAAGTTCATACATCTGGTCATACGCGCAGACCGAAGTTCTATTTAAATCCATATTTATAATAAAAACTCCAAATTATTAAATTCCTCAGCTACATGATCATCATCATCTGCCTAGCCTTTTCCCAACTATGTTGGGGTCGACTTCCAGTCTAACCGGTTGCTGCTACCTGACCTCCACAACCCAGCAACATAGCATAAGCATAATCAGCTTATAATGTTCCCACTGCTGAGACATAGGCCTCCTTTCTATGAGAGGGAATGGGCTATAATCCACCACGCGGCCCCAGTGCGGGTTGGTAGATGTCACATATCTTCGAATTTTTGGTTCTAGGACATGCCGGTTTCCTCACGATGTTTTCCTTCACCGTTTTGAGAGCAGTGGTGATGGAATAAATTACACAAAGTAAAGCGCCTGCCTGGGTTCGAACCCACAACTTACTGTTTGTAAGTCGGGGCTGCCACCACTGGGCCTATACTTTTAGGAACACCACTGCCTAATCCTTCGGTGATTACAGGCCTTCAGGGATCCTTTGATGTTGTTTTGTGTAAACCGTTTGACTTAATCTTTTATGTGTAAACAAAATGAATACGACTTTCTTTGTGCTATGGTATGTCGTATCGGTAGGTAAGACATTTGACGGCTGACGACATTGCACTACCGTAAGTGCCGCTCGTAAAGTGTACGTAATTTTGTTTTATGTGCAGTTTTGTGATTGATTGCAGTAGTAGCACCCAAGTACTTCTTACAATGTTTATAACTTACTGTAATACCATAAACATACAAACATAACATCACGCCTATAATCCACAAAGGGTTAGGCAGAGGTGTACCTAATAGTACACCTAAATTTCGCATAATGTAATAGGGGCGAGTCTATTGCCATCAACCGGGCACAAATCCAGACTCCGTGCCTGCTATTGAATAATTTATGAAGGAAAAACCCAATAACACTTTGCCCGACCTGGGAATCGGACCCAGAACTTCACGCTCAGCAGTCTCGCTTGCGACTACTAGACCAACGAGGCAGTATATTATAATAAGAAAATCAATAGTAAAATTAGGAGTATTAAAAAGAAATTAATCCAAAATCTATGAAATTATTCTACAAATATCAACAAAGAAAGAAAAAGAAAACATGTCTTAACTTGTAACGTTTGTCGACTAAAAGTCGCACCACTAATTCAATTTGTCGCTCCGTGTTACCTCCACACAATGGTGTCGACCAATTTATAACAATAATGAGCGACAACACTAACTAATAATGATTAATTGTGTCACTTCTCGCTTCTATTGTTTCGTGTGAACGAGGCTCCATTGACGATATTGTTCCTTGTTGCTTTGTACTTTGGCGTATTTCATCAATTTTTTTTTAGCTTTCGCTCCTCACTAGGAATTTTTCCTGTATCTTGGGACTCATCAACCAGACCTGGAACAATTATTTGTAGGCCATACAAATAATTGTTCCGTGCCATTATCTGTAGTATACATGGTGTAAACGGACCCTTCATGAAGCCGTCAACCAAGCAATTATATACATCAAACTAAGAAACTTTTTGCAAAAATTATTGCTGGGAAACTACTTTTTTTTGGGGTGAAGAATCACGTTTTACGGTAGGACTCAATGTAACGCACTCAAAACATTGTGCTGATGGAAGGATTGAATAGTACGGGGGACGGGAAGTATTTAAAGTAAAATCTTACATTAAAAACAACTGTTTAAAAAAAAACAAGTATGTCCTAAAACAAAAAAAAGATCGCAATGACGGGGAAAACCAGTGCATTTCAGCTTCGTTAAGGGTCTTGTTACCTTTAGGTACGATGGTCTGCTAGGGCAGTACTTTTGGGTTTATCAGAAATTTTTCAGCACTAGCTTGAGTCTGGTCTTGAGTCCGCCAGTTCGTCGGTAATTTCAGATTTTTTTTTCCAAATAATAAAACGTGATGTTATGTTATACAACATTATTTTTAGTATATGCGAAACCTGAATATAGTTTGTTCTGAATAAGTAACTGAATCGATTTCAATAAAACATGTTATATTTTGTCCCAAAAATATTTAAAAAAGGCTACAAGTTGGATACCGAGTGATACTAAGTACCTATCGCAATCATTTAGGTACCTACTGCCAAATTATTATTATCAATGAGCTCAAGACGACGTTGGAGGAGCGCGCGTTGCGGCGACACGTGGTGTCCACGTTTTTGTGCGGACAACCAGGTAACAGAACTAGCTTATAACTTTGTGATTTTTCATGAAACAGTTTCGCATTTACTAAAACTAATGTTGTATAACAAGTACTTAGAAATACCAAAAGACTCAATTACTATTACACTAACACAGTTAATTCAAGGTGCATTAACACATTTGTAGCACATAACATAACAACAAATGACAAAATAGTTAAACATTATTTACTCTAAAAATGCTCACATTCGAGAGACTAGAGCAGCTACGTCCCGAGTACGTCCGTTTGTTCCGGTTTCAAACAAAAACTCCAAAGCGGATGTTGACGGAATTACTGTGTTGGAAACTGTAAAACTGCCGGTCCAAAACTGAAAAATATAAACTGTATTATAACACGTGAGAGATTTATAATATTATAAAAGTTTATTTGCCATGAGCGGAGTCCTCCTCCGCTCACGGCTAAATAATAACAGCCACTCGGGTCGATCTTAAGGTTAAACCGTGCTTAACTAGGTTGGTCTGTGGATGAGTGACCGCCTATTACATACCGAGTTTCCTCCGTGCCTCGGAAAGCACGTAAAGCCGGTGGTCCCGGCTGTTATTTCTAGATCTTTGACAGTCGTTAGGTAGTCAGTGGCCCAAAAAGTCTGAAAACTAGTCTTACCAAAGGATATCTCATTACTCAGTACTAACTGATAGGTCAGATAGGCAGTCGCTCCATGTATTCAGCTGCATCCGGTAAGACTGGAAACCGACCCCAATATAGTTCAGAAAAGGCTAGGCGGATGATGATACGTTTATTTGCCACTGAATCGAAGTTCATTTATTTCGGTTGGGCCATTAAATTGCCCATGCGCAGTCTATACTAAAATTATAAAGAGGTAAAATTTGTTTGTTAGTTTGTATGAAGGGGGTAATCTTCGAAACTTATGATCCAATTCTAAAAATAATTTCACTGGCAGAAAGCTACATTATTCGTGGGTGCTAAGGGCTATAAATTATATTTATATCATGTATATTAGCCGAGCTATCACAATTTTTGCGGACGAAGTCGCGGGCGAAGTGCTAGTCGGTAATAAACTATTATATGAGTCTATTTGATTAACTACAACATAATGTTTGACCTGCAGACTACTGCAGAGTGCGGGGATATGGATATCCCAAACTACAGAGCAGTAGTGGCCGTTAAAGAAAATTACTAAAGTGTAATTTATTTCATTACCATTGCATACGAAACGGTGAAGGAAAACATCGCATCGTGTGGAAACCAACATGTCCTAAGAGAAAAAAAAATCGAAGGGATGTGACATCGATGATTTATGATTTACCAACCAAGTCACACTGCCCACTCTCACTCATAGAAAGGAAGCCTGTGTCCCAGCAGTGGGGACGTTAAATTAGTGTGAGCATTGGGCTGATTATCATCTTCATCCTGCCCTTGTCCCATTCTATTTGGGGTCGGCGCAACATGTTTTCTTCTTCTATTGTCCCCTGTCAGCCGTCACGGCATCATTAACTCCTTTCTCTTTCATTATACTGTTATGTTAAGGGTGACAGAACACGATGATTCCGCCAAAAGATATTTTAAACTACTTCACAGAAAACACATATAAAAAATGTCTCATTCAGCAACAGATGATGAAATGAATTAAAAAATGATGTATTGTTTTTGCCAAATTTTTCTTACAAGTTTTTGTTTCCTTTTGGGCGTCTAATAGCGGCGGTGGCGTTAGGAAACTCCGCTCTTCCATAAACTATTAACATTAACAAAGTTGTTTTTTTTTTTTAATATTTATGGCCAACATTACAATGAACTTATTTTGTTTACAAATCCGACCGTATTCAAAAGTGAATATCCTACTGTCCCCATTTTCATTCATAAGTAAAGGACACAACATTACCCATAACAAATACTCGAAATCTCAAACATAACCCGAACATATCTATGCAAAATATGTACGTTGACTGTGTTCGCGATTCAGTTTCCTAACATGTAAACAAAATGATGATGATAGTATAAATGGACGAAGTATAAATGACTCTCAATTCCTACGCCTAAACAAACGTTGAGGCGTAGGAACTGAGAGTATCAGCTTTAGTTTATGGCTTACTCTTGTCTATTGTGTGCGGTACAATTCGTTGTAATTCTGTATTTATGACAGCTTTTATGAAATAAATTAACTTTTAGATACTGGCTGTTTATTTCGTCACACTCACAGATTAACTTCAGTGAGTGCTGCAACTCCAACGTTACTGTTGTTATGAATTTCAATAGCACTAGACATTCTGACAATCAACTTAATTTAAACTAGCATAAAGTTGATAAACGTTTAACTAGAAATGTCATCGATTGGAAACACGGACTTGAATAGAGTTTAGGCAAGGGCAGTAACCAAAAGAAAAAAAGAAAAAGTAGTGAAAGGAACATTCGTGTTCAGTGGAGCATAAAATCAGTTTACGCTCAATTTATGTTATGTGGGTACTGGGGCTTAGAAGGCTCCATGATACATGATCAGTGGTATAAGTTTTGAGATTTGTATGTAAATATGCAATTTGGTATTTACATAACTTCTGGGCCGTTTTGTTTGAGATGGTTTAGCGTTGCGTGAAGTTCCAATACAATAAAAGGTCAGCTTATAGTGGTTTTGTAACCACAAAGGTACCGTTAAGTGCATTAACGAACAGAATAGCTTGGGAGATAATCATAGGTACGAATTTTTAAGGAGTTCATGCATGTTTATGCGTATATTATGCATCATCGGCTGTCTAGCATTTTCCGGGCTATATTGGGGTCGGCTTCCAGTCTAACCATTGCAGCTGAATACCAGTATTTTACATAGAAAAACTGCCTATATTATGACTTCCACAACCCAGTTAGTACTGGGTAATATGTACGTACCCCTTGATCAGACTGGTTGTCAGACTTTCCGGCCACTGACTGTACGTACCTGTAACGTTTGGCAAAGCTCTACATCTAAATGACAGCTGGGATCAACGACTTAACGTGCTTTCTGAGGCACGGAGGAAACTCGGGATGTAATGTGTGGTCACCATACCACAGACCGACCTTGGCAAACGCGGCTTAACTTTGAAGATCGACCCGTGTGGCTTTTAGTATTTAGCCACGAGCTCCTATGCATACGATAGTCATATTATACAGGCGTATTTCGTAGGAAAAAAAATCGTTAAAGCCATAATACTTATTCTTAGGGCAACAAGAGACACAAACAGACATACAAGCGGCTTACGGACCGCTTCAAAATATGAACAACTGGCTGTGCCCCAAGGTTTCACACGCCGCTTTTGACTTGTTTTTTTTTTACTCGGCTCCTATTGGTGGTAGCGTGGTGTTATATAGCTTATAGCCTTCCTCGATTGAATTTTTCAAATCGAACCCATAGTTTCTGAGATTAGCGCGTTCAAACAAACTCTTCAGCTTTATAATATTAGTATAGATTTCACGGCGGTACGTGCACTTATTCCTTAAAAACTTCTGACATACAGACCTATAATACTTTCTAAACAGGTCAAAATCTCCAACGCAATACAAAACGTAACACCACTTATCTGGGCCAATAAATCGTGCCCAGGACCCGTTTGTTACTCCATATCTTGCACAAACGGCTTGTTTAGGTACAAATTGAAAAATATAGAGGGCACTATCGCCACAGACTTAAAATTGCCAAACACTTTGTTCGTTCTGCTCGTCGTTGACTATTTTGATGGTTTTGGTTTTGCTCGTAATCTTTGTCTCTTTCTGGTTTGATTCTGCCACTAGCATTTGCTTTTATATGTTTCGAGGATTTGTTTTTTTACAGGCCGTTTAACTGAGACAATGCGGGAATAGTTTTGGTGTACGACAGCGGAGGAATGACTGAGCTATGCGGTATGTCATCGCATTCCTGATGGCAATAGGCTCACTCCCATTAACTACAAGTTGCCTAAACTTAAGTGGCAACATATTCATAGGTGTACTCATCATCATCCACAGCCCAACTTCACCCACTGGGTACAGGCCTCTCGTTTCTTGTGCCAAGCTCCACGTTCTTCTGCCAGCCTCATCCAGGATATTACCGCGATGGCAATAATGTCGTCTGCTCATTTCACCGCCGAACGACCAACACTTCCCTTTCCAGTCCTTGGACGCCACTCGGTCACAGCTTTACTCCACCTGCCACCACCGCGTCATAACCAATTCATCATCATCATCATTTCAGCCGAAAGACGTCCACTGCTGGACATAGGCCTCCCCCAAGTGTCGCCACATTGACCGGTCGCGTGCGTCCGCTGGATGCGAGTCATAACCAATTGATTTGTAATAATTAGTTTAGAATAATTCAACTGCTAGAACACAGGCGTCCTCTTCTGTGAGAGGGGGTGGTGGGGGTGGGTGTTGGTGTGGGTGTCATCCACCACGCTGGTCTAGTGCGGGCTGGTGGACGTCAAGTCTTTGAATTTTATCAAAGGATTGTATACAGTGTACACCCTTCGCCCCTAAGTCTCTAAAACTACAGGAAAGCATTTCTTTTGAGTTGATATTGGCACAAAACATAAGTTCACACCTTTTTTTTTTTAGGGTGGGATATCATCAAATGACCACCCCCCCCTTGTACTGACTAAAACCCATCCATGTTCCTTCTTTGCCCTTTGTGTTCCAGGGCCGCGGTATCTCTTTCGAACAGTCCCGCAGCCCTGGGATAAGTTCACACCTGAGACAAATAATATTTAGTCGAATTAGCTAGCGAAACCCCGCAAAACTGACGGGTATGAGTGGGAACACGATAAAACAAAAAAAAGTTATTTTTTGGCATCATCGACTGAATCAGTTTTTTTTTATCCATGTTAGACGATCGTCGATCGTCCAATGTATGACAATCTCTGCTTTAAAAAAAACTCTGCTCTAAAATGCTTACAAAATACAACTAGTAAAAAATAATATTTTTGTTTGTTAAAGGGATAAGTAATTTCAAATAAAAACATGAGGTGTTGAAGTGATAACAGACATCCAAAAATAACTTTTTAAACCTAAATCATAAAGTAAGGGCCTGGATTATAAATAAAAGTTGGTAACACTAAAAGCTTTGGCAACAATATTTTGATAATGTTTAGAGCGGTTTTGAGTAAGAATAACAATTCATAACTTTATTATTTGCTGAATTGAATAAATAAGATCTCTCATACATTTTGTTTAGTTACTCTTTGGCTGGTGAGTGCTAAGGTCAATCTACTTTTGCTACGGTCTGACTGAAGATCATCGACCTCAAAAAAATATCGCTTCCCAGCAATTATTTTTGCATAGGGTTTACTTAGTTTGATGTACAGAATGCTTGGTTGACGGCTTCGTGAAGGGACCGTTTATACCTTGTATTTCTAAATACTGTTAATAAAGCTTCGGTCTGCTACTAACAAATCCCCATCCCTAATGCCAGTATTTGCATCGTAAATAAAATGTACACTATATCAAACTCTCCAACAGAAAAATAGCACAAAGTTCGAACTCCAAAATAAAACGACCCTGAATGCAGAAACTAAACCAATAGTAGCGTCAACTGGGTCCTCGTTACGGATGACGCAAAAGTTTCACTTTTTCTATTTTGTAACAGCGAACTACAATCACAGTTCATAGCAACTACGGTGCGCGTTTTATCGAGGACTGTGTGTGTCTCATGTATTTAAAATTTTGAAGAATTTGACACGGTGACGGTAGTGGATTTAAAGCTATGTATAGTGATGTATTAGCTTAATTGAGTGATGCTGAGGGAGTGTGCTGAGTGATGGAAAGGGCTAAGAAAAAGATGGATGGATTGTGTGAGGAACGATATGAAAGAGAAAGGAGTAAATGATGCCGTGATGTCTGACAGGAGAGAATGGAAGAAGAAACCGTGTTGCACCGACCCCAAGTAGAATGGGATAAGGGTAGGCAGATGTTGATGATGAGTGCTACTGAGGGAATGTTTGTAATGCAGAATATTGCTAGGAAAAAGTGCCTTTAACGTAAAGTATTGGTATATAAGAGTAGTAGGGCCCTGCAATCTGTGCATTAGTATAAGGTATGCTTAAATTTTCCTTTACTTAAAGTTAGCCTAAATTTCTGGGTAGCATAAAGTTTTGCACAAGAATTTCTAATAAAAAGAAAATGACCATCAATTAAGGACTTTGAAAATCCTGCGATGAAAGTTTTCATAGAAATTCGCGTTTTTGACGTTGAAAATGCTATCGGGCAATGAATTTTCAGGGAAATGCTAATAAAGTTCAAAACAGTTGGAAGAACAACTAATGAACGCAACAGAGGTCAGATTAGCAAAGCACACCACAAAGCAACTGACTCAGCAGAATATCAGAGAAGCCACAAGATCTAAGGCATGTACCGGTTGACCGCCATTCAGCACTGCGGCCTAGCGGTTAGGCCCCTTAGGCTTCGGGCTCCGCAAGGCACGGCGCAGTAGGCCCGCCGTAATGTCGGCCGCAACCCCGGTGAGCACTGCGGTTCACCGACCCTTCAGTGTTATGAATGTCCCTTCTCACTCCATCGACCTGGCTATGATAAGGACGGATGGAGTTAATAAAGGTCCTACATTATTTAAGTCAAATCTTTGAAAAGCAAAGTGGTTAATCTTCTACAGGCTTTCAGAAATGGATGCAAGGAGTCTTTGACGAGAAAGAAGGCCTTGGCTAGTTCTTGGATCTAAGATCGACTTTATGTCAAAACAAACCTTTAATAAAAATGAAAAGAATAGGTATACCTATCAACATTGAAAGCGTATACGAAGTTTCATGTCCATGCTATAAACCGTTAAGGAGTTCTCTCGTGAGAAGGCGATCCTGGCTGTAGGATTAAATCATGTCTGTCATAAAAATGTATTATCACTAGAACCAAAAATGTGTGTAAAATTTCAGCAGCATTTTAAGCTTTCACGTTTTACAACTAAACTTATACTGTCACTTACGGGATATCTTGCGTGACTGTTTATTTTCCATCCACCCGCATTCTCCAGTCAACCCGCGATCATAGCGCTTGCAACAGCGTCGAAATATCGGGAGCTCAAAATAATGAACGATCACGGAAGATATCCCGTAACTAACAGAATAAGTTTGGAGGGAATCGGTTTGAAATTCAGTAGGATGATTTGACTAATACATACTAACAAACTAACATAGCAAGTTAAAGAATAGTTTATAAATCGTAATGATCGTGATCAGTTAAAAGGATAGTGTTGGGGTACCGACAACATATTAAGACTATACCCACAGTTTTTTTTTTTTAATTTCGCTAGTCCGTTGTTCAGCGGTGCACAGAATACAATTTATATCCAATTTTTATTGATGTCACTACATCAATAATGTCCAGTAATGTCTAATTAAAATGGCTGTGTGCTAACCGGCCGGACAGACAGACGACGGACACCAAATGTCTAACGAACGTGTCTACGAAATTATATGGGTACCATTTTTGTCAATGAAACCATAAAAATAATGTTTTTATTTCAGTTTTAAGACACGTACAAAAAAGCACATGCAAGGCTTTAACAGACATCAATCTACCTACACAGCGCAGTATAAAAAAATGGAAGTATTGAAAAATAAACTCGCACACGTTTTGTATACTTTATTTGTTCTAAAAATATTTTGTACGGCTCAAACGCTATCTACGTTTTCACAGCTATTCGCGATTTGTGGCTCCTAAAACGGCGTTTAAAAATACCAGCGAAAGGATTTAAAAATGCAATTTCGTGCATACGATGTGTGTGCGGTGTAATAATTCTGGGCTGAATTATGAAAGTTCCGGGTTTACCACAAGTTAGTGTTTTAGCTCAAACTAGGGTAAGCCCATTTTCCCTTGGAAATAGGAGCTTAGAAAGGCTGCTTATTTATGTAGATTTTATAGCTAGAAATTATCTTGTAATACGATGTAACGTTCGTTCTTGAGTTTTTTAATTTTTTTGTGATAGTCCATTCAAAGACTTCATATTCATTTATTTGCGTTCCACAAGTTAAAACATGGTGTAAACAAAAGGCTTAGAGCTATAGCCCGTTGTAGACCCCGTCGGGCACAGCAAAATTTTGAAAAGTAAGATACTTAAGAACTAAAAATTAAAATAATTTAATTAAGTAGAGTAAACTAACTAAATACATTATTAATTAAAAACTATTCAATAAACTAAAATAAATAAATTAAACTAACAGCAAACTATAAAAGGGCATTAAAAATACCTCCTCAATACTGTCAGCTGGTAATGTGGCCAAGAGACTGGCGGCGTTGCCACGAAAATAAATTAAAATATACTTGAAAACCAAATAATTACATTCGACTTTATTCAATAATGCGTGTATATCTAATGCAGATTCAACACATGTAGTTACCCGTTGCCGATTTTACTATGCATACTTTAAAATATTAAAAATGGGAAAGTAATTCTGTTTGCTGGTCTGTTACGGCTGATTGGATCGTAACGAAATTTGGTAAGGAGATAGATTATATCCTGGGAAAAGACGTAAGGCTTTTTTTTTCTCAAACTTACACTTTGAAATTTCGAAGCGAAGTCGCGGGCAGCAGTATTTTACTTCTTGCTTATATTACGAGTCTACATGCCAAAGTTTTTGAGTATGGATGGATGAATTGTTTGTTACTCATTCACGCGAAAACTACAGAACGGACTTGGATGAAATTTGGCACACAGATATTACCTGGATTAACATATAAGATACTTTTTATTCCGGTAGTATGACCTCCTGGGACAGTTACCGGACTTCACGGGTACGAAGCCGCAGGCAACAGCTAGTACTAATATAAATGTGAAAGTTTGTGAGGATAGATGGATATTTGTTCCTCCTTCTCGCAAAAACTTCTCAACGGATTTGAATGAAGTTTGGTAGACAGAAATTAAAATAACCTATATTAACTAACTAACTTAAAAATAAACTTAAAAAATGGCGTCAAAAAACTCCTCCTCAACGTAGTCAACTGGTAATGTACCCAAAAGACTGGCGGCGTTGCCACGTTGTATGGCAACGCTAAGCCTTTGGCCAAGGTAAAAGCCAGCCCTTGGGTCACGGGAAGAGTCAACTAAACGTTTAGAAATGTCCTTGAAAAGGCTGTGAGCACTCGGACCCCACGGACCTAGAGTTTCAACCCCAAACGGCTCGAAAATATAGTTACCAATAAGGTTAGACAGATAGTTTATAACCTGGATTAACACATAGGATACGTTTTATCCCGATACTACGATCCCGTAGGACAAATATCGAACTCCACACTGGTGAAACCGCGGGCATAGGCTTATATCTAATTAAATGCACCAGAAACTTCACGGACACTCGTTTTAAATCAAAGTTGCAAAATACTGGTTATAATCACTCATTCATTACTGATAACCTGATGAATGACCTATCCAAAACACATCCCCGCTGGACTCCTGGCCACATCCAAAGTGGCGGATAGCCAAATCAGAACTCAAACAAATAACATTTATAGGAAAATATTTCCGAATAAGCCTACACACCAAAATTGTTTGTATTTATGCAATGCAGTGTACACACTAAACACTATTAATTTTAGTTTCGGTGCTCATGTTGTTATCGTACGAACTTATTGGCAGGACATTTTGGGATACAACATTCAAATCTTCATAATTATAGTGAAAGCATTGCATGGTTAATTGCTTATCTATACTTAGTACTAATAAAATGTAAATAGACTCAAAACATATCTAATCGATCAATCATGAAATGTGTAAATATAAAGGGTGTAAAAAGACCCTTAACGAAGCCTTGGTACTTGCTCTCCCCGTCATTGCGATCATTTTTTTTTGTTCTAGACCATACTTGGGAACCTTCTAGTTACGGAGATAGGGGTCAAGTTCTAACTTTTTCACAAATTTTTACTCTACACCCTACACCTCCACAACCCCCGCACTATTCAATTCATCCATCAGCCCATGTTTTGAGTGCGTTACATTGAGTCCTACCGTAAAATGTGATTTTTCACCCTAAATAAAAAAGTCGTTTCCCAACAATAATTTTTGCGTAAAGTTACTTAGTTTGATGTACATAATGCTTAGTTGACGGCTTCGTCAAGGGTCCGTTTACAGACTGTATGTGTACTTAGTGATGGTAGTTTGTAGGACTTTGTAAACATCATCATCACCTTCCTGCCCTTGTCCCATGTTACTTGGGGTCGGTGCAACACGTTTTTTTCTTCCATTCGCCTCTGTTAACCTTCACGCTATCATTTACTCCATTTTATTTCACATTATTCCTCACACAATCCATCCATTGCATCGTTTCCTTGATCTTCCTCTTCCTCTCTTTCTCCCTCTCCATTCATCAATATTTATATTCATCGCTTTTTTAGTCACATGCGATTCGTCCCTCCTCATCACATGTCTATACAAAGACAGACGACTATATTTACCCTTTCAACTTTTCTGTAACTGGCGCAACTTTCAAACTTCCTCTAATATACTCATTTCTTACTTTATCCATTCTTGTCACACCACACATCCACCCCAACATTCTTATTGCATCTTCTTCACAGCCCAGCATTCAGTATGACAGGTCTAATCACGGACTTGTATATTTTCCCTTTTAACTCGAGTGTGTAGAACTTTGTAAGCATATCATGCAGATATCGAACAACAGCCAATTTGTACTAAACATTACAATAAATACAACTTTAACGTACACATAATAAATCACATTTTTCAATTTAACATACGCTGCCAAACAAAATGTTCGTAAACAGTAAAAGAGTAGCTAATAGTGTTGCTTTTTCACCATATTTTTCAGACTTACGTTTCGTTTTAAGCAACATTCAAAATACCACTCTGATTTTAACCAAATAAAGTGCAAATTCCTTTAATTGGCTGTTGGGTATTAAATAATACTCTTGGCGGTACTTACACAATACCTTATGCGATTCGATTTTTGCTAAGTACACTTTCTAGTATTATATTTTAATGTGAATGGCACTGCGAGCGTTTCCGTGCTCGTTTTGCTCAAAAGTTTGTGTAGTGAAAATAAGTGTGAGCAATTTGAAAAAAGTTGTAATAATAATTAAATGCTAGTATTTTCATTTCAGTAAATTAAATAACATTCATTTCTACTTCGTTTCGAAGTCTATAATTTCTTTAATGCTCTCTATTTACACTGTTTCATTACCAAAGCTTACTGTTGTAATTTGCTATATTATTATTTGATGCAAAGCAGTGATAGTCTAGTGGTGTGACCGTTGGACTGTCAAGGTCTCGAATTCGAACCCAAGACATACACCTCTGATTTTTCGGATTCATGTGCATATTGTATGATTATCACTAGCTTCGGAGATAGAAAACGTGAGGAAACCAGCATACCTGAGAGATATTTCTCAACGGCATGTATAGCCAAGTCAGAGGCCCATGGGTGGCATAGAATCTCTGACACCAGAATAGGCACTAACCATACGATAAAGAAGAATATTATTTGATAATAATTATGTTCAAGGGAGAGCAGCAGTGGCCCAGTGGTGGCGGTCCCGACTTACGAGCAGTAAGTCGTGGGTTCGAACCCCGGCAGGCGCATTACTTTGTGTAATTTATTTCATCATCACTGCTCTCAAAACGGTGAATGAAAACATCGTGAGGAAACCGGCATGTCCTAGAACTAAAAATTCGAAGACATGTGACATCTACTAACCCGCACTGGGCCCGCGTGGTGGATTATAGCCCATTCCCTCTCATAGAGAGGAGGCCGGTGTCCCAGCAGTGGGAACATTGTAGGCTGATTATGATGTTAAATTATTATTTAAGAAACATTTTAATGTCTCCCTATTTCTTTTAACAATTCTATTTATTGTCTTTAAAATCAAATGAATACTTTAACAAGAACTAGAAAACTAAGACAAGAGAAACTTTTCAAAGTGTGGTCGCAATTTCATTTAAGCATTAAAATAATTAAAGACGTATAAAAACTTCTCAAGTTTTGCACACAAAATGGTTTCAGGTTTTAATTCGAGAATTTGTTTAAAATGTGAAAACTGCAAACCACAATGCTTACCACAAAACAAATAAGAACAAAAGGTCAGATCTATACAACAAGCGAAAAGAGGTGCACGCATCGTCGTGAGAACGGTTCAAAATGCCTACCAAATCATATTCATAGCTGTGGTGGTTTATCAAATTTGCCATTAGATTCCATGTGAAAAGTCTCGAGTCGTGGGCGTTTATTATGTCAATTTATAACAAACTAATGGGTGTAAAAGAACACTTCACGAAGCCGAAAGGCACTTCTTCCCCCCGTCATTGCGGATACTTTTTGTAGTTGTAGACCATACCTTCTAGTTACGGAGATTTTTTTTGAATACACGTTTTTAAGACTTTAAATGCCTCCACGGCCTCCACTTACTATTTGATGCCTCCATAAGTCCTACAGTAAAACGCAATTTTTCACACAAAAAAAAGTCATTTCCAGCAATAATTGTTGCGTAGAGTTACTTAGTTTTATGTTCTGTACATAAAACTATGCTTGGTTGATGGCTTCGTGAAGGGTCCGTTTACACCTTGTATAGCTGTTAATGTGTCTAATGGGGTGAAGTTGGGACGGATCGAGTTTTGACCAAGTCGAGCAACCGATTAACAAAAAGCCCATGCCTGTGTCAGTTTTCACTCGTTACATGGAGCTGATCTTCTGCATCTATCTGTTCTGTGGCACTATTGAGGTTCGTGCAACGATCCCTGCAGACATGACAATGTAGTTGTTTAATTTGTAATTTGGTTTGAAACAAAAGGATTTTCTTTTTAAAGTGGTTCCATCGTGAACTTCGATTAAGGGGACACACAGGGGTCGCGAAAGGACAACTACTAAAATGCTATTTAACAAAGTAATACTTTAAATGCAAATGTTTTGTTTTTTAGAAATAATATAGATTTTTAAAAGAAAGAAATATTTTTTTTTATCATAATATTTTTATGTAAGTAAGGTTATCATGTACATTATATACAGACTACAAATAGAACTAAAATAATGATAAAAAGAAGACTAAAAGTAAGTATCTACATTATACAATGACGACAATAGGACACTTAGGCGTCAAAGTACTCCTCCGTATCGCTGTCATCCGGAAACGTGCCCAGAAGACTGACAGCATTGCCACGTTAAATGGCAATGCTAATTCTTTTGGCAAAGAAAGAGCCAGCCCTCTGGTCACATGAAGTGTGCACCAGTTGGAGAGAGATATACTTAAAAAGGAGACGCGCACTCGGGCCCCATGACTCGAGCGTTTCGACCCCAAACGGCTCAAAACTGTAGTTACCAATAAGATCACAGTATTTGCGCCGCTTGAGGATCTGAGCAGCTGCAGCAGCAGCGCCCGTATAGCCCGCCGAGCTCGACACGAACGACCGCAGGGAGGCATGGCAGAGTAAGGAGCTTCACGGACGCTTTTTCTTTCTGTATGGGTTTTTTATTTCAACGTGCCTAATTATTTCAAACCATTCCAATCACACACTATTAAACAAAATTCTCAACTAGACTGATCTAGCTGCTATCGGCTATCTTGCGAAAACCGTGAATCCCCCCTGCCTAAGTGTCATTGTCTTTTAATTTGTCTCCATTCAAGGCAATGACAAGTTTTTCTTATAAAGCTTCCGCCAAAACTATTGAAGAGAAGAAATACACTACTACTCTGTGTCTCTGTGAGAACGTCATTATAACCTTTAAATATTTAAAATCACTTTGTCAAAACCAAACTCACATCGCTAACAGAATTTAATTCAACAACTACTCAGTAGATCAAAATAGCTCTTCAACTAAACCACAAAATTATAACATGCAAACAGAACTTCGAGAACATGTGGCTCTCCAAACTAATCAACAATGTGTATCGCATGCCAGAGCTAATTTTGTTCAGTTCAAAAGGCGTGTAATTGCCGTAGCGTTGCATGATAATGGGCCTATACTAGCTAAAGTCGTTAGCGTCTTGGCGTATTGTGATCTCACTCCGCTTGCTCGAGCTATTTTAATTAACAGTGAACGTTTTCTATTAAAACCTGGAACGGTGGAGCTGCAGTGTGTTTATTTTAAGTGGAATATACTTGGAGATGGCAAAGCGATCTTTTGTATGATTTATATGATGGCCTAAAGTGACATCTTAACAGCTATACCAATAATGGGAAAGTCCATAATGCATTGGCTTGTCATCATCATAGCTATCCTGGTTGTATACCTTATATTATAATCGGCCTAGCCTTTTCCCAACTATGTTGGGGTCGGCTTCCAGTCTACCTAGATGTAGCTGAACACCAGTATTTAACCCCCGACGCAAAATGAGGGGTGTTATAAGTTTGACCGCCATGTGTGTGTGTCTCTGGCACCGTAGCTCTTAAACGAGTGAACCGATTTGGATGCAATTTATTTTATTTGAAAGCTAGTTTCTTGGCGATGTTTCTTTTTATCAAAATCGGTGCAGCCATTTACTAGTTATGGGGGATGAAAGTGGGTATGAAAAATCGAATTATTTCAAATCTACCAAAGTGGAGTATCAAATGAAACTGCATGATGTGTATATTACAATTAGACGTGTTTGATGTCAAAAAATAAAGTCGTTTTAGTACAGTAAAGTTTGATGTACAGAATGTTTGGTTGACGTCTTCGTGACGTTATGTTACGAACATTGTGTAAACGGAGGGTCCGTTTACACCCTGTATTATGCTCATAACATAACATTACGCCTTTAATCCCCCAAGGGATAGGCAGAGGTGAACTTTGTAGTACACCCACATTTCGTAAGTTATCACCCGATTCCGTGGCAGCTACCGAGAGACTCTTGATTAAAAATCTCAATAACACATTGCACGCCACCCGAGAATCGAAACCAGGACCTATTGTATACTTTCTGATACCTAGTTTGAACTATAGCTTAGCTACCGCGTTTTAGGGTCAAACCCTAAAAATCCCAGGAGAGATTTCGACTTTAACTCGACTTTGCAATTAATTTGTGTGGATGGGAGAGTGTTATTATAACTTTAAATTGTTCTCAAATTAGATTTTGGCTGACGCTGTTGCTAACGTTACTTAAAATGAGAATACAGTGCGCCATTTATATGGAAGAAGGTCGGTTTTTAGAACGTATTTTTTTATTTCTACTTCAAATACTCGGTGTTAGTCTCTTTTTAATACAGTTTTATTAGCTTAACCTGTAACTAAATGTAAAAAAATTTGAAGTACAATTTGACCCACTTCCCAGTTTCCGATTATGCTGAAATTTTACGTACATGTTTAGTTTGAATGACAATGCATGATAGCTAAGTGACGTCATTATAAATCCAATATGGCTGACTCCTATAGATGGCGGACTAGTTATTTTTTTATGCATTCTCATGATATGGGTATCAAATGAAAGGGTTTGCTAAGAAGAATACGAGAAATAAAACGAAAATCGCATAGGTTGTACTGAAACAAAAATGGAATAATATAGGCAAAAGATTATTGCAGGTTTTCGCCTAATCTCACTCACTTCATGCATAAAATTTTGCAATAAGCACGCCTGATAAGTCAAATCCTCATAGCTACACCTCGGGACGAGAAAGGGTAATGTACAAACGTTTAAGAGCTAAAATCCCCTGGTGTTCCTTCTACTATCTTAGGCCAAAGACGAGGGGTTCGCTCGGATAGAAATTATTATCCCCCTCAGATCTTCCGTTGTTCTTTTCGGGGGCTACATGTTTATCAGTGAACGTGTAGGTATGGGGCGACGGGTGTCCGTGATAAAAGATCACCCTTACCTTAAATGGTTTTCACCCTTTTTCAGTTTTAGCTTTGTCTTTCCTTTTTGTGACTTTTTTTAAAATACGAAGTATATCATGGGAACCTGAAAAATATGCCTTATTTAAGTTCATTTTACAAATAAATAAAATTGAAATGTCTCTTTGTAATATCAAAATAACAGCCATTTACTGGATGCAGATGAACATAATAATATATACGGCACTTATAACAAAAGCACATTTTTTCAGTTTTTGTCTCTGTTTGTTCCGGCTAACCTCCGAAACGTCTGGACTGATTTCGACGCGGCTTTTATTGGCAGATGGCTGATCTTATAAGGTAACTTAGGCTACTTTTATTTTAGGAAAATAATTAGACTTCCGTGGAAAGAAAATAACCCTTGAAATTGTTAACAAAATCCGATTCAAAAAGGGAAGTAATATTTTTAACAGACTTCAAAAAGGAGGAGGCCTCCTTTTTGAAGTCTTCAATTTTATTTATTTGTATAGATCCGCTGGATGCGAGTCGCATGGGACCGGTCAATGTGGCTACACTTGGGGGAGGCCTATGTCCAGCAGTAGACGTCTTTCGGCTGAAATGATGATGATAATGATGATGTATAATAATAATATTACACAAAATGAAGTACCCGGGTTCGAACACAACACCAACGTACTTAAGTCGAGAAAGTTACCACTTGGTCATCACTGCCCATTTTCCAAAATAATGGTTAAAGAACGTTATTATTCCTCATCAAGAA
The DNA here is from genome assembly GCA_905163415.1 of Noctua fimbriata. Classification (NCBI taxonomy): domain Eukaryota; kingdom Metazoa; phylum Arthropoda; class Insecta; order Lepidoptera; family Noctuidae; genus Noctua; species Noctua fimbriata. Next base: position 5,465,416 of record LR990945.1, read on the forward strand.
TTAACAATAATTCACTTACTGAGAAACTACGAGCGTACAGAAATCTACGTTCATAGTAAAAAATAACAACATTATCAAAACAAATGTATCTAGTATCTAATCGCCAACCAAGCGAACACGGATCCAAACAAAAAGGCAGCTATCCAAAAAGTAAAGTCCAAAGATGAAAATACCAAAATATAATTCCTTCTAAGTGAATTCGTATGTAGGCGAGTAAGTAAACACGCTTGCTAGTTCATTAGCTAGATGAGCTCATTACTGCCGCTATTGAAAGCTGCTCGGCTAATTATATGCAACTATGTTCTGGTGCACATTCTTGTACGTGCAGGATACGGGTTTTGTGGACTGTGAACAATTAGACAGGGCTACGCATTATAATAATAAAATAAAAAAGCCTTTTAATGCCAGTAACTTAAGAGCTAAATATTACATTATGGATATACTTTCAATGATTTGAATAATAAATTCACCGCATTCGTCATCATCATCCACAGGCCGACTTCACCCATGGCTGTGTATAGGCCACTCTTTGCTTGTACCAAGCTCCACGTTCTTGTGCCAGCCTCATCCAGGATATTCCCGCGATGGCAACAATGTCGTCTGCCCATCTTACCACCGGACGAGTAATACTTCTCTTTCCAGTCCTTGGACGCCACTTGGTTACAGCTTTACTCCACCTGCCATTACCGGACCTTACTAGGTGCCCTGTCCAACTCCATTTGAGTTCCATAACGCGATTTTCAATATCGAAGACTTTCATACGGGTTTCGACGTTTGGAACTCGGTCTAGTAGTTTTATGCCGAGCATAGAACGTTCCATGGCTCTCTGTGTTAATCTGAGTTTTAACGCATTAAGTACAATGAATTCAGTAACTAAATAACCCACCAGCGTGTCAATGTCCCTTAATTCCACCGTCTATGTTTCCTAGTAAGATTTTAACTTCAGTCTATCATTATTCTCCTGCGCTTATCCCAGCTTATTTGGTGTCAGCGCAGCATGTCTTCTTTTTCCATACTTCTCTATTACTCGTCATCTCAGCAGTCACCTCCTTTCTAGCCATATCATCCTTCACACAACTGACATTGGTTTTGATTGTACCATCATTTTGATGTTGCACTAACTGCACAAAATAATAAAAATATTGATCACTGTCTGTGGTTTCTTCGGATTTGTTACGTAGGAAATTCTGATAGTAATGCTCAAGCCAACGATCTTTTCCTGATCAATATCCATACTCTGTACAGATTTTTCAGATTTATCTAAATGTAGAAAAACATATATTATCTTACGGTCACGCTACGCACGGATGCATGGCTGGCAAACAAATGACCCGCGCAGCTAAAGTAGCAAATATCGCCGAGCACATCCTACATATCCTTGAACGGTTGGCATAAGAGGAAATGCGGGCGGCGCTTAGACTATACAAACGAAATACCTTTGACAAAAGTTTGCCACACATTCGAACAGTATGTTCCACACAGGAGGCTTTGGTAATACTAATCCGAGCATGTTCGTGGATGCAGTCTTAATTACCGTGTAATGAGGCAGATTCTCTTTAGCTTCAGAATTTTGTACAAGAAACACTAAGAATGCTTTTGATGAGATTATTAATATGAGAGTGTTATTAATAGGATTTTGGGTGGCAAGAAATTTTGTTGAGATTTTTGTGTTTTATTTGATAGATTTGGCAAGGCTGGTTGTATTATTCAGAGTGTTTTGACTAACATTTTTTTAAGTTAGCCGGATCTGCTATAGATTCGAATTTTCCCATGCAACACTCGATAACAAAACACTTTAAATGTGTGTATAATGTCTTAAACATGCTTAATGAAAATAATTTCCAGTTCAACAGGAGTAAACGGACGAATAACTTCACGAAGCCGGCAACCAAGCATTCTGTACATCAAATTAACTCTACGCAAAAATGATTACTGGGAAACGACTTTTTTTTTGGGGTGAAAAATCACATAGGACTCAATGTAACACACTATGCTGATGGATGCATTGAATAGTAAGGAGGTCGTGGATGTACTTAAATGTGAAAAAGTTGGAACTTTGACCCTCATCATCTCCGTAACTAGAAGGTTCCCAGGTAAGGTCTAGAACAAAAAAAACAATGCAATGACGAGAACAAGTATATTCCGACTTCTTTCATTTAAAATAGGATACTATATTGAAATTACGGAAACGTTCTATGTGTATGCCAAATTTAATAGAAATCCATTCAGCCACGTGTGCGACTGTTTATACGTTTGTTAGTCTACTAACAAACGTATAAACAGTCGCAGTTATTTGCTGGAAAAGTAGAATAATACTCGTATAGTCATAAAATTTTCCCTCATCGCACCATTTAGTTAAAAATGTTCGCTCATTACATGTAATTAAGTTGTTAGGGGTACTGTATGTTGTTTATTTTCATGTACAGGATGCTCTTAACGTTTATTGCTACGTATGGGAGGATACATTTAAATTTTTACACTCATTTGAAGCTTAACATTTTGTATGATAATTGGTTTCGGCACCTTAAACTACCGGCTTTAAAATCATTTTAGTTTCTCTTTAGTTTTCTCACTAAAGACCACAAAGCGTCTAAAACAAATGCTTTCTGGCCACAACGCATCATAATATACATCATAACATATGTACTTTGTTTCTTGGAACACATAACTTGTAGGTTTATATCTTAGAATGTATTTTATATGTCCGCAAAAATCGAGGGCTTTTCAAAATAAGAAGCGACTTTCATAATATAAATACACGCAGTAAACACGAAATTGTAATACCTAAGTTCAGATTAACAAAAACTAGCAAGTCTTTTCATATAAACAGTATACGCTTTTATAACAGGTTGCCAAAGTCAGTTATAGAACTGACCGATGGAAAATTCAAAAACTACATCAAACGTGTCCTTATTAAAAAAGCATATTACAAAATCAAGGACTACGTTGAAGATAAAGAAGTTTGGCTTTAGTTCCTTCTGCGCATGCGGCTTCCCTGGTAGCTCATAAACGGCACAAATATGTGAATGTCTCTAACTATTCTCAATCTCATTTTTCTCCTCTTTTGAATCAGATTTTCACAATAGTTTTCAAATCATTTATACATCTTTTGCTCAGAATAGTTACAGCACTGATAACAATATTTGTGTCACTTGTTTAATTTAGTACTTTACAATTCTTTTTTTTTACCTTTGTGTAGATTCTTTTTTATCAATTGTTTGTAAATGTGTGAACATTGTAGGCTTTGTCGATTCCCAGCTGCTTGTTAACTTTTGTTAACCTTTTATTTTGTTTTACATTTTTTGTGTAGTAAGCAACGACTTATTGTCGGGCCTACGCTGTCCCCCCATACTTAAGTACAAATGCTGTATCCATGATATTAATGTAACACCAAATGACTTGAAAAGAGTAACCATGGAGTTTCTTGCCGGTTCTTCTCCATAGGAAACGACCAACCCGAACCGTGCACCTTTTTTTCGACGTTTTATAAGTGCCCATCTAGGCCTATGTAAAATAAAATATTTTGATTTTGATTTTTGATTGAGATTTTCACAATAGTTTTCAAATCATTTATACATCTTTTGCTCAGAATAGTTACAGCACTGATAACAATATTTGTGTCACTTGTTTAATTTAGTACTTTACAATTCTTTTTTTTTTACCTTTGTATACATTCTTTTTTATCAATATTAATTGTTTGTGAATGTGTGAACATTGTAGGCTTTTTAGATTCCCAGCTGCGTGTTAAGTTTTGTTAACTTTTTATTTTGTTCTACATTTTTTGTGTAGTAAGCAACGACTTATTGTCGGGCCTACGCTGTCCCCCCATACTTAAGTTAAAATGTATCCATGATAAAATTGTAACACCAAATGATTTGAAAAGAGTAACCATGGAGTTTCTTGCCGGTTCTTCTCCATAGGAAACGACCAACCCGAACCGTGCACCTTTTTTTCGACGTTTTATAAGTGCCCATCTAGGCCTATGTGAAATAAAATATTTTGATTTTGATTTTGTAGGAATCATAATATTTTTCCTTTTTTGCACGGATCTTCTCTAGAGTAACCTTTCTCGAGTTTTGTTCCAAATAAAATCTATTATGTCCGACTCTTGTATTTGTTTACAAACGTTTGATATGTAAATGGGCAATATAGTCTCTGCTGCTCTGAATTTAGAGTTCAAATCAGTTGTATCTGTCCCCGTATATTACTCATAAACTTTATACCACCTGCCAGTCAAACAGATAAAACATATTAGCCAAAAGACACTGCTGAACATAGACCTCACTCAAGCGTCGCCAGACCGCGGTCATGTGCTTCTTTTATCCAGCGGGTTCCTGAGGTTTTCATCAGATCATCTGTCCTGTATCTGACACAGGTTGGCCGAAGCAAGGAAAACCTGTTCAGGTGGAGATTTATAGATGACTCTGCACTGGAGTGTAAATGTGGGGTTGCCCCACAAAATAGATATCGTGTCCTGCCTGTTCTGTTATTTGCACATCACAGGAGCTGATGGACGCTACTGGAACTGTCGCCAAATTGGGCTGACTCAATTTGAATTGTCCTCGACAGGCTAAGACGATTTTTCCAATTTGTGGTAGTCCTTCCTACACTGCGCTTTCGTACGTTTTTCATACGTCGTCGCTACTGCCGGAACTTTCGACCGACGCAATCGGTTCTACGAGAAATGGGCACTACCTACCGTCTCTTTCGTTAAGCATTTCTTCGGCCAATGTCGGTTACTTTGGTTTTGTGGATCTCTTTCTTATTGTTTCTTGTACAAAAGCGGTATTAATTCCAAAAGATCTTTTTACCAGTGAACAGGAGTCAGTCATGCTAGGACAGGCTCTGGTAGATGCAATTGAGAAAATCGATGATTTAATATGGGTTCTAATATTTTATTCTGACTACACATTAAAAATGGCTCCTCTTTCCAAGATAAATAAACTTGATCGTGAAAGATTGTAGTTAGATCGTCATCATCATTCTCTTGCCCTTATCAAAATTCATTTAGGGTCGGCGCAGCATGCATGTCTTCTTCTTCCATACTTCTCTCAACTACTACTACTACTCGTCAACACCTTCTTTCTTTGATAGATAACAAACGATTTAAAACTAAGTTAGTTAGCCAGAGGGCTGGCCTTTTTGCAGCATAATGCTGGCAATGATTACCATCTAACTTGGCAATGCTTCCACCCTTCAGGGCACTTTTCCTATTGACAGCGATGTGGGCGAATCTTTTGACGCCCTGTAATTCTTTTCCCATTTTGATATTATTGTATTTTGATTTTTAGTATTTAATTTTAGATCTATTTGCAGTTTGTAAATAATTTTCATACTAAATTCAAATAAATAAGTTAATCTGATAAATTTAGCTTCAGAAGTTGGTGACTTTTGTTTGTTTAATTTATTTTTTTTGTCACCGACTTCTGAAGCTAAAGTTATTTTTCACTTTTCTGTGTTTTTGAAGTTGGTTATATTTTTTGCAAAAAAGATTTAATATTTTCCTATTTTTAGTTGTAATATCCTATACAAATTTTTGCTATGTACATTTATTTTACATTGTCAACAATATGTTTCATGGTTATAGGCTTATCACCAATAAAATGGAAGTTAATATACCTAACTGTCGCAATCTGGGTACCCTTCAGAGCATACAGTCGTTATGTTATCTTATGATATTGTGTAAACAAAACACATCCAAGCGATTGAAATCACGACAGATTTGCTGTCTACTATTGAAGAGTTCCATTGTATAACTCCGAAGATCAGCTTCATCATATTTAAACGGGACCACTGCGGAATAATATTCTTCTCTTAAAATCGGTTCACAATTGATGAAGATATCGCTGAACAAACCCACAAAAAAAAAGAAAAAAATCTGTCGACTTGATAACCTCCTCTTTTTGGAAGTCGGTTAAAAAAATAAATTAAGTTGATTAAATGTAAGCGTACCTACATCACCGCTAACCTTCTTTTGAAGAAATTCATGACGATGTCAAAAACTTGTGAACACAAAAGAATATTTTAGTTTAATGAGTGCCTTAAGAGCTCTTCCACAACACAGGTATTCTAACTTAAGACGAATTACGTAATGCATGCCTAGTTTTCTTGTTAACCTACCCAACTAAGTTAATTTAAGTTAAGTTACGCTAAAAGTGGATTTAGTACAATAGCTTTACAAACTAAAGACTTTACGGTACAAGAAATTCTGTTTGGAGAATTATTTAAATACATATTTGAGTTCTTACTTGATGTTTTATACAAAGATTAGCTAATGAATGCAATGCCAAGTAGTCTAAAATTTAATATACGAGCAGTTTTTAAAGTTCTTAATTAAATCTAAGAATTATATCTTCGTATTTCATGCTTGAAAAAAAACTATGGAGGCGTGTGGCCACCCAAGTGAAATCGTTTATTTGTGATAGATTTATTTATTTTATTTTGCTCTTCAACAATGAGTACACTATTAAATCCATTCAGCCACGTGTGCGACTGTTTATACGTTTGTTAGTCTACTAACAAACGTATAAACAGTCGCAGTTATTTGCTGGAAAAGTAGAATAATACTCGTATAGTCATAAAATTTTCCCTCACCGCACCATTTAGTTAAAAATGTTCGCTCATTACATGTAATTAAGTTGTTAGGGGTACTGTATGTTGTTTATTTTCATGTACAGGATGCTCTTAACGTTTATTGCTACGTATGGGAGGATACATTTAAATTTTTACACTCATTTGAAGCTTAACATTTTGTATGATAATTGGTTTCGGCACCTTAAACTACTGGCTTTAAAATCATTTTAGTTTCTCTTTAGTTTTCTCACTAAAGACCACAAAGCGTCTAAAACAAATGCTTTCTGGCCACAACGCATCATAATATACATCATAACATATGTACTTTGTTTCTTGGAACACATAACTTGTAGGTTTATATCTTAGAATGTATTTTATATGTCCGCAAAAATCGAGGGCTTTTCAAAATAAGAAGCGACTTTCATAATATAAATACACGCAGTAAACACGAAATTGTAATACCTAAGTTCAGATCAACAAAAACTAGCAAGTCTTTTCATATAAACAGTATACGCTTTTATAACAGGTTGCCAAAGTCAGTTATAGAACTGACCGATGGAAAATTCAAAAACTACATCAAACGTGTCCTTATTAAAAAAGCATATTACAAAATCAAGGACTACGTTGAAGATAAAGAAGTTTGGCTTTAGTTCCTTCTGCGCATGCGGCTTCCCTGGTAGCTCATAAACGGCACAAATATGTGAATGTCTCTAACTATTCTCAATCTCATTTTTCTCCTCTTTTGAATCAGATTTTCACAATAGTTTTCAAATCAGTTATACATCTTTTGCTCAGAATAGTTACAGCACTGATAACAATATTTGTGTCACTTGTTTAATTTAGTACTTTACAATTCTTTTTTTTTACCTTTGTGTAGATTCTTTTTTATCAATTGTTTGTAAATGTGTGAACATTGTAGGCTTTGTCGATTCCCAGCTGCTTGTTAACTTTTGTTAACCTTTTATTTTGTTTTACATTTTTTGTGTAGTAAGCAACGACTTATTGTCGGGCCTACGCTGTCCCCCCATACTTAAGTACAAATGCTGTATCCATGATATTAATGTAACACCAAATGACTTGAAAAGAGTAACCATGGAGTTTCTTGCCGGTTCTTCTCCATAGGAAACGACCAACCCGAACCGTGCACCTTTTTTTCGACGTTTTATAAGTGCCCATCTAGGCCTATGTAAAATAAAATATTTTGATTTTGATTTTTGATTGAGATTTTCACAATAGTTTTCAAATCATTTATACATCTTTTGCTCAGAATAGTTACAGCACTGATAACAATATTTGTGTCACTTGTTTAATTTAGTACTTTACAATTCTTTTTTTTTTACCTTTGTATACATTCTTTTTTATCAATATTAATTGTTTGTGAATGTGTGAACATTGTAGGCTTTTTAGATTCCCAGCTGCGTGTTAAGTTTTGTTAACTTTTTATTTTGTTCTACATTTTTTGTGTAGTAAGCAACGACTTATTGTCGGGCCTACGCTGTCCCCCCATACTTAAGTTAAAATGTATCCATGATAAAATTGTAACACCAAATGATTTGAAAAGAGTAACCATGGAGTTTCTTGCCGGTTCTTCTCCATAGGAAACGACCAACCCGAACCGTGCACCTTTTTTTCGACGTTTTATAAGTGCCCATCTAGGCCTATGTGAAATAAAATATTTTGATTTTGATTTTGTAGGAATCATAATATTTTTCCTTTTTTGCACGGATCTTCTCTAGAGTAACCTTTCTCGAGTTTTGTTCCAAATAAAATCTATTATGTCCGACTCTTGTATTTGTTTACAAACGTTTGATATGTAAATGGGCAATATAGTCTCTGCTGCTCTGAATTTAGAGTTCAAATCAGTTGTATCTGTCCCCGTATATTACTCATAAACTTTATACCACCTGCCAGTCAAACAGATAAAACATATTAGCCAAAAGACACTGCTGAACATAGACCTCACTCAAGCGTCGCCAGACCGCGGTCATGTGCTTCTTTTATCCAGCGGGTTCCTGAGGTTTTCATCAGATCATCTGTCCTGTATCTGACACAGGTTGGCCGAAGCAAGGAAAACCTGTTCAGGTGGAGATTTATAGATGACTCTGCACTGGAGTGTAAATGTGGGGTTGCCCCACAAAATAGATATCGTGTCCTGCCTGTTCTGTTATTTGCACATCACAGGAGCTGATGGACGCTACTGGAACTGTCGCCAAATTGGGCTGACTCAATTTGAATTGTCCTCGACAGGCTAAGACGATTTTTCCAATTTGTGGTAGTCCTTCCTACACTGCGCTTTCGTACGTTTTTCATACGTCGTCGCTACTGCCGGAACTTTCGACCGACGCAATCAGTTCTACGAGAAATGGGCACTACCTGTGGGCAGTGCCTTAAGAGCTCTTCCACAACACAGGTATTCTAACTTAAGACGAATTACGTAATGCATGCCTAGTTTTCTTGTTAACCTACCCAACTAAGTTAATTTAAGTTAAGTTACGCTAAAAGTGGATTTAGTACAATAGCTTTACAAACTAAAGACTTTACGGTACAAGAAATTCTGTTTGGAGAATTATTTAAATACATATTTGAGTTCTTACTTGATGTTTTATACAAAGATTAGCTAATGAATGCAATGCCAAGTAGTCTAAAATTTAATATACGAGCAGTTTTTAAAGTTCTTAATTAAATCTAAGAATTATATCTTCGTATTTCATGCTTGAAAAAAAACTATGGAGGCGTGTGGCCACCCAAGTGAAATCGTTTATTTGTGATAGATTTATTTATTTTATTTTGCTCTTCAACAATGAGTACACTATTACATATAATATAGTAAAACATTACAAACTTAAGTCTAAGTGCCCCATTACTTAAAGAAGAGAACTATATTATGCGCCTAAATATCTTATTAAACAATAAAAAAAAAGAAGAAATGATTAAAAATACAAACAAAAAAAAGAAAGCAACATCAGTATCGATACTATTACGTAAGTTAAGGTAAGGTAAGGTAAGCCAAACAGAATTAAACTTAAACTTACTTTTTTATAGATTATTACATATTTTTAATAGATTTGTTATATGCAGGTGTTCATTACATAATAATATACTAATAATGTTCATTTCATGACTCCTGACCCCGCGCACTGGAATACCTTGAATCTTTTTAACGTGTCGGTGTCAATCTAAATTGATGCAGCCCATTTGCCTACGAGTTTGGCGCTTTTAGTGGCGTCCATCAATTCATGTAATGTGCAGACAATAGGATAGGCAGGGCACGATATCAAGTGTCCCATCGTTTGTGGAACAACACCCCGTTGACACTCCAAGGTAGTCATGTATCTCTCTCTCTATATGTGTCATGGTTTTCATTGCTTCGAAATAAATGACAATAAAATATATTAACCAACTATGAATTGTTTTTTTTCCGAGACTAGACTTTTTTTGTTAGCCTACATCACTCCACTGCTGGTCAAAGGCCTCTCCCCGTGGCTCTCAGTTTTCCAATTCAGGACTAATGTAGCTAATTTTTGCGATCGTAAACAATTTTAGAGCAGTGCAATAAAATTGGATAATGATTTGTGTTTAAGTGTTTGCTTTTACCAAATTTCCGAACAATAATCTTTTTTTATTATTTTTCTATGTAAAACAATCTATATTTCTAAAATAGTAGCCCGGATGAAAAACTTTTCTAGAAAGAATTGCTGTTGTAGTCGAAAACCATAAGATGATGTTTTTTTTTTTCAATATTTCCTGGAGTTTTTGCGGGGGTCAGATGGTCGTCTTATAGGTGGATTTCTTGGAATATATCTATATAGTATATATAAAATAAAGTCGGGTTAGTTACACCATTTATAACTCAAGAACGACTGGACCGATTTTAATGATCTCTGATTTTTTGTATTCGTCTCCGCCCCGAAAAGCAGAATAACTATTAAAATATCTGAAAAATTCAAGGAAAAAAAAGAGTTTTTAAATAAATCAGGTTTGGCATCTTCTGTAATCGACAGCTTATGTTACGCAGATAGAGTAGGTAGGTAGGGTAGGGTAGGTAGGGCAGGAACAGGTGCATTGCAACGGATGCCGGGCACAGCTAGTATTTATATAAGGTCTATCTTTTCATACACGAAATATTTTAAGAGTAACTTCTATAAGTCGTAAAGTCGCCATAGCAACGGAAAAAAAATAAACTGACTGTTTTTTTTTTACGAAATTATTTTTTTTTTGTTAGCCTGTTTGAGTGTCCCACTGCTGGGCAAAGGCCTCCCCTTTCCTCTTCCAAACCTCTACGAAATTATTATAATTCTAAAACTTTTTGAGACTTTTTGCATAAAACCTTTACTCCCATATTTTAACAATGACAGTAGGTAAATACGACGTAATAAACTAGCGTAATGGATGTTCAAAAATAAGGAGCTAGTATTTATTTTGTAAGTCAAGTAATTTTAAATTATTTATTTGTTATACTCAGATAAAAAAAAATAATGCCTTAAATGGCTTCGTTATAGTCGTTAATTCCCTGAAAATATTTCGTGTATGAATAGTTAGACCGATTATATAATTCGATGAAGAGAAAAAATTAACAGGGACAGTCACGAGCAAAAGATAATGTAATCAAATAATACAGTGGATTGGTTTATACGCGAAAGTAGGTGGTTACTTTTCTTAACTAAATTAATCGAGTTCTGAGAACGTATTGGAATCAACTTTGGTTGGCTCAAATGTCAAATAGAAAAGAAAATCTTTTCCATTTCACATTTTCCTCGAATACTACGTAGGTGTAACCTAATTATAAAACCCTTTTTCTTGAAAGAAAATCTTGGTTTACTCTAAGAGTCTTATTTTTATTCCTTAGCCTAAATGTCCCACTGCTGGGGCTGAAGATAATCTAAGAATCTTATACAACATTATTTTTAGTATATGCAAAACCTGAATGTAGTTTGTTCAGAATAACTAACTGAATCGATTCCAATAATTTTTAAACCATGTTATATTTTGTCCCAAAAATATTTAAAAAAAGTTACAAGTTGAACAACGAGCGACACTAAGTACCTATCGCAATCATTTAGGTACCTACTGCCAAATTATTATTATCAATAAGCTCAAGACGACGCTGGAACCGCGCGTGCGGACGCGCCGTGTGGTGACCACGTTTTTGTGCGGACAACCAGTTAATTTCTAAAAGTTTGTCCATCTATTTTAATGCGACCATAAATATTGCCCGAAAATTCGTCTGTGATCTGGGATGAAAAGCAGCCTGTCTTTCTCCAAGTACCAGGCTACCTATCAGTAGGGCACGCCACCATAGTGGCGATAAGTCCCCTCTTTGAGGAGTGGCTAGGGAGGCGCCACGGCGCCCTCACCTTCCGCCTGACGCAGGTCCTCACCGGACACGGTTGTTTCGGGAGGTTCCTGCACCGAATCGGGCGGGCGGAAACGCCCGGGTGTTTCCATTGTGAGGATCGTCCGGAGGACACGGTGCAGCACACTGTGGAGGTCTGCCCCGCTTGGGCGGAGCAGCGCCGTGTCCTCGTAGAGGCGATTGGCGGCGGCGATCTCTCGCGCCTGGCCCTGGTTCAAGCCATGGTCCGGAGCGAGAGGGAATGGGAAGCCGTCACCTCCTTCTGCGAAGCAGTCATGCTAGTGAAGGAGGTGGCGGAACGTGAGAGGGAAAGAGCCTCACGTCCCAGCCGCCGCGGGAGACGCCCTGGGCGTCGGGGGTCACGTGGTGGCCCCCGGCCACCGTAGGCGCGGGCCTGTGGACGGCGAGTTATGGGCTAGCTCACCGTCCGGCCGTCTTATGACGACAGGCCGTGTCGACGGCGCGTTCGTGTTCCACGCGCGCCTCAAAGAGATGTCAGCAACCACGTAGGGGTCCGCACGGGCCGATGCCTGCCAGGGCTACCGCGGCCCTGGAACATAAAGGGCAAAGAAGGAACATGGATGGGTTTTAGTCAGTACAAGTCTGACACTCCCTTCCGCTCCGCCCCGAGCGGGGGGGTCATTTGATGATTTCCCATCCTAAAAAAAAAAAAAAAAAAAAAAAAAAAAGGCTACCTATGAAAAGGTAACAGACAGCCAGACTTACTATCACATTAACAATATTAGCATGTATTCTTCAAAGAGATATAAGGTATTTTATACTTAATTATAAGTATAAAAATGGGTGTACCCTTAACGAAGCCGAAGGGCATTTGTTTTCCCCATTATTGTGATCATTCCTTTGTTCTGAAACATACCTAGAAACCTTTTAGTTACGGAGATATTGGAGGTCAAAGCATTAACTTTTTTTTTTTTTAAACAAGTTTTTTTTATGTTATTACTTTAAATACCTCCATGACCCCTGTCCTACTCAATGAATCCATCAACACAATGTCTTGAGTGCGTAACATTGATTCCTACCGTAAAATGTGATATTTCACCCAAAAAAAATAAATCGTTTTCAATATTTTTGCGTAGAGTTGCTTAGTTTGATGTACAGAATGCTTGGTTGATAGTTTTGTGAAGGGTCCGTTTACACCTTGTATTGAAGTATCTTTGGGATTATTCAGACAGTGATTCATAATAGAAACTGACGAAATAGAGACTCTGAAAACGGATTTTTTTCTAGTATTCCATGTACCAAATAGAGAACCAATAACGGTACGTATGAACGTAAGAAGACTGCTAAACTCATTACTATATAATAAAATATACTCATTATTAAACCTAAATACATTCACATCTCCCAAATCCCATTTTTTGGGTTTTATTTTCTATCTTGAACGCACATTTACCTAATTTCGTGCGGGATGCTATAATGATGGCTCATATAAATGCAAATGCAAGGTAAGTTGAGGTAAGATCCTAACCTTTGTTTAAACTTGTCAAATTACTGACGAAGTTCCTCAGACCTTCGAAACTTGGGCGTTTCGTTGCTAGTTAAGACGCCGATGATAGCGCTGTTTTATTTTATAGTAATGCCTCTTTGCATAAAATGTTATATCTCGTGTTTGAATGTAATTGGTTTATTAAAACTTGTTGGTGTTATTCTAGTCTTGTTTTTGGTTATTTCAATTTTGTTACCTTATTTTTAATGCTCTTGTACTTATGAGTTTATCTAAACAAATAAATATAATAGAAGTGTCTGTTTGTTATTTCTAAATAACAGACTTTTCTGACCCGCGTAACTTCGTCTGCGTCACATAAGAGAGAGAGAAAGTCAACCTGAAAAGATAGACATTTAACGCGTATTTTTTTTAGAATATTTAAGACGAACGATTCCGTCATACATGATTGTTGCATAACTTTAACTGTTTACGCAGCGCACAAAAGGAAAGCTCTCAAAAGGAATAAATTTTCCCAGTTTTTACAATATTTTTCATTGATGCTCCGGTCCTATTAATTGTAGCGTGATGTTTTTATAACTTATAGCCTCTCTCGATAAACTGACGTCAAATAAAATTTATTCTTTCTATGAAAGGGCTATCCAAAATAAATTTTGAAATTAGCGCGTTCAACCAAACAAACTTTATAATATTAGTACAGATTCAAGAAGGTAACAATTTAATTTCTCGGAAATATTTGCATTAATCGCTAAAATATTCTACTTATGTTTCAGTCATACTCCATCTAGGTCGAAAGTTCACATCAAGGCGCATGAAATGAGCCGAGACACGATAAAGCTGCTGTAAACTGTTGCGGACTTCTTGCAACCGCCTTCCGTCTCCATCGTCAGACCTTCGATGACAGTAACACTCCAGGCAGCTCTAAAGTTCTCACCAAGTTGTATGAAATGAGCCCAATAACAATATAAATGCAGTAAATTGTTGAGGACCTCTTGCAACTCTCTTCCGTTTCCATCTTGAGACCATCGATGACAGTCATACTCCAGCTAAGTCTAAAGTTCTCATCAAGGTGCATGAAATGAGCCCTAACACGATATACATGCTGTAAACTCTTGAGGACCTCTTGCAACTGCCTTCCGTCTCCATCGTCAGACCTTCAATGACAGTCATACTCCAGCTAGGTCTAAAGTTCTCATCAAGGTGCATGAAATGAGCCCAAACATGATTTTACAATTTTAAATGGGAACTTTGAGATATACGCGTTTCACAAAAAAAGAAGCATGCATAGCGTACTTCTCTGTAAAAAGTTATGCATGGTCATAGATAATACATAAAAATATAAACATATATACGCGTCGAATAATAATGACTAATTAATACGAATTTAACCTACTTTTGTTTCTACCGGCGAACTAATTAAATTTTAGAACACAAAAGCTGCAATTGTGACTAAACTATGATATATTCCCTCGCAGTTTTTTTTTTGTAGGTAATAATGAGTACTTTAATCATGTAGTACATAATTTTTAAGTATCATCAATAATTTTCTCAGCGCACGATAAATAATGAATTTAATAGGCAAAATTTTGCTTATTTGTGTTACATTATTGCAATTTTCTTGAGGATCTCTATTTTTTTTGAAAATAAATTATAGCCTACTTCCTGATAATTTAGCTTTCTATTGGTGAAAAAATGGTTCAAATCGTTCCAGTAGTTTTGGAGCCTATTCGGTACAAACAAACAAAAAAATCTCTCTTTATAATATTAGTATAGATTTTGAATTCAATCCATAACGACGACTACCTATGGAGTCACATCACCTATTTGTTTTGTGTTGGGCTGTCTATAGCAGGGTTCGAAGTGATAATTATATCTTGACAATAAAAATATTCAACAAACATGTACAATCGGCCCAGCTAATTAATTTACATCGCACACATCGGTAACTGTCATTGTGCGAGCCAGTAACGTTCATACAGCCGCTCATTATTATTGTGTGCGTAAACATATTCTACCCTACACGGGTTTATTTTTTTATCTTTACCCGTGTAGGGTACACGATAAAATAAACGGGTTTACAATAAGCCCCAACATTTTATACAAAAGTAACATGGTCATCATAGCTGATTGGTGTATGCGCTTGCGTCAGTTAGCGATGATCTAAGCTCGACGACTTGAGTTCGATCCCAGCTGAGGTGTTATTTTTGCTGTTTTTTACTTTTTGTTCTTTATTAAATTAATTTTGTGACCAATAAAATCACTCAAGCAAAAAGAAAAAAAGTAATTAAATAAAACCAATAAAATAATTTATTTTTTTATTAGATATACATTTGTATTTGGTTGAAAAGAGCTTATGGCTTGGGTCATTAGAAAATGATCCGTCTCGTTTCTTCCAAATCTGTTCCTTCCTTACATTGGTTGTTTTAAGGTTAAATTTGGTGGGGGCTGTATGTTAGCAAAAAAAACTTGTGTGGCTGATACAATGATTTGAAACGAACTGATTTTAAACATATACAACATTATTTTTAGTATATGTGAAACCAGTCGTTAGGTAGTCAGTGGCCCAAAAAGTCTGACAACCAGTCTTACCAAGGGGTATCTTATTACCCAGTACTAACTGGGTTGTGGAGGTCAGATAGGCAGTCGCTCCACGTAAAATACTGGTATGCAGCTGCATCCGGTTAGACTGGAAGCCGACCCCAACTTAGTTGGGAAAAGGCTAGGCAGATGATGATGATGATGTGAAACCTGATACACGTGTTATTAGTATTTTTATGGTAACAATCTATGTACAAAATTTCAAAACTGTATCATGAAAAATCACAGAGTTATAAGCTTGTTCTGTTACCTAGTTGTCCGCACAAAAACCAAAACTCGTAGATTAACAACTAAGAACGCTCATATTTTTTATAAATGCTGGTGTTTGGAAACAATATTTTTAAATTGTCGGTATCTATTTTCTAAACAATCAAAATAAAATGGCCTGAGAGTTCCGTGTTTGTTTCAAACGTTGGAAACTTCATTACACAACCAAGAACGGGAACGAATCGTTATAAATTCTACAGTGAGTAATGTTTTAACAAAATAATGAATACAAAAAGAAAAAAGAATATATTGTTGCATACATGGTTTGAACTTACAGCTTCTCGTTCACTGACCAAAGACTATTGCCATTGTGCCAGGGTTGCTATAGTATCGTCCGGAAGACACGGTGCAGCACACTGTGGAGGCCTGCCCCGCTTGGGCGGAGCAGCGCCGTGTCCTCGTAGAGGCGATTGGCGGCGGCGACCTCTCGCGCCCGGCCCTGGTTCAAGCAATGGTCCGGAGCGAGAGGAAATGGGAAGCCGTCACCTCCTTCTGCGAAGCAGTCATGCTAGTGAAGGAGGTGGCGGAACGTGAGAGGGAAAGAGCCTCACGTCCCAGCCGCCGCGGGAGACGCCCTGGGCGTCGGGGGTCACGTGGTGGCCCCCGGCCACCGTAGGCGCGGGCCTGTGGACGGCGAGTTATGGGCCAGCTCGCCGTCCGGCCGTCTTATGACGACAGGCCGTGTCGACGGCGCGTTCGTGTTCCACGCGCGCCTCAAAGAGATGTCAGCAACCACGTAGGGGTCCGCACGGGCCGATGCCTGCCAGGGCTGAGGGACTGTTCGAAACAGATACCGCGGCCCTGGAACACAAAGGGCAAAGAAGGAACATGGATGGGTTTTAGTCAGTACAACTCTGACACTCCCTTCCACTCCGCCCAGAGCGGGGGGGGTCATTTGATGATTTCCCATCCTAAAAAAAAAAAAAAGGGTTGCTATAGTAACATTATGCAAAATATTATATCTCCTTCAGTATCATAAGTGAATGATGACTATATATTGGTATATGGTAATTGATGTGCCACACGCACACTAATAACACCGAGCCCGCTCGTTTTATTTAGTGTTTGTGTGCATAACTATGACTTCACCCACACATATAAACTGTAAATCAAATAGGTGGTTCAATTAAACCAGAACGCGATTTGCTGCTTCCGCGCGTATCAAAATGCATTAAGGTGTCAACTTAAAAAAATACCCATAAACAGATTTTTGTACATATCTGTTTCGTTTTATGTGTTACTATTTCACGATATAGAACCTGAGTCATCATCATCATCATTCATCATTTCAGCCGAAAGACGTCCACTGCTGGACATAGGCCTCTCCCAAGTGTCGCCACATTGACCGGTCTCGTGCGACTCGCATCCAGCGGATCCCTGCAACCTTCACCAGGTCATCGGTCCACCTAGTGGGAGGCCTTCCAAGGCAGCGTCTTCCGGTTCGCGGTCGCCACTCTAGAACTTTTTGGCCCCATCGGCCATCCGTTCTGCGAGCAATGTGCCCTGCCCACTGCCACTTCAGTTTGGCTATACAACCTGAGTGATAGCACGAAAATGCTGACAAATTAAAGACACTGTTTGGACATTCTTCTAGTGCATTTAGAGAAAAAAAGTTTGAGTCAAGAATGAAAAAGACCAATAAAAATTAAATAATGAAATTTGTTTAAATAATTACGACTATCTGATAAAATCATTCCATAATTATCCGATAATTATGAAAGGAAATAATTATCTTGACAATTATCAAAGAAAATAATTATCTTGATAATTATCAAAGAAAATAATTATCTTGGTAATTATCAAAGAAAATAATTATCTTGATTATTAATCAAGTTAATGTTATGTATATTTAAAGAAAATAATTACCTTGATAATTACTAAAGATATAATAATCTTGATAATTTCGAATTCTGGTCCAAAGAGATTGTCTAACTCAAATTGGGCTAGGCAGAACATGTCTGCCGCATGACAGACAAACTGTGGGCGAAATAGCACAAAACGGGTGCCATGAGACAGTGACGCAGGGTCGCGGCAGCCTACGAAGGAGATGACGGGACGAACAGTATAGGTTCCATCAAAACTGGAAGGAGAACGAATCCAATGTAAGAAGTGGATGAAGTGGAGATGAGAGAACGTTTGTCAAGGAGGCACCAGATAGGCAGTAACGTGACTAAAATACTGATAACTGACTATATCAACACACCAAAGGCTATCGCGCATGAATTCGCTGCTAGAGGCCTTCGTGTAGAGTATGGTCTTCAGAAATGTCAGATGTATGACATCTGACATTTCTGAAGACCATACTCTACGAGCGCTCAGGTAGCGCTCTTTTTTATCACGTATTTTTACTAATATTCACGATTGTAGTCAAGATTGCGCCATTCCTGATTAATTATGACTTGAAGGTTTTAAGTAGCAAGTTAGGATCTAATTTGTTAGTACTTGGAGGTAAAACTGAGTTTTAAATGTTTAATGCTTGCTAATTTTAAGGACAATATTGTAAATATGGCGTGGAAGGGACACCGACGCGAAAACGGTTACCACGTATTCAGTACATCATTCTGAGCCCATCCACATAAAGGTTTTTCAGAAAAAATCTGCTGTTTCCTACAAAAGTGCAATACCTACACGGGTAAAATGTCCGTACATTTTACCCGTGTAGGTATTGCACTTTTGTAGGAAACAGCAGATTTTTTTTAAATAACCGATGAAAACTATATATGTGCCCCACCCCCCACATAACCGTTTTCACGTCAGTGTCCCTTCCACCCCGTATGTAACTGAAGTTAACATAATAAACTTTTAATGAAGTTATTGGTTCTTTAAGGTATAAAATAGAATTATTTCAGGACCTTACTCGCCAATGACGCTATCTGGTGAGCTCAAAAACGATAGCATTTATTACGTGACCCCTTTTCTATCACAATCGAATCGCAATCGCATTTTGAAGGAAACACGTGATCCATTGTTTCAAATAGTTGAAAAATTCGCAAACTCGGCAACATAAATATTACAATTAATGTTATTAAATCGACAAAATTAAATAACATTAGGAATGCAAATCTGTTACGTAGCTATGCTGTTTGTAAGACTAGGAGATCTTATATATGTTATAATGGCCTAGCCTTTTCCCAACTATGTAGGGGACGACTTCCAGTCTCACTGGATGCAGCTGAATACCAGTATTTTAAATGAAACTACTGCCTATATGACCTCTACAACCCGTTAGGGCTGGGTAATACGATACCCCTTGATAAGACTGGTTGTCAGAGTTTCGGGCCACTTACTAGCTGTACCGACTGTCAAAGATGTACAAATGACAGCCGGGGCCAACGGCTTGTCTTGTTCGCGGGTTCACCAGTCGATAGACCCGAGCTTTTATTATTTAGAAACGACCTTCTCAAGACTAGGAGGCCTTAACATAGTAAAATTCTGGGTAGATAATGCTGGTTTCCCATATTACAATTAATGACAATGTCATTGTTTCACTTGAGTAGATAAGAATTTCAATAATACTGGCTGCGATGAACTATTGTCAGCAAACAAACAATAAAAAACTTTTCATTTCAATACTATCAATTCTAGTTTACATCCTATTTTGATTATAGAACAATTACTGTGGGTATCCCGTTTCTAGTGTGAATTATATTTACCGTGTATTGTTTATATCTTGTCCAGTTCTATGAATCCTTTATCAAGACCTATAAATAGATGGTAGTTACCGTTTGTACACCATAACTGAGAATCATTACTTCGAGTGCACACGTGTAATAGTATCAACATGAAACCAATTTTTGTTCTTTCCCTGCTTTCTGTGTTTGCATTGGCGACACCACAACACGATTACCACCACTTACAACGAGAATCAGTTCCAAAACGGCTGAATATTTACAATGAAGCAAGCAAACGTGAGTATTTTTTTTTATTTTTTGTAGTCTATATTTGCTGGTTTTACTTATTATTACGTACTCGTTAAAACCCTAAAATTTCAAAAAAATCTTTAATAATAATTTCTTACAATTCAAATTCTTTATTTCGAGCGGGGGCTCATATAGGGTCAATAACAAACAACACGATACGATGACACATGTAAATGACAGCAGTGAACCACATACGGACAGTCTACTCTGTCTATACCACAAACCAAATGTTCTGTCTATGTTTTAACAAAAATAACCAATTTTACTAACAATTTATTGGTGACATAAATGAATGCACCGCTAAATCGGGTTAACAACAGTACCATCATATTTAAATTATGAATTAATTATGTTAATATTTTACTACCCATATTATGTTTTTCTATTTTTATTTTAGAAGTAATCAATAATCAAAGCCGGGCACTGCAGCCAAGGTTAAAAACCACACCGTCAACTACCACATCATCAATAACCACAACATTGACAACTTCGAACCCAACAACTGCAAAAACAATAGTTGTCAAATTAAGAGCGAAACCTTTTAGAACATTCGTGAAAATTGCAAAGTCACTCGTAAAGATGCAGAAAAAATATTTCAATAACAACGGAACGACACACAACACAACGTTAGACCCAACATCAACAGACAACGAAATATCGAAGAACGAAACAAGATACATAAAGTCAACTTATATGGGATCAGACGATGCAACCTACAAAATCACAAATCCGACAACTCACAAAATTACCCAAGAAACCACCCACAAAACAAACGAGACAACGACCCAGGCAACAACTAACGAAACACAAACATCATTAACACTAAAAGGTTTAAATGAAGGATTATATAAAACTCTAATACAAAAAGCACCACACAAATCTATTGTATACTACGGAAAAGTTAACAAAAAACCAACATTCAAGGGACAAACTTATTGGTACCGCAATATACATCTAAGAAAACAAAACAACTCTTCAAAACTATTGTCATTTTTGTAAAATGAAAGACTTTGTCCATCGTTAAAATAATATAGCTGTGTATGTTATAAAAGATTCAAATATACCCTTAATGAACCTGAAAGGCACTTAGGGACTACTCACACTTATTCAGCTCTATTCAGCTTATGCCCATAGAAAACAACGATTTTGTATGGAGACGCTTAAGCATCCGTTTAGCTTTCCGCGTCTATTCAGCTTTCGCAGCAAACAAGTATAAAATGAGGACAAATGTGTTTTTCTCATGCGAGTGCTATAGATAGAGTTCAGCGCTGTTCTGCCGCGGTCAGCGCTGTTCTGCCGCGGTCAGCGCTGTTCTGCCGCGGTCAGCGCTGTTCCACCGCATTCAGCGAAACAACGCTGTACACGGATGGTTCACTACTGCTTGTGTTGCGACCTGCATAGTTCCTGCATAGATTTGATTTATTATTACGTAATAATTATGCACGAAAGGATTGAGATATTTCGGACGTGTTTAAAATAAAAAATATTATAATTATTTTCTTTTTACATTTTTCTTATAATTTAAACCAAATTTCTATTTCGCTAAAGTGGGTCAACCCACTGTCGTTTGCGTTTTAATTTTTTACCTTTAATTTTATCTATTTCTTCTGCAAGAAGCGAAACGATAAAAATATCGCACATAGAACTGTCCATGTTGAGAGCACAATACTAAATGAGTAGCTTACCGTCTTCGCAACATATTCAGCGCCGAACGCAGTAAATAGACGCGTTTCAGCGGAGATAACACGCTATGTCGACTTTTCTCATTCTTACGATGCTGTATGCGGTTGATAGAAGCAGAGCTGTATAAGTGTGACCAACATCGTTCAGCGAAACGCGAATGAAGCTCAATAAGTGTTAGTAGTATCTTATTCGCCCCGTCATTGCGATCATTTCTTTGTTCTGGACTATACCTGAGAACCTTCTAGTTATGGAGATATTGGAGGTCAAATTTCCAACTTTTTCACAATTTTTTTTTAAACCAGTTTCTTTACTTTCAATACCTCCATGACCCGCCATACTTGCATGAAATGAACGGAGACACGATAAAGCTGCTGTAAACTGTTGCGGTTTTTTTGCAACTGCCTTCCGTCTCCATCGTCAGTCCTTCGATGACAGTATACAGTACTCCAGGCAGGTCTAAAGTTCTCACCAAGGTGCATGAAATGAGCCCAATAACAACATAGCTGCTATAAACTGTTGACCTCTTGCAACTCCCTTCCGTCTCCATCCTTAGACCGTCGATGAAAGTCATAAGGTCTAGAGTTCTCATCAAGGTGCATGCAGGTCAGTTATCTTGTGAGAACATTTATGTTCATTAGTACCATTTTGGTTCAATAGATGTCGCTGCATGTATCTTACATATTGATGATAAGTTTTTCTTGAACACTCAGTATTTTACTGCTACATAAATACCCTTGATAATAACCTATTTATTTGAATAAGAATTAATACTACGATATGAATGTAACCAACTTTTGTTTCTACCGGCCATCTAATTGCCGGCCATCTAATTAAATGTTAGAACTCAAAAGTCGCTATTGTGACTAAACTATGATAGTTAGATATATTCCCTCGCTTAATTTTTTTGTAGGTAATAATGAGTACTTTAATCATGTTGTACATAATTTTTAAGTATCATCAATAATTTTCTCAGCGCACGCCAAATAATGAATTGTATAGGTAAAATTTTGCCCACATTAAATATTGCTTCCATTATTATCGTGGGCCGGAGGGACTCGCCGATGTGGCGGCACTGGATACGACTACACACTGCAGGTGGTCGCGTCCAGGGCTTGGCATAAACTGGCGCTCCTGTACGGTGCCGCTTTTTTCTGTGAGTTTATTTTAGTATGTACTAACAATAGCTTTATAAGGTTTTTTGTGTTACTAACAGTAAGACTACGTCTGAAATAAATGTCTTATATTCTATTCTATTCTATTATTGCAATTTTCTTAAGGAACTCAATTTTTTTTAAAGTAAATTATACCCTTTGTTACTTCCTGATAATTTAGCCTTCTATTGGTGAAAATATGGTTCAAATCAGTCCAGTAGTTTCGGAGCCTATTGGTACAAACAAAAAAACAAACAAATCTTTCCTCATTATAATATTATTATAGTACAGAAGTATAGACTAACGTAAACAGTGTTTTATCACACTAAAAAAAAAAGTTGTTTCCCAGCAATAATTTGTGTGCAGTGTAACTAAGTTTGATGTACAGAATGCTTGGTTAACGGCTTCCTGAAGGGTCTGTTTGCACTCTGTATATTGTAAAATGGTGTATGAGAGCAAATAATTAAATAAATAAAATAAATCAATGAATCGAAAGTGCGATACCTACCAGGGGTTGTCTTAGGGTGGCAAAGTAATTTTTTTCAAGCATAACAAATAGAAATATTTCAAAATAAAAATACAATTGATTAATATTCAATCTCTTCTCAATTTCCTCTTTTCAATGATATACTTATACCAAAAAAACCAAAAAGGTCATATCAAAGTGTAACATCACAAAATTTAGAGCTAAAGTTGCCCACTTTGTTGCTCAGGGAACAAATTCTGATTAATTTAAGTGTTTAACTTTGGAGCTAGAAATTACATAAGCAAAGTATACAATAATCTAGGGAGGACACAGTTTGTCCAAATTCTTGTATGCGAGGTGAATCACACTGTAGCTTTAGGGCTGGACTCCACCAACGCGGAGGCGAGACGGGGAGAGGAGATGTGTTGTAATGTAAACTACAAATTAATTTCGAATTTCGTTATTTACACTTCTGGTCTCCGCTTAGCTTTAGTGGAAACGGTTGAGCACATATGAGAGGACATGTCTCGTAATTGTTTCGGCAAGCGGAGACGAGAGCGGCGCCAGCGTGCGGTGAGCGATGTGCTGTGAGCAGTGTGCCCTACACTACCCTACACTACAGAACGGCTGAACGGATCTGGATGAAATTTGGAACATATAGAATAGATCATAGTCTGGAATAGGAAATAGGAGACTATTTTTTGGCACACGTACACATCAAATTTCAACGCGAACGCAGTCGCGGGCAACAGCTAGTTTGGAATAAAGGCTGGAAAACGATGAAATATTTAACTAATGCTAGAATTTTGAAAGCTGCAAAATAGCAAATGATTCTACAACATTAGTTTTAGTATATGCGAAACCTGAAACACATGTCTAGTATTTTTATGTAAAGAATCTGTGTACAACATTTCAAAACTGTATCAAGAAAAATCACAAAGTTATAAGCTTGTTCTGTTACCTGGTTGTCCGCACAAAAACGTGATCACCATGCGGCACGCCCGCGCGCGCGCCTCCAGCGTCGTCTTGAGCTCATTGATAATAATAATTTGGCAATAGTTACCTAAATAATTGCGATAGGTTCTTAGTGTCGCTCGGTGTCCAACTTGTAGCCTCTTTTAAATATTTTTGGGACAAAATATAACATGGTTTAAAAATTATTGGAATCGATTCAGTTACTTATTCTGAACTAACTATATTCAGGTTTCGCGTATACTAAAAATAATGTTGTATAGTATCATTTGCTTCAGTGGATTGCAATGCTTATACCGCAACTAATGTAAGTTTGAAGTTGTCGCTAGAAACAAACATGACTGTGCTGACAAAGCACGCTATCTCTAAATGTACGTGTTTCACTGTAACTTTCCTCATACCACACCAGCTTGTTTAAAACGGTATTACGTTGAAACTAGAAAAATAACATAAACTAACATCATAACCTTGTAAACCCCGAACGGTTAAGCAGAGTTGTACCTAACTAGTACACCCATATTCGCCAGTTATGTTTAAATCCCATGTAATAGGGGACGAGCCTATTGCCATCAATGGGGCACAATTCCATACTACGTGACTGCTACTGCGAAATTAGTGATGGACAAACCCAATAGCACTTTGTTCGACCCGGGAATTGAACCCAGCACTTCAAGTCCTGACTAGATATCCACGCACGACCCAAACCGCTGGTTCTAGATACATGAAATTTGGAGTGTGTATTCTTTGTGAAGAGTACTTTGTTTGGGATACTTTCAGTTCGTATATTCAATGAGATTTATTTTTTTTTGCATTTATTATATGACACGTTATAAAGGGTGTCCCAAAATTTACGAAAGATTTCAATTAAGTAGAAGACACTGCTTTTTTTTTAAATTCATAATTACATATTGAATCATAAAGTAGACAGAATAGGGCTATGTATCGCAAAGCATATCGGGCAAATGGCCACCAAGGCGTTGCTGGCACATTCGTACTATTTTGTCGTTTTCCATGACCATTTTGCATAAATGTATCTTGAATCTCTTTGATTTCAAAAACGGGTTATTGTCACATTAGATGGTCTCTTAAGTAAAATTAACATTTAATTTCTTATCTAACTTACACAATCTTAATAATGGTACATTTAATAGTCAACAGAACTGCTCAGCAATTTACTAATAAGATTAAACCATCCGGGGACGTAAACCCAATTAGTGTTTCCGGGTTTTAATTACATTATTATAATGATACCATCTGTTTCATAATATGCCGGGGGCGAATCAAGATACATCTAAATAGTATGTAGTACATTTTGCACAACATCTAGTCGTAACTAAAATTATCAACGTAACTTTCTAAGGACGCGAATTTGAGGAGTATTATCAGTATACTTATACTGTCACTTACGGGATATCTTCCGTGATTGTTCATTATTTTGAGCTCCCAATATTTCGACGCTGTTGCAAGCGCCATCATGGCGCTTCCCGTAAGTGACAGTATAAGTTTTGTTGTAAACTGTGAAAGCTTAAAACAGTGTATTATCAGTAATTAGTAGGCACAGTGATTCATTATTATTTTCCTGCCCTTATCCCAATTTATTTGGGGTCAGCGCAGCATGTCTTCTTGTTCCATATTTCTCTATTACTCGTCATCTCAGCAGTCAGCTCCTTTTAGGCATATCATCCGTCACACAGTCCATCCATCGTTTCTTTGATTTTTGTCTACTCTTATAGCCATCTACATTCATACTCAACGTTTTCCTCACTACATTTTCGTCATTCCTATACATCATATGTTAAAACCACGAAATTTACACTGTGCTTATTTGCATTGATTACAAAAAAACGTTTATTACGAAAAATAAAGGATTAAAACAGATAAATACAAATCAAATCAAATCAAAAATGTTGATTTGCAAGAAAATACATACAAATTACACGGAAAGATCTTGTTTCCTAGAAGTCATTGTATACTGCCTGTAAGTATGCGGGCAAATTATTTACTTACATCTATTTAGGTAATTATTATCATGCAAAGAATATTATTACAATTAATAAAAAAATAAATTATTCATACGGTTAAAAATAGTTTCGGTACTGACAGTCAAATCATTGCGCTAATGCCTTCAGGATACCCATAGCTGGCCCGAAGATGTGCATCATTTTCACATAGTTGTGTAGAAACCGTCTATTTACAACGTTTTGAACATCTTGATGATGATGGACTAAGTTAGTAACAGAATGGTATCCATAGATAGCAAAAGAAATAGAGGCAGACAAATCAAAAGATGGGAAGATGACCGAGAAAATAGCTGGTCCGGTATGGCCCCGCTTAGCAAGAGACAGGAATACGTGGAAATCTTTAGAGGAGGCCTTTATCGACAGACAAGCTGTTCCACACAAACATCCAGTTGCCGATCATTCAAATTCAAGTTAGAATTGATCAAATCAATTTAGTAGTTAGTTTTTAGTAAGTAGGCATTTATTAATTGTAAGAAAGGAAACAGCAATAAAGGCTATTTTATTTTATTTTATAAACATCCTGATGCTTTACTGTATCGGGGCAGCTTCATCAGCGCAATAAAAGAATTGTTATATTGCAAACGATACTCGTGTAGAAAGTTGTGCAAGTATCTACTTACACTCTGAATAATGTCGTCTTTATTTTAGTGATACAACGAGACAACCTGCGGACCAACATATTCGCCGTCACAGACAACTCCCTGCGCTCCCGTTCTATGTCTGCTGACCGTGACAAAGTAATTTGTTTGGAATAATTTGTCACTATTAACCTCTAGTTCAGTTTCAGTAGGCACAAATTAAGTTTCAGTACAAAGTAGCATTTGGAAAAGAGTCATTACATACCAAAATCATAGATATCATAGGTAGTCATAGGTCTTGAGTTCGAACCCCAGACACACACCTCAAATTTATCGGATTCATGTGCGTATTGTATATGTCGGATATGTCAGGATTTATTCCATAGTACATCATGTGGGCAGACCATTGGTTTCGTACTATGAAAACAAACTTTGTGCGATACACTGTTTCTAGCAAAACTAACGAATAATTTGAGATTACAACTTAACACAATAACACGGGGCACAATGAATTGGGTACAGTTCCAAGACGTCTCAACTCCGCCGCGATCAGACATTAACTGTCGCCTCGAGCTGGACATCAGGGCTCCGTAGAAGCACGCCGTGTTGTGCTTCACACAGGCGCGCTTTCCAATGTCCGACCGAATCCGACATAGTATAATTATCACTTGCTTCGGTGAAGGAATACATCGTGAGGAAACCAGCATGCCTGAGAGATATTTCTCGACGGCATATAAAGCCAAGTCAGAGGCACATGGGTGGCAAAAAAGCTCTGGCACCTGGTTAGGCTCTAACCACACGAAAGGAAGAAGATGACGTACCAAAATTATATTCCTCCAACACCTGTTATACAAACAATAAAACATTCGTAAAGACATAAAATAAAAATACACTTATTCACGTCAGCCGTATGCACGATGACCGCTGGGCAAAAATCTCTACACGATGGTTGCCGAAAGACGGACGGCGCCGCCAAGGCCTGCCCAGAAAGAGGTGGCGAGACGATCTGGACGCGTACCGCGAAGGCTGGTTCGAGGAGGCACGGGAAAAGCACATGGAAGGAATTGGGGAGGCCTTTGCCCAGCAGTGGGACAGTACAGGCTACTAAAAATAAAAAAAATAGAAACACTTATCCAAATTTCCAGAAGCAACATCAAGGGGAAGAATGAATAAAAACCACAATGTTTTTTTTTTCTGTCTACAACAATTTTCGGATACTATTAACCTCACATTGAACTTACAAAACCGTACTTACCCATTTCTAGGAAATTCTTTCACTTAAATATTCTCCTTGTGGACTATTTTCATTAGTGTTGAATATCCATTGCTTTTTATGCCAAGAAAATTGGAAGACACAGAAATAGTTTTAAAACTTGGTACTACTGGGACTTGAAACACTTTGCTGTTTTAAGCGCAGGCCACACCGCCGGCTAGCGAGCGAGCGAAGTGGGCGAGGCTCTTTTTATACTTCGTGTCGGCTCTTTCAGTAGTTCGTGGTGTAAACCAAAGCGGTGAGACGATG
Source organism: Noctua fimbriata (assembly GCA_905163415.1). NCBI lineage: Eukaryota > Metazoa > Arthropoda > Insecta > Lepidoptera > Noctuidae > Noctua > Noctua fimbriata. The sequence continues at coordinate 5,493,985 of LR990945.1, forward strand.
CCTCGCTCGCCTCGCTCACTCGCTAGCGGTGTGGCCTGCACTTTAGTTTGTTGGAAAGAAAACTGTTTTGAGTTCTAGGCCGTATAGTATTAACTTAAAAATGGACTGCTCCAATTTATCATCATCAGCCTACAGCATTCCACTGCTGGACATAGGCCTCTTCAATCGCACGCCGCTTAACTCGATTCTCGGCAAGTCTCATCCTGTTGCTACCAGCTACCCTGCGAAGATCGTCGCTCCACCGAGCCTGAGGGATCAACTAGGCCATCCAGCACCTGCTGCAAGTCGTACAGTGATTTAGCCAGTATGACGATCTCATATGCAAATCTCAAGTGTGAGATGTACTCGCCGATGTTCAATGTTCATGTCGACGCCACGTCCTTCCCAGTTCATTGTCTTAAACGCATCCTCCAGTAGGTTCCAATATTACTCCTAAAATCCATTTTGTCAAATGATATTCCTTGCACAATTATTATAGTTGGTCGATAGCCCGAATTCGTGAAAACGTATGATGTTACCTGAATTCAAAAATACGACATTTACTCAGTGCGAATTTCATTAATGAAACAGCGAGCAGCAAAATATCTTAATTGCGTTCAAGCTGTCAGTGTATCGTTGCAATGGACTGTTGACACTGAATGCTGAATTGAATGCGGTTTAAATGTGCTGTTCATTGGTAAAATTCAGCATTAACCTCGATATTCAAAGGCAACTGACTGGTAAACAACCCACGCCAAGAGTATGTGTATTTTGTTATAAAACTAAGCATTCTAGAAGAGATGCCTCAGAAACAATTGGATCAGATCAAATTAGACTCACTAATGCAGACACAACACAAAGGTTGAAGAACCAGTAACATTGGAATGAAAACAAAAGATACAATAATACAGCTAAATAAAGACCTGTTCTAGTACAAATAACATCAAAACCACCGAAACTTTAGCTCATAACACTGTAATTAAATGAATACAAACTCTAAGCAGAAAACTCTGAGTAATTTGTTCACCAAGTAAAAAAATACCTCAGTATTTTTGTGAAAAATCTTTTGTCTTTAAACAAAGAAGCTTAATAAACATTAAAAGACTATTCAGAAGCGAAAAATTGGGTACGACGTTAATTTGTTTCATAAAATGTATTTTAAAAGGCTTGTCCGTTGGGCGTGGGTATTATTTGGTATATATTCCAAATAACAATTATTGTTGAAGTTTGTTTTGGTAATTAAAAAGGATTTTGATTCTTTGGTTAAATTTGGTTTTAATTTGGTTAAAAAAGGATTTTGATTCTTTGGTAAATTAAACAATTTCGATGTAATTAGTGTGTTATTTCAGTACCGGATTTATTGAGCCACTGATATTTACGTGTTAATAACACAATCATACATACATGCATCATACATACCGCACACAAACCGTGGTAACAATCACGTCATGTTGTGCTTTATTTAAGCAAAAATTTTATTACAATATTATTATTAAATCGTAGTACAATTTTAAGTACTTTTCAAATAAAAGTGTTTCTTTAACACATGGCTTCTGACGTCACTGTTGCGTTTCGAGTTTGCGTTCCGTTTCACCAAAATCCTTTTACATAAAATATTAAATTGTGAACTAAGTCATGTATTAGAAAATCAAACAAGACGTGTACCACATTGTTTTCAAGGTCCAACCAAAGTAATTAAAAAAAACATGTTTTATCTTACTTGCATATGGCACAATTTACTCCTGGCTAGAAAGAAACGGGAAGAAGAAACACCTTGGAAGCGAAATCCGCGTATATTTTTTCCGGGATCTAAATCAAAAGCACCTTGGACATACTATTCCTCTAAAGGAATTCCCCTTAATCCCGGATTCTCTGCGATAGGGAATAAAGTGTCGGCAACCTGCGTAAGGTGCAAGTCAATAGCTTTTGTCTTTTTATTTCCCCATGTAATAAGAAGGAACCCACCATAATAGTAATGGTTTTTCCGACTTGGAAATCTCTAAATGGACTCCGAACCCAACTCGGCCGTAGCAAAGACAATCTCTACAGATGGGGGTTCATGGACGACTCAGATCCCAAGTGTTCGGCGTTTCTCCACAGACAATCCTTCCATTTTGGGCTGCATGTCCTGACACCTGCGCACTTGACGATCTTATGACTGCATCAGAGAGTTCACATAACTGAATTTTGGGCCAAATTTATTTGATATATTTAATGAAAATTTTCCATCGACACGCTAAGAAGGGGTACTTGGTATGTTTGCTTGGTAGTGGCCATATTCGCCGTAGAACTGATAGCCGTTGCTGAAGACGTGAGGTGATGAGACAAACGGCACGTTTCGTTTTTGTACGAAAACTCAACAGTATTTACGATAGCTTTTCGATCTCAATCCAGTATATCTTTGATTTTTTAACTAGCTTTTATTTGACCTGCAATGTTTGTTTGTTTATTGAGTTTAAATCTAGCTACTGAATTTTAAAACAGTTATCCCCAACCGATGGAGCTGAAATTTTGCACACATGTTTAGTTAGGATGACAACGCATGGTAAGCTCAGTGACGTCATTCTAAATCCAATATGGCGGACTAGTTGTTTTTATACACCCCCACTATATGGGTATTAATTTAAAGGATTTGCTAAGAAGATGAACGAAAAAAAAAAGAAGTCACATATAAAACTAAAAGCTAAACTTAAAAGCTTGTTTTTAATTTATGTTCATAATCGTCATCGGTGACTTTGAAGAATAATGATTAATACCTATGGAAGGTCACCCTCAGGTTGGATAAGAGAAGCAGAGGATTGACTTAAGTGGCGTGCGGTTGGAAAAGCCTATGATGTCCTGCAGTGTAGATACTGTTGTTCGATGATTATAAGTAGTGATGATTATGATAGTCTAGTAGTGTGAATGTCAAGTCATAAGGTCTCGATTTCGAACCCGAGGACTGTATTTTCGGATTCATGTTCGTACTGTATAATTATCACATGCTTCGGTGAAGGAAAACATCATGAGGAAACCAGCATGCCTGAGAGATATTTCTTGACGGCATGTAAAGCAAAGTCAAAGGTCAATGGGCGGCATAAAAACTCTGACACCAGGTTAGGCATTAACCACACGATAAAGAAAGATTATAAGTATTGACGAGTTTTGTTACACAGTCCAAAAAAAATAAATTTACTGATTATGATGAAGACGAACCCAATTTGAAAGACAAAGGTAGGTTACCGCTTAGAAACATAAATTCTTAATCAATAGCTGATGACGTCAATTTCAAATTACACACTCCAACCAAAATAGCAAAGCTACAAGCTCACCAAAGTCATTCCATTCCTTCACATAGAGGTTGACAAATTGCAAGAAACAAAGGAACCCCTATTGAAATCTGAAAAGAAATAAATCACCCGCTGTCAACTCCAACCTTGCACAGTCGTATCACAAAAGAATAAACAAGCGAACCGATTAGGACGCCTGAGTGGCGTGAAAGTAATATATTGCAGAACTTGCAATCGGCTTTTTTTCTGCAGGCGTGAGAAGTGTTGGCTCGCGAGAAACGAGGAGGCTTAGGGTGTGAGCTGACGTGAGTTCAAACTGACTGTAAACAGACTCGATTATCGTTCTAGCAAATTCCAAATCGCAGATCCCATACATGGATAGATAGAATGCTATGTATGTTACGGGTGATGCTAGAAGAAGAGGTAAACCTAGGTTTATCCGGGTAAACTTAGTATTAGGGATGATTTCCACCAAACGGCACGCATCGCATCGGATCGGAACGGATTTTACAATCTTTAAACGATATTAAATCGTGTACACAGTAATTAAAGTCTGTATTACCAAGCCGCGCACAGCAGCTTGACCGCGGGTGCCTTCCGTGACACGCGATCGCAGCCGAAAGTATGCTGCGTTCGGTTGTAGTCGTATCCGATCGGATCCTTTCATCTACCGTCAACACGGTAGGAATAAACTATTTGACTAGGCGCAGAAACGGATACGTTCGCAAGTGATGTTACGGAGCCGATCGTATGCGTCGACATCCAGCCGGGCGCGATCGGTTGTCACCGCATCCGTTCGTATACTTTCCGACCCGATGCGATGCGAGCTTTTTGGTGGAAATCATCCTTAACCCAAGTTTATTGGGTAACGTTCGAATTAACTGTGTTACAGCTAAAAGCCAAAGTACGGTTACACCTAGTTTTAGCCGGCTATATCAAGGTGTGCCCGGTAGCAGTTGGTTAAACTTAGTGCCAAAGCCGTCGCCAAATTTAGGGATGCCTCAATTTAAATTGTCATCGACACGCTAAGAACAAGATTTACCTTTAAAATGAGAACCGTTTGCCTTTGTGCCAGGATAACTAAAACTCTTGCGGCAAAAACAACCTCGAATCATATCTGAGCATGCTAATGAAAGAATAATGGAAGGCCGGGTGCAACGAGTTTTTGTTCCCGTTTGATGAGTTTGATTCCGCTGTGCAATAGTTCGGAATAGATTGTATGATCCCAACTGGATGGAAGCCATTTTTTCAGCGGTGTGCGTTGTGATTGCGTTTTTATTTCGTTTGCTCTATTTTCGGGTATGCACGCTCGCTTTGATTCGAAAGGTATAGGCATAGACCAACTAACACCGTTTTCCCCAGAGTTATATATATTTATGGCTTTATGTGTTATTGTACCATAAAGCATTTTCTACTTAAAATTGATTAGTGTATGAGAAGATTTTGTAAGCAGTCACAATAAAACAACCAATAAATAATACGTGGGCGTGTGCACTATGACGATACGTCGACAAACGCATGTGCGACAAACTGTAGTGCGACTCACCATAGTTCAAACACGCAAGAGCGACAAACTGAACTCAACTGAACTGAATCTCAACATCACGCTAGTGCGACAAATGCTTGTGCGACAGTAGTGCGACACTACCAGAGTGCGACTAACGCTTATGCGTCACTGCTGCCTATACAGGCACGAGGAAGGTAAAATTACTCTTTACAAACCATCAACGAAGCATTCTGTACCTCAAATCAAGTAATATTGCGCAACGCTAGGTACACATGGGTAAAAGCGGTTGCAATACAGTCATCGACCTCACGTAGTGCAGTTAATACATGTTGTAAGGGATATCGAAGTTTCAGACAGAAGTGCAATACCTACCAGTAGCGAAGGGACAATTTTTGTAAAAGGTAAGCCTGTACACATCTTTAATGTGATTATATTATTTGTCTATTGAATCGGTGCCATTTTTCAAAGGACTCCCTTTGTAGGTTTGTTTAGTAGGAATCGAGTTTTATGGAACCTTCGCCACTGATACCTACATAATTAAAATGGACAATAGCAGATTTTATTTCATCATCAATGCTGTATTTGTGGTAACAGTTCGTGCGTTAATGTCACCTTACGACGACGTTTATTAATATTTGTACTGCATCTTTAGATTTATGAAATTATCTTCGAAACGAATCAACTTCTTTTTCGCCTCTTCCCGTTACTTGGGGTCACCTTTCTTAATCTTTCGCCGCCATTCACTTCACTGGTAAGCATCGTCATCAAGACTTTACATGTAATTCCAGACATTTGTCATCCAGGTATTTTGCGGTCTACCTGACCCTATCTTTATTTTAGCCATAGAAAATCACTTTTCCACGATAGTTTTTCTTTTTTGTTTCAAAACGAATCAACAACTAAACTGAATAAAACAAAAACAAAACTTTCAAAATCGCAAAAAAATCTGAATATCTCTATCTCTAATCGAGCAGATAAATTTCTCCGAAGAACCCTATTGCCAACAAAATACAAACAGCTCTTGAAACTACGAAACAAAATCAAAAAGAAAAGCGTCAAGTTTAAACACTACAATTCACAAACGGACATTAAAAACCGGAGCCAATTATATACAAAAAATCTCGCGAAGACTGCAATTAGAGAGGCTGCTCAAAGGCATGAAGCTGATTAAAAACGCTCAGGCAAACCGGAGGCGATGAAACGTCTGCAGCTTACAACTTCCAAGAACAAAATAGAGACAGAAGGTCGACTCCATATCATCATATGCCTAGCCTTTTTCCATGTTCATCGTGTTGCGGTCAGAGGAGCTCGTGGCTACATAATAACAGCCTCTTGGACCATCTTCAGTTTAAGCCGCGCTTGCCTAGGTTGATCTGTGGATGGGTGACAACCCATTACATACTGAATTTCGTCCGTGCCTCGAAAAGCACGTTAAGATGTTCGTCCCGGCTGTCATTTGTAGATCATTGACAGTCGTTACAGGAAAGGGCCAGTGGCCGAACAGTCCTGCCAAAGAGTATCGTAATACCCTGTAGTAACTGGGTTGTGGAGGTCAAATAGGCAGTCGCTCCATGTAAAATACTGGTATTCTGCTGCGTCCTGTTAGACTGGAAGCCGGCCCCAACATGGTTGGGAAAATAGCTAGGCAGATGACGATTCTAGAATTTATCCACGAATTAGCAAGGCTGGAAGAAAGAAGCTGGGAAAAGGTTAGTTAAATGATGATCATCATCTTGGGGTCAACTTTCATCTAACCGGATGAACCTGAATACTAATATTTCACATGGAGTGACTGCTTTTCTGACCTTCACACAACCCAGTTTCAGTAAATACGACACCACTTTGTAGGACTGGTTGTCAGAATTTCGCAGTCGCACCGCACAGGCATAACCAAGCGGAAAAAATATCTATTTCGATATTCTCTGGGTTGCATGTACAGGCAAGGATAACTGTACAGTTTTGTCCTACGCACGTTCATGCATGCCTGCACAGTTTGACTGTACAGGCAAAACTGTACATGCATAACCTATCGTCTGCGGTCGGTGAGTGCAAGCGCACTCGCGTCTGCCAATTGTTTCAGTTTAGTACGTGCTTGTGTGTGCGTGTGTGTGTTTTCGCAGGTGTTGTATGAAAGTCGCCTTCTGTACCTTCCTATTCTGTGTCCCAAGCTCTGTTTCAAAATAATTAATCAGAAAAGTGTCTTTAGTTTGTGCAGGTATAAATAAAATGACAAGATAAGACTGCAATTCTTCGGACCAACGAAGCGACTAACTTAACATGACTTCGCCATTTTATAGTTTGAAGAAATAGTTTCATTTTATTTCTTGGAAGATTTTGATAAAAAGATTTTGAGGAATCTACAAGTATATATATGTTGTTTTGCTCTCATGTATTTTTTCAGCTTGGTGAAATAGCTGCTGCCAGTTTAGATTTAAGAATACACACTTGCTGTGAAAAAAACTAACACCTTCCAGCTAGATGAACCAACGTTATTTAAAAGGTGCGAGAAGCCTATGTATGTAAGCCCAGCAGTGGATTGCGATTTCTGCAAGGATGAGTTGAAAAAAAAAATCAGCCAAGAGCGATTTGCGCTCCCACACCGAGGGTTCCGTAAAATCTTGCAGGTAAATTTTGTTATTAATCTAAATATTTACGGTTTACCTTTACATAACAAGACTAAGAATTTTCTTTACATGGTAAGACATTGCTTCTTGCCAAATTTCATAATTCTAGGCAACGGGAAGGAATCAAGAAATTTTGATGGTTGGTTTTGATTTCCTTGTGAAATCGCAAAATATGCGCCATAAAGAGTGAAATCTTTTGGTCACGTTGACTTACAAATTTGATTTTTTTCACTGCTCTAAGTGCTAGCGGACCTGAGTATTTGATTTTATTAGAAAAAGGGTCTTGACAGACGGACAGACGGATAACAAAGTGATCCTATGAGGGTTCCGTTTTTGCCGACTAAGGAACAGAACCATAAAAAACTCATTATCATTAACACTAGAAACGGGATATTCACCATCCCGTTTCTAGTGTTAATGATAATGTTAGTGATCACGATAGTTTAAAATCTTATATCCTTAAAACTCGTTTAATAAAAAACAATGGACACACAATTCTGTCTGCCATAATCAGTTTAACCTCATGAAGATTCGTCAGTAGATTTCCGCAGTGCACATTCACCCTCGAGAACAGAACAATCAAGACAGCTAAGTACGTTAATCGTGATGTATGCAAATGTAGTTTCATGTAGTGCAGCGCCACTAATCGTAAATCAGATGGTTATTACGAAGGCACCATTAGAGAGCATAATCATGAATATATGAGGCAAATGTACTAAGTTATCTTAATAGAAAAGGTAATAGGTAGGCTGTTAATGACAATTACGCTGTTATTCATTGTAGAGCTACATATACAGGGTGTAAACAGACCCTTCACACAGCCGTCAACCAAGCATTCTGTAAATCTAACTAAGTAACTTTTCGCAAAAATTATTGGTGGGGATCTACTTTTTTTTTTGGGTGAAAAATCACGTTTTACGGTAGGACTCGATGAAAAGCACTCAAGGCATTATGCTGATGGATGGATTGAATAGTACGGGGGTCGTTTAAAGTAAATCTTACATTAAAAACATCAATACGTATTTTTAAAAAAAACTTGTGAAAAACTTGTGAACTTTGACCCCCAATATCTCCGTAACTAGAAGGTTCCCAGGTACGGTCAAGAACAAAAAAAATATCGCAAAGACGGGAAGAACAAGTGCCTTTCGGCTATGTTAAGTGTCTATTTACACAAAAAGGACAGGAGGCTCTCGTTAGGCAGCTGGATCAAGGACTTGATTCAGAAAGCGGTACTCTTGGACACGGCACGCATAATGAGCAGGTTCCTCTCTCTGGAGCGCTGACCGCCGGGACCTTGGACCCTGTTCCCGATACCGGTGGATTACTACTTTTTTATGTTTTCTTTTCTGTTTTTTAAGAAATATTTAAAAATGTAAAATAAATTTCAAGTAAGAAAAATACATAAATAAATAAACTTTATTATAAAAACAGGGTACAGAAAAATGTGAGACCCTGGCTTCAGGGCTAGGTAGGTAGTACCTGTATTTCAGAAGCCAGGCTAATAAAAGAAATAAAGAAAAAAAAATATTAATTCATCCGGTTTTTGTGTGTTTCGGTGTACACGTGTTAAATGTTTGGATGAATGGTAAAATATGGCTGAGCTTTGATATTTCATAACAACTATTGTGTATTATCCTTAATAGCAAAATAAAATTCTTTTCTATTATATTACACGAATTGTTTCCATTCCTGGCGTTATACAAAACAATATCCTGGTGTTATTATGGCTCAGACCTCAAGTGCGTATGCGGCGTCTCCCCACAAACAATGGCCCACCTTCCATCTTGCTCCGCATGTCCTATCACCTGCGCTCTTGATGTTTCATTTACTGCATCAGTGAGCGGTAAACTTTTTGTCATCGAAACACTAAGAAGAAGATCATGGCTCATCGAGTTATTAGTACTATGAGCATAGGATCCCGTGGTTCAACAGAGAATGATTGGGTTGTCCCATTTGGAACTGGTCAGTCGCATTCTAAGGTAATTTTGTGCCTGATTGGCAATATAGGCTCACCCTTTATCTATGGATTGGAACACAAATACAAGGTGTAAGGGACAGCCTTCCACAAGCGGGTGAATTCAGTATTTCATACTAAAATGACCGGTACAAGAAATTATTTCATGAATATTATGGGAATCCAATAAATTTGATTTGTTTTATTTCTTCATGCACAATATATCGTTACCGTGGTAAAACGCACGTGTGAACGGTAAGTGCGACGACGAGTTCGATGAACTCTGTAGCGAGGCAGGAAGTGAATAACTGATTTCACGCGTCGTTCGTTAGAGTATTTCAACATCCATTGTTGGGTTTTTGATTTTAGCCGTATTATTCACATAAATGGAGTGCTGCATACAGGGAATGTAATTTAAAAAAAAAAATTAAAAAAAAAAAGTTTCCGGAGAAAAATTCCGGCGGAATATGATTCAAAATAAGGAGCTGAATGCACCCTGTCAGTTTGTGGAGGGCTGTCCCTTACACCCTATATATCTGATGAAATGTAAGTGAATTATGGGCACAGCTCTGCCGCCCATAGGAAAACACAGGTGAAATTTTATATATGGAAAAACTGAACTCCAAATGCATCCTCATGAAGAACTAAGTGGAAAATAATGTTCCAAATGAATGACGATCGTCTTTCATACCATTCCGGTATGTATTCGGAAGTAATCATTTATCACTGTCCAAACTACGGGAGGTAAGCGTTGAATCAAATTGATTTTCGTCTCAAGCGTCCCTTGGTTTCAGTTCGTATTTTCTCTTCCTGGTACTGATGCCCTAGTGAATATTGCAATTGAATATGTCACGGTATATTTCTGAGCATATCGTTTCGAGTTTCTCTGTTGACTTAAATGGCAACGTCGACCTTTAAAATAATAATGCTGCTGTTGATTTTGTGATAACATGCAAATTTTCATTTTTTTTTTCTTGTTTACTTTTTTATATATTTTTTTTTTATTGTGAATTCAACCATTTTTTTGGTTGTCCTGTGTGAGTCTAATAAATACTTTTTCTTTTTGTGCATTATATACAGACTACAAATAGAACTAAAGTAATGATAAAAATAAGACTAAAAGTAAGAAAATATAAATACTTAGGCGTCAAAGTATTCCTTTCTTTTTCTTTCTTTTTTATTTTTCTTTCAAATATTTGCCTCCTTCTTCTTAGCGTGCGTTATTGAAGATGGGCCATTGTCTGTGGAAACACGCCGCATACACATTTGAGATCTGAGCCGTCCATGAACCCCCATCTGAAGAGATTATCTTTGCCTCCTTGACTAGGCAATTTGAGGAATGACTACATTTCCATGCTAGTGAGCTGTCAGTTTGTAAGGACACAAATTTCATCACTAATATTTGAAATTTTATTCACCATTTATGAAAACTCTCTGTTATACTGGGTTCCACTCGTTAATTTTTTTCGGAATTGTGAATTCTTAGATTCTAGGACCAATCCCTGGATCAGACAGTATTTATTCGTTTGTATTTATTTGTGTGATCATATTGTATTTATTATCGAATAATTTAAAAATCTGGACGTTTTATTTTTTTAAGATATTTTCTTCTCTGTGACTTTTTAATTAGCAAACCGGATGTAGCTTAGCAGGTACCAGTATTTTATGAAGAGGGACAATATCTGGCTTAAAAAAAATGGAAAATAGAGTCTATGTCTACCTGAAGTCCAAGATAAGTGGAAATCGGTTTCAAAGCGCTTCGTCGTTCACCAGAATTATATATAAGCTTTTCTTTAGACTATAGCAATTAGCGTTACCAGGTGCGTTGCTAGGTGGACCGATGACCTGGTGAAGGTTGCAGGGATCCGCTGGATGCGAGTCGCACGGGACCGGTCAATGTGGCGACACTTGGGGGAGGCCTATGTCCAGTAGTGGACGTCTTTCGGCTGAAATGATGATGATGATGATGATGACTTTTCAATCTTCCTTTTCGCTTCTATGTCGCTTTAAGCTCTCTTATTTTGTTCTGCCTCGGTGGTCAGAACAGAACTTCACGCTCAGCAGTCGCACTGTCGACTAGTGGTCGAAAGTTCTGTTTTCGATTCCCAGGTCGGCAAAGTGTTATTTATTGATTTTAAACTATCATGGTCACTAACATTATTATTTAGATTGGAAACGGGATATTTACCATGTTTACTGTTTCTTTTGAGTTCCCGATAAAAGAAACACTAAACATGGTAAATATCCCGTTTCCAATCTAAATAATAAAGTGTTATTAGTTTTTTCGTTCTGGATTTGTGCCCGGTTGATGGCAATAGGCTCGCCCTCTATTACATGGGACTTAAACGTAACTGGCGAAATGTCGGTGTATTTTGGGTGTACTATTGGGTATACCTTTAACTAACCCTTAGGGGATTACAGGCGTGATGTTATTAGGCGTGAATCAATCCGTCAAAATCAATGCCAATTCAACACTACAAAATCAAATATTCCGTTGAACAGACACCAGCTCAAGTTGAATAGTTGTGTCAGTTATTAGATGCTGCGCTTCGTACTAAGTGTTAATTACAGACGGTTATCAGACAGAATAGTGAAGTAGCACAGAATAGATAGGTACAGAAGGCTAGCTCCATACAACTAGAGAAAACAGGCGCGTTTACACGTAAAGTACGTTCGCAATTTAGTTTTGAGAAAAGTAAAGACGAAGTAGCTGCACTACAAAAAGTACTACCTCAACATATGTTGTACAAAAACTACTCCAGCGCCATCTATGACACAAATGAAGAACTAGCATCAAGATTCTAAATCGCACAGTTAAAATTATTCGCGACTTAAGAGTATATAGAAAAACCCGTCAACAAGTGCCTATCAGACACAACACCCGTCTGGTCGAAGGATCCTCCCTTTTTTATGGGGGATGAAGGACTTTACACCGTGTTCTTCATAATCCTAAAACGACTTTTAGGAAAATAACTTTAATATTTAGGTAACTTCTTATTTATATCTTCTTTGCGTGTCGATAGACTCCAATAATACCGACCAGTATGTAGCCACTTGCGCAGCTCTTTTGTTGGCATCCTTAAAAACCAACTTCGTGTAACTACACTATAATTACAATATACTTAAATATTTTTATGTTTTTTTTTATGGTATCGGTCATTCTGGGGAGGCCTATGTCTAGCAGTGGGATACTTTCTGCTGCTAAGATGAGCCATTCTGAAATCAATACACGTTTGAATAAAGTTGATATTTGTTTAATAGGAAATAATATCAATTGGAAACATAGAAAATCAATGCACTTTAGAATAATGTTAATATTTATTCATTTGAAAATAACGTCCATTGGAAACAAGAAATAGATTCTGATTGAATAGATCTCAAACACATATCAGTCGCGAGTACGCTTGCACTCGCTGTACGTGAAGCGTGTCTGTGTGCGTGCGTTTTCGCCCGTTGTATGAAGTAACCCTTCTGTAACTATCTACTCCGTGCAAGTAAGTCTGAATATGTAATAGCTGAAGTTACACAACTGTGTTCTATGCACGTTGATAACTATGGTATCAAGTTGCCTTAGTTCTGTGTACTGTTTTAGTGACTGTGATTAATATAAGGTGTTAGTCTAGTGAGGATCTAGATCTACATTATGCCTGGTGCAGTGATAAAGTTGTGTGTTACTGTGATGTAGATTGATGTGGGAAGGCTAGCAAATTTACTGCAGATCCTGAGGTTCTGGGTTCGGGTTCGAATCCCAGGTCATGGAGTTAGGAAAAAGTAATTTTAAAAACTAAAAAAACCCGACTGAAAACAAAAAAAAAACAAGCGCATTTGGAAGCAGGCGGGAAACTTCCATGTTTTAACAATTTTGTATGTCAATGGGTCCTACTTGCTTCTGGAGCGGAGTCCATGTACCAAAAGGTCTACTTTTGGTATATGGACAACGCTCCAGAACCTTCCAGCTTTGATAATTCGTGGATAAATTCAAGAAATCATCATCTGCTTAGTCATTTTCCCAAATATGTTGGGGTCGGCTTCCAGTCTCACCAGATGCAGCTGAATACCAGTATTTTACATTGAGCGACTGCCTATCTGACCTCCACTGATACTACTGGGTAATATATTACGCAGACGTTCGGGCCACCTGTAACGACTGTCAAAGATCTACAAATGACAGCTGGTACCAACAGCAACGGCTTAAAGTGCTTGCCGAGGCACGAAGAAAACTCGTTATGTAATGATGGTCGCCCATCCACAGACTAACCTTGGCAAGCGTGGCTTAACCTAGAAGATCTGTCTGAGCTGTTATATTGCGAAGGGTGAAGCCAGTCGTGCCAGACGGGTATGTGGGTCGTCGTCGTCAGTCGCGGTTGCTGGTGGAACCGCGCGCGCGCACTAACTTTCTGCGCGAGGCGCGCTACACGAGCGCGCTTCGCACTCTCAACCTCATTGCTGAGGACTTAGACATATTCTGTTGCACTTTGGGTGAATTTACAAGAACATCTACATATAGAATTTGCTATGTTAAAAACTAACTATTTAAATTTTAAGTATGCTACAATATCGCATTGGGTCTAGCCTGTAAGGATGTTTGTATCTTTGGAGTAAATAAATAAAATAAAAAATATTCTAGGATGTTATTTTATTTATTTTTATTTTATTGTGTTTGGGTGGCTTACAGCTAACAGTACAAAAATTAATAGCAAGGCAAACAACGACAAGCCATTTACAAGCCTCCACAGTTAGAATTAAACTATTGTTGCACAAACTAATAACTAAGCATAATATCAATAACTATGTTTAATGTAGTAACAAAGAATAGAAATTAAATATTAAATTAAATACCTGCACAAGGAGCCACCACTAAGATTCATCATCAACAACACAGCTTTTAGACAAGGCAGTACTAATTGTCTCTACGCTGCTTGCAAGCAAATCGATTGATGGGTGTTCGTTCATTACAACTTGGTTAAATATTGCCCGTAATTAAAGATTTTTAAGCTTGCTCAGTACAAGCACAAGTCTTCATAACTTAAGCACCTTAATCAAACCAGACAAAACAAACGACCAACTTCACTCCACGGAACAGTTTCAAATAACACAGTTGTTGAGCTTTGATATATTACAGAAAATCTTGTAGTACTAATTATGTACATTTATAATACCACCAAATTATTTTGGATACGAAAATGGCTCGAATTTGAATTAATTAATTCAGTTTTAGATTACACCGCGTGAATAATATGGTAATACAGCCTGTTGTGGTATAGAAAATGTAGTTTATGTCGTTAGAGATTGTCCTTGAGTTACATAATAATCTGAAGTCGATTATTTTGTAGGTCATGCTGTAGAAGTCGGAGTGTTTTCAAAAACTATTCATTTAAAATTTAATTTAACATTGACTGACGTTTGGGCGACTTAACTCTCAGAATAAGCAAGCTGGAGAGGCAATAGGCCAGCCACATTAGCCAAGGAATCGTTATCGTATTCGTCAAAAAAAAAGTCATTTCCCAGTAATAATTCTTGTTCCCAGCAATTGTTCTTGTAAAGTTACTTAGTTTGATGTACATGATGCTTGGTTGACGGCTTCGTGAAGGGTCCGTTTACACCTTGTAAATGTGACTTGCTGAGAATCGGGTTATTCGGCGTGCAATTGGAGAGGACTATATTCAGCAGTGTACTGCTGTAGGCCGATGATTGTTTGGGCATGATCATCAGTAGTTGGAATGTATAGAATAGCGGTGGCGATGGTATAGATTAATGGTCCTGGCTTACGTGTCGCAGGTGGTTGGTTAATCCCAAATAGGCATTTTGCTTTGAGTACCTAATTTTTTCATCACTACTGCTCTCCCAAAAGGGAGAAATCGGTAGGTCCTAGAACCAAGGTGAAGACATGTCATGCACCAACAATGTGAAGATTATGTGTACTGTTAAGAACAGCACTGTCTAACCTTTCAGGGATTACAGGCGTGATGTTATGTTATAAAAAAAACCCTGGACTCGTTAGCACTCCAAAAACTTGGACCCTGGGGTTGTACAAAAACGTTTGAGGCACAAAAGTTTGAATAACTTCGATTAGTTCTCGGAATATTATAAGTGGGTACTCGATTCTTAATAAAGTAACTCTTAATTTACCAATATTTACCTTGGTGTACTTTTTGCCTTTTCTTCTTTGAATTCGAAAAATAACCTATTAGTTACATTACTTCTAAGCTGTTGCCCGCGATAAAAAATACATTTATCCCCGTTTTTGCAACATTTTTCATTGATGCTCCGCTCCTTGTGGTCGTAGCGTAATGTAATATAGCCTAGAGCCTTCGTCGATAAATAGTCTATTCAACACTAAATGTTTCTAGAATTTTTCGATTCGAACCAGTCGTTCCTGAGATTAGCGCGTTCAACCAAACAAACTCTATATTATTAATTATGGATTAGCTTTTTTCCGCGGCTTCGCTCTCGTTAATTTAGAATTTGACAATCAATTCGGGTTGTAGGTACTCTGCTTGTAATAATATAATTCAATCATGATTCGAAAGACACGTGGCGCCATCTATTATCATAAGAACGTTATTGTTGCTTTACTCGGGAACAGTACTTTTTTTGGGATGAAAGGTACCCTATGTCAGTTTCTGTACACCTGGCAACGTATATGTAAAAATTTAGGATGAATGGTTCAGTGGTATAGGCGTGAAAAGGTAACATACAAACAAACGAACTTACTTCTGGCTTCGTTGATATAATTGACGCAGGCGCTGAGCATGCGTTCCTGGATTCAATTCGGACAGTGTTATTGGGGATTTCCATTAGGAATTAAATGAGAGTCTGATTTTGTTGGGATCTGGGACTTTTGCGCGAAGGACACTTGCGCAAACCCACTCGCGCGATTGGACGTTTGCGTGACTTAATGGCCACTGAAGTTTACTCTGTAGAGTAAACATAACATCACGTCTGCAACTCTCATCCACCTGCTACCAGCAACCCTGCGAAGATCACTCCACCTAGCCTGAGGGCGTCCCGCCTTAGGCTTGGCGATTCGCGGTCTCCACTCGAGAACACGTCTACCCCAACAGTCATCGGTTCTAAGGCCGGCCGGCCGGCCCAATGCCACTTATTCTGTGAGCTATGTCACCAACTCTGGTGATATAAGTTATATGAGTATTTTTAATTTTAAAATCGACGTATTTACGTTACGTTTACACTGCGCGCTCGTGCTAGAGCCTCAAATTATTAATTAGAGGCGTTATGTTATGTTGACTTGAAGGGCAAATATTTGAATCGTAACGAAATATAAGGAAGATGTTAATTTAGGTAGGTACTGCGCTGGAAAATCACATGTTATACATACGAAATAAAAAGTAGTATTTCACTCGTCTTTCGGATTTAAAATTCATATGAAATCAACGCAGAGACAGAGAAATGCTAATACGAAATGCTATTAAATTGAGACACAGAAAATTTGGAATTCATTTTGCGTTGGTAGAGGTGCTGTTCCACTAAAAAGACTTTGTTGGGATAAAGTTCTAAGAGATGAGAGTTAGACAAATAGTTTTAGGTTAGTAGATAAAGTAATTTGTGAATCTTTATGTCTAAAGTTTTTTCTATAATGGTTTGAGTGGAGACATCTGGATTTAAAGATTAAACAGTAAACTCACACATATGTCGGATCCGATCATTAGTACGGACATAAAATGAATCGCAAGTGCTCTGGTGGTGACATCACGCGACCTGTTTAGCAGTCTACCCACACCACAGCATGCTTCTACAGGGCCCTGATGTTTACAGCTCAAGGCGAGGACGATGATCAATGTCTGATCGCAGCGGAGTTTAGACGTCCTGGAACTGTACCTGATTCATTGTGCCCCGTGTTATTGTATTAAGTTGTAATTTAAAGTAATTTGTTAGTTTAACAGAAACAGTGTATCGCACCCAGTGTATTTTCATTGCACGAAGCCCATCGTCTGCCCACATGATGTACGAGCCTAACGGGATAAATCCTGATATATCCGACACATACATAACATCACGAATGTAATCCCCGAAGGGTTAGGCAGAGGTAATTTACCCACATTTCGCCAGTTATGTTTAAGTTCCATTATTATTATTATGACCCTTTTGTGTCCCACTGCAGGGCAAAGGCCTCGCTTCCTTTTTTCCATTGTTCTCTTTCTAGAGCTATTTCAGCCCAATCCATTAAGTAACAGTCCAGCTCCTCACGCCATCTCATTCTGGGTCTTCTGCGTCGCCGATTCCTGTTTTTCGGGACCCAATCCGTGGACATTTTCGCCTAATTCTGATGCGGCATGCGGCGGATATGGTCTGTTAAGTTCCATTTTCATTTGGCAGCTGTGTGGCTACGTCTGCTAATGCTAATGTTTTGGAACGAAGTATACTGTTCCTTATACGGTCCGCAATTTTGACTCCGAGCATACTTCTGACTGCTCGCTAACAGACCCCGAGTGCGGACTTTTGACGATTCGTTAATGACCACGTTTGTGCTCAATAGGTGAGGGTGGGCAGGATGCACATGTCCATGAGTTTCCTTTTGAGGATAGGACAGATAGGAAGGGCAAGGATTTTAACTTATAAGGCCAATAGAACACACAGTCTTGTGAGCAAACCGCGGCCACAGCTAGTGTATTCCTAAATAGATTCACAAAGATCACAGTAGTGAGAATGCTTAGCCCTCAACTCCGGACAAAAATGGCCTCCTAAGCTCTTTCACTCGATAAATAACCACCGAAGTCGCCACAGTGAGACCGTACCATAAATCACACGAGTCTTCGCACCCGCCCAAGAACGGGATTTGAGTTACTCATGTATTGAACACTCGCAAATCAAGTACCCAGGTACCTTCCAGAGTACAGTCACGAGCAGTAATATATAACTTAACATCACGCCTGTCATCCCTGAAAGGGGTTAGGCAGAGGTGTACATAAGTCTCATGGGGGCAAGCTTATAATAGCCATTCAACGGCCACAAATCTAATCTTCGTGGTTGCTACTGAGAAAATGCTGATGGAAGTACCCAATATCACTTTGCCTGACCTGGGAATGGAATCCAAGACATTATGAAATTGTTTAAACTTAGCAACTTCTAAAAGTGATTTACTCTTACTGTATTTATTACAACGGGTATAAGAGTAGAGGAAGACCAAAGAAACGATGAATGGACTCTATAGGATGATAACGGCAAGAAAGAAGATGTCTGATGAGATGACGAGTAATAGAGAAGTATGGAAGAAGAAGACATGCTGCGCCGACTCCAATTGAATTGGGATAAGGGCAGGAGAATGAGGTGTATTGATTGCAACGGTAAAGGAAAACATCGTGTAGAAATCGAAAATGATGTAGGACCAAAAATACGAAGACGCCTGACAGCCACCAAACTTGCAATGGGTCATCATGGTGGATTACTGCCCATACTTTCTCACCGAGAGGAAGTCCCAACAGACCAGCAGTGGGAACGTTATAGGTTGATTATATCATCATTCTCTTGCCCTTATCCCAATTCATTTGGGGTCGGCGCAGCATGTCTTTTTCTTCCATACTTCTCTATTACTCGTCATCTCATCAGACACCCCCTTTCTTGCTATATCATTCTTTACACAGTCCATCCATCGTTTCTTTGGTCTTCCTCAACTCTTTTACCCTACATTTTCCTCATTCCTCCGCATCACATGCCCAGAAATGAGACTATGATGAAATCAGACTATGTCTGATTATGTATTGATTGCAATTTATCATTAACACTTAAAATGGGAAATTTGCCATGTTTATGATTTATATTGAGCTTCCGATATTTCGACGCTATTGCAAGCGCCATGATCACGGATTAACTAGTGATACACATGGATAGCGTCGAAATATCGGGAACTCTATTCAAATAATAAACATGGTAATTATTCCGTTTAAAGTGTTTTTTATTTTAGGAACCTAATTATGATATACAACATTAGTTTTAGTATATGCGAAACCTGAATATAATTTGTTAATAATAAGTAACTGAATCGATTCCAAAAAATAACGTTGTAGGTCTTATTTCAAAGTTACAATCGATATTCCACGAAAAAATCGCTTTTCAATTGAGTTACGTAAATACATACTTAGGTAAAGTGCTCATGACTGTACCTAGAACGGAGTATTCAAATAAGGGACCCACAAAGAAGCTAATTTTAATGAGAATATTATAACGAACGAATACGAATTTCAAATTTTTATATTACACTAGCATTTGCACAGAACTTTGCTCGTGTCGAGGGCAGACATTTTCTCACGGAAATCTACTGCCAGGATCAAAAGTATCTTTCGTCTAAACCCAGATTATGGTCCACCTGGGTGTCAAATTTGTGGTTGCAAGCGCGACTGCCAAGTTAGAGTTCCTGGTTTCGATTCCCGGGTCGGGCAAATTGTTATTGCGTTTTTCCATCATGAATTTCTCAGTAACAGCCAGTAATTATTCAAAATCAAAATCAAAAGTCATTTATTCAAACTAGGCTGAAAATCAGCACTTTTCGAACGTCAAAGTTACATAAGACAGTCCCCCAAAAATGCCCGCCCGTCACCACTTCCTAGTGCTTTAGCTGGGAAGAAGAAGTGGTGGAACAAACTCCCCAGCAGCACGTCTGTCTGTTTGTATTGGCAATAGGCTCGCCCCCTATTACATGGGACTTTAACATAACTGGCGAAATGTGGGTGTACTATTAGCTACACCTCTACCTAACCCTTCGAGAATTACAGGCGTAATGTTATGTTCTTTCAGCTGTAAATGCGTGAAAAGGTAACAGACAGATAGGCAGAGTTACTTTCGCATTTATAATATTGATATGGAAGTATGGATTTCTCCTTGAGCATTTTTTTGATCAGACTGTAAATGGCTTCTGTACCTCGTACAGATGTGTTTTTATTGAATTGCGTTTTGAATTCTTTAGTAGGTACTGATGTTTTTATTTTTCTTTGATCTTGTTATTTTTCTCGAGAACAGGATTATAGCAATCATTACGTAATTCAGGTGACTTCTAGATCGAACCATATATTTATTAAATGCTTGATCTTTGCCCGAGAATATTTCGTCATATAGCTGTTAGATTTTCCAATACAATCTTTATCTTTTTCCAAACTATGTTGGTCGGGTTCCAGTAACCGATAGATATGGCTACTGTGTTTTACAAAGTGTTATAAGTTGATATTTTTTTTTTCTTGAATTTTTAGCATCTATTATTTCCCCTATTTATCTCTATGCAAAACTAATACATTTTTAAATATTCCTTAAAATAAAAACAATATAAAAAACATTTAAAAATATAAAAATATTTAGCCCACCGGTATCGGGAACTGGGTTCAATTTCGGGAACAGGGTCCAAGTTTAAGCATCTATTATTGTTAAGATGTCAAATAGATAAGAATCCTAAATTGTAAGTGTTACTCTTATCACCTATACCTAAACATATTAATATTTAAACAAATTGATGCATTAAAATTCTATGTGTAACATGTCCTAATATTTGTATGCCATTCTATGGTGAAACATGTAAGTTCACAACCTATTTGTAAGACCTTAATGTACCATGTTTTTACACACATAAAATTATTCTATTCCATTCTATTCAGTGTAACCAGATGCAGCTGAATACCAGTATTTTACAAGGAGCGACTGCCTATCTGACCTCCATAACCCAGTTAGTACTGGGTGATACAATACCCATTGGAAAAACTGATTTGTAACAGAACATGACTAAAATTTTAAACTGACATGAGCACTAACACTATCATTAACATATACCCCGTGTTTAGTACACGGGATATACGGGTATATTTATTTATTTAATTGACACTTCAAGCACAAACTACAGAGGCGGACTTAATGCCATAGGCATTTTCTACCAGTCAACCTTTTTGAGTTCTCAATATTTCGCAAGCACCATGATCACGGATAAACAAATTGAAAAGTAAATATGGTAAATATCCAGTTTTTGACAAAACATCATTACTAGAATTCCATTAATATTTTTATTGAGAAAAGTATTAAAACAACGTAAATTTGTTTTGAAAACCTTGCCAATACGTGATCAGAGTAGACAAGGAATCTAAAAACTAGATAAATAAATAAATCGAAACGGTGGGTGGGTCGTAATTTTAAATTAGGTGTATTCGTTTGTGGAGAAAGACATGGATGGTTTGAAATTTAAAGGAGATGGTTTGATGACAAAGCGCTACACAAGGAATTGACCCGAAAATTTGATTTTCATGGGCTACCCTGGCGCTTCCACCTTAAAGAAACCATACTATAAATAATGAAAAAAAAAACATTTATTTCAGGTTCTCCTATATTTCAATCACAAGTTACGAAACACGAAATAAATACGATGTAAAAATAAATACAATATTGGTAATAAAATAAATATTCTAATTGTAATATACACATCATGCCCTTTCATTTGATTCCACACTTGGGTATATTTGCAAATATTCGATTTTTAATACCCATTTTCATCCCCCATATCTAGTAAATGGCTGCACTGATTTTGATAAAACGTATCTAAGTACCATCGCCAAGAAACTAGCTTTCAAATAAAAAAAACTGCATCCAAATCGGTTCACTCGTTTAAGAGCTACGGTGCCAGAGACAGACACACACACACACATTGCGGTTAAACCTATAACACCCCTCTCTTTGCGTCGGGGTTTAAAAATACAAATAAAAAACTATCAACTACTAAAATTGACTAAAGAAAACAAAACACAACTTCATTTCCTGATGACGTCTCCGGATTAACAAGTTACCTTCCCTCAAAGGTCAAAGGAGACGCGAGATGAACAAAGTTTTTTTTTTCAAAGGAAAATAATGAATTTGTAAGTTCCCAATGAGTCGCGAACCACACGAGGGAACAAAAAGTGGACCGTCTTCTGTCTTGGGCAGACGATCTTTCCTCGTACAGATGAGTACAGAATTGTTGACGATGAAAGTAAGGTGGACTTTTTTCTGTAACTACTATTTTTCGTCTGCAAATGGGAAATTGTTTTGAAGCTACGGTGTTTATGTATTTGAAATATTTTATCCAGTCGTACGGGTCTCGTACTTATTATTATTATCACCAAGCAGTGGTTTAGGACTGAAATAAATTAAGGATGACTATTTTTATGCATTGAATTTGATTTAAAAGGATCTTTTTTTTTTAGCCTTGTATGTCCCACAGCTGGGCGAAGGTCACCCCCATATCCTTCCAGGTACTCTTTTCCTGCGCCAACTCGAACCAGCCTTCAATTTGCGAGTCCAGATCATCTCGCCACATCGTTCTAGGCCGGCCTCGACGGCACCGTCTGTCATCAAAAGGATCAATCGGTTGATTTATGATATTTAGATTTTTATTGAAGCCGCAATTAGGCTTCCATTGAATACGATAAATTCTAATATTATGTCAACACACCCGCACCTACAACTTCACAGTAACATTTCAATAACAAAAAAAACCTAAAACTTCCAACAAACAGCGTATCCCATCTCGGCCTTCAATATTTTAGACCAACCGATCCGAACATTATAACAAAGTACTGGCGATTCGACTCGAAGCTCTTTGAAAAATTCATTGTAAGACTTTTTCA
This sequence comes from Noctua fimbriata, assembly GCA_905163415.1. Lineage (NCBI taxonomy): Eukaryota > Metazoa > Arthropoda > Insecta > Lepidoptera > Noctuidae > Noctua > Noctua fimbriata. Next base: position 5,516,910 of record LR990945.1, read on the forward strand.
TGAGACTGTCCATATTTTTTGTACTATCTCGAGGGAGGGACGGACGTGATATTTCTTGTGTCCCTGATAAACTGTACGATATTTCCTCCGTTCGAAAGGAACTTTATTTCCTGTACTTGTCTCTGAATTTTGTTTTATTGCTTTCTTGTTTTAAAAGGTTGAAGAATTTGTATGGCATCAGTGGAGTATCGTGTTGGTAGACTAGAACAATAGTCTACACGTCAGTCAGTGCTTTGTCTCGAAATGTCCAGCCCCCGTAGCATAACCACCGCAAACAAGGATTTCTTTGACGGAAGAATCGACAAAATGACAGATTGTGTCGACACAATGACAGATTTCTTTGCACTATCTGTCATTTTGTCGATTCTTCCGTCAAAGAAATCCTTGTCTACGGTGGTCATGCTACGGGGGCAGAGACCTTATTTTTAAGGCACCAAAGAATAATTCGGTACAGCAGCTGACAACCTTCTAGATGGCAATTTTGAGAGAGAATCATCAACATCATAATCATTATTTTCATCTGTGAGATCTGGCGGTTGACAGAGGAGTATGGAAGACGAAACGTGTTGCACCGACTCCAAGTAACATGGGACAAGAGCAGGAAGATGATGATGATGATTTCCGGGTCCCCTACGTTTTATCACTTCATACAGTCGTTATAAAAACTAGGCATGATCTCCATTTAATTCCAGAAGGATAGCAGAAGTTCTTTCCATCATGATTGTCTGAACTTTTGCTATTGTCGGCAGTTTTCGTACCCAGTTATAATAATTTTAAGATCGAAGAGTTTTACCTAAACGTAGTGTTTATCATTGAACTTAGAACTTTCTACCTATTTAATGTTAAATATTTATTTACAGAACTAAACGATGTTAGTTTAGGTCGAAATTGGAATTTGATTACGCTGACTTTATAGTTGTATCTGAGTTGAAATCGGTGACTTTGAGAATTTAGTTTTTGGGTTCAGTTTGAACTAGATTCAGATATACAACTGATTAGATTACTAACATTTTTACTTTCCGATGCAAGTAATGTATATTTTTAGTGGGTACACACGTTCGAGTCAGTATTTAGGCAAAACAAAATACAGGATGTAACATAATAAACGCAAGACCTCTCGTGTGGTCTCTCAGACCATGAAACCAAACCACTTTTGTTCTATGACTTTTGGAAATTAATTTTTCATTTTTTTTTTTTTAGTTTTACGTACCTACATGGTGATCCGATCGCGTTCATTTTTTGACCTTTTTTTTCGGATTTTCTGGTCTCGTAGAACAATAGTTGTTACCACGAAACCAAACAACTTTTGTTCTATGACTTTTGGAAATTCATCTTTCATTATTTATTTTTTTAGTTTTATGTACCTACATGTTTTATGTACATGGTGATCAGATCGCGTCCATTTCTTGAACATTTTTTTTTCGGATTTCGTGGTCTCGTAGAGCAATAGTTGTTCAGTTTCATGATTTCAGAGACCACACGGGAATACTTGCGTTTAATATCTTACACCTTGCGTAAAATTTTACGCTCATAATAAGCCGCTCGACCTAGCTCGAATTATGCCGTGTTGGTAGTTTTTTTTTGTTGGCCGTTTTTATCGGCACAAGCTGATTATTGTATTTTATTGTTTTGCTACGGGTCCACTTTATTGTTCAAAAAAATCTGCCGACACTACTATGTCAACTAACGCCAAATGGAACAACGAGAAGCAAGTTACATGTTAGGAACACATCAATGAATCTTCATTTCATCCATTAGGATTGGAACATTTACTTAAAACCGCGTTGACACGATCAGAGTATGCTCGGACCGAGCGGACTCGGATACCTCATCATTCATCATCATCATTTCAGCCGAAAGACGTCCACTGCTGGACATAGGCCTCCCCCAAGAGGGGGGTTTTGCCATAATCGCCACGCTTGGCAGGCGGGTTGGCGATCGCAGTAGGGTTGTTATAAAACACAGAGAACGCTGCTGCCCATTCTCTGGTAAGTCCCTTAGTCGCCTCTTACGACACCCACGGGTAGATATGGAATGGTGCTATTCTTTACGTCCGGACACCATACAGAACCCGGATACCTACTCGGACGCAACTCGTATTATGGCAACCCATAATCCGAGCGCACTGGATGACGGATAGGTTGCTGTGGGTTGCCAGAATGCGAGTTGCGTCCGAGCATACTCTGATTGTGTCAACGCGGCTTAAGAAGCTGCGAGATTCGTCTCAAAATTAAATTGTTGATAGTTTTTCTCTTTCTATTTTGTTTGTATGTATGTGGCAACGTGTGACGTGTAACGTGTGTCTCAAATCATAAATGAGGACATCCAGCAAGAGAACCAAGGTTACCGACGTAGCCCGAACAATTGCCAAACTTGAGTGGCAGTGGGCAGGGCACATTGCTCGCAAAACGGATGGCCGATGGGACCGAAAAGTTCTGGAGTGGCGACCGCGAACTGGAAGACATTGCGTTGGAAGGCCTCCCACTATATGGACCGATGACCTGGTGAAGGTTGCAGGGATCCGCTGTCTGCGAGTCACACGGGACCAGTCAATGTGGTGACAATTTGGGGAGGCCTATGTCCAGCAGTGGATGTCTTTCGACTGAAATAATGATGATGATGTATGTATGTATTTATCGTTGTATTTTATTTGTAAATGTTTTCCTGACATTTCTGTTTTGCTGCACCTACTATGGTTTTACCCTAAAGTAGACTGGTAGAAAATGCCCAAGGTACTAAGTCCGCCTTTGTACAGTGTTTTTTTATACTTGTGCATAAAGTTTCAATAAATAAATACCAAACGACAATTTCTAAACAAACTCCGTGTTGTTTGCTCCAAGATTCCAATTATTGCTGTTCCGACCCGTACATCAAAGGATTCCAATTTCTAAGACTGATAAATCAAAGCTGGAACTTCTTGCTCTTTTGAATAATACTTTTTGCGACAGGAAAAGGGTTTGAATCCTGTGTTTATTTTTAATTTTTTTCCTTTTTCATTGAAATTAAATCAAAATGATGGTTTGTTACAGATTTTTTTGTCTGCATCTATTGTTAGCCTATAAAGCCTTGAGATACGACATCGCTGTGGATTTTTGGCGTTGTCTTTGTTTTGACTACAGCCCCGACAGTTTTCCATTTAACTAGCAAATGATATTTCATGGAATATCAATAAAAACCTGCAAGTCTTCAAGAAGGACACAGACAGCCAAAACACAGCCTGTTACTGTCCCAGCATAGATAAAATATACAAAAAATAATGTATCTATAACGAAAAGGAGACCGTTTATTCATAGTAAATATCATATACATTAATAAATTAAAATAACCTATATTAACTAACTAACTTAAAAATAAACTTAAAAAACGGCGTCAAAAAACTCCTCCTCAACGTAGTCAACTGGTAATGTACCCAAAAGACTGACGGCGTTGCCACGTTGTATGGCAACGCTAAGCCTTTGGCCAAGGTAAAAGCCAGCCCTTGGGTCACGGGAAGAGTCAACTAAACGTTTAGAAATGTCCTTGAAAAAGCTGTGAGCACTCGGACCCCACGGACCTAGAGTTTCAACCCCAAACGGCTCGAAAATATAGTTACCAATAAGGTTACTATATTTACGCCGCTTGAGGTTCTCTGCAGCCGCAGCCGCAGCCCCAGCACAGCACGATGAGCTAGGAAGATGGGATGGCGCAAGAGTATCGACACAAGTTGCATCCCACACTAAAGGCCTACCCATCTTCCATGGAAACAAAGACATGCCGTCCGGTCTCTTGCCATCGTCGCGTGCCAAGCCATTTGGTTGAAAATGAAGAACTAAATCAAATTCCTGCATCGCGCTATAAAGGTGCGTCCAGACTACGTAACATTTTACAAAATCTTTGTTATATAACTCGTCTAATTAATACAACATTGCTAACCTCTCTATTCATTCATGTTAAATAACCATGTTTTATAACATGTCATGTTATTAGTGTGGACAGACTCTTAGATTTTTCCGTGAAATCAGAACATTATTTATAGAAAAAAACCAACAATAACTGTCGGGTAGAGTAACCCACCAGACAACACCCGTCTGGAGGATCCTCCCTTTTTATGCTGTATGGAGAACTTTACACCCTGATCCTCATACCCTTAAAGTCTCTTCTTGTGCAGAGAATGCACATTTAACACCAAGATGACCTACTGGGCTGAACATATGGATATGGGATCCGGTCGTTAGTACGGACAAAAAATGAAATGGAAAGCGCGCCTGTGTGCAGTGGTGACATCACGCAACCTACTAACCAGTCTACCCACAACACAGCGTGCTTCTACAGAGCCCTGATGTTCAACTCGAGGGAGGGTGACATTCAGTATCGGATCGCGGCGGAGTTGAGACGTCATGGAACTGTACCCGATTCATTGTGCCTCGTGTGATTGTGTTAAGTTGTAATTTCAAGTAATTCGTTAGTTTTGCTAGAAATAGTGTATCGCAAAAAGTGTGTTTTCATAGCACGAAACCCATCGTTTGCCCACATGATGTACGAGCCTAATGGAGTAAATCCTAACATCTCCGACATGGATTTCTTACGTAGGTACGGAAATCGATCTAGAAATTAGTCCCGCATAAGTCAAAATCATCATGATTTTCCTGCTCTTATACCAATTTATTTGGGGTCGGTGGCGCAGCATGTCTTCTTCTACCATACTTCTCTATTCCTCGTCATCTCAGCGGTCATCTCCATCCGTCACCGGGCCTAAGCCAAACAGTCAGCCACAAAGCCAGATTGTGTAAAATAAAACTTAAATTAAAATATAAGTAGACATTTTATCTTGTATAACAGGCAAGTATTCTGTGAACCTTTTAAATTAAAGCTTAAATGTGAGATAGCATTTACTTTAAAAGTAAAATATGTAAATAAAGTAGGAATCTTCACGTCTAGGTGAATTCTACCTCTCGTGAGTAAACTTGTGTTGGCTTTCTCGTTTTGCAAAATGGTTGAGAAAGGCAAGACGTTTTATTTTTTGTATAACTTACATCAGAAATGGCATTTTCTTCGCGGAAAACCAATTTTTTTTGGTCGTGTAAGCTTCCGTCTGGTGAATTTCATAAGAATATGCCGTTTTAAAAATATTTGCCAGCCATCAAGGTGGCAGCATTATGAAAAGAACTAACAATAGCTTTATAATGATTTTGTGTTACTAACAGTATATGGGCTACGTCTGAAATAAATGTCTTCTATTCTATTGTATTATGCTGGTTTCCTCATAATGTTTTGTAGCACATTTCTCATCATCCAACCAGCCTGTTCCCAGAGGAGGACCATATTCCAGCAGAGGGAGCATTTGAGGCTGATTATGATTGTGCTAAGGTGGTACGGGTGACTGAATATGTCAGACGTACGCAATTGGTATAATTTTGAAATTGATATTAAGTATCTAAACTTCATTATCTGCCTAGCCATTTCTCAACTATGTTGGAGTCGGCTTCCAGTCTAACAGGATGCAGCTGAATACTCGCGAATGAATAAAAAGCGACTGCCTATCTGACTTCCACAACCCAGTTACTACTGTGTAATACGCAACCCCTTGGTAAGACTGGTTGTCAGACTTTCGGGCCACTGACTATACTTATCAACTGTTAAATATCTATAATTGACAGCCGGGACCAACGGCTTAGTGTGCTTTCCGAGGCACGGAGAAAACTCAGTATGTACTGGGTGGTCACCCACCCACGGACCAACCTAGGCAAGTGCGGCTTAACCTGAAGATCGACCCGAGCGGCTGTTATTATTGAGCCACGAGCTCCTTCGCCGACAAAACTCTCGTCAAAGCATAATCAGATTACAACTTTCCAGCAGCTGGGACATAAAACTAAACAACTAAACGTTCAAGCCTTATTTTTATTCTAGACCGATATAACTTTCAAAATAATTTTATTAGTAGGAAGTATAAGAGAGAGGAGGAGGAGTACGGTGGACTGGTAGAAAATGCCGCTTCTGTACTTTGTGCTTGAAGTATTAAATCTATATATATATAAAACGAAATGCATAAGATTTGCTTTACCGAATATTAAAAGTACCGATTGTGATATAGTATTGAATAAAGAGAAGCTTGAATTTGTAGATAAAACAGTTTTCTTGGGAATTACGCTTGATTCAAGGCTACAATGAGGTTCTCATTTAACATCTCTAGCGGGGCGGCTAAGTTCAGCAGCATATGCTATTAGAAAAATCCGTCAATATACTGATGTAGATACCGCTAGACTGGTCTATTTTAGTTACTTTCAAAGTATAATGTCTTATGGCATTTTGCTATGGGGACGGGCTGCAGACATTGAGTCTATATTTATTCTGCAAAAAAGAGCCATCAGAGCCATATATAATCTTCGAAGGCGTGATTCTCTAAGAGAACTGTTTAAGGAAATTAACATCATGACGGTACATTATCAATACATCTATGAAAACATAATGTATGTAAGAAAAAATCTACATCTTTTTAATAAAAGAGGCGACAGACACAATTACGGTACTAGAAATAGAGACCAATTAGTTCAGCCAGGCTTAAGACTCGCTAAAGTAGACTCATCTTTCATGGGGTACTGTTTGAGATGCTATAATAAAATTCCACAAAGTATTCTTGAACTGAATGAAACTAAATTTAAAACATGCATTAAACGCACACTATGTAAGCAAGCATATTACAAGTTGGACGATTATATCGCTGATAAAAATGCTTGGCTCAATGCTGGTCCTACTCCACAAGGACAGGGGCGCATAAATGGATAGCATTAAACAGTATGTTGGAGCTGCTGAAGATTGTACAACTATCTTTGCAATGTTTAAATTCAAAACTTGTACTGTCACTTACGGGATATCTTCCGTGATTGTTCATTGTTTGTGTTTGTTTGTTTGTTTGAACAATTACGGAAGATATCCCATAAGTGACAGTACAAGTTTAGTTGTAAACCGTGAAAGCTTAAAACAGTGTATAAATACAATCTCTTTAGTATTATATAACCGCATAGCCCATATTGTGAGTACTCTGTACTAGAAAGCTGTAATTCGCTGGAAACCTACGTATTTTCTTGACTTGAATGGGCCCTGGCGGTTAAGAGTATGTCATTCTCACTCAAATGTCTCGCTGATGGTGGCGCGTGTGTCGGATCATTTAGTTCCCTTCAAAATGGTTGAGTTGAATGGTGCCGATACATGCGTCATGTTCGTGAACGGGCGCTGTCAGTTGTGACTGGTCATCTCTTGATTGCCACGGTTTATTTGAATTAATTATTTTATTTTTACTATGGACACTTTTAAAGTACACATCTTGCTACATCGTTCTCACATAATGTACCATCTCAACATAAATGATGTAACCAAGTTATTGTAAAAGTATTCTGATTTAAAAGAGTGTCCAGGGAGTTTCTTGCCCGTTTTTCTCCATAGAGATCTACGTTAGGGAATGGGCAACTACAGTACTTTCACAGCCTTGTGACTGGGACTGTAGCTATTTTTCATTGTTGTCTTCGTTTCGACAATTCAAAAGTGCATGTAACTGGCCTATTTGAAATAAATGCTTTGATTTTGATTTTGATAGGCAGTAGGCAGGCAGTAGGCAGGCAGTAGGCAGGCAGTAGGCAGGCAGTAGGCAGGCAGTAGGCAGGCAGTAGGCAGGCAGTAGGCAGGCAGTAGGCAGGCAGTAGGCAGGCAGTAGGTAGGTAATAGTTAGGTAGTAGGAAGGTAGTAGGTAGGCAGTAGGTAGGCAGTAGGTAGGCAGTAGGTAGTCAGTAGGTAGAAAGCAGGTAGGTAGGAGGTAGGCAGTAGGTAGGCAGTAGGTAGGCAGTAGGTAGGCAGTAGGTAGGCAGTAGGTAGGCAGTAGGTAGGCGGCAGTAGGTAGGCAGTAGGTAGGCAGTAGGTAGATAGTAGGAAAAGGTGCATTGCAACGCATGCCGGGAACAGCTAGTAAATAAATAAATAGGTATAATCAGTTTTTAAAGGCAGCACGAACACGGCCCAAATCATGTGCCAGTGCTAAATATTCTTTTGATACAGGCATCCCTCATACAACGAGCCTTAAACCGTGGTTACGTGTGAGGTTTCCTACTATGCGCTAAATAGGAGCGAATAAATGAAAGAGTTTGAACATAAAAGCCTTGACTATACGTACTAGTATGTAGTACATTCACTCACAAAATTGCATAGTTGGGAATATTTTTATGATGTGCTATTTGTTCTTATAAGTGGTGGAAACTTTTCTATAAAATACAAACATAACGCCACGCCTGTAATCTCCGAAGGGTAAAACAGAGGCGTACCTACCTAATAGTACACCCACATTTCACCAGTAATGTTTAAGAGCGTTAACGTCTTACGGTATTTCATACAAACTTTCAAGTATTTTTTTTTTTCGAAATGACTGAACCGATTTTAATGAAACTTCGTACGCATAAGCAAGATACACAAGTCTAAAAACTTGACAGAGAACATTTTCGAAAAATAGTGTTACAGCTAAAATAGACCGATTTTAGATTTTCCATAGAAACAGAAATTTCCAATTATCTATTTTTTTAAAAGACATTTCGAAAAGTTCTCTTTCAAGTTTTTAGACTTATGTATCCTGCTTATGCGTACGAAGTTTCATTAAAATCAGTTCAGTCATTTAAACAAAAAAACACTTTAAACTTTGTATGGAATGCCGTAAGACGTTAACGCTCTTAAGTCCGGTGTAATAGGGAGAGAGCCTATTGCCACCAACTGGGCACGAACTCTAATACTGAAAAATACCTAATGGAAAAATCCTTTGACTAAAATTTATAGCTTGTGTGTCTTCCTGTCGTATAATAAAACTATTTTCATTAATGTAGGCGCTCAGGTAAACCTAAACCTAATTAGTGGGGCCTACGTTGACCTGACCTTAATTCTGATGTTAAATTCCACTGGTACAACTGAATTGTAATAATAATCTTTATAAACTTCAATACTAAATGTAAATACAATTACTAAATGTAAAGGCTTAATTTAAATGGAATGAAACAAAAACTAAATAGTTTCACAAAGTGATCAAGAGAAGTATTTAATAAAATAAATTTAAAGTTTCTGTTATACAATAATACTCGTTATAAAACTCGTGGTTTTATTTCTTTATCAAAATGCTGTTCTTGCAAGCCAAGTTTATTGATCAGTCAACAAAGTAGAAAAATTGAAAAGTTGTCCGAAGTTGTCATAAGGGGTGTATTATCTACGGTTAAAAACTAAATAAAAATAAACACTGCAGAAATAACATCTTAAAAGTCATTTATATGATTAATATGAATACAGTAACTAATATAGATATAAAAAACGCGAAAGATTGTGAGGATGTCTGTATGGATGGATGTTTGTTCCTCTTTCACGTAAAAACAACTGAACGTACAGACGCACATGAAGCTACTACAATCTGTCAAATTTCTTTAATAGATTTTCAACTTTATCGCTAAAGCATTAGGTTAAAGGTTGATGGGGAAAATTTGACAGTTTTAGGTAGCTTAATGTGCTGGCATCTGTACATAACTTCAGAATAAGGCTTCAGAAGGGCTTTTATGAAAAAAAATATTTATTTTATTTAACAATTTATGTACACACTAAATACAGAAAAGAAGAAAGGAACAGAAAATAGTACAAAGGTGATGCTTATTTCTAAAGAAATCTCTTCCAGCATACCTGCGAAAGGAGATACTAAAAAAGAGATGTAGACATAGTGTGTAAAAGAAGAAGAGAAAGTGGAACTACTACTACTAGGGCGAAGCCGCGAGCGGAAGTTCAGTTCAGTGATAAATTCAACATATATCATTAATTATTTTAGCTTAATTATTTTGTGTTCGATTGTACAAATTATAAATAGCCTCACTTAAGTGTGAGAGACTTTTATTTTTGCTTCGTTCTTTTCAATTTCACCAAACAATAGAAAAGAGTGTTACTTTTATTACTTTTTTCCATGTCTAGTGAGGTGGGAAGCTTCCTTTACACAATACATGTAGAATTTTTGCATACAGTACAATTTTACAGGTATGCTGGAAGAGATTTCTTTAGAAATAAGCATCACCATTGTACCTATTTTTCTGTTCCTTTCTTCTTTTTTATATTTAGTGTGTGCATAAATTGTTAAATGAATAGAAATCTCGTCCAGAACTTATTTATCAACAGCTTCCCACATGTAACTTTACTCACACTACAGTTTTTCAATCCTGAACGTTCAAACGCCTCCATTTTGTACAACCATCTGTGAATGAAAGGCACACTTCGGTAGCGTCAGCTGATAATTGCTTCGGCGAGAGCTGGGGAATCAACAAGCTGAAGAGGCTATCCAATGGTGTTGCTAGGATGCTTGGTTTGAATGTAAAGGCTTTTTTATTATTTTGGGTTCCGTATCTTAAAAAGAAAAAGGAACTCTTGTAGTATCACTTTGTTGTCCGTCTGACTGTCAAGACACTTTTTCTCAAGAACTCGTTGAGATATCAAGTTGAAATTTTTGGGTCTACAGTCTCTTTCAGGTATGAAAAAATCAATCCTGTAAGCCAACGCGATCAAAAGATATGACCGTTTATGTCACATATTTTGCGAATCAAAACCTAGAGGTTACTTCCCGTTGACCTAGAATCATGAAATTTGGCAAAAGGCAATCTCTCACAGCACATGTAAAGGAAAACATGAAAACCTTAAATAATTATGTAGTTTAATAACAAAATACCAACAAGTTTGTACGGAACCCTCGGTGTGCGGTCGAACTCGCACTTGGCCGGATTTTTTTTATCTGTTTTTGATTAGGGCAGTGTGTCGAGAGTTGAAGCTGTGTATTCGTGTAATTGCTATGACACGCGTCTATTCTCTAGCGGTACCTCGCGGATTTATTCGATGTAATAACGTGGCCATAAGTTTCGAGCAAGTGAAGTTGCATAGACGGAGTATGTCACGACCACGAGTCACCGAGATTAGATACGATAAGAAGAGCGAGGGTCGCGTGACGGACGGAAACACTACAAGTCACATTGCAACATTTACTGAGGCCGTGAGGGGTGGGGGGTGGGCCAAGGCTTTGGTTCGATTGATGGATTGGTTGTTGAAATAAGGAAAACACTATCCTCGGGAAATATGAATTTGTTTCGCTTGTTTCGGGTCTCCATACAAGAAACGTGTTTTTAGGCGTTTTTTTATGAATCATGCGTCAAAATATCCTTGAACCACTGTATTGCCTTGGTTTGCTCCACTCAAGATTAGATCATGATAGGACATTTTCAAAGGAAATTTTCACGAACAAACGATAATAAGATGAGACTGCAAACAGTAAACATAAAAGGCAAGAAACTATGAACAAAATCAAACCAAAATATTTCAAAGAAATTCGTTTAAGACCTAAATATAGTAAGAATGGTCACACAAGCGATAAACCCATAGTTCCTTGTATCAACAAAATATTATCTCGCGAAAAGTATATTTTGACACGAAATAAATGTAGAAGGTCGACTCCATTCATCGAGCGAAATCACACGCACACATAGACACGTTTCACGTACAGCGAGTGCAAGCGCACTCGCGCCTGTCATTTGTTTGAGGTAGTCAAATCGATACGAATCTGTTTGTATGAGCCTGTTTTCGATATTATTGACTTTTATCATCTGCCTAGCCATTTCCCTACTATGTTGAGGTTGGCTTCCAGTTTAACAGGAACAAAAAGAATCAGCATCCTCTTCCTGCCCTTGTCCCATGTTATTTGGGGTCGGCGTAACACGTTTTATCTTCCATTCTTCACTGTCAACCGTCACGCTATCAGTTACTCCTTTTTCTTTCATATCATTCCTCACACAATCCATCCATCGTTTCCGGCCTCTCCCTCTTCATTCATCAACATTATTTTAGTCTTATGCGATTCGCCCCTCCTCATGATATGCCCATACCAAGAAAGCCATTTCCTTTCAACTATTCTGTAACTACCGCTACTTCCAAACTTCTTCTTATATACATGTCGGATATGTCAGGCCGCTTCGTTAGGCTCGTACACCATGTGGGCAGATGATGGGTTTCGTGCCATGAAAACACACTAGGTGCATACGCTGTTTCTAGCAAAACTAACGAATTAATTTAGATTATGATTTAACACAATAACACGGGGCACAATGAATCGGGTACAGTTCCAAGACGTCTCAACTCCGCCGCGATCAGGAATTGACTGTCGCCCTCGCCTCGAGTTGAACATCAAGGCTCTGGAGAAACATGCTGTGGTGTGGTAAACTGATCACCTCATGTCACCAGTGCCCACTGGCGCGTTTTCTGATTCATTTTATGTCCGTACTGAATCCGACATACTCATTCCATTCTTGTCACACCACACATCCACCAGATGAACAGAATGAATATCTGAATTTAACATAAAGCGGCTGCCTATTTGACCTCCATAACCCAGTTATTAGCTTTCAGGCTTCTGCCCCGTGCCGTAACGGCTTTCTAAGATCTACGAATGAGAGCCGGGACCAACTTACTTTCCGAGGCTCGGAGGGGTTTGGCAATATGTAATGGATGGTCACCCATTCTCAGACCAACCTTAGCAAGCGTAACTTAGCTTTTGTTATTTAGCCACGTGCCGTCCTGGAGTCCCGTTCCCCTTCTTCCCCGTCGTGCCACCAACTTGTTTCACCAGTGGCACGAGAAGGAATTGTCATTCCTCGTCGTACCACTGAATACAGATACATGCAATGAAGGTAGCTCTACTTAATTTCCCTTTAGATATCACTCTATAAATAAGTTGTTGCCTTAAACTCAATTTTCCTGTAACTGCAACTTTAGTAGTATGTACTCGTATTTTATGTTATTCAAACTCTGTGGTGCCTGAAATAATTTTGATTATAAATATTGATTGAACTGTGACAAGTGACATAAAAAAGGAGTCGACCTTCTGGTCTTTTTATGCTATTTTGAGATCTTGAGCTGTTCCGAGTATTCTTGTTACTAGGTACCATAACAATAATATCTTGAACTGTGAACACATACTCGATCACAGCTGGAGAACTAGAAATAAATCTTTACTTTTTATAGGTACCTAGAGTAAATGGATTTCGTTTCTATCTTGTCGGAGTGGACTCGGCGTTTTTGATTTAATACTTGAAGGTCCAACCTTTTTATTTGATGTTTTATGTACCTTTTTGATAAGGTTTTTTGGTACCTATTATTTATTTATCTATCAGTTTCTTAAAGCAGTAAGTTGGTACAATTTAGATGTACCTAAAGTTAGTGTTAGTCCCGGATACCATTAAAGTGTAGACGTGCGGAGATGTGTGAAGCGGAGAGGAAAAGAGATGCTAAGGAGCTAGGTTGTATCCACCGAAGCTGTACGGAGATACGTACTGGCTAGACCGGAGCAGAAATGTATGTACAGCCTACTCCCGCCCAGTTTAGCAACGGCCGCACACCGCTCACCGCTCGCTGCACACTGCTCGCCAAAACGTGGTTGTTCACTGGGGAGTATAGCAGAGAAAAACGTTTACCGCCAACACCAAGGAACATGGGCCATCAAGATTGAGGCACGGACTCCACTGAAGCAGAGACGGACGAGAGGAGAGAAGATGTAAGAAGAATCACTAATAGAATTTCGTTATTTACACTTTTCGCGCTTAGCTTTAGTGGAAACGGTTGAGCAGAGATCCCGATGACTCATATTTGTTTAGGCAAGCGTTCGCACATGGTAGCAGCACACAACGGTGACGAGACCTGATGTGAGCGGCGCCGCCGTGTGGTGAGCCACCACAAGCCGCGCAAGTAATAAACATATTTATACACTTCTCTTCTTCTATGCCTCGTTGATCTAGTGGTCTCAAATGCAAGTGCTGAACATGAGGTCCAGGATTCGATACCCAGGTTGGGCAAATTGTTATTTCGTTTTTCCATCAGGAATTTCTCAGTAGCAGCCACGGAGTCTGGATTTGTGCCCGGTTGATGGCAATAGGCTCGCCACCTATTACATGGGACTTAAACATCACTGGCGAAATGTGGGTGTACTATTAGGCACCCCTGCCTAACCCTTCAGGGATAAATCAATCAGCAGGTGGGCAGCGAAACTGATTTATCCAAGATGGAGGTTCTCTTATTACACCCACCCTAAGACCTTCTTTCCAATTTGCTTGTTACAATTACTGTTTAATGACTTTATAAATCCACGTAAGAGTGGGTGTTGTCAAATATTTAACAGGTATTCGAAACGCCAACATAATTAGATTTATTTCGATAAAACCACAGATATAAATGTACCTATATAACGCAAGAGCACTTACTTCGCATGCCCAGCTTAAGTACTTTATGCTTAACGTGGATACTGTCGCAGCAAGCTAATTTGTTTAAAACAACAACGTTACATCTCAAGAACTTAGTTATAGACATTTAAAGAACAAAAACTTAGTCTATTTTGTATAGTCACTTGTTTTAATAGTAACTAAATAGTGCTAATGACGTCATAGTAGGTAGTCAAAAAATGGCACGCTTGGTTTTCATACGGATCGTGATACTTACGATATCTAGGTACATAAATCTATATCTGTGGATGAAAGGCAGTTTGCTTAAAAGTTTTTTAAATCTAATCTAGAATTTTAAAATAATCTGGCTACCTACTTAAAAGGCTTTAGGTACCTACTTTCCTAAGTCAATGTTTGACATTTGATTAGTCTTGAATAAATACGAATTACACTGTCGTGCACAATAAGTATTAATTCTGTAACAGAATTTAATATTTTCAAGTTTTCAACTGTGTGAAGGATGAATGAAAGGCATTTGCATGTGGCGGAGATGAGAATGCTAAGGGGGATGTATGGTGTTACGCGATTGGATAAAATAAGAAATGAGAATATAAGTGGAAGTCTGAAAGTGGCGCCGGTGACTGAAAAGTTTTGTGGTAATCGGTTGTCGTGGTAATGCGGAGGAAAGAGGAAAATGTCGTGAGGAAAGTTTTGAGTATGAATGTGGATGGGTATATGAGAAGAGGAAGACCAAAGAAACGATGGATGGACTGTGTAAATAATGATATGTCAAGAAAGGAAGTGTCTGATGAGATGACGAGTAATAGAAGAAGAAGAGATACTGGACCGGGATATGATCCATGGGGATGGGATGCGTATGGAAAAAAAGACATGCTGGGCCGACCCCAAATTAATTGGGATAAAGGCAAGAGAATGATAATGATGATAATTTATGTCTAGAAAGGAGGTGACTGCTGAGATGAAGACTAATAGAGAAGTATGGAAGAAGAAGACATACTACCCCGACCCCAAATAAATTGTGATAACGGCAGAAGAATGAGGAATTTAATATTGTCAAGCTTATCAAAAGGTTTTCATTAAAATTTATTCAAATTAATTTAAAAAAGACTCATGACCCTGATAGAGGTGCTTATTGTCACCGACGGAGCACAAATCCAGTCCACTTTAATTAAGAAATAATTTTGATTTTGAATTTTACTTAATTATAAAAATTGTAGTCTTAGACTATAATTATGATATATGTACACACGGCGGCACATGAAGCTGTACATTTCCAGTATAACTTGGTCTCGCTTTGTATAGATTTCATATACAATGAGAGATCCGCATAAACTGGTTTTGTATAGCTTGATTTGCCGTCGTGCGTACCAAAATATTTAATTCAAATTGTTCGACTTAGTCCATTTTAATATTTTTATTAAATGGCATTTAAAGACTTTTTCATGAAATAGACATTCAATGGAATTAAAAGAACTTAGAAGCTTTTAATAATGGATAATTCTGTAAATACATAAGTGTTACGGTAGCGAATCATATTTGGTTCAACATACTGTCTGACACTGAACTGCAAAATACCTACCCTGGCGCTTCTACTTTATAAGGGTGTATTCTGAAAGTTGATAACGTCGCATAAAACTGTTAAATATTTCGCTGTTTTAAATATTTTAGAGCATCACAGAACGGTATTTCATTTTCATTTAGTAATATTAAAGAAATTCATCATGACAGCGATATACAGGGTGTAAGGGACAGCCCTCCAAAAAATGACATTACTTTGAATCATATTAATGCCCCTTCCCCTCGGACCGCGAAAGCGAGTAGACGTGTTTTCTGTGCCAATAATTTTATAAAGTTTTAAATAAATCATTTAAATAAATTAAAAAACAGTGAACGAAAATCAGCGCAAGTACCAGGAGCGCATAACAAACGTAGCGGTGACGCGCCGTCGACGACTGCCCGGTAAGCTCCCTCCCCATTTGCCGTATTGACACGCCCATCACACGTCACATAGCGAACCTGCTGGAGCGCCTACTTAAAACTAATTAGCAGACATTTGCTCGCACACTTTTGCGGATACATAAATAAAAGGAAATGATGCGATCACCAAACAAAGCTGCCTCCGACTCTGACCTGTCGAAGCCCGAATCGCCGGCGCAGCCCGCATACGTGACCTCTAGGCCCAAACGCAAGCACGATGATGTAACTATTACCAAGGATGACTTTCTTGCTTTTAAGAATGAAATCAAGCAAATGTTATGTTCTTGGAACACAGAACAAAACAAAAAACTTAAAAAAATGGAGGACTCACTGCTGCTAATACAAAATACCACAAATGATTTTGAAAAATCTCTGCAGTTCATCTCCCAACAGTATGAAGATATGCAAAACAAGATAGGATATCTAGAACAACAATGCAAAGATAACTGTTTGCACATATCATCACTCGAAGGAAAATTGGAGGACTTGCAACTCAACATTAAGAAAAATAATTTAGAGATTCGTAACCTGCCTTGTCAGGAAAAAGAGTCAACCGCTGAACTAATTCAGATGATGCACAAACTAGCAAGTGGGCTAAACTATGGGCTCCAGTCAAGTGACATTCGCCATATATACCGCGTCCCCGGAAAGAAAGGATCAAACAGACCAATCATAATGGAACTCAACACTATCGCAACCAAACAAGATATCCTTGACTCTGTCAGACGTCACAACAAGTCGAATCCACTTCAAAAGCTCAACACCACCCACTTTGGGATAAGTGGCACCGCCAACGCCGTCTATATAGGGGAAGACTTGACTGGCAGCACTAGGAAGCTCTTCTATTTGGCACGTGAGCTGTGCAAGGAAAAACAATACAAGTTCTGCTGGATTGCTCACGGAAAAGTGCTCATACGAAAAATAGAAGGCCAATCAGCGATGCTTATTAAAAACGAAGCCCAAATAGAAAAACTAAGGCAAGAATGACTATATTCTTTTTGGTGCCTATTAATAAGCTCCTATTTACTCCGCACTTGCATCCTCTACTTGTACATCATTATAAAAATTGTATACTACACTACTCAGATTACTATAAAACATTCTACTCACGCTACACTACAGACTACGAGCACCTATACTCACACTCTAATACCTGTCAATCACACTCACCATACATACAATCACAACTCAATTTTCATGCATTCTAATACTTGCCTGTCAATTAAAATCATCGATTTACCAAGCAAGTCTCGCTCACTTCGTCATACCTATGCCTTAGCGGGGACTATAGTGGTTTCTCTCATAATGATCCCCCAAAATAGAAGAATCAAACAATATCACTCTAACAGTGGATAAAGTAAACGATATTATTAACAATATTGACCATCTCTCAGTCTCTGCTACGATTAACTGTATGACCGAAGAATGCTCAAATTATGTCACAAATCCGTCTCAACAACTAAAAATAATCACACAGAATATTCGCTCTATTCATGCAAACATTGACTCATTCTTAACACTCCTTTGTAGAACAAATGTTGACTGTGAAATACTCGTTCTGACAGAGTGCTGGCTAAATCGTTATAATGGTCTCATTCCTTCCATTGATCATTACACTTATTATTATACTAAAAAGCTCCTTAACCAAAATGATGGTGTGGTGCTTTATGTTAAAAACATAAAAAGCTACACAGTTGAAGAACCCGTTTTACAGGACGCCAGTTGCCTAATACTAAAAATTGGCACCGACAAGGCAATAATCTGCATTTACCGTTCTCCGTCCATCAGAGATATCAGTAAATTCCTTCAAACCCTTGACTCCCTCCTAGCGGAGCTAATCTCTTATAAAACTATAGTCATTGTAGGAGACCTTAACATTGACATTGCCTGTTCTCCATCTTCTAACCAAACCTCAGATTATCTAGATCTCATAGCCTCTCATGGCATGTTACCAGCTCACACTCTCCCCACTCGTGAAACCGCCTGTCTTGATCACGTCATGCTCAAAACCAACCTCTCAGCTGTCACCATAGTCCTACACTCTTCTGTCACTGACCACAACCCTGTACTCCTGTGTCTCAAGCTAAAAAATCGCATCAAACCACGTTCACTCACCGCCTCGAAGACGAACTTTAGCACTCTAGACCACGCGATGAACACTACAGACTTCCAACCGATTTACCAGCTTACTGATGCTAATGAAGCCACAGATCGCTTAATTACTACCCTTATTAGACTCTTAAATAACCACACATCTATTATCAAGCTCCCAAGCAATCAACGGTTGATCAAACCGTGGATGACCATCGGTATGCTCCGCTGTATCCGTAATAGAGACGCCATGCACTATAAACTCAAACAAACTCCAAACAACAGCGTTTTATCTATTACCTACAAAAGGTACAGAAATTTTTGCTCCAAAATATTAAAAAAGCTAAAGAGAGACTATGACAGGACAGAACTGAGAGAGGCCGCTAATGATAGTAAGAAAATTTGGAAAATAATAAGGAGAGTAACTCATACTGAAAAAGCAAATACACCCAATATTGACTTATTAGCTCATTCTACCTCACCTCAACTCTCGGTAGATAGAGTGAATGAGTTCTTTGCTAGTGTAGGTCGGAATCTTGCTCAGAACCTTGCTCAGAACTTTTCATCTCCCCCCGTTAGTGAAAAATTGACCACAGAAATGACTTCCTCACCTTCGACCTTACAATCATTCGTCATGTTGAACACCGATGAGGCTGAGGTGAACGAGATAATTAAATCACTCAAAACAGATTCTGCCACTGGTTGGGACAACATTTCGACTAACTTTCTAAAGCGCTACACACAACTACTTGTTCCTCTGCTTACACACATTTTTAATATTTCCCTGAATACTGGCACCTTCCCACGGCACTTCAAGAAGGCTATCATCCACCCAATACATAAAACTGGTGACACACATTGTGTAAATAATTACCGCCCTATTGCAGTCCTGTCGTCCATTTCCAAAATTCTCGAACGTATTGTGAATAAAAGGCTAGTGAAGTATCTGGAAGAAAAAAAACTTTTCTCTCCCAATCAATTCGGATTTAGGCGCGGCAAATCAACCAGCAATGCCGTCACGGAATTAGTCGATTGCGTTGTCAAAAATATTGACAAGAAGAAAAAAGTATTGTCAATATTTTTGGACCTGAAAAAGGCATTCGATACTGTTTCGATTCCTAATTTGCTTTTAAAACTGGAGGGACTGGGGATCCGAGGTAAACCTCTTGAACTTATGAAGGATTATCTTGAAAATCGAACTCAGTGCGTAAAAATACAAGAGCACTACAGTGGAGATGTGCCTATCACTTTTGGTGTCCCCCAAGGCAGCGTGCTTGGGCCAACTCTCTTCCTAATTTACCTTAACCAGCTCTGTAACATAAAACTGGAAGACGGAAATATAATAGCGTTCGCCGACGACACCGTCCTTACTTTTTCCGGTGATTCTTGGCACAACACCTTTAACTCAGCACAAAAAGGACTCAATACTGTTCTGCAGTGGCTTAAGACACATGCCCTCACTCTAAACACTGAAAAAACCAAATTCCTTACCTTCTCTATGCGAAACTCCGCACAACCTTCTGCCACGCAAACTTTAACAGCACACTCGTGTTTACTGCCGGGTATGGTAGCTTGTACCTGCCCTAAACTAGAGCGATGCAGGACAATAAAATATCTCGGAGTGACAGTTGACAATGGCCTGAGTTTTGCAACTCATATAGAGACTCTAACAAAAAGAGTCAGAAAACTTATTTTTGTCGTTAAAACACTTCGCCACGTTGCAGAACCTCAAATTATGAGAAGTACCTACTTCGCTCTCTGTCAGTCTCTCCTAAATTATTGTGTATGCGCCTGGGGTGGTGCTCCCAAAACCTTACTCTTAAAGCTGGAAAGAGCTCAGAGAGCAGTGCTGAAAGTCAGTACCTTTCGACCTATCCTTTTTCCAACTGAGGAATTATATAAGAACTGTAAAGTCCTCACAGTCAGGCAATTGTTTGTGCTTAGCACTGTACTACTTCAGCACCGTATAACTCCCTACAAGGTTATCACCACAAGACGCAAAGACAAAATAGGCCAACCCTACCGTTCGAGTTATTCTTTTACAAGAAGGTTTCCCTGTTTTCAAGGCCCCCATCTGTATAACAAAATTAATAAAATTTTAAATTTCCATTCACTTCCAAATATATCTCTTAAAAAGAAACTAACTACTTGGCTTCAGACTCTCAACTATCACAACACAGAGCTCTTGTTGTTGACTTAACCAATTAGGTAAACTACACAGCGCACTATCACACATAAATACATACAAACCCACACCCACTCACACACACCCACTCACACACACACACTCACACACACCCACTTACACACACACACCCACTCACACACACCCCCCCCCTCACACACACCCCCACTCGCACACACCCCCACTCGCACACACCCCCACTCGCACACACCCCCACTCGCACACACCCCCACTCGCTCACACCCCCACTCGCACACACCCCCACACTCTACATTTATCCTTTTTATCACTTTTTATTTTTATCTTTGTTTCCTTGTTTTACTAAATGATTTATTTGTCTGTCCATCTACCTGCTGCAAAACTGAAAATAAGTTTCGTAAATTAGACAAACTTTCTTTACAAGGCACCCATGAAAAGGTTGGGCCTAGCACCTTTAATACAAGTTGTCTTGTCAACTTAGCAAGGGTGCTAGAGTCACCAAACATATTACTGTATAATGTCTCCTTCTGTTTGTTTGTAACCTAATGTTGTTCAAATGTACACCTTTATATTGCAAATAAATTATTATTATTATTATTTCCTTTATTTATTTTCTTACTTACTAATTACATTTTTAAATATTTCTTAACAAAAACCATATAAAAAAACATTTAAAAATATAAAAAATAGTAGCCCACCGGTATCGGGAACAGGGTCCAAGCTACCGGCGGTCAGGGCTCCAGACAGAGGAACCTCCTAACAATACGAGCCGTGTCTAGGAGTACCGCTTTCTGAATCAAGCCCTTGATCCAGCTGCCTAACGAGAGCCTCCTCAGGTATTGGTCGAGGCTCTTGGCAATTAAGCCATGGGCTGATACGACTATCGGCACAATGATCGCTGAGTCCACATCCCACATGTCGACAACCTCGCGAGCCAAGTCAAGATACTTGATTTTCTTATCTTTCTCGGCTTTCACGAGGTTCTCATCATGCGGGACCGTTATGTCAACAATCATTGTGCGCCGCTCTGATCGATCCACCACCACTATATCAGGCTTATTGGCTACAATAGTCCTGTCAGTGATGATGGATTGATCCCAGTACAATGTGATATTGCCATTTTCGAGAACTGGGTCGGGCACATACTTATAGTACGGCACTTCCGATTCCACAAGGTTGTATTTTAGAGCAAGTTGCTGATGGATAATCCTGGCTACAAGGTTGTGTCTATGCAAGTACTCTCCGTTAGCCAGACGAGAACACCCGGAGATAATGTGACGGATTGATTCGCCTGGACGGTGGCATGCCCGACATATGTCAACCGTACCGTCCTTCACAATAAATCTCCGGTAGTTATTCGTCATCATAACTTCATCCATAATTGCACAGACAAAACCTTCGGTTTCTCCGAAGAGATCCCCGGAACGTAGCCAGGCTACGGACGCTGATAGGTCTACATCGGGCCCATGCAGGGCCCGGAAAAAGCGTCCGTGAAGCTCTTTACTCTGCCATACCTCCATGCGGTCGTTAGTGTCAGGCACTAAGGGTTTGCGCCAGTTCTCTTTAGCCAAGGAAAGCGGGGTGAGGCCCTTGTCCACTGCGACCACATCTCGATGCATCCCCACGTCGGTTTCAAGGAAATATTCCCTGAGACTGCATATCTCGCGATTGTGGAGAGTCTTAGCGTTTAAAAAGCCTCGACCCCCACACTTCCGCGGGAAGTGTGGGGGTCGAGGCTATTTATTGTTTATTATTATTATTATTATATTCCACCGGAATTTTTCTCCGCATTTTAATTTCTTTTTTCAGGTTCTATTCCTTGATTTCGATGTAAAATTACATTTCCTGTACTCAGCACTCCATTTATGTAAATAATACGGCTGAAATGAAAAATCCAACAACGAATGTTGAAATACTCTAACAAGCGATGCTTAAAATCAGCTGTTCACTTCTTGCCTAGCTACAGAGTTCATCGAACTCGTCGTCGCGCTTGCCGTTTCTTCCGTTACGTGCGTTTTGACACGGTAATGATACATTGCGTATGAGGAAAAACAAATCAAAATTAATTGGATTCCCGTAATCTTCCTGAAATTATTTGATCTTAGTATGTTAAACTGAATTGACCCCATCAGTTTGTGGAGGGCTGTCCCATATACCCTGATGTATTTGACGACGTTACCAACTTTCAAATTGTACCCTCTTAATATTAAATCTTAAGACCCTATCGGCTGGTCCGTATCAGAAAGCCTTCATTGTCACATATAAAATTTATACCAAGCTTTAAGGACAGATAGAGGTGAACTAAGAAAAAAGTTTTATTTTTCCTCCTCGGAGACCTTATTTGGGAGTTGCCAAAAGCCAACTTTTCGAACGTTGAGTGAGAAATATTTCAGTTTGATGCTGTTTTTCTATCAACAAAGGGACTCACGGTTTTTCCTCAATCAATACATTGGGTGATTTTTTGGGTTTATAATACTGATACTGATACTGTTAGCCTGTGTCATCCCACTGCTGGGCAAAGGTCTCTCGCCATGACTTCCAAATTCTTCGATCCAGGGCCAATGTAGACCACTGGTCGTTAGTTTTGTCCAGCTCGTCCCGCCATCTCCTACGAGGTCTAGCACGTCGCCTTCTGGCTGTGTCAGGGCTCTCCATCGTAGTTATTTTGGCCCACAGCTCGTCGGGCATGCGGCACATGGCCAGCCCAGTCCCACTTTAGCTTAGCGGATTTTTGAGCAACGTCAGTAATTTGTGTTTTGGAGCGCAGTGTGGTGTTGCGTACATGGTCGGTAAGTTTGGATTCATAATAATGACAGTAAATCACTGACGTTTTCTCGTGTATATATTATAGTGGAAAGCCTATTAATTATAAATTTCGTTCTTTTCTTTTTCGTGTGTTGACCTGTTGTCAGAGTTTTTGCCGCCCATGGGCGGGTTACTTGGCTTTACATGCCGTCGAGAAATATCTCTCAGGCGTGCTGGTTTCCTCACAATGTTTGCAAAACAATGTTTTCCTTCACCGAAGCAAGTGAAAATTAAAAAATACGCACATGAATCCCAAAAATCGGAGGTGCGTGTCTTGGGTTCGAAGTTTCGAACTCGACACCTATGACTTGACAGTCTGACGGTCACGCCACTAGGCTATCACTGCTTCACTACATAGTATAAAACAAAGTCGCTTTCTCTGTCCCTATGTCCCTTTGTATGCTTAAATCTTTGAAACTACGCAACGGATTTTGATGCGGTTTTTTTTATAGATAGAGTGATTCAAGAGGAAGGTTTATATGTATATACTGCACCCATGCGAAGCCGGGGCGGGTCGCTAGTACATTAATATAAAATTATTTCCTGTCAAGTGATTTGATTATCTCTAGCTCATTCGGCCTCAACTCCATACCTATAGATTTGAAGTCTTCGACCTTTTGCTAATTATCACAGTTCCAAGGAACATATAATAACAACAAGTTATGTAAAGTGATAATAACAATACATACGTACGAAATGATAACACAAGCGTTTGATTTTCCTCATGAAAGCCGTATGTCAGGAAAAGAAAAAGTTACTATGGAATCAGATAAGTTTTGCAGGTAGGTAAATATCGGCGCCGAAACTTTTTCTGATTTTGTAAGGTTTTCTTATAAAAGAACCAATTTCTGGTATTTTATACATATTATACTGATGATGCTGAAATGTATGTTCTGAATAGGAAATAAACAGCTTAAATACATATCATCATGCCTGTAATCCCTGAAGGGCTAGGCTAGTGTACCTAGTAGTATGAACACCCACATTGTTTAT
Organism: Noctua fimbriata; assembly: GCA_905163415.1. Taxonomy (NCBI): domain Eukaryota; kingdom Metazoa; phylum Arthropoda; class Insecta; order Lepidoptera; family Noctuidae; genus Noctua; species Noctua fimbriata. Next base: position 5,541,189 of record LR990945.1, read on the forward strand.
TGTTTTGTTTTATATTATTACTAGCTGTTGCCCGCGACCTTCGTCCGCGTGAAATTTTAGCCTATAACCTTCCTCGATAAATGGGCTATCCAACACTAAAAGAATGTTTCAAATCGAACCAGTAGTTCCTGAGATTAGCGCGTTTAAGCAAACAAACAAACAAACAAACTCTTCTTTATAATATTAGTATAGATGATAACCTGTGAACAGTGTTGTGGGTTACATTATTGGCAAAATGCAAATATTGTTTTACTAATTTTAAGTTTTCATAATGTAACTGTTTGCTGTTCCCCTTAATAAAAAAAAATTAAAAAAAATTTCGCCAGTTATATTTCAGTCCCTTGTAATTCGTAGTGAGCCTATTGCCGTCAATCGGGCACAAGTCCAGACTTCGTGGCTGCCACTGAGAAATTAGGGTGAAAAAACTCAATAGCACTTTGCCCGACCCGGTAATCGAACCCAGGTCCTCAGGCTCAGCAGTGGCGCTTGCGACCACTCGACCAGCGAGGCAGTCGAGGCATTATCTGCCTAGCTTTTTCCCAACTACATTGGGGTCGGCTTCCAGTCTAACCGTATACAGTTGAATACCATTATTTTACATAGAGCGACTGCCTATCTGACCTCCACAACCCAGTTAGTACTGGGTAATACGATACCCCTTGGTAAGACTGGTTGTCAGACTTTCGGTCCACTGTCTATTTAACGACTGTCAAAGATCTACATTTGACAGCCGGGACCAACGGCTTAACGTGCTTTCCGAGGCACGGAGGAAACTCGGTATGTAATGGGTGGTCACCCATTCACGGACCAACCTAGGTAACGCGGCTTAACCTGAATATCGACCTGAGCAGCTGTTATTATTTAGCCACGAGCTCCTCTCGAGGTAGTCGAGGCGAGGAGCTAAAATACATTTTAAAGTAAGTAAATTCAGTTCTATTTCAAAAATCTCGTCGTTTAATGAGTCCTTACTTATTTTCAGCTACTTAAATACTTATTCGAAGAAGTGAGGATTTACCAAAAAGGTGGTTCATCAGCACATAATTCCTAATTAAAACTTTTCCTTGCGACATTGCCGCGTGGACTGGTAAATGCGCGCGTGAAAAAGCAGAGCTACGTCGAGTTTGAAACTACCTCGGAATACTCATAATCTCTCTCGAGCTCATAATTATGAATACAAGGTATGTATTTTATGGAATACTAGCTGATACTCGCGACCTCGGCGGCGTACTATTTAAAAAAAATGTTTAAAATACTACTCTTTTCTTTTTAAATAAAAGTACGACACTCCTTATAACATCAGCTATCTGCCAGTAAAAGTCTTATTAAAATCGGTTCAGTTGTTTCAGGGATTAGCCGGAACAAACAGTCAGACAGACAAAATTAAAAAAAAATAATGAATGTATTTTGTTATAAGTACTGTGTATACTTTCACTTTCATAATATACATTCAGTAAACAGCTGTTATTTTGAAATTACAAACAGACACTTCAATTTTATTTATTTTCTATTTTAGAAAAAGGATTAGGGTTTTGTGCATAAAATAGAGAAATAATATTTTTATAATAATTTCCGCGGACGAAGGTCGCGGGCAACAGCTAGTGTATTGATATAAGTGCGACATATATGTTTTATCAGCGAATTTTCTATTATATCCTATTCTAATTTTATTCGTCCGCTTGGTTTGAAGAAATGGATGAAATGGCGACAGGTCACTGGTACAACTTGCGATGAAATGGCAACAGGTCACTGGTACAATTTGCGATGAAATTGCAACAGGTCACTGGTACAACTTGCGATGAAATGGCGACAGGTCACTAGTACAACTTGCTATGAAATGGCGACAGGTCACTGGTACAACTTGCAATAAAATGGCGACAGTTCACTGGTACAACTTGCGATGAAATGGCGATAGGACACTGGTACAACTTGCAATAAAATGGCGACAGTTCACTGGTACAACTTGCGATGAAATGGCGACAGGTCACTGGTACAACTTGCGATGAAATGGCGACAGGTCACTGGTATAACTTACAATGAAATGGCTACAGATCACTGGTACAAGTTGCGATGAAATGGCGACAGGTCACTGGTGCAACTTGCCATGAAATGGCGACAGGTCACTGGTACAACTTGCCATGAAATGGCGACAGGTCACTGGTACAACTTACAATGAAATGGCGACAGATCACTGGTACAACTTGCAATGAAATGGCGACAGGTCACTGGTACAACTTGCGATGAAATGGCAACAGGTCACTGGTACAACTTGCAATAAAATGGCGACAGGTTACTTATACAACTTGCGATGAAATGGTGACAGGTCACTGGTACAACTTGCGATGAAATGGCGACAGGTCACTAGTATAACTTGCTTTGAAATGGCGACAGGTCACTGGTACAACTTGCAATAAAATGGCGACAGTTCACTGGTACAACTTGCGATGAAATGGCGATAGGTTACTGGTACAACTTGCGATGAAATGGCAACAGGTCACTGGTACAATTTACGATGAAATGGCAACAAGTCACTGGTACAACTTGCGATGAAATGGCGACAGGTCACTAGTACAGCTTGCTATGAAATGCCGACAGGTCACTGGTACAACTTGCAATAAAATGGCGACAGTTCACTGGTACAACTTGCGATGAAATGGCGATAGGTTACTGGTACAACTTGCGATGAAATGGCGACAGGTCACTGGTACAACTTGCGACCCACGGATGCCATGATCATTTATCTGGCATAGCCAGCCTGTATTATCCGTAGGTGTCTACGAAGAATACAGACTTGTACTATGTTGAAGAAAATGCAGGGAAAATTGTTGGGTAAAATATAAATTGTGATATCCAATGACACAGTTAGTTGCACCGCACATGGTTCAAAATCGTTTAACAATCCTCTTAGCGGTCAAGTGATTTGGCCTTGCTTTATGCGTGCATGGGATAAGACCCTTGATCCATCCATCTCTCGAACGGCAAGTATATTAATTTGGACCAATTTTTTTGATAATTTATTTGAAGAGCATCTTGAAAAATCAGGGAGGCTGTGTATTCTCAAGTGGCTTTCCAATTAGGCTAGTATCTTGAGTCACCTGTGAGACTGCGATATTGATTCGTTGCCATCGTGTTCTACAGTTCGAGAGCTTGTCAAATTTATATGTAGGTTAAGAAGTTCGAAGTTTAGAAGATTGTGGAGACCATTTCTATCTCATATTCTACCTTTTCCCAAACAATGTTGGAGTCGGCTTCCAGACTAACCGGATGAACTGAATACCAATATTTTTTACCTACACAACCCAGTTAGTACTGGGTAATCCGGTAGCCCTTGGCAAGACTGGTTGCAGACTTTCAGGCCACTGATTACCTGTAACGATTTCCAGGCCTGAACCATTTCTATCTAGGACCTATTCACCCTTACTTTTATAAATGCGAAATTAACGCCTGCTACCCTTTTACTCCTCAGCAGATGGACGTATTCTGATGAAACAGAAGTACAGTATGACTCGTATTACGACATACAGTACTTTCTTATGTCTCTGTCTCTGTTGACTATGTTGTTGGTCGAGTGGTCTCAAAGGCGACTGCCGAGCATGAGGTCCTGGGTTTGATTCTCGGGCCAGTCAAAGTGTTATTGGGTTTTTCCATCAGGAATTTCTCAGTAGCAGCCTGGATTTGTGCCAGGTTTATGGCAATAGGCTCGCCCCCAATAGGGGGTTTGTAATAAAATGGGACATAAAACATAACTGGCAAAATTTAGGTGTACCTACTATTAGGTACTCCTCTGTCTCTATATTACAGGCGTGATGTTATGCATGTTGTACTTTCTTCCAGTATTAAAGTTCCTGAGCTATCTGTTTCTCCTTTATATCGTTAAAAGTAAACAACCATTTTATAAAATATGTAATTAATCGAGAACCTCAGGCAAAGCTGTATCTACACGAATAAGGGTGGTAATTATAATTCAACCCCTTCACAAACGATTAAAACTCTCCCTATCAAATATAATGTAACAATCAAAGTTTTACCGTCGCTGATAATATGTACCCCGTACTTTATATTACCTTGCGCGTGTATCCCCCTGCTTTATTTCCCTGAGGGCCCCGTTGCTAAATTGCTTAAGGTGCGGGTAGACGCGAGAAAGTGTTTTGTCCTTATAAAATACACAATGAACTACAAATACGTGACTAGAGAAGTCATTCTACAAAATAAAATCAAGAGATTATTAGAACGAATCCTAACATTCCTTACCGATTCACTTTTAGTAAGAACTTCCTAACTACAAGATGTAAACGGACCCTTCACGAAGCCGTCAATCAAGCATTCTGTACATCAAATTAAAACGACTTTCTTTTTTGAGGGGAAAAATCTCTTTTTACGGTAAAATTCAATGTAACGCACTCAAAATATTGTGCTAGTAGTGAATAGGAAACGGGTCATGGCTGTATTTAAAGTAAAGTTATAACCTTAAACTTTGACCTCCAATATCTTCGTAACTAGAAGGTTCCCAGGTATGGCCCAGAACAAAAAAATTATCGCAATGACAGGAAGAACAAGTGTCTTTCAGTTTCGTTAAGGATCTTTTAATACCCTTTATATTTTTTTAAATTATAACCAACTTATATTTACGGCTTACACCACACATACAAGTTTTTTAGTTGAACAAAAACTCAAGTAAAACTACATTTAATGAATCTTAACCGAATGACTTCTAGATCTAGACGATTAATAGATAATGCCACACACAGCTACAACAAATACGCCAAACACAGTCATCCTTAAATATACACACGAAATAATTGAACCATTTCTTGCAAACACAAGGGAATGACTAAAGCGCGTACACACCTCCACATGACCTGTATCCACATAAGAAATTTACGTCCTTTGACGTAGAGCCTCGCTCCCAATACAGGCCCATAAAGTCAGACTCGTGTGTCCATGTATTATTCAAATCGACCCATATTCATTCGTTGTTGTATTGTCAGATCTGGGGAACGAAATTATCCTGGGGGCTTATTGAAAAAAATACAGGTGTTTTTTTGCTGTTTTGTATGAATTCGGGTGTGTCAAGGACATTTGTTTGTATATTTGGACTCACTGGTAATTCAAATTGTTAGTCATGATGCAAATGTTATTCGGGGAAGGGACTCCGACGCGAAAACCACGTATTCACCACGAAACCACGTAACCACGTCTCAACTTACTGCAAAAGTTGAATGGGGTCGAAAGGTACTTGACGGATCACTATCCAGACCGACGACTAGACGGGGGGGGGGGGGGCAAAATGGCCGCTTCAGCAGAATCTTAATAGGATAATAATATGAATTACAATTCGTGAAATGGTCACAAAGTCATAATGAAGGAACGTTTAATGTATGTGCTCCTTGTGTCGGTGGTCGTTTTTCCACGAGGTGGAAGTACGAGGTTCGGTCGGTGTGGTAACGATCTCTACAGGTGACGATACTTACATTCAGCGACACGCACAACGCGCATGTCACTTGTTTCTTTAGCGTGAATAGCTAACGAGCCACAAGTCACGGTGACGCGTGCTCTAAGCGTCTTCTAAAAGCATTGAAAGGTAGCCATACACACTAGGCTGTACCTGATAGGTTTGCCTTTACAGCTGCACTATACAGGAAAAACGGAGTGTGTATATTGCAAAAATTAGCGTATCCTCAAGAGCCGTCCTTTGAGGTGGTGTTGGTGGTGGCTGGTGTACCTGACCAGTTTAACTGTACAGGTACACCAGTCAAGTAGGCTTGAGCTGTGTAGAGGACAAGCCTGCACAGTTTTGCAACATACACGCTCTAGTTTACGCTCAGTTCAACTGTACTTTTTTTTATTTATTTTTTTACGATGGGAAATCATCAAATGACCCCCCTCGCTCTGGGCGGATCGGAAGGGAGTGTCAGACTTGTACTGACTAAAACCCATCCATGTTCCTTCTTTGCCCTTTGTGTTCCAGGACCGCGGTACCTGTCGTCATAAGCCGGCCGGACGGCGAGTTAGCCCATAACTCGCCGTCCCCAGGGCCGCGCCTACGGTGGCCGGGGGCCACCACGTGACCCCCAAGTTCAACTGTACTTAACAGGTAAGTCTGAGCTTACAAGTGAAGAAACCTGCACAGTTTTACAACATACACGCTCCTCTGTTAGGTAAACCCTAGCGTGTATGGCTACCTTAAGTGACAGAAGTCATATTTAGTTCATATTTTGTTTCCTCCGGAATCGCCGTCACAGTACACTATATCACTTGAGCAGTAGCCCGTGGCCGAGCGGTGATTCTTGTGGTGATGTGTTTTGAGATGAGGATGATGATGCGAGGAAATACGTAGGAAATTCTTCCGCAAAGCAGAAAGAGAGAGACAGAAATATAAATAAAATAAGTTGGTTGTTGAGATCGGCTTCCAGTCTAACCGGATGCAGCTGAATACCAGTATTTTACATGGAGCGACTGTCTATCTGACCTCCACAACCCAGTTTGTATTGTGTAACACGAAACCCCTTGGTAAGACCGATTGTCAGACTTTCGGGCCACTGACTACATGTAACGACTGTCAAAGATCTACAAATGACAGCCGGGACCAACGGCTTAACGTGCTTTCTGAGACATGTAAAAAACTCGGTACCTAATGGGTGGTCACCTATCCACTGACCAACCTAGGCAAGCGCGGCTTATCCTGAAGATCGACCTGAGCGGCTGGTATTGTTTAGCCATGAGCTTCTTAAGTAAATAAAATAAGTCCACCCAAAGAGGAATATGTCATTGTATTGTATAACTGAGACAACAAAGTATGCCAGTGTATTGTGTTCTTTATGATAATAGTATTCCCATACGGGGTGGACGAAGATAATTCGAGTGTCAAGCGTTTGTTCTCGTTCCAAATGATAAATGGAGTGTTTGGATATTTTATTTATTTTAACTTCCAGTTTTATCCAATATTTGCATTGTCGGACAATATATAACTGAAAGACAGTTTATCTGAACGGAAAACGGTTTTTTTTTTCTGCTGAAGTACCTAACTTTGTTGTCATCTACCTAGCGGCTTCCAGTCTAACCGGATGCAGTACATCATCATTCTCTTGCCCTTAGCCCAATTCATTTGGAGTCGGCGCAGCATGTCTTCTTCTTCCATACTTCACTGCTACTCGTCATCTCATCAAACACCTCCTTTCTTGTCTTATCATCCTTTACACAGTCCTACCATCGTTACTTGGTTTTCCTCTACTCTTATACCCATCCACATTTATAACTCAAAACTTTCTAAATTTTTGTCTGTATGTTCCGGCTAATCTCCGAAACGGCTGGACCGATTGTGACGGGACTTTTACTGGCAGATAGCTAATGTTATACGGTCTAACATAGGCTACTTTTATTTTAGAATTAGAATTAGGGTTCCGTGCAAAAAAAAAAAAGTAAAACCCTTGAAATTGGTAACAAAATTCGATTCAAACAGGGAAATTCAGATTTTTTGTAATAATTTCACGCGAACGGAGGTCGCCGACAACGGCTAGTAGTGTACAAGTGTGTGCGCAGGCACAGGTGCACTCTGTTCCTTTACTTGCATAGTCCGATGGAACGGAAATCCGACACGGCCAGAGAGAGATCAGGCGCAGGACCAACGGCTTAACGTGCTTTGCGAGGCTCGGGGGTATCATACCGCCAACATCCAAACTCGGGGCTACTAATGAGAAATTTCTAATGGAAAAACCCAATAAGCACTTTTTGCTCGACACGGGAATCGAACCCACGCTCAACAGTCGCGCCACGAGGCCAACGGGGCAGTTAAGAATAATTGAGAAGGGTACGAATAAAGCGCCATAAGGGTCGCTAATATACCCCCTGGATATATGGAGCCAATGCAATCCACGATAAAAAGGCGGCCATCTTTATTTGTGAGGTACTTACTGCATTGTGCCTCTTCTTATGAATAGAGGTTACTTAGGTACATGGGGTGAAAGCGATACATGGAAACGGCCTTATTAGAGACTTTATAATACCAGCCTTCCATTGCTGCAGATCAAAATCTTCTTCTCATACAAATATGTATTGAGCATTGATCCTTTTTCCTGAAATCCTATTTGAAGGCGCGGCTTAGCCTGCATAGAGGTCGGAAAATGTCCCACTGAAACTTATTGCAGTGATATTAACTATTATCGATTTCTTCTAGGCAAGCGTGCTCCACCCTAGACCGCATCATCGTTTCACATCAGGCGACTTTCGGCCAAAGGCAAGCATACCATCATTCTCTTGATCTCGGATGTCTTTCTTCCATACTTCTCTATTACTTGTCATCTCATCAGATTCATACTCAAAACTTCCCTCAAGGCATTTTTCTCATTCCTCCGCAAAACGCAAGCATATTATGTAGTGGTAAAAAAACGCTGTGTCTTAATGCAAATCATGGTCTAATTGAACTCTTAATTTCATACAGATCTGTACAGCGTAAAGTAAACAACAGATAATTGCTTTCATATTTGTAATATTAGTGGATTATAGGTGTGACTCACTACGTAACTACTTTTGTGTGATTTAGGCATTGAATTGTAATACCTCGACTGCCTCGTTGGTCGACTGCTGAGCTTGAGGTCCTGGGTTTGATTCCCGAGTCGGGCAAAATATTTTTTCATCAGGAATTTTCTCAGTAGCAGCCACGGACTCTAGATTTGTGCCTGTGTGATGGTAATAGGCTCGGTCCCTATTACATGGGACTTAAACATAACTGGCGAAATGTGGGTGTACTATAATTGGGTACACCTCTGCCTAACCCTTCGGGGATTACAGGCGTGATGTTATGTGTGTGAATTGTAATACTCGCGATGTCACAATACCTGTGTTCACCTCAATTGTTTCTTGTAAATTCTCAAACGTTAGCTACACTACACTACAAGCATATTTATGTCAACAGTTCAACTTCAAACAAGGAATTAATAATGAACGTTGCAAGCCGTTTCTTGGCCTTGTCGCCATGCCTTGTAACGTAAACGTGTTACGTTACGTTTGCGTTAGGTTTAGAGCCTAAGGCATTTTGCCGGTACATTACCGGGCACCGTAGCTAGGTAACTTCATGACGAATTACAAGAGGTAGGTACAAGTTTTGGAATGTAAGGGTGGAGAACATTTCTGGTTACGTAGATTAGAAACGTTACACTATTGCATTACATAACATAACATCTTGCGTAATAATTGCCTAGCTACATTTACCATTAATTAAATAACTATATAGACCAAAGCTGCTTAACTTATTTTTGAACCAATTTTTTATGGCTGTGAATCTACTTTCATAAAAAAAAATGTTTTTTTTTTTAATTTTAGTTAATATTGGCTTACTAAGAATGGATTTATAAGGAGAAAACTTTTTTTTTCGATATGGTTTGACATCCAGAAATCTGTTTTCAAAAGACTATCGTCAGTTGACCACTGTTGGTGGGTCAATTCAAATGCGTTAGCGGGCCATATTGTGGCCCGCGGGCCTGTGGTTGAGCAGCCTTGCTATACTACTATTGTTATAGTAATTTACTTGCTTGATCCGCTGGATTTGAGCGTGATTATCTATAAAGTTCCGTGAGTAACGAAAGTGTATTAGAAAAGGGTGTATTTATGTAAAGTTTGTATGGAAGTTCGTAATTTTTTTAGATGAATTCTGTCGGGAATGCTAGTTACACAGACTTATGTAGGCTTATACATTACTATACAGACCACTCCAAATTATATACCTGTATAATTCTACAGCGAAACAATGTTGTTAACATTGTATAATTGCTATACAAAATACTGTAGGCGCAAAGTAATACAATGATTGAAAAACGAAACGAATACGATCAAGTGTTGGTCAGTAAATGTTACTAACTGTAGATATAGTAAATTTCAAGTATTTTATAATTTTTACACATTTTTATGGAGTCGTAGGAAGAAAACCTATTAGAGCTTATACACCAAGGAGATTTAAAAGGTTTGTAGAGCGGACATTGGGAATATTTTCATACAAAAATTTTGATCCCGTTCATTTTACATTTTGACACACGAACCATGCACCAGACAGTATGACACTAGACAGACCGATTTGTTACTATGTAGTAACAAGTATTGGTTTACTATTCGTCGGTTTGTCCTGTCTATCGCTCGTAAATAAAGGGTGTAAAAAGACCCATAACGCAGTCGAAATACACTTGTTCTTGCCGTCATTGCGATCATTTTTTTGTTCTAGACCATACCTGAGAACCTTCTAGTTACGGAGATATTGAGGGTCAAAGTTCCAACTTTTACACAAGTTTTTTTTTTTAAATACATGTTTAAATGTAAGAAGTTTACTTTAAACACCTCCACGACCCCCGTACTATTCAATCCATCCATCAGCACAATGTTTTAAGAGCGTTATATTGAGTCCTACCGTAAAACGTGATTTTTCACCCCAAACAAAAAAGTCATTTCCCAGCAATAATTTTTGCGTAAAGTTATTTAGTTTGATGTACAGAATGCTTGGTTGACGACTTCGTGAAAGGTTCGTTTACACCCTGTATTTGAATGTCTTTGCTATAATACACCAAAGCTGGTTTGTCGGTTAACTTTCGTACGCGTTTAGTTGTCAAGCCATCGACATGCCCGGCTTTGGTAGATATGTAGGCTCTAAAAAAAGGTTTGATCAAACTGCCTCGGTCAAGTTGCGGATCGGCTATGAAAACCGTACCCGGACAGATACTTCAGAATAATATCTGTCAAAATCCAGTCCATAGCAGCGACCGCGACTTGTCCGTGCAGGTTTTACCGAATTTGAAAGGAAGTATGACATTTATAACACGATAAAATGTCAACGGACTCACACCGTCAGACGTCTGTCCCACTTTTAGGGTGACCACCTGAAAACTGGGCCAAGTACTTCGCCGCTGATTGAACTGCGGTTTTAGGAAATTCAGAACGTTTTCGATGAACGTTTGGACATATTGTTTGATAGACCGAGTAGGTAGGTTAGCTATGGTTTATTCTTTACTAGCGACCCGCCCCGGCTTTGCACGGGTGCAATTTATATAAAACCTTCCTCTTGAATCACAATCGAAATCCGTTGCATAGTTTTAAAGATCTAAGCGTACATAGGGACAGACAGCGACTTTGTTTTATACTATGGAGGTGCACCAATGTTGTGACACAGCTCTGTTACTATATTTTTAATGTTTGAGTAGAATGGGGATAATCAATGAATGTGCTTGATTCATTTGTTTGCTTAAATAACTAAGTTTGTTTGTTTTGAATTTATTCGTTTATAAGGCTTATAAAGTATGTGTATTAGGTTTTATGAAAATAGATGTACAAATTTTAACACAGCATTCAGTAGGTACGTCTAACCAAAGATAAGATATAAACACTGATTAAAGTGATTTTATTTTCACCCAACGGCTATGTTAGAATGAGATGGCATGATTTGAACAAAGAACGTGGCGATTTTTCTTTGTTTTTACCGTTGTCCTTATTTTGGTGGTCTGAATGATTTCTAAAAGTTTATCCAACTATTTTATTTAGACCTTATATTGATCGTCGTTGCATATGACATTGTCTCGTTGGTCTAGTGGTCGCGAGCGCGACTGCTGAGCATGAGGCCATGGGTTCGATTCCCTGGTCGGGCTAAGTGTTATTGGTTTTTTCCATCAGGGATTTCTCAGTAGCAACCACGGAGTCTGGATTTGTGCCCGGTTGACTTAAACATAACCGACGAAGCTGGGTGTACTATAACTCTGCCATACCCTTCGGGATAACAGGTTTGATGTTATATTATTATAGATAATATAGGTATTATATTATATTGACATTTTGTTTTACTAATTTTATTGATACGTAGGTATCTAAAGTATTTAGGAATGTCAAATCCAAAGATCGCTATTAATAATTTACAGTATGAATAAAAATTTAATAGTGGATGTTGTACACAATATTATTAAATAATTTTAAACTGCACAGATTACTGAACAGTTTCTAATTATGTACCTAGGAGCTATATGAGTAAAGTTTATAGTAGATAGTTAAAACTATTAGCTTTGACAGGTATTTAAAGTTTAAGTGCCTTTCATTACTTAATATGTATCCCTATAGTTACTTCAGTACTAGTAGGTAGTTACCTAATTCGCCTAGTTTAGTAGTAGGTTTAATGAAAAGTATTACCTATTATCTTATCATACTCAATAACATAATAATATCAAAAGTGCAAAATTATCACCAAAACAACTATAATAAGCTTCATCGTCATCAGTCGGGCGGGCGTCGCGTCGGCTCGTCTCGCTAAAAAACAAACGCATGCTATCCCTGTCTAACACGCGCCGCGCGTCGCTCACTGCCCCGCGCGCTCTCTTCCCCACCTTCAGTACCCCCGCGACCGCGGCGCACGCTTACCGCGTCTTGATTGTTATCGCTCTCGTCACTGCGTCGTATCACAAAATGGCGTCCAGTAGCGAAGAAGATACATTAAATTCACGTTTACATCTCCAGGATATAAACTACGATGAAGTTAAAAAATATTATATGAACATGGTAGACCTGCATAAAAACAAGATGAAACCGTTGTGTACCAGAGAAGCAATAGAGGAGACAATCAAACACATTACTCTTGATCCCAGCCGTACGCAAGATCTCAGAGTTAAAAATGTGAATGGCAAGAAGAAGCTTTTTTTAAAGAAAACGAAGAATACTGCAATACAAGTTATTCCTGTTGAGGATTCTTTCGATATTTTGTTGGATGCGCACGTTGCCTGTGGTCATGGCGGCGCTTGGGAAACATACAGGCAAGTCAAAAAGGCCTACTCAGTGCATATATTATGTTCACGTTGGATAGTCTCATCGTGTAATGTCTGTAACTTGGCCAAAGGTGTAACCCACAAGCCGGCAGAGAGGATGAGATACACAGATTCTCTTGAACAGATATTAAACTATCCAGGCGGTTCGCGCACCAGGGGTACATGGCGACTAAACTTCATGAAAGATAAAACCGCTGTTACCAAAGATAGAGTGTCTTTTTTATTAATTTTAAAAGAGGATATTACAAACTTTTTAGTTTTAAGACCTCTTTACGACTGTTCCGGAGGATTTGCTTTGGAATTAATGAAAGTATTCACTGAATTTGGATATCCGGAGAAAGTATGTGTGCCAAACATGTTAAATTTTTACAAAAAGATTTTTCATTTGGTTTATTTGATGAATCCTGCAGATAATGTTCCACTTGAGCAAGTAAACAATATCGAAATATTTGAAAAAGACAAGGAAGAGGTTTTGGAGGAAATTCAAAATTGGATGAATATGACGGGCGATGTTTATTGGGAGCAAAGTTGCCATCTTGTGCAATACAAATTGAACACAACAGAAAAACTTTTTACCCGATTGTTCAGTGAACAACTATTCGTTGGTATTCCATTTAATCAGTTTTTTGAGTACAGGTTTAGGACAAAAATGACGTTCATAACCTCACCTTTTATTCATAATACTTCAGACAAAAATAATTAACAAAACAAATGTTGATTACCTACCGTACACGCGACGACCAATCAAGTTTTGACAAACCATTTTAAGCGGATCTCTCATTGTACGGGAGATCTATACAAAGCGAGGCCATGAAATACTGGAAATCTATAGCTTGAAATGTTGACGTGTCTACGAGCTTACAATTATTTAAGATTTTGATTCGATTTAATAAGAGAGATTGATTGTTTTAATGATTATTATTGAATGTAAAATTATTTTATATAGACACTTTGAATATAATTCTATGTCGTCTTAAGTTAATTAATGTACAGTCGCCAGCGCATCTAGTTACTACAAACTATCAAATTTTCTCATTCAATTTTGAACTTAACTACCAATAATTTATGGTTTAGAATCATTTGGAGAAATTTGATAGTTTGTGGTAACTTGATGTGCTGGCTGACTGTACGCATTTTTGTGTTATTTAAAATGTTCGAACTAGTGTCACATTGGAATTGTTTAATTTGTTTAGTAAATAAATACTTTTTGATCAAATTTATTTTTGTTTTAGTAATACCATTAACATAGAACTAATATAATTCCCATAAAATAAGACAATCAGGTCCCTAAAATTTAGGTAAATAATATTTAGTTTGAGACCACTGATCTAGTAAACCAATAAATTGTTAACATAGTTACATATTAAATTATTAATATTATATTATATTATTTATAAGCTGAAGTGGGACTGGACTGGCCACGTCTGCCGCATGCCCAATGAGCTGTGGGCAAAATTAATCATTCTCTGGAGCCCTGACATAGCTAGAAGGCGTCGCGGCAGACCTCGTAGAAGATAGCGTGACGAGCTGGACAAAACAAATGACCAGTGGCCCACATTAGCCCTGGATTGTAGCAACTTGTAGTCATGGGAAGAGGCTTTTGCCCAGCAGTGGGATGACGCAGGCCGACAGTATCAGTTTCAGTAACAGTTTTGACTGTAACATGTACATTATAATGACTCCATCTTTCTCCCGCGCACACACACACACACCTCAGGCTACCTCTAATATAATTAGGGATCAACAATAGATGGTCGAAACTTGTTCGTTCGCTAACTTTGTTAGTACCTACATCTCACTACTCTATTCCTTACGACGGAACGGGGTTCCGTATTTACGTACTTCTAAAAGATTACGCTGATTGAGTTTCCTTGAGTTTCTGGTGATAGGCTCCTGCGTTACTGATTAATGAGTTATTTTATTCGGTTTTGTGGAATTAGGTAGGTATTGTTTGTAGGTTAATAGGAAATTCTTGGTAAGGCTGCGTTTCAACCAGAGATGAGCGAGGAATGTGTGTAGTGTTGAAATATACCATTTTTTAAAATAAGCTTTAAAAAATATAGTACGCAGGACGGCCAATCAAGCTATACAAAACCAGTTTATGCGGATCTCTAATTGTATAGAAAATCTATACAAAGCGAGGCCAAGTTATACTGAAAATGTACAGCTTCATGTGCCGCCGTGTGTACACCTCAAAAAATATCGTATTTTATGGCAAAAGCGAAAAATTTACGAAGTTATTATACTTCTTACTTATTTATTTTTATAAAAACTGTTTTTTTTTTGCACTTGCATTTTTTGTCTAAAATAATAGTGTCTTTACTGTCTGCTTTATTAAATTAAATTTTTAAACTTGTGTAAATCAAAAACTTTTATTAATGAGATGCTACTTCTGTCTTTTTTCTTATCGTCATTTATAATCCATAACCGATATGCGTACTATATTTTCTTCAACAGTATATAGTACACACACCCGAGTACTTACAATATTATTTATTTATAGTACGGTTATCAACCCTAGATGTGTGTGAAACTATCCTATAATATCGCTTCTTTTTCACAACTTGAGCTATTCTAGCTTTGTGATTGGTTAGTTCCACACACATCCCTCGATACACTTCCTCGCTCATCTATGGTGGAAATGCATCCTAACAGTATTATTGCCCAGAATCTGTTTTTGTTGCTCGGTTAATGGTAACAGATTCGCTACCTTATTACATAAATTTATGGATTATAGACAGGCAGATTATGGGCGTTTTATTTATTAAAACTCCATGGCGACATGGTTGGCGCAGTGGCTGAGTAATTGGCTGTTACGATGCGTGTCGCGGGTGCGATCCCCACAAGAAACTAATATTTGTATGGCTGTAAGTAGTTGTTTCGGGTCCGGCTGTTTGTGTATGTGAGTTTAAATGTTTGTAAAGCAACCCACGATACAAGAGAAATTCCTAGTGTGAGGCAACATTTTTCATAAAAATAGAATGTACAAGAGTGGTACGTAGGCGGACTTAATGCCACAAGGCATTCTTTACCAGTCAACCTTGGACTTCTTCACCTTTGTGTAACGTTTTGTAGAATATTGGTTTGATGTTGATGAAACGAATTTCCTGAAAAGATAGCCGTTCAAAGAAGGTTCCTTTTGCGAAAATTTTCTTAGAAAATTCAAGGGATTATCTACGTTTATATACTTTTTAATCTTTCAGTCAACGGAGGTCCTAAGACAAGTGAAAGAAAACAGTATTTTTTTATAAAATAGTGATAATGATACTGTTGTACTGTGTAGCCTGCGTCATCCTGGGTTTTGGGTGTAATTGGCATAGCTCTGGAAATTTTCAAAGATTACCTGAGGAATCGCACCCAGCTGGTAAAGATTGGCTCTTGCTACAGTGATGAAGAGGTGGTGCTTTACGGTGTCCCCCAAGGAAACATTCTAGGCCCCACACTTTTTTAAATATACATAGATGACCTTTGTAGAATGTCAATACTAGCTTGTAAGATCTATGCATACATTACATACATACATTACTATTTTACAGAAGGCGATGAGCTTCTGTAAAATAGTAATTTAATTTAAAGTTTTGCAACAAACAAAAGAGTATTATAGACTTATATGTATGAGAAATTATATCCTATAATTTAATAATATTACGTCCACTTCGCGCGCTCGCACTAGGCCCGCAGGTATTGACGCTTTACAGTTACAGCTCAAGTGTCCGAAGTGTCCCCACACCTGCAATGCTTAGAGGACCTAAAAGACGCCACACCAACGCGGCCACATACTGGGTCAAAGTTTAAACAAGTCGTTCCATCGACGCGAAAGAACAAAAAGAAGTCTACATGGCTTCAAGCTTTCACGGTTTAAAACTAAACTTATACTGTCGTTTACGGAATTTATTCCGTGACTATTAATTATTTTGAGCACCAGACACAAAAATTTCAATCCAGTTTTGAGTATGCTCGAAAGTAACAGCCGGCATCGTAATAAGGACTCCACAAAACCTGGTGTTACTGTGAGTGTGTTTTGACGTGACTTAGTGTCGAGTTCCAGTAGTGAGCGTAGCAAAAGGCAAAGAAGAGGGTCGACAGATTTGTCTGCATCTAACAATTTATTTTCAATCCACCCGCATTCTCCAGTCATCCCGCGATCATGGCGCTTGCTGTTGAATACCGGGAGCTCAAAATAATGAATAATCACGGAAGATATCCCGTAAGTGACAGTATAAGTTTAGAAGTCGACATGTCCAATGTGCTCAATAATAATTAACAAGAATTAATAATCAGTTCTAGTTACAAATAGTAGACAAATATCGGTTACACTTACATGTTCGGTCGACTAGAAGCCTGATTAGGCACGATTTGATATCAAAACGGTCGGAGTGCACCTGACCTCAAGGCAATTAAGGAGATATCGGTAATCGATATCATCAGGTAAGGCTGATTAATTGTCACCACCATGTCTATAATCATAGGAGCCTCAGGCCCAGATCTAGCTCAGCTACACGTTTCATCCGAAAATAAAACTTACTAGTACAAAGTTAATGACCATATTTCTACAAACGACTGTAATCAAGCATAATATATCACACGAATAAGAACACTAACTTTACACCAAATAAGATTCATTTTCTGATGAAGGGCGACATAACTAACTTTGAACTAAGTTTCATTTTGTTCAATAGATTTGCCTATCAATATTGGGTGACGAACATGAAAGTTGTAAGTGCTAGTGACGACTGTCGCTTGTGAAATCTGAGGCACTTAAGACATTCCTACTTACGGAATTCTTAAGACATTCCTACTTTGTCTTTGAGATGCCAATACACGAACAGAGGGTCGACATCGCACCTAGGATTCCTCTTGTGGGTATTGCAAATGTCTATTAGCGGCAGCGACTACTTAGATAGATAGATAGAAAAATTATTATGTACACCATACAAATCAAAGGTATCATTTTAATTTAGAACTTGTAAATAGGGTGACAGAATGTGCGGTCTTATCGCAAATAATAATAATAAGCATAAGTATTTTATTACCTTAAATAATTGTACAAGAAACACTTATCTAAGCACTATGCAGCGTTACAACTAGGGAAAAGAGTGGTTTCGATGGGCTCTGGCACCCAATGTAAGATTTAACTTGTGTTTAGGGTGCCAGCGTCCTCGCCTAAGGTTTGAACATGTAACATTAGTTATAAGTCGAACATAGTTTATCATCATTAAATTACAATATTATTTAATAACTAGCTAATGCAACCAAGATGTGGCCTATTTACATATCTCTGTGTGGCTGTGTATATGTGTGGGTGTGTATATGTGTGTGAGGGATAGATAGATATGGTGAAAACTTGTGTTTTTGTAAAAAATAAAATATAATTATAAACAAACATATTGACTACATTAGTTTAAGCAATTGATATTTGTAGTAAATCTTCAGTTTTTTTTTTTTAATAAAGCGATCTTTTCCATACAACCTTACTTGTAGATTGGATGACGAAGTTATCAAAAAAAATGTAGAAAACTGTGACCAATATGTCTCTTTAAGGCCGTTAGCCGCTACGGGACTGTTCGAAAGAGATACCGCGGCCCTACCCCCGAAACATGACCACCATAGACAAGGATTTATTTGCCGGAAGAATCGACAAAATGACAGATTGTGTCGACACACTGACAGATTTCTTTGTACTATCTGTCATTTTGTCGATTCTTCCGTCAAAGAAATCCTTGTCTACGGTGGTCATGCTACGGGGGCTGGAACACAAAGGGCAAAGAAGTCTGACTGTTTCGTCTATGGATATAATTATGGTTAAATGTCTTGGACCGTCAGCAATAAAATATCAATCAAGAAAAGAGAAAATAAAAAAGCAGATTTTATTACTATCCTCTTCAAAAATTCACACTTAAGCTGTACCTACATACAAGTCAACACAAAATACTGAAGTTCCTGACTCCGTTACATCACATAACATCTCCCCTGCCGCCGCTAAAAATAAATAAAAAAAAAACTTTCCTAGGAAAAATCCTACAATATCTGAGCCTCGCATATAAAACTAAAGGAGGCTAGAACTCGTTCATTTTTCACCCACAACAAAGTGTTCAGGAGTTATTGCCTACATCATAACCGGGCGTGTTATTTTTCTTACACGCGCTGGTGTAGAATTTCCAAGGCACATTTTCCTTGCAAAGTTTTCTTGGTCCGTATATTTTCGGTAGATATCCCCGTGTAATTTAGCAACGTCACAAATTAGGACAATGTGCTGTGTTTAATATAATGATGATTAATATTGACGCACAATAACAATGTTTTAACGCTCTTTTTGTTAGGTAGAACGTCAAAATGATGAATCAGCTTATTAATGTTTCCACTACTGAGATCCAGGCTTCCTCTCTTGGAGAGGGCGTAGGCTGTACGTTACCATAGGGACCTAATGAGAATTGGCGGATGTCAAAAGTCTTCGAATTTTTGATTCTTAGACAGAGATTTCCTCCGCCATTTTAATTACTTAAATCCCCTGAATGAGACGAAATTTAAATCTCAATTCGAAATCGAAATTCAATGCAGGCATGTTATAAGTTGTGGGATTACATCGATAATAAAAATGCTAGGCTCAAATGCTGGTCCTGCTCCACAAGCGCAAGGGTAAACTACTGTTTTGATTAGCATGTGAAATTATTGTGCAAGCTGCAGAAGACTAAACTATCTTTGCATTGTTTAAATTAAATCTCTTACACCGGTATCTATAGTCAAGTTAAGGGCATTACCTGAGTTTAACCTTTTACAAAATGGTAGGTGAAATTGTGGTTTGGCGTGGAGGGCACGCGCGTGCGTTTATGCTCTGTCGGTCAAAAGGTTAAGTAATTACTTATGCAGATGTTTTTTCAATACACTTTCTCGAACATTGGTTCTTATCGCACTACGATTAGGTTCAACATGCAATGTATTTCACACGGGTGGATTTTTACATGTTTCAAATTTGGATTTTTCAAAAGTCCATAATGGGTTCAATGACTATAGTCGGCGGTGATCGTTTTTTTTTTTTAATCTCGGCAAAGAGATATGCGTCTCTATGGCGTAGATATTTAATATACACACGGCGTATTATTTATTTAAAGCAAAGCTAAAAATTCTAACTTTTGAAAGTTTTAACTTCAAGCAATTACTAAACTACAGAATTAAAATCGTATCTTAAATAATGACTTATACTCAAGTAATAACTTTGACTGACTTATTTATAAATACGGGTGACAGTATTTAAAAGATTCAATAGCACATGTGTGAATATTATGTAAGCTACCATTTCCTAGGGTATCTATGTCTTTTAATGTGCCCTGGCGGTTGAGATAACGACATGCTCACTCACACATCTCGCTGAATGGTGGCGTGTGAATGAACCAACAGATCATTCAGTTCTCTTCAAAATTATTGAGCTTAATGGTGTTTAGCCACGCGTCATGTTCGTGACTGATCTTCTGTTAGCTGCCACGGTTTTTGAGTGTCCATAGAGTATCTCCCATTCTTACAAAGTACTTTCACAAGTTATTATGCGTTGTGGCTGTAGCTTCATATTTTTTACAAGCTCTAATTTAACTTCCAATGTTTATATGTTTGTTTGGGTCAAATCTTGCAAATGGATTTTAAAATAGTTATCGCTAACCGATGGAGCTGAAATTTTGCATACACGTTTGGTTTAGATGACAATGCATGGTTAGCTGGTTATTATTTATGCACCCCCAGGATATGGGTATCGAGTAAAAGGTTTTGTTGAGAAGGATACGAAAAAAATTACGTCACACATTTATATGTATAAAAGCTTGTTTTTAAAAATGTTTTTTTGCCATAAGCTTGTTTGTTTTTGACTATTCAAAAGTGCGTTGCGTTTTGCGATTGCAGACGAATTTAGAACTGTACCTTTTAGCTTAGAGTACCTAATCAATAATATCTTAGGTACCGTTAGCCAAAACAGACATTAAACAGAAAGCAAATACAATACAAAGTAATCATTGCAAAAGTGACCAATTCAGTTGAAAGTTGTAACAATTTCGTACGAAATTACACAGCCACCGGTACGAATGCGCTGTTACGTAAATTTAAATACGAGATGGGAATTGTTTCCCTAAATGTTGAAAAAACGCTGGGAGAGCACGTTGGGTTTTATTAGGGGTTCCGTATAGGGAAAAAGCTATTAGTGAGTGTCGAGAATCGAAGCTCGACATTTTCGGGTGCTGCAGGCAGCGCGTGTGAGCTGCTGAGCAAGGCGGGTGGGGCGCGTGGAGCGGCGGGCGCGGCGCAGGCGACAAACACGGGCGGCGCGGGCGACGGGTGTCACGCACTCGCGCATACACAGACGACACATTTCTCTGCGCCACAGCGTTGTACACATGTCGATTTTCTTGATTATTAAACCCAGTTTGTACTAGCAAGTTATACAGTCCACTTATTTCTCATCACCATGTCGAGACCTTCGCACTCTACTCAACAGTGAGACTGGTAGTAACCGGTAAGTACCTTAAAGCTAAACCAAATTTTCGGATGGGAAACCATCAAATGACCCCCCCCGCTCTGGGCGGAGCGGAAGGGAGTGTCAGACTTCTACTGACTAAAACACATCCATGTTCCTTCTTTGCCCTTTGTGTTCCAAGGCCACGGTATCTCTTTTGAACAGTCCCGCAGCCCTGGCAGAGTCCCGCAGCCCTGGCAGAGTCCCGCAGCCCTGGCAGCTGAAATATGCGCTTAAGACGTACAGTTGCCGACACCAGGCATACTATAAAAGGTGGAAGAGACACAGACGTTAAAACAGTTATCACATATTCATTACATCATTCTGAACCCCGCACATGGAAATTTTTCGTCAGCAGCTGTTCCATTCATATCATGCATTCGCCGTATGTATTGCAAATTTGTAGGAAACAGGTGTATTTTTTTTAATAATCGTCGAAAAATTTTCACTGACTCAAAATGATGTACTGAATACATGGTAACCGTTTGTGCATCGGTGTTCCTTCCACCCGGTACAATACAAGTAATGAGCACCTGTGTACTGAAGGAAACTCAAAGAGACAATCAAAGAGATTGGTTCTGCCAAGCTTTAAAGGTACTTTACTTATATAATTTGGTAATTATTCGGTCCTTATCATTGAACTAGCTTTTGCTAGGTAAATATTTTTAGTTTTCATATAAAAACTCTTGTTAGAACCACTCATAGGTGTATTAGTAGCCCACACATAATATTACCTCTTTTTAAGTTAGAATATTATTTTTAAGCAGCTCGCGAACATTAATGTTCGTTTTCCGAATGAATGTTCGTGGTGTAACAAAAATGCGGGACAAATGTTAGCAACAAAAATTCGCAAACCGAATGCCCCCGTTGAGTTAACACCAATGTAACTTCTTAAAAACATTTTTAATTTAAAAAGTTTCCTCAATATCAATGACCCAGTAAATAATAAGCTATTAACATTTTTATCGCGACAGGAAGAGGAAAAGACTGTATTGGAATGTTGCCAATGTTCAAAATCAAAGTTGCCACAATAAATAAAAGGTTTTGCGCTACTGTTTGTGCATTAGAAATACGTTTTAGTTGGCTTCAAGAATTTTGGTTCTCCAAGATTGGAATTTGTAGTCAACAGCATAAAGTAGTTTTTTTTTGTTGAATTTTGCTGTAAGTACAAAGGCCTCTCCCAATTCCTTCCATGAACTCTTTTCTCGCGCCACTTCGAATCACGTTTCTGGGCAGTTAAGTAACTATATTTTCGAGCCGTTTGGGATTGAAACTCTGGGGTCGTGGGGTCCGAGTGCTCATAGCCTGTTTAAGGAAATTTCGAAACTAGTTGACGCTTCCCGTGACCCAAGGGCTGGCTTTTACTTTGGCCAAAGGCTAAGTGTTGCCATACAACGTGGCACATTACCAGCTGACAGTGTTGAGGAGGAGTTTTTTGACGGCTGCCATTTAATAATTTTTAATTAATAATGTATTTAGTTAGTTTACTCTACTTAATTAAATACACCTTAGTAGTTAGTAAATAAACAAAAGTAAATAAAAATTATTAGCATAATTATTAATCCTACTATCCTACTGGATGGATGGATGGACTTTGTTACTCTTACACGCAAAAACTACGGAATTGGATTTGGATGAAATTTGGCACACAGATAGTTTATAACCTGGATCAACACATAGGATATTTATTTTTATGCCGGTAGTACTTTCCTGTGGGACAATTACCGAACTCCAAGCAGGCGAAGCCGCGGGCATAACCTAGTAAGAATAAATAATTATCTATTCTAAGCATCGATCTTCTACTACTGACAAATTTAAAATAAGACTTTATCGTGCAAAAAATATAATCTAAGACAGACACACTAGCAGATGCCTACTGCACCAATAAAAGGTCCTAAGCTAAAACAACTAGTTGACAGCAGAACCCTAAAAAGCGCCCGTAAATGAATACCAGTTCCGTACAGTTCGGCAGAATAGAAATACGTATTGTTTTGCCTGGATTGTTTCGACTCAGTCTGTGAACTGAGCTAGTACAGACAGACAGATAGTTGGATTTGTATTAGGTTTATTTTCAGCCAGACTGCAAAGTAGTATTCAATTTGTTTTGTCGAGTTGCGCTTTTGTTTGCTCGGTAACGAATAGGGAATAGCTGTAGTAGGGTATTGTTGACGACGCAAATACAGCAACATTTAGGAATAGTTCCAGGTACATGGCTTTGAAAAGGTTCAGCTTCGTGCGTGCGACCTGTCTGTTACGCAGCATGAGTGACAGTCTCGGTTTGAAACGCTATGTACCATATTAACGGACGGATATTCAGCCAATTACATATACAACATTATTTTTAGTATATGCGAAACCTGAATATAGTTTGTTCAGAATAAGTAAGTGAATTCCAATAATTTTTAAACCATGTTATATTTTTACCGAGCGACACTAAGACACCTTTCGCAATCATTTACATACCTACTGCCAAATTATTATTATCAATGAGCTCAAGACGACGCTAGAGGCACGCGCGTGGCAGCGCCGCGTGTTGCATACGTATTTGTGCGGACAACCAGGTAACAGAACAAGCATAACTTTGTGATTTCTCATGATACAGTTTTGAAATTTTGTACACAGATTCTTAACATAAAAATACTAGACACGTGTTTCAGGTTTCGCATATACTAAAACTAATGTTGTATTTCCGAGATGAGGCCTGTTTGCCTGCAGTGAGCAGCTGGGTCACACAAGCCAGTTACGGTTGGTGGGTGTCACATGTTTTGAAATTCTTGGTTCTACACATGCCTCTTAATGATTTGTTTTACCGTTTATTAACTGTGCAGTCATAGCTATAGTTACATGTGCTATAGTTAGTTTGTTTAACGTGCTTTAGTTAGCAAGTGAAAAGTGGTTTATTTGCTATGGATCTCTGGTCAGAAAATCAAGATTTTATTTTATTTATTTTATTTATAACTTCTGAAATCTGGATATGGATGGTTGTGTTACTGTAATGGCTGTAGAAATATTCTTAAGAGCGTTTAGCGTCTTGCGGCGTTTCAAACAAACTTTCAAGTGATTTTTTTCGAAATGACTTAACCGTTTTTAATGAAACTTCGTACGCAAAAGCAGGATATATAAGTCTAAAAACTTGACAGAGAACTTTTCGAAATGTCATTTTAAAAAAAAGATAATTGGAAACTTCTGTTTCTATGGAAAATTTAAAATTGGTCTAATTTAGCTATAACACTAACTTTCGAAAATGTTCTCCGTCAAGTTTTTAGACTTATGTATCCTGCCTATGCGTACGAAGTTTCATTAAAATCGGTTTAGACATTTCGAAAAAAATCACTTGAAAGTTTGTTTGAAATGCCGTAAGACGTTAACGCTCTTAACAAAGCCGAAAGGCACTTTTTCTCCCCGTAATTGCGATCATTTTTTTGTTCTGCATCATACCTGGGAACCTTTTAGTTACGGAGATATTGGAGGTCAAAGTTCTAATTTTTTCACAACGTTTTTTTTTTCAAATCAAGTTTTTGATGTTATAACTTTTCTTTAAATATCTTCACGACTCCTGTACTATTCAAAGCATTCATCAGCACAATGTATTAAGTGCGTTACATTGAGTTTTACCGTAAAACGTGATTTTTCACCCCAAAAAAAGTCGATTCCCAGCAATAATTTTGCGTCGAGTTAATTACTTTGATGTACAGAATGCTTGGTTGACGGCTTCGTGATGGGTCTGTTTATACTCTGTCTACCTCTACCTGACCCTTTGTGGAAACATGCGTAGTGTTACGTTTGTATGTAAGATAGTATAGTATCATTCGCAAAAAGTAAGATCCAAAAAACTTATCTACCTACATTATGAGCTTAAGGCACTCAACACAAGTAATAAAACCACGGTTCTCTATGTTAGTAAGACCCTTCCTGTCTTAGGCACCTGTAATCTGGCGAAGGTGCTTTCACGCAATTAGATTACAGGATACAATAGCAACTCTGGAGATTTGTTCAGTTTGTGGTACCAGGTGAGAGATGAAGCGATTTCAGTGGAAAAAAGTTTATTTTGCTCCCCTTTTTTAACACTATAAGTAAAAAAATCTTAGAAGTTATATTAGACCGACTTCCCAGTCGCCGATTGAGCTGAAATTTTCCACACATGTTTATTTTGGATGACAATGCACGGTTAGCTAAATGACGTCATTCTCGGCATTCCCAAAGATGGCCGATTAGTTATTTTTTATGCATTCTCATGATTTGGTGTCAAATGAAAGGGTTAGCTAGGAAGAAGATGAGAAATAAAATGACGGCTCTAAAAAGCGTGTTTTTTTAGTTTTTTTTTATTTCATATAATATTTGATTTGTTACTTATACCTCTTTAGAAGACGTGTTGACAGACATACACGACTCGGGAACAATAGAATATAGTCCTTTTCCCAACTATGTTGGTTTCGGCTTAAAGTCTTACCGGATTTAGCTGAATACTAATATTTAACATGAAGCGACTGCCTATCTGACCTCCACAACCCAGTTACTACTGGGTAATACGATACACCTAGACAAGCCTGGTTGTCAGACTTTCGGGCCACTGACTACCTATAACGACTGCCAAAGATCTACAAATGACAGCCGGGACCAACGGCTTAACGTGCTTTCCGAGGCACGGAGGAAACTCGGTATGTAATGGGCGGTCACCCATCCACAGACCAACCTAGACAAGCGCTAAACCTGAAGATCGACCCGAGCGGCTGTTATTATTTAGCTACGAGCGTCAAGATCATGTGACTGTTTATTACTCTATTTTTAACCCCCGACACAAAAAGAGGGGTGTTATAAGTTTGACCGCAATGTGTGTGTGTGTCTGTCTCTGGCGCCGTAGCTCTTAAACGAGTGAACCGATTTGGATGCAGTTTTTCTTTATTTGTAAGCTAGTTTCTTGGCGATGGTTCTTAGATACGTTTTATCAAAATCGGTGCAGCCATTTACTAGTTATGGGGGATGAAAGTGGCTATGAAAAATCGAATATTTTCAAATATACCAAAGTGGGGTAACAAATTAAAGTGCATGATGTGTATAATACAATTAGACATGTTATATTAAAACTGGCTCAGCCATTTTATTGACTTTTCAAATGTTTGTTCGTTTTTCTTTGTTGCGATGGGGGTTTTATAATTTTTTTTTATTGACTATCGTTATTACCAAAACTTTATCGCTTATAACTTAAACCAAGACATAAGTGACCTTAAGTCCTAACTCCGTGAGCTATTAGGTCGAGCAAATAATCACAATGGCACGACTGTTATGTAAATAGTATTTAACTAATGTCATTTGGTAAACTCGTAGGTGGAGGCTCATGGCCACTGCTTACAGGCTTACAACACTCTGCCCGCCGCGGGGAAGAACCGTTCTAGGCGCCAATTCGTCCTATGCAAGGTTATCAATCAATCATTTTATTGTCAGGCAACTGAGGCCCATAGATAAAAATACACAAAATAATCTTATAAAATAATAAACTAATACATATAAAAAAAACTTATTTAACTAAAACTAGACACGAATCGTTGACGGCGTCGTGTTCTGCTGCGTGGTGTCGCGTAACCGTCCTCGGAATCGTCGGTATACGGCACCTTTCGGCCAAGTCTTCTTTCAAGAAGGTCTGCAGATGGTGAGTTGGAGCTCGAACCACGAACGACTTGAAGTTGATGTTGTGGCGCGAATCCAACCTTTCGACCCTCAGAGTCCAGTTGGTCTTCACTCTTAAATACTCTACGACTTCTTCAACCTTCGTGGAGTAATGCAGTCGCGAAACGTACAGCTATGCAAGTGTATGTACGTTATGCAAGGTTGTAAATAGCTACAGTGATCAAATCGATTTGCACTTTGATAGTTTGGGAAAATTGAAAGCCAATTTTTTTAAGCATCTTGCTAAATCAATTAACTTTTCTACTTTTCATTATCTCGATTGAGAGGAAATGTGTTTAAGTACCTTATGTTGTTATATAAATTAATTAATTTAAACCTTTAGACTTTTAGATAAGTAATTAAGTAATTATTTATTTATTTATTTGGATCTCCAACAAAGGATACTCACACACAATATAGGACACAGTTATACAAATTTTCTTTTAGGTGTGTTCTTTCAATTACAGGAGACCACAGCATGCCCATAAAACTAGGTGTTAACACAGAAAATATAAAACAATGAAAATATTAAAAAAAAAAACAAAATAAAAACCAGAATAATAAAAAGCATTTGATGACAAGAAATATTTTTTTGTATTTAGAGATTGGGAGGGTTATGTCCATGTCAGATTGCTTTGACAATTCATTGTACTGCCTACAGAGTCTTGGGAGAGCGCCGAAATGTCCTAGATTAGTTGTTTATATGTAACTTGCCTAGTAATTCGCTACAGTCTTAAATTTACAGATTTAAAACTAGATTAATATTATAAATTGTACAATTTCTTTATGCATACGGAGTTTACCTATAAGTGGTTGTTGCACTGTTGCAGTTACATTTTTGCATGTTACTTTTAAAAACTTACTTACTTACTTACTTTTAAAACCTGTGTAAACAACTGTTGGTAAACCAATAAATAAATTTAAAAAAATGGCTACATATAGGTTAAGCCGAGCTTGCCTACTTACCACATACCGAGTTTCCTCCGTGCCTAATCTACATATACTATTAGTAAGGCTCTGCCTAATCCTTCATGGATTACAGGCGTGATATTAACATTATCTTGAACTATGTTGCGAGTGCTGGGCTTTGATTATTGTGCTGTCTGTGTGTGAAATTGGATTGCAAGCAAGTATACTTGCAATCCAATTTCTATGTCTAAAATAAGTAAAATTACTTTAAATTAAAACTTCAATTCTAGTTAAACGACCAATTATCATGGTCACCAACTAAATTTAAAGATTTGTTTAAACAACATTATTTTTAGTATATGCGGAACCTGAATGTAGTTTGTTCAGAATAAGTAACTGAATCGATTCCAATCATTTTTAAACCATGTTATATTTTGTCCCAAAAATATTTAAAAAAAATTACAAGTTGGATACCGAGCGACATTAAGTACCCATCGCAATAATTTAGGTACCTACTGCCTAATTATGTTTATCAATGAGCTCAAGACGACGTTGGAGGTCCGCGCGCGGGCGCTCTGCGTGCGTGGAACAAGCTTATAACTTTGTGATTTTTCATGATACATTTTTGAAATTTTGTACATAGATTCTTAACATAAAAATACTCGACACATGTTTCAAGTTTCGCATATACTAAAACTAATGTTGTAAAACACGATGTTAAAATGATTTATTCAAGGGTATTTATACAGTTATTCCCCGGTGTCCTCCTGGGTGGGAGCTTTTCTACTGATTACAATGTTCATCAGTAGTAAGTACCTACCTACCTGCTAATAGTATAATTATCACTTTCTTGTCGGTGAAGGAAAACATCGTGAGGAAACCAGCATGTCTGAGAGATATTTCTTGACGGCATGTAAAGCCAAGTCAGAGGCCCATGGGCGGCATAAAAACTCTGACACCAGGTTAGGAACTAACCTCACGATAACAACAACAACCTGCTAATGAATAAATAAAAATGTATACCTACATAACATCACGCCTTTAATACCCTAAGGGTTAGGCAGAGGTATACCTAAATGGAAGAGCAGCGGTGGCCCAGTGGTGGCAGCCCCGTCTTACGAACAGTAAGTCGCGGCTTCGAACCCAGGCAGGTGAATTACTTTGTGTAATTTATTTCATCACCTCTGCTCTCAAAACAGTGAAGGAAAACATCGTGAGGAAACCGGCATGTCTTAGAACCAAAAATTCGAAGACATGTGACATCTACCAACCCGCACTGGGCCTGCGTGGTGGATTATAACCCATTCCCTCTCATAGAGAGGAGGCCTGTGTCCCAGCAGTGGGAACATTATAGGCTGATTATGCTATGCTATACCTAAATGGTACACTCACATTTCGCCAGTTATGTTTAAGTACGAGCGAGCCTATTGTCATCAACCGGGCACAAATCCAGTCTCCGTGGCTGCTACTGATCATCCCTTAAATAAAAACCCAATAATACTTTTCCCGACCCGGGAATCGAATCCAAGACCTTAGCTCCAGCAGTCGCGCTTGCGACCACTAGACCAACGATTGTATGTAATAGGTTTTAAACTGTGGATTCTTGAGAATTTTTAAATCTTGAATAAAACTCAAATGAAGAAACTCCGAACTAAAAAACATTGAATTGGTACTTATGAAGTTATGAAACACTAGCGTATGCCCGCGGCTTCGCCTGCGTGGAGTTCTGTAATTGTCCCACGGGATAGGACTACAGGGATAAAAAGTCTACTATGTGTTAATCCAGGTTATAAACGATCTGTGTGCCAAATTTCATCCAATTCCGGTCAGTAGTTTTTGCGTGAAAGAGTAACAAACATCCATCCATCCTCACAAACTTTCGCATTTATAATATACAACATTAGTTTTAGTATATGCGAAACCTGATACACGTGTCTAGTATTTTTATGTAAAGAATCTATGTACAAAATTTCAAAACTGTTTCATGAAAAATCACAAAGTTATAAGCTTGTTCTGTTATCTAGTTGTCGGCACAAAATCATGGTCACCACGCAGCGCGCGCCTCTTGAGCTCATTGATTATAATAATTTAGCAGTAGGTACCTAAATTATTGCGATAGATACTTAAAGTCGCTCGGTATCCAACTTTTAACTTTTTAAATACTTTTGGGCAAAAATATAACATGGTTTAAAAATGATTGGAATCGATTCGGTTACTTATTCTGAACAAACTATATTCAGGTTTCGCATATACTAAAAATAATGTTGTATATTAGTAAGAAGTAGGATTTCCAGTAAAAAGTAAGGAAATAGAAGACAAACCGTTCTTTAGCAATTGTATCTCATTTCAAGAAAAAAATTAAAAGTTCAGACGAACTTTAAAACTTTCTCGAAAATCCAAATGCTTATTTCTTTTAGCTTTACGATAGTTGAGTGCAAAGGGGGAAAGTATTTTATAGCTGCAAAATCTGTCGAAGACCTGCAAAAGTGCTGGAATAAAACTATAAACGGGAATAAAAAGACGAAACTACAATCTAAGTTTTATGTGTAATTTGTTCAGAAATGTTAATCGACTGACATTCTCAAGTTGTAAAAAACTTATAACATTGGGACAGCAGTCAGATGGTACTACTTTTTAGGGTTTCGTAGCCTTAGTAATGGAAAAAACGTAACCCTTATAGATTCGTCATATCTGTCTGTCTGTCTGTCCGTCTGTATGTCACAGCCACTTTATTTCGAAGCTATTAAGACTACACGGTTGAAACTTGGTAGGTATATGTATTCTGTGTATACGATTTACGATTTTTATACAAAAATAAAAGATTAAGGGGGCCGAAACAATTTTAATTTTTCAATCCTATTTGTGTGTCTATAGATAGGTCTTTAAAAATGGCACTGAGGTTCCTAAAACCATTTTTTCTCAAAGTCAATCGTTTGAAAGATAGACACTTCCAAAGTGGTAAAATGTTGGTGCTTCGGAACCCTGTGCGCGCGTGAGTACGACTCGCACTTGGCTGGTTTTTTATCGTCAGAAGCGACATATCGCGATGCTTTTAAAAAGAATGAGAATATCAGGATATGTAAGGTATACCGGTAGCTATTACTGCTGGGGAGATTGCGAATGCGTCCCCGTACCTCAGTCTAAAGTCATCATTCTCCTGCCCTTATCCCAATTTAATCGAAGTCGACGCTCCATGTTTTCTTCTTCCATACTTCTCTATTACTCGTCATCTCATCAGACATCTCCTTTCGTGCCATATCATCCTTCACACAGTCCATCCACCGTTTCTTTGGTCTTCCTCTACTCTTATACCCAACCAAATTCATACTGAAAACTTTCCTCACGATATTTGTATCAGTGACGTCACAATGAAGAGCTACTAAGCAAGTTTCTTTGACAGTCTATATGAATGGTTAGAACCTGTAAATCTGACCACCAGTCTTACCAAGAGGTATCTGTATTACCCACTAAGTGAGTGGTGGATGTCAGATAGGCAGTCACTTCATTCAGAATACTGTTGTTTTCAGCTGTATCCAGTTGGAATGGAAGTCAAGCCCACAATTGTTTTGAAAAGGATGAAATTTAAATAAAGTTAATAACAAAGGAACATCTTATAAACATAAATTTCAAAATAAAGTGACAAAATTATTTTATCAGTTTATATTCTAAACAAAAGTCCCTGATTAGTTGATTTTCGGTCAAACGACCAAATATTTGGTAGACGACCAAAGTTGTCGAGAATTAATGAAAGCGAAACAAGATGGAGTTATAATTATCGTGAATGGGCAATCAGTAGGCAGATAACTATTATATTATGATAAATATTCTTGAAAACACAAAAGCTTTGGTTGCTTTGGTATTTTATTTTATTAAAAGTATTATGAAAAGTTATTTTAAGACTAAATTGAAAAGAGTATGCTTAGATGGTTTGGTCCAGAAAGGCGAAAATCCGATAACATAGGGTATTCACAAGGCAGATGTGAGTGGCAACGCTGGGAGGGGACGCCCTAGAAGGATATCGGTACACTAACCTACTAACTAATTGGAGAGGTTCTTCAGAACCTTAGCAGATCAGGTGCGTAATACTCGCAACCGGCGTGTGTAGATGTACATAATGAACGTGGACGATGATGCAAAAAGAGTATGTGAGGATCGTAGCAGATCGCGGGTCTGTGGATGGTGAGTAATGGGCTAGCTCGCCGTCCGTCCGTCTTATGACAGGCCGTGTCGACGGCGCGTTCGTGTTTTACGCGCGCCTCAAAGAGATGTCAGAAACCAGGAAGGGGTCCGTGTGGCCCGATGCCTGCCGGGGCTGCCGGACTGTTCGAAAGAGATACCGCGGCCCTGGAACACAAAGGGCTAAGAAAGTACATGGATGGGTTTTAGTCAGTACAAGTCTGACACTCCTTTCCGCCCCGTCCAGAGCGGGAGGAGTAAGAAAACAAGGATCGTAGCAGGTGGCGTTCTGTGGTTCTCCCCACCCTATGTATGAATTGAAAGTAGTTTTGTTAACAAATAATCTCAAAATATACTATAACCACGCTGTCGTATTCTACATCGCAATATTAGAGTTATCCGCGCGATTTTTATAAACACGGAAACCCGACTGTGACTAAAAAAAAACTATAGTTCCACGGATCCTGCATTTTCGGGTACTCCACCCTATTCTTCATACGTCAAACTACACAAATCATCATCATCATTTCAGCCGAAATACGTCCACTGATGGACATAGGCCTCCCCCAAGTGTCGCCACATTGACCGGTCCCGTGCGACTCGCATCCAGCGGATAAACTCAATCGCCCTCCGCTAATCTGTAGTCGGTTAAAAACAGAATAAAAGTACCATGTATAACAATCACAATGGACCTTTTAAGCACAACACGAGCTCAAAAAGCCGATAACAACTAACGTCCACATAATTTTCCAGTAGATTTAAAGAATAAACATTAAACATTTCCTGGAACCAACAGACGTTTACCGCTCAAAAAAGACTTCATGCAAATAGAGATGTACCCCGCAATTACCGGTTTTTTTTCTTATTTTTTTACGAAACTCAAAGCGGAGTCTAGCGTGACATCGCACTTGACCTAAAAAGGCAGAATTTTTCTTTTGCCCAAACGATGTTCAATGTGGATTGTGGAAAATGCTTTTTAAAAGGTTTTTTGACGATTCAGAGAATGTGCTTTGTTTATGAAAGATAGCTTGGAGGATTGTGTGGAGAAAATGTAATGATGTTTTATTTATTTTGAGGTGATACCTAACCAGAACCGCACGATTCGATCGGTGACCATAACATTTACTATTATACAACATTAGTTTTAGCATATGCGAAACCTGATACACGTGTCTAGTATTTTTATGTAAAGAATCTATGTACAAAATTTCAAAACTTTATCATGAAAAATCACAAAGTTATAAGCTTGTTCTGTTACCTAGTTGTCTGCACAAAAACGCGGTCACCACGCAGCGCGCGCCTCCAGCTTCGTCTTGAGCTCATTGATAATAATAATTTGGCAGTAGGTACCTAAATTATTGCGATAGGTACTCAAAGTCGCTCGGAATCCAACTTTTAACTTTTTTAAATATTTTTGAAAAAAATATAACTTGGTTTAAAAATTATTGGAATCGATTCTGTTACTTATTCTGAACAAACTATATTCAGGTTTCGCATATACTAAAAATAATGTTGTATAGGGTGACTGGTTATTAGTGACCTATACTTAAACACGTGATTGTACTCGTGATAACAAAAAAAAAATCCCAAATAAACATTTTTTTATAGTCATTCACTTTAATCACAATAACACAACAGCCGTATGAAATTCGCTCGCGCGCGCCTGTGACCTATCAGCTGTTATAGCCGCGTGACGCCGTTCTGTCTCATTACTATGGTACCGTGCTACAGTGGGTAGGCAGAGAACCCGCGCGGCTCGCAAGGCCACTCGTGCCGTATGGCCGTATTGTGATTAAAGTGAATGAGTATTAAAAAAAAAATTGTTGTTTGTTATCATGAGTACAATCACGCGTATAAGTATCGGTCACTAATTACTAGCTTTTACTCCGTCATCTCTTCATCTCGTCATCATCTGCCAAGCCTTTTAAAAACTAAGTTGAAGTCGGCTTCCAGTCTAACCGAACGCAGCTGAATACCAGTATTTTACATGGGGTGACCTATCTGATCTCCACAACCCAGTTCGTACTGGGTAATACGATACCCCTTGGTAAGACTGGTTGTCAGACTTTTGGGCCACTGACTACCTGTAACGACTGACAAAGATCTACATGTGACAGCCAAGACCAGGTATGGAGAAAACTCGGTATATAATGGTCACTCATCCACGGACCAGGCAAGCGCGGCTTAACCGTAAGATCGAATCGAGGGGCCTTTTTTAATTAGCAACGAGCTATCGATTCGTATATCGTCACGGCCACCACATACAAGAGTAAGTGACACATGTGTTGCAACAGCGCGATTTTTAAATGTAATAAGTGAAACGCGAAGGAAATAAGTGAATCACATGCGTGTTCCGAGTCGCAAGTCGCATCGCTTGAGATTGTAAGCGAGGCGTTTAGTCCTTCGTCAATCTTTACGAGTATTCAGAAGCCCGAGAAATACAAAATATAAAACACGGAATATTCATGATCACGAGGTACCATAAAATCGGATTACAACTTCCGAGGGCAAGGCCAAGTCTCTGGACCGTGGCCTCGCCGCCCTAAGGCCAATTTTTTCGCCGATGTCAGTGAGTGAGTGATTGGGCCTGATCTAGTTTAAGCTTTTATCTATATTAAGTTATCGAACTTACAACTTCACAGACTGCGTATCTTGCGTCTGTTCTTTGTAAGTAAAAGTGAATTTCTTCATTTCGTTTTTTTGGTTATTTAGTTTGAAAGTCGAAACTATGCTGTTGGAGAATTTATTCCCTACTGTTCGTGATTTTGTAAAAAATCTTTTAAATTACGAAATAATAAAGACATTCCCAATTTCCCATATTTTGTCATGTCGTAAAACCGAGAGAAGGGAATCACTAGAGATCCGATGGTTGTAGTTAGTACAAGAGTGGTGAAGATAGCAGTGGCGAAGATTCCATACAATTCGATTCCTACCGGATTCCCTTTGAAAAATGGCACAGTCAGTATTCTATACAACATTATTTTTAGTATATGCGAAACCTGAATATAGTTTGTTCAAAATAAGTAACTGAATCGATTCCAATAATTTTTAAACCATGTTATATTTTGTCCCAAAAATATTTTAAAAAAGCTACAAGTTCGACACCGAGCGACACTAAGTACCTATCGCAATCATTTAGGTACCTACTGCCAAATTATTATTATCAATGAGCTCAAGACGACGCTGGAGGCGCGCGCGCGTGGTAACCACGTTTTTATGCGGACAACCAGGTAACAGAACAAGCTTATAACTTTGTGATTTTTCACGATACAGTTTTGAAATTTTGTACATAAAAATACTAGACACGTGTTTCAAGTTTCGCATAAACTAAAACTAATGCGTGCGCGCCTGCAGCGTCGTCTTGACATGATTATAGGGTTGACCGAAAACATTGTCAGCATAGCAACTATAACTACTACGATGCATATTCCAGGAAAGCTTGATTATTATGACATTACTAATTTAAGTTATCGACACATGCTTTTATTTTAAACTAACTGTTGCCAGTGATTTAGTTCGCGTGTAAATTTTGATGTACAGTATGTGTGAGAAAAAAAAGATGGCCTATTAACTTTCCCAAGATATAATCTATCTCCTTGTCAAATTCCCGATCATCATAAAAAACACAGGCAGGCAATCTATTTCATCACCACTGAGTGACGGCTCTCAAAAAAGATAACTTAGTTGCAAATAAAAAATTTGTGACAACCAACAAGAGAAAGTGTGTCCTAGCAGTGAAAAAGCACTACAGCATATAGTACAAAAAGTACAGCGCCATTCATGCCACAAATAAAGAACTCGTATCAAACACTGTTTCAAGCTGTCACTTACGGGATATCTTCAGTGATTGTCCATAATTCGTGATTGATTGTTCGTTCGTGTTTGTTTATTTGTTTTTTGTTCGGGTTTTTTAATTTTATAATTTTTTTTTTTGGTTGGGGAGCTCAAAATTATGAACAATCACGAAGATATCCCGTAAGTGACAAGATAATCACGAAGATATCCCGTAAGTGACAATATAAGTTTAACTTATATCAAATTCCTTACTGTTTACAGTTCTCCGCGACTTGAAGAATATGTAGAAAAACCCAAGAACAAGTTCCGGGCAGTAACCCACCAGACTCAACACCCGTCTGGTCGGAGGATCCCCCCTTTTGTATAGGGGATGAAGAACTTTACACCCTGTTCATCATAATTATGGTAATCTTAAAAATTGGGGGAGGCCTATGTCTAGCAGTGGACGTCTTTCGGCTGAAATAATGATGACGATGATGATCTTAAAAATCAAACTCTTCAGATTTGATTTACCAGCAGCGTGGCAGCGCCTCCATAGGAGGCCAACTTACACTAGCCATGAACATGTAAGCAAATTGTGTCGACAAAAGTAATTATTATAACACGTATTAATTAACACATTATTTATTCAACTTCGCGTGATTTAAAGTATCAAATCGTTTTATCAATGTTCGTGCCATTGTTAGTCCATTACAATTAATGTTGAAGCTTTCAAAGAAAACTTTGGCCATAATTCGTTTATATTAATTTCTTTTGATTACTGTTAATGAGTCCGCCATTTTGCTGTTACGAAAATTGTAGTACAAAGAGGACGGTAATGGGTCTATTATAATTTTCAGATGGTAATGTAAAATTTCCAGGATGGGTCAGGACAGGTGGGCCAGAATCGTCACACAGTGGGTGCCTAAAGACGGTCGTCGTCACCGAGGCAGGCCCAAGAAACGCTGGCGTGACGATTTGGACTCGTTTCTGACTGATTGGCCAGAGGAGGCAGAACACTGGGAGTGTTGGAAAGGAATGGGGGAGGCATTTGCCCAGCAGTGGGACAGAATAGGTTAATAAAAAATAAAAAAATGTAAAATGTAAAAAAGTCTAGTGGTCGCAATCGCGACTGCTGAGCATGAGGTCCTGGGTCCGATTACCGGTAATCCAACCGGTCGGGCAAGTTGTTATTGGGTTTTTCCATCAGGAATTTCTCAGCTGCAGCCACGGAGTCTGGATTTGTGCCCGGTTGATGTCAATAGGCTCACCCCTTATTTATTACAATTGAACTTAAACATAACTGGTGAAATGTGGGTGTACTATTAAGTATACCTCTGCCTAACCATTCGGGAATAACAGGTGTGATGTTATGTTATGTTTCTGTCGAATAAATTCCAACCACATGGGCGTAGCCACATTCAATAGCTAGTATTAATGTTCTCGACACTATCTGCTTACTCCTTTAGGGAATAGAACCGTGATGTCATGTAGTTCCACACCAACTCTTTCCTAGCTATAGACCGACCGCTTTAATGAGTCCTCTGCCTTGCCCCATCAAAGGCACAATAAGCGTCCACAAAGTCCTAACAATATCCCACAGGTTGTTTGCTTTAATAACCATAATCCACGTAAGGATTACGATACGAATTGAACCAATTATGTGATCAACCTTCAGAATATATCATTTAAATTGATACCTTCGCGAGGACTCCTAAAGCGGTCGGTCTATAGGCCAATAGCGCAGAATTTCCGCTGAAACTTTTCTAGCAAAGTTCCCATACATGATGTTATCATTCAATTTGCTTCTCATAGATAAGT
Organism: Noctua fimbriata; assembly: GCA_905163415.1. Classification (NCBI taxonomy): domain Eukaryota; kingdom Metazoa; phylum Arthropoda; class Insecta; order Lepidoptera; family Noctuidae; genus Noctua; species Noctua fimbriata. Next base: position 5,578,806 of record LR990945.1, read on the forward strand.
TTCCTCTTGATATTGAAACTAGCTCTAAGATATAAGTTAAAGTTTTGCTGTGTGAGACGTAGAAGCTATTGTTTTACCTTCCTTCCAGAGAACTGAGTAGTCAGGAAGTTTTTTGGCGTTTATTGCTACGTTAGGCCTCGGTCACTAACTCGGACGACGCGACCTGCAACGAGATTCGTTTTAAGGTGGAAGCGCCAGGGCAGCTCGCGTGAGGGAAAGAGCCTCACGTCCCAGCCGCCGCGGGAGACGCCCTGGGCGTCGGGCGTCACGTGGTGTCCCCCGGCCACCATAGGCGCGGGCCTGTGGACGGCGAGTTATGGGCTAGCTCGCCGTCCGGCCGTCTTATGACGATGGGCGCGTTCGTGTTCCACGCGCGCCTCAAATAGATGTCAGCAACCACGTAGGGGTCCGCACGGGCCGATGCCTGCCAGGGCTGCGGGACTGTTCGAAAGAGATACCGCGGCCCTGGAACACAAAGGGCAAAGAAGGAACATGGATGGGTTTTAGTCAGTACAAGTCTGACACTCCCTTCCGCTCCGCCCAGATTTTATGAAAAAGTCGTTCAATTGGATTCAATGAACTTAGAGGGTTGTATTGATTATACCTTCTAATCGTGGCATCACTTTGGGCCTTATCAGAATACCAGCGCTGTGACTTTTTTTTTTTAATGTTGCCACACCATACTGAGATAGGGACCTTTTGGCCGCGTACAGAACCAATTTAATTTGTTTTATCTTTATCTTATGTTTACTTTTTCATATAATTTTTGTATTATTGTAATCCCATCCATTTTTTCTTTCTGTTTTGTCCTGTGTGAGTCTAATAAATACTTTTTCTTTCTTTCTTTCTTTTTTTTCTTTAATCAACCTACAACTCGACACTGACCTGCAAATTGCAAAAAAAAGTAAGAAACTGTGAATTTCGCGGGCTACCAGGTACTTCCCCCTTAAGATGGCGTCCTAGTGGCTTCCTTTCATTTCGACTTTACATCCATAATATTATTATTTTTGGGCCCAATAAAGGGCTATGTTTATTGTGCCATCAGAGGCGTTTTTTAGATCGTCAAGGGTGCAGGAGAATCTCAATATTCCACCAGCATACCTATTCACAAACGCTTCGATTCGATTTCGATTCGCAAAGTCATATGTCTATCTCGCGCGCTTTCGTAATGCCAGAAAAAGATAGACATACGACTTGTCGAATCGAAATTGAATCGAAGCGTTTGTGAATAGCTAGAATAGCGTGAGACACATCTGTATGATCTGGGGCGCCGCCGAATATGACGTGAGGCAACACACGTGCAGATTTCATGCCTGGTCACTATCAATCGGAATTCGTGTAAGATTCTGAAGATTATATTCCCACTACCCGGATTAATAATATCTAAACGATTGTTTCGTTTTAGGAGTTTCCTTCAAAAATGGTTTTCACTATGTTCTTCTTCAGCTAAAAGGACAGACGACCATGAAAAGTTGGTGAGGACCGTATATGGGAAGTGGAGGACAGGGTATTGTGGCGGACCTTGGGAGACGCCTATGCCCAGCAGTGGATGGATGATCACCAATTACATACCGAGTTTCCACCATGCCTCGGAAAGCACGTTAAGCCGTTGGTCCCGGCTGTAATTTGAAGGCCTTTGACAGTCGTTCCGGGTACACGGGACGACAGACACGGGACGGACGTCCCAACGTACGTGTCGTACGGGACAACCAGTCTTACCAAGGAGTATCGTATTACCCAGTACCAACTGGGTGTGGAGGTCAGACAGACAGTCGCTCCATGTAAAATACTGCTATTCAGATCCCAACATAGTTAGGAAAAGGCGAGGTTTCGCGTTATTGAATTAATAATTTAAATTTGGATCTAGATATGGCCCGCCCACCTGAGCGTCTTGAGCTAATATTATACATTAAAAATAACATGCCATTCTTGATATATTTCTCCGCTCATATTTGAACTATTATTCAACTAAAATAACACGAAGCTTCTATTTATACTGAAACAACATACCGAAATGTACCGCGGCTATAAGAATAAGAAGTACTAGGTATGTATGTATGTATAAGTGGAATATTCCGCTTTGAAAAATCCAATATCTTACAGATTCATTACATCTGCGCTTTTCCGGAATCCTATATTCTTTAAGTGTTTTCAATTTCGTATTATTTTGTGTACCTACTTACGTATGTATTTGTGTGTATTGGGATATTTTAATATTGTATTTTTCGTGTGGCTGGGTCTTGGGTGTAGTGGTCGAGAGTTTTTGTGCTGGGCATGAGGTTTGGTCAGGTCGTAGTTGGTAGCAACTGAATGAGAGTTGCTGAAAATCGAGTTGAATGACGTGCGATTAAGGAGGCCTATGTTCAGCAGTGGACTGCTATAGGCTGATGAGGTCTTGGATTCGATTCTCAGTTAAGGTAAAGTGTTATAAGAGTTTTTTTACAATAACTTCTCAGTAGCAGCGCGAAGGCTAGATTTGTGCCCGGTTGATGTCAATAGGCTCGTCCCCTATTACATGGAACTTAAACATAAATGTGTGCGAGTTCTATGATACAATTATTGGGAAAGCAGGCATGTTATTAAGTCCATCGCCTTACATAGGCTTGCGTTTGGCCGCAACTCGTCTGTTGTGAAGCGATGACGCGGCCTAGGGTGGAGTACGCTTGCCTGGAAGAAACCGATTCACTCGAACTTTGAACAGATCTAGATTATAATGATCGGGAAACAGAGAAGCCGGCAGTGATGTCCACAGACTGGCGGTTCGCACATTACATGTGGAAGGAAAGCGCTTTGTTCGGGTCTGTGGGACTTCAACCATATAACATAAAGTTAATTATTCATAAAGCTGCTTATACAACATTATTTTTAGTATATGCGAAACCTGAATATAGTTTGTTCGGAATAAGTAATTGAATCGATTCCAATCATTTTTAAACCATGTTATATTTTGCCCCAAAAATTAAAAAAAAAAGTTACAAGTTGAACACCGAGCGACATTATTATCGCAATAATTTAGGTACCTACTGCCAAATTATTATTATCAATAAGCTCAAGACGACGCGGCGACGCTCGAGGCGCGCGCGCGGTTGCGCCGCGTGGTGACCACGTTTTTGTGTGGACAGCCAGGTAACAGAAAAAGCTTATAACTTTGTGATTTTTCATGATACAGTTTCCAAAACAAAGATTCTTTACATAAAAATACTAGACACGTGTTTCAGGTTTCGCATAGACTAAAACTAATGTTGTATATTTTTTAATGTTTTTATATTTTTTTTTGTTGAACAAAATATTTAAAAACTTAATTAGTATGTAAGGAAAATTAATAAACATGACAACATATTATTATAAAATGTGCTAACAATCTCATTAAGCTGATTCGAAATCCATTTTTGCACACGCTCAAAAACAAAAGTCCATCATATGACGTCACTCATCGTCATGAAAACATGACAGTCAATTAATGGATGTATCCAATTTGCGGGAACTGTCCACGAGCAATGCTATACGGTGACACTGTCTAGTACAGTGTCATCAGCTTTTGATTTACGATTTTTATTATAAACTAGCGAGCCACCCCGGCTTCACACGGGAGCATAATATGCCTACATTTTTTTGAACTGCTTCATTGGTCGACTGGTTGCAAGCGTGACTGCTGAGCATGAGGTCCTGGGTTCGATTCCCGGATCGGTCAAGTCGGCGCTGTCGTTACAAGCAGTCAGCGGCCCGAAAGTCTGACAACCAGTCTTATTAAGAGGTATTGTATTACCCAGTACTAATTGCGTTGTGTTTGTCAGATAGGCAGTCGCTCCATATAAAATACTGGTATACAGCTGCAACCGGTTAGACTGGAAGCTAACCCCAACATAGTTTGGAAAAAGGTAGATAGATGATGATAGTTATTGTAAAAAAAAAACATTGACCACAAGAACGATTTATAAACCGAAAGCTGAGCAAAACACTGGTGCGGATTTTCAAAACGAGGCATTTTTACACAAATCATATAGGTACACTTACACACAGCGATTGCAAGAACCTCGGAAATAAAATAACGTTAGGGAATCAAACGAGTACGGCGCGCATCTTGACGGCTATAACTGCGCTGGAAATCGATTGTCAGTTGTTACTAGTACCAGTGCTGTACGCGGAACGGATTATTTATGAAGCCGTTGGAAATATTTTACTGCTTCGAAATATTCCCTGGTGTATGAAGTCAGTGCTCGTATACACTAATATCATAGAAGTAAAATTTGTTTGTAAGTTTGTTAGTTTGTATGTAGGGGGTAATCTCCGAAACTAATGATCCAATTCTAAAAAATCTTTTAGTGACAGAAAGCTACATTATTCGTGGGTGCTATAGGCTATAAATTATATTTATATCATGAATATTTGCCGAGCTATCATAAGTGGCTAAATAAAAATAGTCACACGGGTTTGTTTGGGAGTTACATATTTATATTTCAATATAAATTTAATACTTTTTTATATTAATACATTTGCTTTTTTAATGGTAATAAATGCCTAAGTGAAATGAAATGTAGGTTGGACTTATATTCTTAATATTGAAATGTAGGTTGCGTTTTACATAATTATATCCGATTTTTGAATCGGATATAAGAGCATATTTTTACCTAAAACAAAACTAATCTCATTTTCTTATTCTTTTTCTTAGATATCTTAACATTGAACTAGGGCAGCGATACGATAAAAAAAATCATTGACTACAAGACCTTGATAAAAACTTGGTGTATCGCAAAGTGAGAAAAACGTGGGCGTCTATTGTCAAACTTTTCTCGAAAACCTTTTCGCACAATAAAAACTTAGTCAAAGACGAACTTAGGAAAGTCTTAAGACTTAACAAAAAAAAAGTAACGAACGGTATCCAGGAAATCTAACAAGAAGTTAAAGAACCCCCATATCTTTTACCGTCCTAATTTTGTAAGCGATGAAAAAAAGGTTAAAGGTGACGAAACTAATGTAAAGTACAAGATTATCTCACTTAACAATTCAAATCGTATAAGTAAGAAACTATCCTTAGGATTTATTTTGTCCCAAGCCGTGTGCCAGATGGGATTTCCCATTACTAGCTTCTGCTCGCGGCTTCGCCCGCGTGGAGTTCGGTAATTGTCTCACGGGATCGTACTACCGGGATAAATAATAAGTATCCTATGTGTTAATCCAGGTTATAAACTATCTGTGTGCCAAATTTCATCCAAATCCGTTCAGAAGTTTTCGCGTGAAAGAGTAACAAACATCCATCCACACAAACTTTCGCATTTATAATATTAGTGATTTATTTTCAATAAATATCTAGACTGATGTTCTTATTCAGTCTGTAGTGCCTACACAGTACCGTGTAGATAATATTAATACCAAAACTAACATACTCATAATGAGTTCCTGGTAACATATAACTTCTATTCAGAGTACACTGCGTAGGTGTTATATTATAATTAATTACTTAGCTACACACACCAAAGTAATTAACACCACAGCCTAACATATATCTTTGAGAATCTGCCACACATGTGACAGTAGCCCAATAATCTCATGTGGTACTGACTTAGTCTGTCACTGTGGACAAATATTGGTTCCAATGGTAAACAATGGTGGAATCCCGAAGGAAATAAGGGGGATTTGATGTAACACGGGTGAGGGCAGGTGATTGGCTACCATACATTGGATGTAAAAATCCCATCAAATATAAATATTGATCAATTATTGGATGTTGCGTGTGGAATACTAAGCTCGTTCAATCGCTGTCATGATCATCTTCCTGCCCTTGTCCTATGTTACCTGGGGTTGGTGCATCATGTTTTTTCTTCCATTCTCCTCTGTCAACCGTCACGCTATAATTTACTCCTTTTTCTTTCATATCAATATTCACACAATCCTTGGTTTCCTATCTCTCTCCATTCATGACTCTTTTAGTCACATGCAATTCGTCCCTCCTTGAACGTTAAGCCGTTGGTCCTGGGTGTCATTTGTAGATCTTGGACTGTCGTTAGGTAGTCAGTGGCCCAAAAAAAGTCTGACAACCAGTCTTACCAATGGGTATCCCCAGTACTAACTGGGTTGTGGAGGTCAGATAGGCAGTCGCTCCATGTAAAATACAGGTATTCAGCTGCATCCGGCTAGACTGGAAACCGACCCTAACATAGTTGAGTAAAGGCTAGGCAGATGATGAATTCGTCCCTCCTCATCACATGTCCATACCAAAAACAGTGATGAGTAGTTCAATCGCTGTGGTATGCAATTAAGCAATGATGAAACAAAGGAGACCTGGGATGTAAAGCCCAGACTTCACTTAGCGGAGACGAGCGAGCGTAGACGAGCGAGCGGAGGAGACAAGATTCTACCAACCCCAGGGGAGACGTCACACGCGATGGGGATTTCAAACAATGTGATTGCCTGATATCCCGCACGTCTCCTCACCACTCCAATAGTCTCCACTTTGATGAAATCTGGGCTAAAAGATACGTTTTATTTTGACGACCCGCGCAACTTCGCCTGCGTTTGGATTTTTCCCCGTTTTTGCAATATTTTTCATGAATGCTCCGCTTCTATTGGTCGTGATGTTATATAGCCTATAGCCTTCCTCGATAAATGGGCTATCCAACACTAAAAGAATTTTTCAAATCGAACCAGTAGTTCCTGAGATTAGCGCGTTCAAGCAAACAAACAAACAAACAAACTCTTCAGCTTTATAATATTAGTATAGATAAATTGTATTCTTTACGTTGTTGACTAGACAAATTCTTCAAACCTACGAAGTACCTAATGCATTAGGAATTTTCTTTGTTATCCTTCAGTTTGTCATTGAAACTAGCTACTAATGATTATAATTCTGTCAGTATGTACGTGTTACGGACGCGAATCATATTTTCATTAACATACAACTTGACACTGCCCTGAAAATTGCAAAAAACCTAAGAAAATTTGAAATTCGCGGAGTACACTGGCGCTTTGTTAATTACTTTGCATACGATTTGTATAGAATCAAGTTTATATAACTAAACAGACAGACGTGCTGCTGGGGAGTTTGTTCCACCACTTCTTCTTCCCAGCTAAAGCACTAGGAAGTGGTGACGGGCGGGCATTTTTGGGGGACTGTCTTATGTAACTTTGACGTTCGAAAAGTGCTGATTTTCAGCCTAGTTTGAATAAATGACTTTTGATTTTGATTTTGATTTTGCTTTCTCCTTAAGGACCTCTGATTTACGCAGGCTTCTTTTGTTGGACTAGGCCCTAAGTCTATGTTGACTGCTTATTTTTCTCGGCTTTAACTAGGTACCAGTAGCGAAGGGTCAATTTTGTAAGAGGTAAGCCGGAGTACAATAATGTGATTATATTATTTGTCTATAGAATACTGACTGTGCCATTTTTCAAAGGCAAGCGGGTAGGAATCGAGTTGTATGGAACCTTCGCCACTGCTAGGTACGTAAGTTCCTGTTTTGTAAAAACACATTGCGCGCCGCTCTAATCGATCCACCACTACTATTTTAGGCTTATCGGCTACAAAAGTCATGTCTAAATGTGGTATTGCTATTTTTGAGTATTGAATCGGGTACATACCTGTGGTACGTCAATTCCGATTCCACAAGGCTGTGTTTTAGATCAAGTTGCTAGTGGATAATCTTGGCGTGTCGAGGGCAAACTAAATTGAATCGGCCCAGCCACGTTTTTGGCATCTTCAGTAGCCTCCATTAGTTCATGTAATGTACAAACAACAGTACACGCAGGACACGATATTAAGTGCCCCATCGTTTGTGGAACAGCACCACATTTACACTCCAGAGCAGAGTTATCAATAAAACATCACCTGAGCAGATTATCTTTGCTTCAGCCGAGCTGGGTCCGAGGACTCTTTAAATAGGAGTTCCCGTTCAGGCAGAACATTCTAAGGCTATTAGGTTGTAATCATTATACTTATTGACAACGTTGATTTGACTGCCTCTTTAGTCTAGTGGTCGCAAGAGCGACTGCTGAGCATGAGGTCTTTTGTTCGATGCCTTGATCGGGCAAAATGATATTGGATTTTTCTATCAGGAATTTCTCAGTAGCAGCCACGGATTCTGGATTCGTGCCCGATTGATGGGAATAGGCTCGCCCCCTATTACATGGGATTTAAACATAACTGGCGAAATGTGGGTGTACTATTAGGTACACTAGCTTAGCCCTTCAGGGATTACAGGCGTAATGTTACTTACGACGTTGAATTACAAGAAACATCATTACAGTATCATTTATTTCTTTGAATAGTATTTTTGTTTCGGATATTGAGTATCCAATTTTGTAACGACATCTACGTTTCAGAATTCTAAGAATGCGAGCCTCCCACATAAGATAAATCTTTGATGAACATAAAGGTTGTCCTTCTCTTCCAGAAATAGGTGTATTTACTGGCCGTATTTTTATAACACATGAATAAAATCCATTTACTCAACACACATTCATTCATTAGGTCATGTCTCGGATCTTTCAAATCGTTGTTTCCTATTGATGTTATTGGCACTTCAACAAATATCAACTTTGTGGTAGTGTAAATTAAATTGTTTTTGATTGACTTATACTTTTGAGAAACTTTTATGTTTTTATATCTATACTAATATTATAAAGCTGAAGAGTTTGTTTGTTTGTTTGCTTGAACGCGCTAATCTCAGGAACTACTGGTTCGAATTGAAAAATTATTTTTGTGTTGGATAGTCCATTTATCGAGGAAGGCTATAGGCTATATAACATCACGCTATGACCCTTAAGGGCTGAGCAGCGGGTGACACCGCGGGGAACAGCTAGTTATAAAATATTTTTCTAAATCCTTATATTAATTTGTTTACATATTTAAAAACGAAACGATGGATGGACAGTGTGAAGGATGATATGGCAAGAAAGGAGGTGTCTGATGAGATGACGAGTAATAGAGAAGTATTGAAGAAGAAGACATGCTGCGCCGACCCCAAATGAATTGGGATAAGGGCAAGAGAATGATAATGCTATTTTGAAAACGAAATTGCGAACACATATTACACTGCGGACAAAACCATACACAGCACAGCAGACAGCAGTGACAGCCTACTGGTGTGACCGTTGGACTGTCAAGTCATAGGTCTCGAGTTCGAACCCAAGGCACACACCTCTGATTTTTCGGATTCATGTCCGTATTGTAAAATTATCTCTTGCTTCGGTGAGGGAAAACATCGTGAGCAAACCAGCATGCCGGAGAGATATATCTTGACGGCTTGTTAAGCCAAGTCAGAGGCCCATGGGCGGCATAAAAACTCTGACACCAGGTTAGGCACTAACCACACGATAAAGAAGAAGAAACATAAACTGGCAGAATCTCAACACTTTTCTTGTCCCGTGATATTTATAGCTCGACGTTTCACCTGAACATATGGTGAGCAATAAAAACTGCACAGAGTTCACTTTTTACTTTACTCTGAGCGTTTGCAGCGATATTCTAAGAACCGGCATCGGGGACATCTGTGCCCATTAATTTATGGGGACAGTTGAGTAGATATATGTTATTAAAACGAACTAATAATGGGCTGTACTGCTGACTAGTAAATTGTTACTATAGACACTTTTAACGTACACATCTTGCTACATCGTTCTCACATAATGTACCATCTCAACATAAATGATGTAACCAAGTTATTGTAAAAGTATTCTGATTTAAAAGAGTGTCCATGGAGTTTCTTGCCCGTTCTTCTCCATAGAGATATACGTTAGGGAATGGGCAACTACAGTACTTTCACAGTTTTTATGCCTTGTGACTGGGACTGTAGCTATTTTTCATGTTGTCTTTGTTTCGACAATTCAAAAGTGCCTGTAACTGGCCTATTTGAAATAAATGCTTTGATTTTGATTTTGATTTTGCTGGTGTTGCGTGTAAAGATAGGTAAAATCTTGTATGTCTTTTTAGTGACGATGTTGGGAAACCAAGTCCATGATTGAATTCTTAGAATTGAGCGATCGATAAAAGCACTGTTGTATGTTGAATTTTAGTCTTCTAGGATTTATGTTACAAAAAGGGTTCAATATCATCATCTGTTGAGCCATTTCCAAACTATGTACGGAACGGCTTCCATTCTTACCGGATTCAGCTGAATACCAGTATTTTACATGGAGCGACTGCCTATCTTACCTCCACAGCCCGGTTAGTATTGGGTAATGCGCTGTCGGGCCACTACCTGTAACGACTGTCAAAGATGTAAAAATGACAGCCGGGACCAGCTTAACGTGCTTTCCGAGGAACGGAAGAAACTCCGTATGTAATGGGTGGTCACCTATCCACGGACCAAACTAGGCAAGCGCAGCTTAACCTCAAGATCGACCCGAGTGGCTGTGATTATTTAGCCACGAGCTCATCAAAAGTTTTATAAAGTTTGTCTAACTTGGACACTACATTTGAAAGGAGATCTCGTCAAAGACATCACTCCATAGTATAAAACAAAGTCGCTTCCCGCTGTCTGTCTGTCCCTATGTATGCTTAGATCTTTAAAACTACGCAACGGATTTTGATGCGGTTTGTTTTAATAGACAGAGTGATTCAAGAGGAGGGTTTATAAATGTATACAACATTATTTTTAGTATATGCGAAACCTGAATATAGTTTGTTCAGAATAAGTAACTGAATCGATTCCAATAATTTTTAAACCATGTTATATTTTTTCCCAATAATATTAAAAAAAAACGTTAAAAGTTGTATACCCAGTGACTTTGAGTACCTATCGCAATAATTTAGGTACCTACTGTCAAATTATTATCATCAATGAGCTCAAGACGACGCTGGAAGCGCGTGCTGCGTGGTGACCTCGTTTTCGTGCGGACAACTAGGTAACAACAACTTTGTGATTTTTCATGATATGAAATTTTGTACACAGATTCTCTGTGTACAAAATTTCAAAACTGTATCATACTGATACACGTGTATTTACATAAAAAACACGTGTATCAGGTTTCGCATATACTAAAACTAATGTTGTATATTGCACCCGTGCGAAGTCAGGGCGGGTCGCTAGTAAGTGCTAAACTAACTCCGTTTCTTTTATGAAAAACCCGTCTTCAGATTTAATATTTACTTCTAAAGGAAAGGGCATTAATTCCAGCAACAGTTTCAACCAAAAGACTACAATTCTTAGAAACATACTAAATAAGACTTTCAAGAATTTCGTTGTCAATATTCAAAATTAAATAAGTTTTGTTGCTCGCTGCACTTCTGCTGAAGTTTCAACATCTGCAGTTAATAATCATCTCTATTTGCATTTAACTGGGTCTATTTTTCTTTGCAGTTACTTCTTTTTGATGTCCAAGTCAGTTATGTGGACGATCGAAAATGAAATGGTCGACAATATTACTTCAAATGTGCTGGTTGACGTTTTGTATTTACTTTAATATTTATTTGTATAGTTTTTTTCTGCGACATCACCCGCGTAAAAATGTATGTCTTACATACGACACTTTATAACACGTCAGTATAAGCATTATAACTTGCTTTGGTGAAGGAAGACATTGTGAGGAAACCAGCATGCCTGAGAGATATTTCTCGACAGCATTTAAAACCAAAGCAGAGGCCCATGGGCGCTTAAAATTGTCTCCGATTTCCAAAACTCATAGTACGGTCTACCTGTTTGCCAAATTCCATCAAAATTCGTACAACAGTTTCAGGGTGTTTAGGTAATATAGACAGACAAAGTTTTCATTTATAATATAAGGATGAACTACTGTATGAGCTGCCATCAAAATTGATAGTAAAATACGCCATTTGCTTTTATGAGCGCAATTAACTTGAAACGGAATTTAATGTTGCTGCATTTTGTTTGTGGTTGTAAGTAGTTTTGTCATTATGTTGAAGTATGTATCACGCACGCGCACACAGTTTCACAAAGACATACAACTACAGTTACACAATGAGCTGCTAATTAGTTTGTGAGTCATTTACTGTTAATTTTTCTTCTTAAATTTAATTTTTAGTCACTTTTTGTAATAATTTGTGCAATAGTCTCAATATTGTTAATAATTAAGGGAAAGAGCGAGATAGCCCCAACACAACTATTATCAATAACTTCTGCCAGGGCTGCGGGACTGTTCGAAATAGATACCGCGGCCCAGGAACACAAAGGGCAAAGAAGGAACATGGATGGGTTTTAGTCAGTACAAGTCTGACACTCCCTTCCGCTCCGCCCAGAGCGGGGGGAGGGGGGGTCATTTGATAATTAAACATCCGAGAAAAAAAAGTATTTTCAATTACTTAGGGACAAATAAACATTTTTCCTTTACTTTATGTATGGTATTTTCTAATATATTACGAAATACTTGAAAGGGATGCTTACATGCTCTTGTTTTTCACATTCCAGGTTACAAGCGCAGTGGAGTCATTTCAATTGTTATTTTTCATGAATTGAAAAATAACAATTGAAATGACTCGAAGTTTTAAAATTTTTATAGTTGCTTGTTCTACTTCTTCTGTACCGATGGTACGTCTAATCAAATTATTTGGGTCTAGAAGGTGGTCAATTTTATCGTTTTTAAGTGACACTTAGGTCACTCCAATAAGTCGGCCATCGTCTGTTTGGAAACTACACATTCATCATCATCATCTTCCTGCCGTTGTCCCATGTTACTTGGGGTCGTCGCAACACGTATTTTTCTTCCATTATCTCCTGTCAATCGTCACGCTCTCATTTACTCCTTTTTCCTTCATATCATTCCTCACACAATCCATCCATCTTTTCTTTGGTCTTCCTTATTCCTCTTCATTTATCAAAATTTATATTCATCACATATCTTATCATCACGTTGAGTGATAAATTGATGGTGTTAGTAGTTCGATATAACAATATTTCTATTTCGTCAAAAATAAGGTGTATTCCCATTGGCCCCCCGTATTTTTGCAAAATGCATACTACTTTGGGCTCATGCCAGCTTGGTACTTTTTGGGGAAGATATGTGTCATATTATATGTCTCAACAACATAACAAGACCGTGATCAGAGCTGTCGTGCTGTGTGGATCGGAATGTTTATTAATTGCCACTGACATCTTTAAGGTTTGTTTCATTCCTTCATTTGGCGTGTGGCGTCAAAGAAATGACGGTTTTGATTTTTGCCGTTGGCCCCACCAGTACGGCTATGGCAGTGGGGCCAGTGGGAATATACAAAAAATAATATTTTTGGTATTCAAAAGGTTTGTTGCATCTTTAAATGACAAGCGAAGCATCACCAAAACGTTGTTTACGGAAACAATAATATATTTACTGATTTGGACTTATTAAAAGTCACTGTTTATTGTTAAACAATTTACTTGTATTGGTCCAACTAACTAAATACTCAAGACCAGAGGACGACAAATAGATTGGTAGGTTAACATTGGCACAAGCCCAAAAACGATAGCAGGGGCAGGATATCCTCTATGGCTGCTATAAAAAACCAAGATGGATACTTAAAATCACTGATATAGAACATAATTTATAAGCCCATAACGCCCAAAAGGAAAACAATTACGTTGTTATAAAATAATAAGTTAGGAATCTGAACTCGGAATAGTTTATTAATTCCAAGGCTCAAGAATGCAAAACAATCATAAAGTTGCTCTGTATCTCATTATAAAGATATTTTAATATTGATAAACTTTTCAGCTCGAACCTCGAACTTTGAACCATTTTATTGACCAAAGTATGCTTTACTTTGGTCAATAAAATACAGAAATACTTTTTATATTCACATTCCTTTGGTTTGATATTTTGGAAACAGCTGGTAAAAAAATATTTGGACGATGTATTTTTCTTCACTAGGAGCGGGTCAATTCATCTCTGTCAGTAATGGTCACTATATTTCAGGAACCGTTGATTTATTTCAACGCGATGTAGTATTTATATATTTATTAATATCAGGAACTGAAATAAAAAATTACTTCTGTACTTGAATTTATTTCCATTCTAGAAATATGTGACGGTATCCGCATTACGAATTGATGTATTGGATTTGGTAAAAAGCTCGTGTCTAAATAATAACAGCCGCTCGGGTCGATCTTCAAGGTTAAGTCGCGCTTGCCTAAATTGGTCCGTGGATGGGTGACCACCCATTACATACCGCGTTACTTCCGTACCTTGGAAAGGACGATAAGCCGTTGTTGGTTCCGGCTGTCAATTGTAGATCTTTAACAGTCGTTTAGCAGTCAGTGGCCCGACATTTTGACAACCAGTCTTACCAACAGGTATCGTATTACCTAGAACTAACTGGGTTGAGGAGGTCAGATAGTCAGTCGCTCCATGTAAAATACTGGTATTCAGGTTGCGCCCGATTAGACTGGAAGCCGACCCCAACATAGTTGGGAAAAGGCTAGGAAGATGATGATGATGATGATGTATTGGATTTGTTAATTGTTTTCCGGTTTCACGAAAAACATATTTTATGAATTCCAGGGACTTATAGGGAATAGTTATGGAAATCTGTCTCGTCATTGGTTTTGTAATGCCAAATACTTCAACATCCTTCAAGGTGCTGTATATTACTCAGCTTGGTTTATGCAACTTTCGTCGGATGAAATACTGCACACCACACGCACTGTACTAAAACAAGCATTTAATTGGCAACCCCATGTGTTATAAACTAAACCGTTTAATGTCAACATGTTTCCAACAAAATAAATAAAAATACAAAACATAAGACTGCCATCTGAAATTCAATCTTACAAACTGTGAAGACAAAGTTGAATTTACGCCACTGCTGATATTTAAAACGATTCATTGACTCCCCGTATTAGCAAACGAATTTATGACTTGAAAAATCGTTTGGCACTTAAGCTATTTAAAGTATTATTTGAAGCCATTAGCGGTGAATGTTTATAGCTACGTTTTGGGCGTTTTACAAACATAAAAGTGTTTTTTGATGTCCCTGGCTTTGATGTTCAGTTATTTATTAATTTATTTAGGGACATTTTGAGTGTATAATATCACTTCGCTGAATGTTCTGAGTATGTTAACTACTGCTATGAATATTTTCAGCATTTGTCATCGATGTTCCTGTGTCGCAAAGGAATGTTTGCTTGTATGTTCTATATTTGTTACAGCATTCATCTCTGAGTCTGAGATATTGCAAGCAAATATTGTCTCTTTTGATTTAGAAACTATCTTTGATTCCAGGAAATGGTCACTAATTGCTTCGTCATCTAACATGCAGGGAGAATTTACACTCTCTTCGTTTACCGCTATAGAACTGCGGGACACTTCAGACACTTGTGTCGCCATTTGTTTCACTGCACTCGGTGGAAAAATGGAAGGCACAGAGGTGCTCGTAATAAATGTGGTACACTACTTGGTACATAAGAGTGAACCGCAGTGTAATGATGTATATTGTGTGGTGGCACAGTGTTAACCACACTTTACAAGGATGCAGTTTTGTTTTTATTTTTATCGTCTATTATGTTAACATTTTTATTTTGCTTTTTCACTTTGTGTGTGTAGAGCTCGTGGCTAAATAATAACAGCTGTTCGGATCGATCTTTAGGTTAAGCCGTGCTTGCCTAGGTTGGTCTGTGGATGGGTGACCACCCATTACATACCAAGTTTCCTCCGTGCCTCGGAAAGCACGTTAAGGGCATTACATTGCTCGATGACCTTGATGATTTGATCCCTGTACTGGTTTTTGTTGACTTGACCCGCACATTTCGCGAAAATTTCGGTTTTTATTTATTATTTAAAAATATTAAAAGAAATAACAAAAAAAAACAATACAGATTGTTAAGTATATCATTACGTATTTGTTGTTATAAAATTCATGCCGATCTATTCAGCCGTTACAGAGATAATTTACAATTAAGGTTGAAAAAGGACCTATTTTCTACGATTAACCAAAAAAAATTGAGAAGGTTTATTAAAATTTTAAACAATACAATTTATTTGTGATGAACTTAACTATAACATACTTTTTTACCCGGAAAACGCACTAAGGGATTCATCAACAAATTTCTTTGAACATACGCTGTTTTTGGGATTTGAGTCATGTAATGCCCTTAAGCCTTTAGTCCTGGCTGTCATTTGTAGATCTTTGACAGTCGTTACAGGTAGTCAGTGACAAAAAAAGTCTGACAACCAGTCTTACCAAGGAGTATCGTATTACCTAGTACTACAGTTAGTACTAAGTAATACGATACCTCCACAACCCAGTGCTTGTGAAGGTCAGATATACAGATATACTGGTATTCAGCCGCATCCGGTTACACTGGAAGCCGACCCTAACATAGTTGGGAAAAGGCTAAGCAGATGATGATGTGTGTGTAGGTGTTGAATGAAAGTGTCCATGTAGTGAACAAGTAGTGTTTTTAGACATATATTGTTATGATGATGATGATATATGAACACTATACATATTCTTCTATCAGAAGTAAGAATCTACTGAGAAACTCCACGGAATTCTCCAGTTTAATAATCCTTTTAGCCTTTAATGTCCCCACTGCTGGTCACTAGCCTCCTCTCTGTGGAAGGGAGTCCGTCATACCTACTCCATCACGCGGGTCCAGTGCTGGTTGGTGGATGTCGTATCTCTTCGAATGACCTAGATGCCTTAGTCATGCGAGTCGGTCTCTGTTAATATTGGTGCTGAAAAGGAATGGATTAGAAATCATCAAATGATCCCCCCCCCCCCGCTCTGGGCGGAGCGGAAGGGAGTGTCAGACTTCTACTGACTAAAACCCATCCATGTTCCTTCTTTGCCCTTTGTGTTCCAGGCCCACGGTATCTCTTTCGAACAGTCCCGCAGCCCTGGCAGGCATCGGCCCTTACGGACCCCTTCCTTGTTGCTGACATTTCTTTGAAGCGCGAGTGGAACACGAACGCGCCCATCGTCATAAGACGGCCGGACGGCGAGCTAGCCCATAACTCGCCGTCCACAGGCCCGCGCACAGGAACACGAACGCGCCGTCGACACGGCGCATATTGTAAGTTAGGACTGTTTCTATTGGGTCACTCAATTACTGATTTCCATTTCAATTGTGCACAATACATCGCAAAACTAACCTAAAACAGACTGATGCAACCACTAAACTCCCGAAATCAGATAAAATTAGTAGCAATAATACCGTCCCTCATACATACCAACACAACAGGAACGTCGTCGTGACGTGAGGCTGTCCATAAATCACAATTAATCGAAACTTCACGCTCTACGGACGCGTATATGATGATTGATTAGTTCTCGTGTCCCTTGATGTATTTACTGCTACAATTTTTGGGGTGTTAACGAATTATGTGGATCATGGGTGACTGAGGATAAGACGTTTTATGATTTCTTTCGTAACAGAACATAACATCACGCCAGTAATCCACGAAGGGTTAGGCAGAGGTGTACCCACATTTCGCCAGTTCTGTTTAAGCCCCGTGTAATAGGGGGCGAGCCTATGACCGTCACCCGGGTATAAATCCAGACTTCGTGGATGCTACTGAGAAATTCCTGATGGAAAAACCAATAACACTTTGCTAGACCTGGGAATCGAACCAAGGACCTCCTGCTCAGCAGTGGCGCTTGCGATCACTAGACCAACGAGGCAGTCTTTATTTCTTTTATCTGTTTTAAATTTAACCCTGATGATGACGTAGCATGGGAATGCATAAAAAATAACTAGAACTACTTTAGAACTACTTTAGAAGTACGCCATATTAGATTTTGAATGACGTCATTTAGCTAACCATGCATTGTCATCCAAACTAAACATGTAGGCAAAATTTCAGCTCAATCGGAAACCGGGAAGTGGGTCTAATTTAACTTATAAGATTTTGTTACATAGTTACAGTTGAAGCTAATAAAAGAGTGTTTAACAGAGGCTTGTACCACAGTGTAGTCAGTCTGTAGGTAGAGATGACGATTCAGACTGTTTGACTTATGAATGGTTGTCAGTACGTACAGTCGCCATCAGATATATCGTAGCGGGCGAGGTACTCAAATATTTCGGAGCAGCATTACTTTTCAATAAATTCGTTACACTAGATCTGGACAATAACATTAGAACAAGCAATTTGTCATAAATCTAAGAGCAGCGAATTTTCAATGAATTCGGAGCACATTGCTTGTTCTGATGTTATTCACCATTTCTTAGTGTAACGAATTTATTGAAAAGTAATGCTGCTCTGAAATATTTGAGTACCTCGCCCGCTACGATATATCTGATGGCGACTGTACCACGGTATTGTTTTTGTACTTACGACCGTTATCATTGAAATATCAACTTTATTTCCATACTATTAAGTTATATTTTTATTCATCGCCTAAAAATACCTCGGCCTAACATTACTGAGGAACTGTTCATAACTGACTAGTGTTTATGTTTACCTCTGAAAAGTAAGGACCAAAGACTACACATTCTAGAAACTTATCTAAAACATCCCGTAACATGAAACTACATTTTATGTTTTAAATGCTTACATAAAACTGAGAATGCCAGCTCTGAAGTCTCCATTGAGAATAAATGGGGTATAACAGAAAAGAAATGGCCGGGAAGCGGTCACAAAAAGGTAGCAAAAAGCATAAAAAAGTACTGCTAGATGTTTACGTAAATGCTTTTTCATAGGAATGAAGACGAACAAATATATTTTTTATGTCGGTTCCCTGAATCAGCTTTGTTAGCATTTTCTTTGATGATAGTAATGCTTGATAACTAGCTGTGGCAGAAATTAAATGCTATGCAGTATTTTGTTAACGATGCTCTCCAATTTAAATTACTGCTAACTACATACATCCCTGAAGAGTTAGGCAGAGGTGTACCTCTGCCAGGGCTGCGGGACTGTTCGAAAGAGATACCGCGGCCCTGGAACACAAAGGGCAAAGAAGGAACATGGATGGGTTTTAGTCAGTACAAGTCTGACACCCCCTTCCGCTCCGCCCAGAGCGGGGGGGAGGTCATTTGATGATTTCCCACCCAAAAAAAAAAAGAAAAAAGGCAGAGGTGTACCTATTAGTACACCTATATTTATGTTTAAGTCTCATGTAATAGGGGGCGAACCTATGGCCATCAATCGGGTATAAATCCAGATTCCGTGGCTGCTACTAAGAAATTCCTGATAGAAAACCCTAATAACACTTTGCCCGACCCGGGAATCCAACCCAGAACCTCATGCTCAGCAGTCCCGCTTGCGACCACTAGTGTCAGGTGTATTGATTAAAAAATGATTCGCGATCGTAACAAATATTTAATTACTGAGTTAGAATCATTAAAATCATCTATACAACCGTTAAAATCATTTTCAATCCCATTGAAATACTTTTTCATGAAAAAGTCATTCAATGGGATTAACTTACTTGTCTTTCTAAAAAGATTGTAAAATATCCTTGCTTTGTATAGATTCCATAATTATGTTAGTATTATATAATTGCATATCACATGTGTGAGTACTATGTACTGTAAGGCTACAATTTACATTGTGTTATCTTTCATTGACTTTTATGTGCCTTGGTGGATGAGAGAATGTCATGCTCACTCAAATGTCTCGCTGATGGTGGCGGGTGTGTTGGGTCATTTAGTTCCCTTCAATATGGTTGAGTTGAATGGCGCTGATCCATGCGTCATGTTCGTGAATGGGCGCTGTCAGTTGGGACTGGTCATCTCTTAGCTGCCCCAGTTTATTCTAATTACTTTATTTTTTCATTGTTGTTTTTATCTTTTACTCTGGTCGCTCTTAATGTGCACGTCTTTCTACATCATTCTCACATATATGTATAATCTCAACATGAACGATGTAACCAAGATTTTGTAACCATATTTTGATTTAAAAGAGTGTCCATGGAGTTTCTTGCCCATTCTTCTCCATAGAGATCTACGCTTTGGAATGTGCAACTACAGTACTTTCTCAAGTGATTATGCCTTGTGACTGTGACTGTAGCTTCGCTTTTTTTTTTGTTTTGTTTGACATTCAAAAGTGCCTGTGGTGTCTAAATGAAATAAATGCTTTAAGTTGAGTTTGAGTTAAATTACTCCTTCTTAATAATTATTTAATTGTATTTTGTTGTACTTATTTTAATAATCAATTATTGTATTTTATATATCTGAGTAATGCTAACCTAGTGGCACTTTTTTTTACCTTATTCAAATTTTGTTAACATGCGTATAAGGTAGTGGGCTGCAATATTGTTAATACTACATATGTATATTATTGTTATTTGTAAACATTATATATTGTAGCTATTTATATATCTATCCTTTTATAATTAAAATAAAATAAAATGTATGGTAGATAGCTGCTATCACCTTTAAAAAAAATTGTTCATTTAATATTTTTGTTTTAATATTTGTATGCCGTTGTCGGCAAAACATAGCGATCTCTTTATACATATGTTTAACAAATAAAAACTTTGCCTTTATTTACTTGAATTTCGCAGGCTACCCTACTTCAGGGAAGCCGAAGTAATGTCAAGAAATACTTCAAAGTGACCATACATCCTCATATTATGTTCCAAGCTTCATTAGTGAAAAGATATGCTACACAAAGACACTAGACTGTAGGTAAATGAAACACGAGAAGCTCTATTAAGTCTACGTCTCGACAGAGAGATCAGTTCTTAAGACTTAAGTCTAGGACACAACTGCGAGGATTACCCGTTATTAAGTCCAGCTTATTGTTTGATACCCGGCTTTACGTTCCAGCTACTCTATAGTAGACGTCAAATCGCGTTGAGTAAACTTCGCTTTACTTTGAATTCTGTATTGCTTTAATATACACACGGCGACATATCAAGCTATACATTTCCAGTATAACATAGACCTCGCTTTGTATAGATTTATCAAACGATGAGAGATCTTCATAAACTTATTTTGTTAAGTTGTGAGCTGTTATATTTGATTCGAGGCTAGCCAATACTGGTTTTGTACCAATAAAGAGCGGTCTGCTGTACAAGCATAATATCGATTCAGTAGCCGTACTGGCACAGTCATTGGCGCTTTCAAGGACGCTAAAGTAATTAGCAATCAATTAATGCAAGTCAAAGTTGATCAACATCGAACCTTGTGCACTTTGTGCATAGTAATTTTGTTGTTGAAGCAACATGCAAATCAATGTTATTGGCTAGTTGGAAAAAGTGCACCATGTACAATCTTTTTACTCGACAGCGTTAGAAGGAGAAAAATAGGCCAAGGAGTAAAATTAAACGACGCTGTTGACTTAACTTTCAAGACTCATTAGCCATTTCCTTTGCTGGAAAACAAAAAAAAATTCTATCATCATTATTTTCCTGCCCTTATTCCAATTTATTTGGGGTCGGCGCAGCATATCTTCTTCTACCGTACTTCTCTATTACTCGTCATCTCATCAGACACCTCCTATCTTGCCATATCATCCTTTACAAAGTCCATCCATCGTTTCTTTGGTCTTCCTCTACTCTTATACCCATTCACATTCATACTCAAGACTTTAACTTTAGTTTCTACTTCACTTATTTTTTTTAAACATTTTATATACACACTAAATATAGAAAAGAAGAAAGGAACAGAAAAATAAGTACAAAAGTGACGCTTATTATTTTTGATACACAATTTCACAAATGTTGCCAACAACGTCCTTCAAAAGATCCCTGTAGCACTGTACTATATTATATATTTCAAAGGCTTCGCCATAAGCCAGCTAACAATGCCGTCTAAATCTCTATCTTGTCTCCCGGAACATCAGATACGAACAGTTGCTAAGTCACGTCATAATCACCTCCTAATGAATTCCTGAAATCTATGTTTCTCTTGGGATTTAAGCTGTACTAATATTGTCAGATTTAACTGAGGGTACGTCACGAAATTGTATTTTAAGATTTACATAATAGGGTTGAAAATGCGAAAGGAATTTGGAAAGGGAAAATATTAGAGACTATAATTATATAAATTATGTGATTTTACTGTTTTGGTATTCGATGTTTGAATTATCTTTTTAAAAGGTGAATGAAGATATTTTTTGATAGTTCACTAGCTAGCTAGAATTAGTTATTGTTTCCTTTATTCATTTTCTAAACATATAATTTACATTTTTAAATATTTCTATATAAAAAAAATGTAAAAAAAACATTTAAAAATATAAAACATTGTAGCCGGCATCAGGAACAGGGTCCGAGATACCGGAAAAAAAAAAAAAAAATATATACCTAATTAAATTAGTCGAAAAAAAATTATAAAATTATTGAATAGCAGAAAAAGTGTTGCGTCACATTGACACCCGGGCCACAGATTATAGTTATTGTTTATTATTATTGTTCCTGAAACAGAACGTAAAGACAAAAATAAATAAATTTGATGTTTTTGTTCTATGTAAATAGTATCAGGCATTCATTTTTTGTTAGACCTTATTAATATTCTTTCGTTCTATCAACCATCTGTTTGTATTTTATTGTCATCTTTGTTTTGATTTACCTACCGAAATGTTTTTTTAATAGAAGACTAGCTGTGCACCGCGACCTTTGTCCGCGTGATATTATGATAAAAATATTACTTCCCTTAAATCAGATTTTGTTAACAATTTCAAAGGCTTTTTTTTGCACGGATCATTTTTCTAATTATTAATCCTTTTTCTAAAATAAAAGGCTATTTTACTCCAGCTATCTACCAGTAAAAAACCCATCAAAATCGATCCAGACAGACAGACAATAATTTTAAAAAATGATTTTTGTTGTAAGAACCGTTTATACTTTCATATGTATTCAGTAAAAAACTGTCATTTTGAAATCACAAACAGACATTTCAATTATATTTATTTGTATAGATTGCTTGTCCTATTTAATAAATTATTTTTCCGAGAAATCATATAATCAGTGTTTTCTCTGTAACTGCCTATCAAGATACAAAAATAAATTGTTTTCCCAAAAAATAGTTAAAAGCCTTTAACGTAAAATTCTTAACTTTTACATAATCGTGAAAAAAAATATTCTTTCCCATAAATTTTCTCGAAGTGAAATACATAAATACACGGAACAGGAGTTTTTTTTTTCGCAATTAAATAGTTGATCCCACAGAAAATGTCCAGTATAATGATGAGCCCAACCATGAGATCGGTCGCCAATTTCTCACCCGGCCTATACTCCGTGTTCCGGACGATATACATAAACTTCGATCAGATGTTCAGATCACAGAAATAAGCATATTTCATTTTGGATACATTAATGAATTCTTTTCTTTTTTTTTTTTCTCTCGTATTCCTCTCGTACGTGAAAATGAAATGCGAATATCATTTGATAATTTAATTGCACTAAGCGGCAAAATAGTCCAAATTAAGACCCTTTCTTACTGCATAGCTAAATAACGAAGCCTTTTTAAGTACTACTTCCTTTGTAAGATTTGATTTGTAAAAGCTATAGAAGCGTTTGCCAAAGTTTATGGATAACGTGAAGAACACGGTGTATAATTTGGTTACTCAAAACTGAAACCACCATTTACCCATACCCTTAAAACGCAAGCTAATGGACATTGTGTGTTCCCCCATCCTGACATATGGTGCACAGATTTGGTCTTTCACGAACATCCACTCGTCCAAACTCAAGGCTTGCCAACGAGCGATAGAGCGCAGCGAATTTAAAATTAAAAAAAATCCCGATAAGAAACATCACACTGCACTCCAGAACGCAAATTGCCGTCGTAGCTTATAAAGCTGCGAGACTGGGACTGGGCAGGCCATATCTGCCGGATGCCAGCACAGCTGAGCACCGAATATCTCTATCTTGATCGTGAGAAGTGGAAGGAATGGGGGAAGCCTTTGCCCAGAAGTGGGACAATACGGGCTAACTAAAAAAGAAAGAAATAAACAAAAGAAAGAAAAAATATTTATTTGTCGCAGGGACATGACGTGCATACAAACAAAATAACTTAACAATAATCATACAATAACTTAACAATAATAATACAATAACTAAACAATAATAATACAATAACTAAACAATAATAATACAATAACTAAACAATAATAATACAATAACTAAACAATAATAATACAATAACTTAACAATAATCATACAACGCATAACAAATATTAGAAATACAAAAGGACAGAAAGAAAATAAAAATAAAGTTAACAGCTTGCACGTCGTGACTGCGACAAGCAGGTTGCTTGAAAAAAACAAGCTACAGCTGAAAAATTAGATTTATCCATCAACCTATCAACATTGAACGCTTATACAAAGTTTTGCGCCCGTGCTATTATCCGTTGAGGAGTTCTCTTGTGCGGAGCCGATCTTGGCTGCAGTATCGAGTTAGCCATGTGAGTCATAAAAAAATAGGGTCATCAGAACAGAACCAAGGGTGTGTGCAAAATTTCAGCTCAATCGGTTGTGGGAACTGGTTTGAAATTCAGTTGAGATTTGACTAATACATACTAACATACTAATAAGGCAAGTATAATAAAAACTCAAAACAATATATGAATAATTCTCCTTCTAACGCTGTCGAGTAAAAAGATTGTACATGGTGCACTTTTTCCAACTAGCCATTAACATTGATTTGCATGTTGCTTCAACAACAAAATTACTATGCACAAAGTGCACAAGGTTCGATGTTGATCAACTTTGACATGCATTAATTGATTGCTAATTACTTTAGCGTCCTTGAGAGCGCTCAATGACTATGCCAGTACGGCTACTGAATCGATATTATACTTGTACAGCAGACCGCCCTTTATTGGTACAAAACCAGTATTGGCTAGCCTCGAATCAAATATAACAGCTCACAACTTAGGATCCATTAATATTAATGATAATATTCAACCCGTGGTGCTAGGCAACTAGGCTTATCCCAGTTGTAAACGTCCCTTTGTGGATATTTGCTTTGTTCTGACCTGTCTCCTGCTGATATGGAGGGAAGTGGAAATTATGGGTTTCCTACACCTCCGCTTTTTTAAATTAATTTCTTTGAAAAAAAGTAAGAATAAAGTTTATTTGACGTCAGTGCATCAAGCACAAAGAATAAAAAAAAAATAGAAAATACATGTGCTGTGTGCCTCACGGCTGCGCCAAAAAGGTCCATTTCAGCATTCATGCCAGACAAATGATGCTGTCAAACATAATATACTTATATAAATAACAAATAAATAGATAACGAGTAAATAATGAAATGATGAGACAAAATTTTTTTTTTTTTTTTTTTTAATATAAGTAATAAGTATTTAGTATGTTAGAGAGTGACACTGGTAACAATAAACAAATACAGACATAAAATAAGATTAAGCTACCTAGCTTAATCTTATTAAGCTACCTAGCTTAATATTAGGGAAGAAAGTTGCGGATCAAAGACAGTTAAATTATTTCTCTGGGACTTTGTCGCGCTGCATTGTTTCATCGCTTTTCTGGTGGCCGCCACTGTTGATTCTGACTTTCAGGAGTTGCAGTGTTTGGGAATATTGCGGCGGGCTTGTTAGCCTAGAATCAAGGCCAGCTCAGAAGCCAACTCAAACTCAAAGTGACACCACCGACATGATAAAGGGTGTCCTGTACAAGTTCAGCAATATGTTTACTTCGAAACAAGCATTGAGGACACAACGATGCACGTTTTTATCACAGGCTTGCTTCCGATAGTAATAACAGTAATCTCAAGCAGTTCGATTCATTATCAATATTCAGATAACTTTCGTCTGAGAAACAAAACATGCGATTGGAAACTTAATGCGACAACAGTACGATTGCGAGAAAGGAGCATTTAGTTTAGATTGCTTATACCTGCAACATAATCTATACATCTCTACAAATAAATAAAATTGAAGTGTCTGTTTGTAATATCAAAATAACAGCTTTTTACTGAATGCATATGAAAATGTGTGGGCCAATTATAACAAAAACACATTTTTTTCAATTTTTGTTTGTCTGTTTGTTTCGACTAATCTACGAAACGGCTGGGCTGATTTTGGGACTTTTACTGGTAGATAGCTGATGATTTACGCGAAAGAAGATCGCGGGCACCAGCTAGTCCTCGTATAAAAATTATCTGTAACAATACTAAATGCAGTGAAAAAACCCCTCACAAAAAACATACCAGCCACAATTTTCAGAAAACACAAGACTATGCAATCCAAAGCATTAGATCTGCAACGACCCTCCATCAACTAAATGCTCCAGGCCATTTGTTTTACGACTCCATTACTCAATAACACTAATGAGGTCGATTTGAATCACGCGACATACGGATCTCTAATGGTTCTTGGGTACGGAACCCGTTGCGTCGCTTGTTGCTTGTGAATAAGGCTCATTGTATCGCCTTAGCTGCGTTGAAAGGAGGAATATCTAAGGACTCGGCAGCCTTGCGTAAAACCTAATAATTCAAAGATAAATAAAAATTTTGGGATTAATAAAAGTTTTGGGACTACCTCGTTGGTCTAGTGGTCGCAAGCGCAACTGCTGAGCATGATGTCCTGGGTTCGATTCCCGGATCGGGAAAATCGTTAGGTATTATCTTTGCCATCAGGAAATTCTCAGTAGCAGCCACTGAGTCTGGATTTTTGCCTGGTTGATGGCAATAGGCTCGCCCATTATTGTATGGGAAATGTGGGTGTACTATTAGGTAAACCTCTGCCTAATCCTTCAGGGATAACAAACGTGATATTACGTACGTATAATACTTCTGAACTGAATCATTTCAAAGCCCCTTATAAAATCCACTTCTAATCAAAATCAACCTGAAAAATAATTAAAAACCCAACGAAAAAGAAATCAAATCCAGATAGCCCAACGTAACGTGTGGTGGCAAGCGAAAATTTCAAAAACATTCATGCAAGAGGGGGTCTGTCCGATACGATCACGCATAATACTCCCATCGGTGGAGATTGTATCGGGTCGCGAGATTCATAATTTATGAACCGACAATACCTAGGGGTATGTGATATGGAACTGCGGAGTTAGGGTGCCTGGATGTGACAGTGGAATGTTTTGTGAGGAATTTTATGTTTAGAAAGGAAAGAATTTATGCTGGACTGGTTTTTTTGAAGATAGAATGGGATCTAAATAAAAATTGTAAACGGTCAATCAAAATGTAGCTTTTAATTTAAAATTACGTATTTAATCTTGCGGCAGTTTGGACATAATTATTGTGGCAGTGGGCAGGGCACATTGCTCGCAGAACGGATGGCCGATGGGGCCGAAAAGTTCTGGAGTGGTGACCGGTGACCGATGACCTGGTGAAGGTTGCAGGGATCCGCTGGATGCAAGTCGCACGGGACCGGTCAATGTGGCGACACTTGGGGGAGGCCTATGTCCAGCAATCCGTCCGTCTTTCGGCTGAAATGATGATGATGATGAATGAAGATTTCGTATAATTATATTGCATGGTGGAAGGGACACCGACGGTAAAACGGTTACCACGTATTCAGTACATTATTCTAAACCCGCGCACATAGAAATTTTTTGTCGGTTATAAAAAAATAAAAATAAAAAAAAACAGTTGTTCCCTACAAAACTGCAATACCTACACGGTCAAAATGTATTGAACTGGTGACTTCTGGCGACTTTTGAAGTTTGGTTGGCGTAGTTGGTACAAAAGGATATAACTTCGCCTGTAC